>CM035407.1:173410498-174140498 GCA_020310875.1 Ceratopteris richardii
TGTGACAAAATTAGTCACATTTTGTTTGGGAGCCTTCTTGAGAGTTGTGAAATCTATCCATAGTTGATGCTTCCTAGCTTTAGTACTTAAAGAGAAGAAAGCTTCAAGTGCATCCCACACTTCCTGAGATGTCTTACAACTTCTAATGTGAGGCAACAAAAAATATGAGATAAAGTTGAGGAGATAAGACCTTGCAAGTGCATCCTTGGAGCACCATGTGTTCAATCTTTCTTGCTCTTCTTGTGTTGGTTGACTTTTGGTCCTGAAACTTGGCATAACTTCATCTCCAACCACATAACCATATAAACTTCTACCTTGGAGATAAGCTTCCATTCTTAATGAACAAGCTGAGTAATTACCTCTATCCAATTTGTCAATTGATGAAGGAAATCCATCTGCCATGTTGTCCAACCTTGCTCTGATACCACTGTGAAGAGATGGATAGGTATGTGCTTGAAGATGAAGAGGTGTTGCAAAATCCTTGATCTACACCAGCCAAATGAACTCCAAGAGTATGTGGTGGGCCCTTTTAGCTTTTCAATGGATGTATTAGACACCCTATGTACCTTGGAAGATCACTCTCAAAAAGATAGATCAAAACACATAAGTTGGAGTTAGCTTAGAGGTGAAGAACTTGCTATTTTGGTTCATACACCTGTCCAGTGTTTTGCATACTTCTTTGAGCACAGCAGCAATTAGCTTAATTCCTTTTGGGGAAGTCTAGTTAACTTAAAGAGCTAACTTTCAAGAGTAATATCATAAAAAATAATGAACCACACACTGAGAATGATGTTTAACAAGTGATGACATCATCCCGATTTTCATAGGTTGCTATAGTAATGAAACTAGTGAGTAGAAAAATGAACATAACTCAAGATTTAAGAACCCAATAATTATGAAAATTTGTATGCTTATAGTAGACAATATTCTCAATTCAACAATTTTTAATTCATTAAATTTGGGTAAGTACACAATGAGAAATAGCTCTGACAAGATGAGTAAAAAAGTCAGGTACCTGATAGAGAAGTGAAAATGAACAGATAGGTTTGACTTCAACTGAACATAACTAAAGATTGAAACCCCCAAATGAAATGAAAACTGGTTAGCCTATAGCACACTTGTACAGCTAACTTTAACAAGTTAAATCACTGAAAATGATGCACCAAGCTCAGAGAAACCATCTCTGCAATCTCACTGAGAAAACTGAGAGATATGGCAGTGAGTAGTACACTTCACAAGAACATGGAAATATGAACTCAAATGATCATGAAAATGAAGGTATATTGATTTTACAACACAATGGACTTACTGATACATATGTGTGCCTTAGAATCACACCTTGATATGGCATAAAGCTCAGCTCTTTGAGGTCTTCTTTGAGGTCTCACTAACCATGGCTAAAGTTGCCCTCTATTTATAGTTGAGCTTGGGAGGCTAACTTCCCTCAATCACTCTCCAATCAACTAGTGATTTATTTGATTCTCTATCTACCACAAATCACAAATTCGTGGCTCCTCTTTCCCTTTTTCATCAAGTGGACTCAACCACTTAAGATTCTTTCACTTTTACATTAAGTAGAGCCTTCAAAAGTTACAAGAGTTAGTTCACAAGTGAACTTTACATTGTCTTCATTTTAAGGCTTCTTCTTTGAATTTGTGGGACTCAAGCCAATACTTAGGCTTGACATAGACTTGCTTCAACATGCATGCTAAATTGGAGGTTACTATCTGGCTCTTTATTTGTTGTGGTCTTTATGTACTGTGGTGTTTGCTCTTTAGGGTTTCATTACCTGTCAATTTTTGCTTCCTTCATGACTTTGATTACTTGGTCTTCAAAATCTTTAGTAAGTTGGGAGACTAGTAGTGCCCGCTCATGTCGGCTTAGTTTTGCAATATTCGAGTATGTCATTCAATGTTGGTCTTGATTTCCTTCCTTACTGGTGAATGATGTAGGGGTGGAGAAAGAGGACATACCTCAATCTCCTCAGTAGCCACTATGGAGTGTGGAACTACTGGTGTCCCCTCTATTACCTTCTGAGCTAATTGATCTTGCAATTGCTTTATTAATGCATCCTTTTCGTTTATTGTTGTGATTGCTCTTGTAACTTCTTCTTTATTCTTGAGGAGTTCTTCTCCTATAGCAGTGAGTTGATTCGCATCTTCCTTGCATTGTTAAAAGTACCGATTCTCTGCCATTTTCCACTTCTTCTTGAATACATTAGTGACACCCATGTATTTTTTCTCCCATTCTGATATGATAGCTTGCTCTTTCTTTAGATGATCCTCATATGCTGCTATCCGTTCTTCCAATGGTTTTGTGTCTTTCTCTATCACTTCAGGAGCTTCTATCGGTTGATTGCATAAAAGTGCTCTCATCAGCTCCTTATTCTTATTTCGGAGGTTATCTGCTTCGTCCATATATACCTTAATTTGAGACTCAAGGATCTTGCGTCTAGTGTTCATTCATGCCTTTTTAGCTTTGCTAGCCTCATATTTGCTTTGCAGTTCTTTTAATTGTTCTTTTAGCTTCTGATTGTCCGTTTCTAGTGTGTTGCATTGATGCTTGGCCTCCTAGGCTTTTGCCTCTTTTTCTACTATTATCTTTTGTGCTTGAATTAATTGGGAAGATAGATTCTCACCTATCTCCTGAAACTGATTCTTTGGCCTTATTGCCTTGTCATAGTCAGCATCAGCCTCAAGCATTAACTCTTGAGTGTCCATGGCAGTTTGTATCATCTGTTGTACTACTGGCTTGAGCTGAACGACATCCACATTTAACCATGTCTTTGGAATGCTTGGAGCTTCCCGAGTGCGTATGTCTTTTCCAAGCTCTACATGTATGGTCTCGTTATATGGTTGCCTTATTTGGAGCTGTACCTCTTGTTCTCTTTTCTCCTTTTCCAGATTTTGTGGCACTCCCTTGAAATGTTACATCCATCGGAGATCGTTCTGCTACGACCCTTATTGGTGTGAAGGGTTCCGATTCTTCAATTGTGTTGTCGACCTTTTCCTCCTTGGTATTCTTTAACAGGACCTCTCCCTCTAGCATAGTCTCCGTGATGTGGATTGGATGCTTCATTCAATTTGATAACATGGACTCTTTCTTGAGATGATTCCTTTGTGGTTGTGTCCTTGATGGAGTCACTTTGCATTTGATTTACCTTCATGCCTTCCATGTCCAAGTCCTCGTTTACTTGATTTAATTCCTCCCATTGCCCATCATCCTTGTGATCACTTTTAATATCCACATTTAACATTGAGGTTTCCAGTTCTTCTTGTGCATCTGATGATGAGCTTGAGTTTATCAATCCAAATTCTCTGTATCTATGGACCTTGGTCAGCCTCTTTCTTTGTTCCAAGTCCTGATGAGCTTGTTGGTAGTGGTGCCCTTGCACTGAGAGGTTTACCAGTCCTTCCACGTATTCGTGAGTAGTTTCCATTGCTTTTGTCAATTCTTCTTCCATAATCAGTGGATTTTCTTCTATCCTAGTTCTTGGGAGTACATGAGCTTTCTTTGTAGCTAGAGTTTCAACTTCTGCCTACATCATTTCTTGTTGAAGAATCACTCACAAATTTGACATACAGACAAAGAAAGACAAAGAGAAGCAGAAACAAAGTCATTCAGAAAATTAGGCCTTAGTGAAGGGACAAATTCATGCCTATAATATAAGGTGTAGAAACTTCCAGAATTACGAGTTTGAATCTCGAATCAAAATGTATATAAGAGAGAGCATAGAATCCGAATAGAAGAGAGAAAAGAAGAGCGCATATAGACAACACATATAGAAACTGAGAATAGTGATATAGAAGACGCCAGAGATTGCGTATGTAAAGATGAATAATAGAACTTGAATTGTCGGGTATTCATCTGAGAGAGATGGTAAGGAATAACTACTCAGAGTAGGAGAGTTTTCCATAGCTATGAGAAAACTGAGGCCAAGCTATTTTGTACACATCTTCTCTAATAGAAAACACATGTTCATGTGGAAGATTGAGCACATTCTTCGTATATGAAGAACTCTGAGTAATTTCATGTTACTGTGAAAGTTAGTTAACAGTTACAGTTTTTCTTAGTAAACATTTTCCAGTACTTCTGAGAGTTAGATCTCGTAACACAGTGTAAAGTTTTTAATGAGTGATAGCTCATCTTGAAGCTAGAGTCTCAACTATAAGTTGATCAAAAGAGTTTTGTAAAATGGGACATGTACATAGTACAAAGTCTGACCGTAAAAAGGCCTCCAGAACTGGTGAAGTTTTTTCTTAAACTTCAGAAAGAGTTCATTTACTGAAGGAAGCTCAGGCATTACTTCCTTACTTCATCAACAATCATTGGAAGTAATCACAAACAGAATTGCAGTTGATTCCGGTAAGATTTCGGTAAGTTTATGGTAACAGCCCGGTGGAATTCCGATGAAGTTCTGGTGAAATTTTGGTGAGTTCAAAACATAGTTTTGGCATAGTTAAGTAACGGAAAGATTATCTAACTGTAAGAAAATGCACTAGTGTTAAGTCTGAAGTAAATAAGTTAAGAATTGAAGCTTGAAAGATACGCGAAGATTTCTGTAAAGTGAATTTTCAGTTTTCACTAAATACAGTTGTAAAGCTTTCAGTTTCAGAAGGTTACTAAGCTACTAATGATTATAGAGGTGTTCTAATATCACTCTAGCTTAGTTCTAGTTGAGTCGTGGCAATTTTCCGTAGTCTTGTTAGTGAACAAGCTTTTGTCACAAAACCAACAAGTGGTATCAGAGCAGAAAGGTTCTGAAGAGCAAAAAAGGTTTCTCCGAAGTAGAAACGGAAGTAAAGATACAAGAGAATTCTAAGAACTTTCACAAGGAAGGTGAAAGCTAAGTGATCAACAACAAACGGCATCAAGAAACGTTCTGAAGTAATTCTCAAGGGTAAAGGTTTGTAAAAGGTAAAACCTTTTAACATTACACTCACCGAAAGTAACAGAATCAAGAAGATTATGGTAGATCATATCTCTATTGACAAATTGGACAGAGATAATTATCCCTCATGGGTAATGCGCATGGAAGCTTTACTTATGAGTAAAGACTTAATGATATATGTGACAGGAGAAGAAAAGAAGCCGAATTTCAAAGACGACAGTCAACCAAAGAAAGAAGAGTTAGAAGCCTTGAAGCTGTGGCAGAAGAAAGATGCAATGGCAAGAGCCTATATCTACAATACAATTATAGATCATCTACTACCGCACATTAGAGGTCTGGAGAAAGCGGAGGACATATGGAGTGCATTGGAAGATCATTTCCAAAATACGGCGAAAGCTAGAAAGGCTAGTGTTAGCAGCAGACAAGGGAGTCAACGAAGATCTGGCAAATAGGCTTGTAATTTTCCTCATGAAGAAGCAAGTACGAGTACTCACGCAGATCTAGCACTAAGGCAACCTTTAAATTCTCAAATCCTTTACACCCATTCAAAGTGATTTTCATCACTAAACACCATTGTAAATACCAATTCATCTTTTTGTAGCTCCATTTTGTGCAAGCCAAGGAGTCCTTGAGCTTGAGGAGCTTTAGAAGTATCTACCTGCCAATTTTCGTATTTTTTAGATATCGTTCGAGCCCTCAAATAAGCCCTGGAACCTAATTTTTAACTAGGCCGGACACTAGGTCTGGATAGGGCCAAAACTTAGCCAAAAACTATAAAAAGAGCTAGAGAGCTCATTTTTGAGGTTAGATTGTAATTGAAACAAACTTGTAAGAGCTTTTGAAAGTAATCTAAGAACTCCATTGATTCTCCCTCTTTGTCTTGCCGTGTGTGCGCGTGTGTGTATGTGTGTGCATGCTAGTGTGCTTCTCACTCACGCACTTGTGCCGCCACTTGCTCGAGGTCTTCATACCATCCTCACGTCTTCCCGGATTGACATTAAAGGAGGTGCTACTCATCACTGAGCTACACCAAAATACGGCGAAAGCTAGAAAGGCTAGCTTATGGTCAGAATTTACAACGTTCAAGAAAAAGCAAAGTCAAAGCATTAGTGATTATGTCACTAAGATGAAAGACTTGGCGGACAGTCTTGGATCGATTAATGAAGATATCGAAGATCACAGGTTGATAGCACAAGTGCTTGCAGGATTGAGAGGAGATGAAAGGTGGAAACCTTTTGTACTCTAAATTGAACTGTCTTTAAATCATTTTGTACCAGATTTAAATCAGTTGCTTGGACGAATGTTAACGTTTGAGCAAGATTTGAAGACAGATGGAGAAAAAGGACATAGTTCTGCTATGTATGAAAAGAATAAGAAGAAAGGTGATAAAGGTAAAGAAAAAGATGAAGAAGAAGTGACTGCTCAAGAAAATTTTGCAAGAGGAAGAGGTAACATCAGAAAAAGAGGTAAAGGAAGAGGTAATCAGACTAACAACAAGAAGAATTGTTGGATCTGTGGATTAAGCAATCATTTGGCTCATGATTGTTGGCATAATTCTCAAGTATCAAGTCAGAATCAGAACAATAACAGTAGAGGCAGAAGCGAAAGATATCAAAGGGGAAGACAAAGCCAAAGAGGCGGATATAGTAGAGGTGGAGCAAGAAGTTGGGGACAAAATCAGTCTCACAACACTACCTACTACAACTATGCGAATGATACGCAGAATGACAGTCATACAACGTTGATGATGAACTCGATAAGTGTGATAGAAAATGAAGACCTCAAGGTATTCTATATTGACTCTAGTTGTTCAAATCATTTGTTAGGAAATATAGAATTGTTATCAGAACTTGAAGGAGGTATTTCAAATCATACAGTACAGACAGGTGATAACACAAAACATAATGTAAGGTCAATTGGAAAAGTAAAGTGTAAGAATGGAGCTGACCTACTAACAAACGTTTTGTATGTTCCAACAATCCCAAAGAATCTGATTAGTGTGGGTCAAATAGTAGAAAAAGGTTTTCAAGTCAGGTTTACAAATGAAGGAGTATTTGTTGAAGATCCAGAGAATGGATACAATCAGATTGTCCATGGTAAAAAGGAAGGTAGACTTTTTACTCTGAAAGTACAAGGGAATGTTGGTCAAGCCTTGATCAAACATGGTGATGAAGTATTCATAGAGCTAGACCTCTCGCATAAGAGGTTAGGACATTTTAATGAAACAGGAATCAAAACTATGGTGGAGAAACAATCTGTGAGAGGATTACCAAATATGAAGAATCAACATATGATTTACAAGTGTGAAGCCTGTCAGATGGGAAAAGCCCACAGGTTACCATTTCAGAAGAAAGGGTACAAACACGATGGTGTGTTAGAGCTCATACATACAAATGTATGGGGACCAACAAAAGAAGGATCTATCAACGACTCAAGGTATTATGTTCATTTTATTGATGATGCAACAAGATGGATAACTCTTTATGTTTTGAAAGAGAAGTCAGAAGTATTTGAAGCTTTCAGACATTTGCTGAAAGACGTACATGACAGAAACTCAAAAGACTAAGGTATGATGGAGGAGGAGAATATTTTTCTCGAGAGTTCAATGATTATCTGTGGAATGCAGGTATCAAAAGAGAAATAACTTGCACATATACACCGCAACAAAATGGAATAGCAGAAAGAAGAAACCCAACTTTAGTTGAGTTTGCAAGAGCAATGCTAAAGGAGAAGAATTGTCCAAATTATCTTGGGGTTGAGGCTATAAATACAGCTACATATCTGGTAAATAGATTACCATGTACAGCTTTGAATGGGATGACCCCTTATGAAGCTTGGTGGGGCAAGAAACCAACACTTGATCATTGTAAAGTGTTTGGATTAGTTGCCTATGCTTATGTGCCATCACAACTGAGACATAAGCTTGAACCAAAAGCTGAAAAATATGTGTTCATTGGATATGATGAAAAATAGATGGGTTATAGGTTATGGAGTCCTCTAACCAAACAGTTTACTGTTTCCAGAGATGTGACATTTGATGAAGGAAAGGGCTGGTATACAGATAAAAAGCATAGTGTTCAAACAATTGAAGAAGAGATAAGAAGAAAAGAAAAAGGAAAATCACATATGCAGGTGAATGGAGATGAAGATCATATGCAGGCAAGTACGTCCAAGATTGGATTAGGTATGAGAAACGAAGATGAACCAAGATGTGATGAAGATGTGTATTCAGATACACATGAAGAATATGAGATAAGAAGGTCAAACAGAGTAAGGAAACAACCAACAAGGTATTCCTATGACACTTCTTATTTGACTCAGAAAAACTATGCTTACTTAGTAAAGGATGATGAAGAACCTCAGAATTACGGTGAAGCAAAAGGTAAGAAACAATGGGAAGAAGCAATGAATGAGGAGTTCAATGCACTGGAAGAGAACAAGACTTGGGAACTTGTTCCAAAACCAAATGGTAAGAAAGTGATTGGAAATAAATGGGTTTACAAAGCTAAAAAACTTGCAGATGGAAGGATAGCCAGATACAAAGCTAGATTGGTGGTCAAAGGCTATGCTCAGATGCATGGCATAGATTATGATGAGACGTTTAGTCCGGTGGCAAAGATGTCAACTATAAGGACAGTGATTGCTATAGCAGCATCAAAAGGATGGAAGCTAAATCAGCTGGATATAAAGAATACATTTTTAAATGGATATATATCAGATGAAGTCTACATGGAACAACCTGAAGGGTTTGAAAGTTCCAGTTACCCAGATCATGTTTGCAGATTAAGAAGAGCTCTCTATGGATTGAAGCAAGCTCCAAGAGCTTGGAATTACAGACTTGTGAAGTATCTCAATGAACTTGGATACCAAAGTTCAAAGGCAGATGCAAGTCTACTCATCAAAAGAACAGATGAAGGTATGATCTACATTTGTATTTATGTAGATGACATTATAATTACAGGAACCTCAGATGAAGGAATCAAAGAGGTAAAGAGATTGCTTGAAAAAGAGTTCAAGATCAGTGATCTAGGAAAGTTATCGTACTTTCTTGGAATGGAAGTTACATATACAGATCATGGTGCATATGTTTCACAGGAAAGGTATCTCCTAAACTTACTGAAGAAGTTTAACATGGAGAATTGCAGAGAAGCTTCAACACCGCTTGAAGTAAATCATAAACTCAGCAAATATGGTGGTGCAGATTTTAAAGATATGAGGAAGTATCAGTCGCTAGTGGGAAGCTTGATTTATGCTACGCTAACAAGACCGGATCTCAGTTATGCAGTGGGAGTTCTTTCACACTTCATGCATTCTCCGAAGGATCAACATTGGGTTGCAGGACAAAGAGTTCTTAGATATATCAAAAGAACTATAAAGGAAGGATTATATTATCCTTTTACGTCAGATATAAAGCTGAGAGCATACACTGACTCAGATTGGGCAGGAAGTCAAGATGACAGAAGGTCAACACATGGGTATATGATATACCTAGGAGATAAGCTTGTAAGCTGGTGTTCAAAGAAGCAACACAGAGTCGCTTTATCGTCAACTGAAGCAGAATATAAAGGACTTGTGGAAGCAGCTAAAGAAGTGATATGGATGCAGACCTTGTTCAAAAGCATGGGTATTGATCAAGGTATACCTATCATACATGGAGATAATGTGAGCTCACTGCATCTTGCAGCAAATCCAGTATTTCATGCAAGAACAAAACACATAAAGATTCAATATCATTTCCGGAGGGAAAAGGTAATGGAGAAGGAGATTGAATTATTATTCACTCCTACAAACGATCAGATTGCAGATATTCTGAAAAAGAGCTTAGATGGAATAAAGACAATCAGATTCAAAGAAATGGCAGGTATAAAAGAAAAGAAGAATATATGAAAGACCAGAGAATGAAAATTAGTGATTGAGGGGGAGCTGTTGAAGAATCACTCACAAATTTGACATACAGACAAAGAAAGACAAAGAGAAGCAGAAACAAAGTCATTCAGAAAATTAAGCCTTAGTGAAGGGACAAATTCACGCCTGTAATATAAGGTGTAGAAACTTCCAGAATTACGAGTTTGAATCTCGGATCAAAATGTATATAAGAGAGAGCATAGAACCAGAATAGAAGAGCGAATAGAAGAGCGCATATAGAGAGCGCATATAGAAACTGAGAATAGTGATATAGAAGACGCCAGAGATTGCATATGTCAAGATGAATAATAGAACCTGAATTGTCGGATATTCATTTGAGATAGATGGTAAGGAATAACTACTCAGAGTAGGAGAGTTTTCCATAGCTATGAGCAAAGTGAGGCCAAGCTATTTTGTACACATCTTCTCTAATAGAAAACACATGTTCATATGGAAGATTGAGCGCATTCTTCGTATATGAAGAAATCTGAGTAATTTCATGTTACTGTGAAAGTTAGTTAACAGTTAGAGTTTTTCTCAGTAAACATTTTTTGGTACTTCTGAGAGTTAGATCTCATAAAACAGTGTAAAGTTTTTCATGACTGATAGCTCATCTTGAAGCTAGGAGTCTCAACTATAAGTTGATCAAAAGAGTTTTGTAAAATGGGACATGTACATAGTACAAAGTATGACCGTAAAAAGGCATCCAGAACTGGTGAAGTTTTTTCTTAAACTTCAGAAAGAGTTCATTTACTGAAGGAAGCTCAGGAATTACTTCCTTACTTCATCAACAATCATTGGAAGTAATAACAAACAGAATTGCAATTGATTCCGGTAAGATTTCGGTAAGTTTACGGTAACAGTCCAGTGGAATTCCATGAAGTTCCGATGAAATTTTGGTGAGTTCAAAACATAGTTTTGGCACAATTAAGTAACGGAAATATTATCTAACTATAAGCAAATGCAATAGTGTTAAGTCTGAAGTAAATAAGTTCAGAATTAAAGCTTGAAGGATACGCGAAGCTTTCTGTAAAGTGAATTTTCAGTTTTCACTAAATACAGTTGTAAAGCTTTCAGTTTCAGAAGGTTACTAAGCTACTGATGATTATAGAGGTGTTCTAATATCACTCTAGCTTAGTTCTAGTTGAGTTGTGGCAATTTTTTGCAGTCTTGTAAAGCTTTTTTCACAAAACCAACATTTCTCATAGCCTTTTTGTACCTCTCATTCTTGGTTGGGAGCTTGTTTCTACTTCTTCTACGATCTTTAATCCTTTCTTCTTTCTAGGAACTGTAGCAATCTTTGCATACTTGGCCATTGCTTGAGATGACGGCATCTGCATCAGATGTTCTCTAATGCCCAAAGCATGATATATCAATATGGTTAATGCAATACTCCCATTCAAGAATTTCTTATGTTTCCATTGTTTCTTAGCCTCGAAAAGCCATTCTTGAATATATGGAGTCAGATTGACTTGATTCCCAATTTGTTTTATAGCATGTGACAACATTTACACAATGATCTTTTGTGGAGCAGTGTACATGTGCATGTTGGGAAAACAAAAGTGCTGATGGATGAGTCTCACTTCTTCTTCTATATCAATGCGATTGATATCTGTGAATGTTCTAGTCTTCACTCCTCAACCTCTTTCAAAATGGTAGTTCCATCTTTTTCCCAACCAAAAGCTTCTTTAATCAGGTCATGGGTGAATTATATAATGACTCACTCCCCTACTGCATCTAGTACTCTTGCTTCCGGTACCAATGGATCATGCAATGCTGGCTGCAAGGTGTTCATGACTTATGTGTAGTGCTAGAAATCAGGTTTGTATATCGGTAATTCAAAGTACTTGTGAATGCCCGCTTTCTTCATGATGTCCATTGTTGATGGAAGTTCATGCACTACCTTGAAGTCTTGGGACATTATGGGGAATTGATGGTTAGTGTCCATAATTTTGATTGTCACTAGGAACAAATAATCCCCGGCTAGTTGATCTTCCCTAGACCAATGACCTTTTGTTTTAGTCACCCTTTGTAGAGGGAATTCCAGCACCTCCTCTTGAATGTTAACTTCAAAATCCTTAGAAGCCATCTACACTCATAATGAAAAGAGCATTAGCGTCCTTTAAAAGACATGTCTTTGGTGATGTGTTTTGTAGTGACATTTCGTTCGTTGCGTCACTCCGTTCCCCTTGCTTACATAAGTAAGATTTCTTACCACATATTTTTTCCTTTTTATTCCTGAAAGAAAACAAGAATTAGTGTAGCCGAACCACTTATTTATTTACATAGTAGGTCCACTCCTATGGCAGTAGAATCTATGATCTATTCCCAAGTGGGGAATGTGCACCACTACTTGTGTTACATATATCATGTGCCAAATGCATGGCCTCGTAATGTGGCCCTATCATGCATACTTTTAGGTGCATTTGATGCTTCATGTGTGCAATTGGAATCATTTTGCTTCTGTTGTTCCAGTTCTTGTTGCCTCTTGGGCCTGCATATCCATTTTGTAGTTGAAGTGTGAAGCTTCATCGTCTCTTTGTTTTGTCATGTTCTCGGTCTTTCCTCTTCCTTTTGTGTAGTTTGAGTATTTGATGTTGTATTCCCATGGTTCCTGTGATTATTCTTGTTTGGCTTTAGGGTTCGGCTTTGTTGGTGCAATGTGTCTTCTTGCTTGTCTATCTCTTGGCTCGCAATCTCTCTGACTCTTTTTGGAATCCATATTTGTTGCCGTGTTTTTTGAGCTTCTACTAATGACTTTGGAAGCCATACTCTGAGAAGTCTCCTCGGTCCCACTTGTAATGAAGAGGATCGTTTGTTATTCCTTGTCGTCACTGGCTTAGTGTCCTGTATTGGTGTCGACTTCTGCATTTCCCTCAGTCGATCCTTGTGAACCCGTTATAGATTGACACTTCCTGGTTGTGATAATCGGAAAGTAGACTTCCACATTGATGCTCTTCCTTTGTTGTAGGTGACTTTAGGAGCATTGTCTTCATCATTTCTCTTTGATTCACCATTCATGTAGGATGAGTCCACTTCAACGACTGATACATTGGTGTTGGTAGTTACTTCTTTCTTTGGACCTTTCTCTGGTATTGTTGCTTGAGTTGTATGCTAATTCCTGTTCTAGGGTTTCTTTCTCACGCTTGATGATGTCCCGCGTCTTAGGGGGTTTTTCTTCTAATAGGCTAAAGATTTCTTTGTGCCCTATTTTGGATGAGATGTATCCTTGAGCTAGGTGAATGCTTACTTCATTCTCAATGATCCAGTCTTGTCCTAGGATTAGATTTTCAATCAAATCCTTGTCTTTACACACTAGAACTCATTGCTCCATGGCTGAATTTCCTAGGTGGAGGGATGTTGTAGCTTCTCCAATGCATTCTATGACGTGTCCTCCTAAACCAGTCATGGGTGCTTTAGTAGGTGTTATGGCCGATTGAAGATGCGCTATGACCATTCTTTGTATGCAACTGAGTCCTGCTCTCGAATCTATTTAGGCATCTAATAACTGGTACTCCGTCGACAACCACTTATGTAATTAGCAAGGACATCCCCATCTAGAGTGGCTAGATTAACCACTCTAGTAGTGGAAATCCTATTGATTATTAGTGGTCCATATCCGTGTTTCTATAGCTTCTTTGCATGTTGCTTCAAAGTATATACCAAAACTAAATCTCCTTCTTTTAGTCCTTTATCTTTGATATGCACATCATAATATGCTTTTTGTCTTCTCTTTGCCGCATAAATTCCAGCAACAGCTTGTATTCTAGTCTCATGTAGCTTTTCAATTTGATCTAGTTGCTTGGACAATTCATGCCCCGTCCATTCGTACTGTTGTGCTATTCTCAAAGTAAGCACTAAAAAATCGATTGGCAAGATTGTGTTTTTTCCATACACTAGGTTAAATGGTGTAGTTCCAATGGCTATCTTATAAGCCACACAGAAGGCCCAAATTGCATGATGCAATTGTTTGTCCCAATCTAACCTTCCACTATTGACTATCTTTGTCAATACAGTACACAACACCTTATTGGAACTTTCCGCTTGACCGTTGGCTTGAGGATGATAAGGGGCTGATTTTTTATGGATCACTAAGAACTCATTCATTAAGGACTCTGTCATTTCATTAATGAAATGTGTTCCTCGATCACTCACTATTTCTATAGAGAATCCAAAGCTAGTAAAGATATGCTCAAAAAGGAACTTAGCAGTGGTATGAGCATCATTTTTTCTAGTAGCCTTAGCCTCTACCCATTTAGTCAAGTAATTTGTAGCTACTATTATGTATTCATGTGATCCCTTAGGTGGTGGATTAATGGGTCCTATAAAATCAATACCCCATTTTGAAAATGCTCTAGCGCAAACCATGGGTCTTAATGGCATGTGTAGCTCAGTGACGAGTAGCACCTCCTTTAATGTCAATCCAGGAAGACGTGAGGATGGTATGAAGACCACGAGCAAGTGGAAGCACAAGTGCGTGAGTGAGAAGCACACAAGCATGCACACACATACACACACACGCGCACACACCGCAAGAACAAAGAGAGTAAGACAATGGAATCACTTCTATTGCAAGAAAGTTCTCATACAAGCTCAAACTACAAGAAGCTAGCCCCAAAAATGAGCTCTCTAGCTCTATTTATAGTTTTTGACTAGCTTTGGCCCTGTCCAGACCTAGTGTCCGGCCTAGTTAAAAATTAGGTTCCAGGGCTTATTTGAGGGCCCAAACGAGATCTAAAAATTATGAAAATTGATAGGCAACTACTTCTAAGGCTCCCCAAGCTCGAGGACTCCTCGGCTTGTACAAAATGGAGCTACAAAAAGGTGAAATGATATTTACAAGGGTTTGTAGTGATGAGAATCACTTTAAAATGATGTGAGGGTTTTGAAAAAAATGAAGGGTTGCCTCAGTGCTAGATCTGCATGTGTGTCCGTACTTGCTTCTTCCCGTATACTGTCAACACTCTCCCCCCCTAGGGTCTGTCGCCTCTGACAGACCTTTGCTCTGCGGGTTGATCAATGTACTTCTGCAGGAGGTCGGTTGCCAATTCTTGTTCTTTGATTCTTAAACCTCTGATCAGGTCTCGTTGCAAAGCCTCCCAATCAACTGTACCAGGCATGTCAGGTTGTGGCATCGTGTAAAGCTCGGAATGCATTGTTTGCTCGCATGCAAAGAGGTGGAGTAAATGCGTAGGCCGTGGCGCGAATACCTCTGAATGTGCTTCCCAAAAGCCCGTGGTGAACATATCGTCGAATGTTTGCTTGTAGCAGGCAGGGAGATATCTTATGCGTGCATGCCATGCGTAAGCCACTCGTATGCTCGGGGTTGTGCTCATATCATATAGCAGGTCGTAATTACCATTAATAAACCCGGGAATAGGAGGTTGAATACGGCATACATTGCGAAAAGTTTTGAGTACGACCTGCATCATATCAAAGATCTTGAGCATCATCTGGGCGGCGATGTCTGGCATGGGGTGGAGACGTGGTATCCAATGTCTGATGGTTGCAATCATGTATGACACCGTGGGAGTACCGGTTGGGGGGGCGATGGCGGGGTAATTGAGCCATTCTTTAAAGTTCGCGTTATTCTGAACCTTGATTGCAAAAGCTTTCCATGATCTTTGTCTTTGCACTGGCCCAAAACACGGATTGTACTTCAAATGCATGGGGGCGTGATCCCATGTTCTAAGCATTTCTGGGTAAGTTTCGAGTAACTTCTGCCTCCAAGTTGGTTGGAATATGGCCCCTTTTCGTGCCGCTTCTGGTATATCTTCTGGTTCGAACTGTGTGGCAAATGTTGGGCACTTGTTGGTGACTCTTTTGATTTCTGCGTTGTAGTCGGCCAACAATACAAAATAGGGCTTGTATTGTAATTCTGAGCTAGTGATAAGGCGTCTAGAGGCAATGTGCCTGAAGTACTCTGAGTGAAGGATGGTGTCCTCAATGGCCTTCATTGCGAGCATCTGAGTGGATATCCGTTCCTGATGAGTTTTCCCCATTTCCTCTACCTGTTTCATCCATGTTGATGGGGGTTCCTCATAGGTATCTTGACCTTCTTCTGTGACGCGTCCTCCTGGGAATGGTTGAGGCTCGTAGGTGTCGTCGAATGCTTCCTCCACTGGAATAATAACTGCTTCTTCTTCTAACGGTTGCTCTGGTGGGGAAGGAGGTCGCTCGTACTGCATCAACTTCAATTTTAATTCTGCAATCTGTTGCCGTAACTCCAGTACGTCATTGGTCGTTGAATGTTCAGGTTCAGGTGAAGTAGCAGCGTCGGTCATCTCTTTAGGTTCCCGTTGGTGTGGTGTAGACTCTTGGAGTCTCTGTAGGTCCTTCAGCTGGTCGGCAAGCTGATCATGTGCTTCTAAAAGATTGGCATAAGTTTCCAAGATCTGTTGTATGCTTTCTGAGGGAACAGCTTGAAATTTAGCCGGGTCTATGGGTGCTCCCGGGGTGTTCTCCATGGCAGCCTCGAGGTTCTCTTGGTTTTGTTGTTGAAGCCGTCTGTTCTCTTCTTGAGCTGCCGCCAGATGTCGTCGTAGCAAGGCCATGTTTCGTTGAAGCCTTGCATTGCGGCCCATTTGATCTCGCAGTTGTTCCTCCATGGCTTTGCTCTCTTCCATATGCCTCGCTTCGAGTTGCGCATTTGCATGTTCGAGGGCAGATATTTTACTTTGTGACTCCGTATGACTGGACTCCAAAGCATTGACACGCTCTTGGAGTGTTGCTGAGAGGGTGCAAAGCTCCTTGTTATTTTCTTCCAATAATTTATATTCCTGCTTAAGCTGAGTGGCAGCTTCGAGCATGGTGTCGAGTGCAAGACTAAATGAGGTGGATGTAGGGGTAAGGATGGAAGATGCAGGGGGTTGGGAAGTGGGAATGGGAAAAGTGGATGTTGTGCCTACAGTGCTTGGAAATGGCGACGTGAGTGAAATGATATGTGGTAATGTTGGGATAACAGTGGTGGTGGGTGATCCTGTGGATGGTGAGATGTCCATGGGATCGGACGTGAGAGTGTGTGATTCGTGCACTGTGAATACAGGAATGGTGGGTGGTGTGATAGTGGTGGCAGTGAATGTGGGGGAGTGGGTTTGGGAAAGGGACTTTTTATTATAAGTATCCACCTGTTGGAGTATATTTACAAGGTTTGTCCAAAATGAGGGTTGTGTGACTTGGGTTGAGTGTGAGTCAGTTGCTAGGGGAGTGGCGGATAGGGTTTGGGTGTGAGTGAATGGAAAAGGATGGGATGAGGTCTGGCTATTGGCAAGTGGTTGTCCAAGGGCGGGGAGATAGGAAGGGTGACCAATTATGGTTTGATCGGTGGCCGGATGACCGGTGTGAGGTTCCAAAATTTGGGTGGGAGTGTGGGACATGGGTAAAGGGAAAGATGTAAAAACGGAGGTGTGTACAATGGTTTCGTGATGGGTGGATGTCGGTTGTTCAGGAGGAATAGTGGAGAGGGGTTCTGAAAGGTGGAGGGGAGGTGGCTGTGGAGATGGTACGTGTGTAATTACCTCATGTTCGTCGGTGGGACTCGGGCTCGTCATGTGAACATCATCTGAAATTATAGTAGGCAAGGCGGTAGAGGTTTCCATTTGAATCATTTTCCCGCGTCGTGGTCGTGTATCAATCCTTCGTTGATCGTAGACAGGATTTTCCTGATATACCATTGTCCTCAATGCCTCCCCGATCCCACATGTCTCTGCCAATAAATTCAATGATTCCACAAAGTTGGAGTCAACATTCTCAGCTTGAAGCATCTGGTTCACTAGAGCTCTATTCGCCGCTTCTGTCATCTTATGTCTTCTCTGTACCTGCTTGATTGTCTTGTACAGCCGTCTGAGTTGTGCTGTGTAGGCAGGGGCCTCCTCTTCACTGTCTTCCGGGTCATTTCTGTGTGCGCCTTCCTGCACTTGTGTGTTTGGGTCATGAGGATGTTGTGCCACTTCTTCCCCATGTACTCTGCTCGTCTCGCCCCGTGGCTGTTCTCTTTGGGTAGATGCACCCGGACCCACATTGTCAAGGGAATCTTCACTGTCGGATAGGGGGACCGTCTGCAGGAATCTTTCAAAATCGAATGCTGCTCGTAGCCTCGTCTCACCTAGACGCTCTAGATCCAAGATCCTAGAGGACAACTCATGTCCATTCCACTCATGCTCTTGTGCTACTCTTAAAGCTGGGATTAGGAAATCTAGTGGTAGCACTGCATTCTGTCCGAAGACCATCTGAAATGGGGTGGCATTGAGTACCGTTTTGTAAGCAACTCGGTATGCCCAAACAGCATGATGAAGTTGTTTGTCCCAATCAGAGCGTTTATTATTTACCAGTTTTGTCAATACGTTACATAGGATCTTATTCGTGCTCTCGGCTTGTCCGTTAGCTTGTGGGTGATAGGGTGCAGACTTCTTATGTATCACCATGAATTCTTGAAGGAGATTTTCAATGACCTCATTCAAGAAGTGCGTACCTCTATCACTAACCAACTCTATTGGTAACCCATATCTAGTGAACACATTTTCGAATAAGAACTTAGCCGTCGTTTGAGCATCATTCTTTGTCGTGGCCTTTACTTCCACCCACTTTGTAAGGTAATCTGTGGCTACAATAATGTATTCTGCATGGGAGTTTCTAGCTGGGGGGTTAATGGGACCTACAAAGTCTATACCCCACTTTGAAAATGCACGTCCTCCCATCATTGGTCTTAATGGCATTTCATCTTTTCTTATCGGATATTGGGCACGTTGGCATGTGTCGCAACTCTTCACATAAGTATGTGCATCCATATGAAGAGTGGGCCACCACAGTCCTGAGAATAGAATGGTCTTAATTACTCTGTCAGGCCCAAAGTGTCCACCTGCAGCACCGCTGTGTGCCGTTTCTAAGACTTTCAAGTAGTCTGATTCATGTACGCACAGTCTTAGGTAACCATCCTTGCCTCTTTGATATAGGTTGTCTCCTACTAAGGCATAGTCTTGAGCCTCTTGCTCCATGCTCCGTTTTCTTGCAAGACTAGCCTGATTGGGTAATGTTCCCGATCTCATGAACTCGACCAATGGAGCACTCCAATCTGGGATTAATGACACGTGATAAAGAGTGGCATGCTCCACTGGGGGTCTCTCCTGGCACCCTGGACAACTCTGGATCCACTCTTGTATTTCTTTGTCCATGCTAGGCCAATACACTCCTAAGCGTTTTAGATTCTGCAATGTTCGTTGTTTAGAGTAGTGATTCCCTAGCAATCCCTCATGGGCTTGTTGCAACCAACTAGTATGTTCATCGTCCTCGACACAACATGCTAATACGCCGTCAGCATCTTGCTTGTACATACTTCCGGCCAATATTTGATACTTTAGTGATTTTACAATTTCCTCTTTGCTTGTTTTCACATTCTTATTTGCAGGCCCGAAGGTTAGGACTGGTACCAACTTATTTGCCCATTTAGGAACAACTTCTAAATTGAACAGATAAGCATCGGGCAATTCATCAGCCACTCCTTGCGGTGGCTCTCCTGAAGTGATGCGAGAAAGATGGTCAGCCCTAAGATGGGTTCTACCTTTCCTGACAACAACTTCAAAGTCGTATTCCATCAGTAAGAGGAACCATCTTACTAAGCGGCCTGTATTGCAAGGTTTATTGACCAAATATAGTAAAGCTTGATGATCAGTGAAAAACTTGAACTTATTGGCTAATAGATAGTGTCTAAACTTCTTCACAGCATATACCATGCCTAAGCCTTCTCTCTCCGTTGTGGTGTAATTTCGTTCAGCTGCATTTAATTGCCTACTAGCATATGCTATCGGCAAATCTAGGTTTCCTTCACCTGTGGGTTGTGCTAGCACACATCCTATTGCATGATTGGAGGCATCTACATGGACATGAAAGGGTTTGCTCCAATCCGGAGTAGTCAATATTGGTGCTGTGCACAAACGTCTTTTCAGCTCGTTGAAAGAATTCTCGCATTCCTCGTTCCACTCAAAGTTTGTTAACAACCCATAAAGAGGTTTAGCTATGATGGCATACATGTGGATAAACCTACGGTAATATCCGCAATGGCCCATAAAGGCTTGTACCTCTTTAACATTCCTTGGTCTGGGCAACTCTGCTATTGCTCTTACTTTGTCTTCATCTGTTGAAATTCCATTCTTAGAAACGATGTGACCTAAGATCTTACCTTGTCGTACCATAAACACACACTTCTCTGGATTCAGACACACTCGATAATCTCTACACTTGTTGAAGATTTGCCTGAGCTCAGGGATGTGGTAACATCTTGTTGGAGCAAACCAATCACAAATTGGTGATTATACAGATCTTGGAGAATGCTTATGGTCAGAATGAAGCAAAGAAAGACACTTGTAAAGTGAAGAAGAATTCAGGATGATGTCTTGTACACATATGTACATATAAGTGAAGAATCTTGTAAGCTAAGTATAGTTAAACTCTTAGGATGATAAGGAGTGGAGTCATAGACGCGAGATGAGTCTAAAGTCGTGTATATATAAGATAATTATGACAAGAAATGTATGAGAGAAAGTAATAGAATCATTTTGTAGATGACAATTTTCAGGAAGATGTGTAGAGAGTTTTTTCCCAAAAAATAGCGACGGGTTTTTCTCTGAGTGCTCTCTGTCTGATCACGTGGATCAGAAATCCTTTTGTACACATCTAATTGAGAAGCTAATGAAGCTATGTCTAGAGTTTCAGAATCTAATTCCTCTCCTACTGTGAGAATGATCATTAGGAACATTCATATGTAGAATGTGAGAACTGAAGCCTGAAAGTAGCGCACTTTTCCGTCTCAGTATTTTGATCAGATCTGAGTGTATACTGTAAAGTTTTTGATGAGTGAGCACTTAAAATTTAAGTTAGAAGATAAGGAAGCTATGGCTAAAAGCATTTAGCAAAACGGGTTTCAGATTGGGAGAAATCAAGTTAAGAAGTTGGCTATGTCGAAGGCGCAACTTCTGAGAGTCATTTTCTGACATGTATTTGATCTTAATGATCAAATTAAACTTTTGGTGATTAGTTTTGAGAACTAATGACTAGTATGATTGTGCAAAGATATTGCTAATACTTGTGCATCATTTACTTGAAGAAATTTGAAGATTTGTGCAGGTAAAGAAGTTGATATCTGAAGCAGACTTTCTGAAGTTGACACTTCTTCACTCAGAGAAGTGTTGCTTGAAGTTTTGGTAAAGAAGAATGTTGTTTGTGTAAAGTTTGGTTTATAACTGACATAGAAGTGTTCTTAAGTCAGTATAGATCAAACCTTTGGAGATTAAGAGGTCTCCAACAGTGGTATCAGAGCTAAAGGTGAAGTACAAGAGAAGGAAAGATAATTGAAGTTCTGACTGGTGCAGATATTGAAGATCTTCCAAATCAAAGGAGGACAAGGACAAATTATTGAAGATAACTTGCAGAAGTTCATAGTACAAGTTCGAAAGAATCAAGAAGGACAAAGACTATATCAAAGGTACACTTTCTCCTCATAAACCATAGTAATTGCAGATACAGAAAGTCAAGGATGGGAGAAAGCTTGCAGATTGATAAGCTAGATAGGGAGAACTATCCAGCATGGTCCATGAGGATGGAAGCACACCTCATGAGCAAAGACCTTATAGCATTTATTACAGGAGATGAAGAAAAACCTGAATTTGCAGATCCTAGTATTCCTACTAGGGAAGAGCTTGCAATGTTGAAGACTTGGATGAGAAAGGATGCTCAAGCAAGGAGTATCATTTACATGGTTGTAAATGATTATCTTCTACCTCACATCAGAGGTTTGGAAAGTGCTACAGATGTTTGGAATGCCTTGGAAGAGCATTTCCAAAATACAACTAAGTCTAGGAAGTCCTCACTATGGGCTGAGTTCACAACCTTCAAGAAGAAGAGCTCACAATCAGTTTCAGATTATGTGGCAAGGATGAAGGATATTGCAGATAGCTTGGGAGCAGTGGATGAAGACATTGAAGAGGAAAAGTTGGTAAGACAAATACTTACAGGTCTAAGAGGTGATGAGAAGTGGAAGCCTTTTATATTGTCCATAGAATTGTCACTTGATCACTTTACTCCTGATCTTAATCAATTGCTAGGACACATGCTAACCTTTGAGCAGGATCTTAAAGGAGATAATGATAGAAGTACAAGTCAAGCTATGTACTCCAAAGACAAGAAAAAGAATGGCAAGGGAAAGCAATCAAATGATGATGAAGGGAATTCAAATCAAGCTAACTTCACAAAAGGGAAGATGAACTTCAGAGGTAAAGGAAGAGGAGGTAAGAACAAGGATAATGCTAAAGCTTGTTGGATTTGTGGCAGAACAAATCATTTGGCAAATGATTGTTGGTATAACAATCAAAATGGTGGAAGCAATAATCAGAATTATAGTCAAAGAGGTAGAGGAGGCAGAAATCAAAGAGGCAATTTCAGAGGAAGAGGAGGTAGGACATCATATGGTAGAGGAGGTGGAAGAAACTTCCAATCTCAATCCTACAACAATAATTATTACAATTATGCATCAGATCAGAAGGATGACATGACTCTTATCTTGAATGCAACTCATGAATCAATGGGAGAAGATCAAAGAGTGTTTTATATTGACTCAGGGTGTAGCAATCATCTGAGTGGGAATCTATCCTTGATGACTGATATGGAAGCAAGAGTGAATGGACATACAGTTCAAACAGGTGACAATACCAAACATAAAGTGGAGAGCATTGGATCAGTGAAGACAAAGAGTGGAAGTACACTTCTGAGCAAGGTACTTTATGTTCCTACTATTCCTAAAAATTTGATAAGTGTAGGGCAAATTGTGGAGAAAGGATATGAGGTAAGATTCACAAATGATGGTGTCTATGTACAAGATCCAAATCAGGGATATAGAAACATAATTGCAGGGAAAAAGGAAGGAAGATTGTTCACTCTCAAAGTCCAAGGTAATGTGGGACATGCATTATTTACCTATGGAAGTCAAAAGGTATCTGAATTAGACCTATGGCATAAAAGGCTAGGTCATTTCAATGAGAGAGCTATAAAGGAGATGTCAAAGAATCAGGTGGTGCTTGGATTGCCAAACATTGAGGGGCAACATATGGTGTACAAGTGTGAAGCTTGTCAATTAGGTAAAGCACATAAAGGTTCTTATAACAAATCAGGATACAAGCATTCAAATATGTTTGAATTGGTTCATACAGATGTATGGGGACCCTCAAGGGACTATAGCATAAATGGATCCAGATATTATGTGTTGTTTGTTGATGATGCAACCAGGTGGATTACTTTGTATGTAATCAAGGATAAATCAGAAGTTTTCAAGACATTCAAACATTTTCATGCCTATGCAGAAAGGATCACAGGGCAAAAGCTCAAGAGGTTAAGATCAGATGGAGGGGGAGAGTATTTCTCTAAAGAGTTTGATGATTATTTGTGGAATGCAGGTATCAAAAGAGAAGTAACTTGCAGGTACTCCCCTCAACAGAATGGAGTAGCAGAAAGGAGGAATAGGACTCTTGTAGAGTTTGCAAGAGCCATGATGAAGGAAAAGAATTGTCCAAATTACTTATGGGCAGAAGCCATTAACACTGCAACATATCTTGTGAATAGGTTGCCTTGCAAAGCTTTGGATGGAGGAACCCCTTATGAAGCATGGTGGGGTAAGAAGCCTAGTCTTGATCATTGTAAAGTATTTGGATGTATTGCATATGCTTATGTTCCTTCACAATTAAGACATAAGCTAGAACCAAAAGCAGAAAAGTATGTGTTTATTGGATATGATGATAGACAAATGGGTTACAGGTTGTGGAATCCATCCACAAAGCAATTTCTTGTTACCAAAGATGTGACATTTGATGAGCAAAACACATGGTATACAGGATCAACAAATGATTTTGCAGGTGTTGAAGAAATACAAAGAAAAGGAAAGGCAAAGGTAAAGGTATGTGAAGAAATTGTTGATGAAGTTGACTCTAGATGTAGAGTGCAGGATCATGTAGAAGAAGGGCCAAGATTTGATCCAGAATCAAATGAGGCTGAAACTTCAAGAAGTGCAGAAATCAGAAGATCTACAAGGGAAAGGAAAGAACCTATAAGGTATAGTTATGATACATCTTTCCTAACAACAAAAGATTATGCCTACATTGTGAAGACAGAAGAAGATCCAACCACTTATGAAGAAGCCAAAGGTAAACAGAATTGGGAGAAGGCAATGCAAGAAGAGTATGATGCTCTACTTGAAAATGAAACTTGGGAATTAGTACCAAGACCAAAGAATCAGAAGGTCATTGGATGCAAGTGGGTATATAAAACAAAGAGGTTTGCAGATGGTAAGGTGTCTAGATATAAGGCTAGACTTGTGGTCAAAGGTTATGCCCAAACTTATGGGGTAGATTATGATGAAACCTTTAGTCCTGTTGCTAAGATGTCTACAATTAGGACATTGATTGCTATTGCTGCTTGCAAGGGATGGAAATTATCACAATTGGATGTGAAAAATGCATTTTTAAATGGATACATTGCAGATGAAGTATATATGGAGCAACCAGAAGGCTTCATGGAATCAATTGGATCAGATTATGTGTGTAAGCTCAAGAGAGCTTTATATGGGTTGAAGCAAGCCCCAAGAGCTTGGAATTACAGATTGGTCAAGTTCTTGAATGAATGTGGATTTCAAGCATCAAAGGCAGATAGTAGCTTGCTAGTGAAGGCAAGTGAAAATGGATACATTTACATGTGCATTTATGTTGATGATATTATTGTTACAGGAACAGATGCTCAAGGAATCAATGAACTCAAAAGACAAATAGAGAAGGAGTTTAAGATAAGTGACTTGGGAAACTTATCTTATTTTCTAGGAATGCAGATTGTGTATACTCAACATGGAGTATATGTTTCACAAGAGAGATATTTGAAGAATCTCCTAGTCAAGTTTAACATGGAAGATTGCAAGACCTCAATCACACCATTGGAGGTAAATCATAAATTAAGCAGGTATGGAGGTGAAGAATTCAATGACATGAAGAAATATCAGAGTTTGGTAGGTAGTTTAATCTATGCTACCTTGACAAGGCTAGATCTATCATATGCAGTAGGTGTGTTGTCACAATTCATGCATTGTCCAAAGAAGACTCATTGGATTGCAGCCCAAAGGGTACTCAGATATATCAAAGGAACCCTAAGTGAAGGTTTGTATTATGGTTTCACTTCTGACACAAGAATCAAAGTGTTTAGTGATGCAGATTGGGCAGGTGACTCAGATGATAGAAGGTCTACTCATGGATATCTCTGTTATGTTGGAGATAAGCTAGTTTCTTGGTGTTCAAAGAAGCAACATACAGTTGCTTTATCATCCACAGAAGCTGAGTATAAGGGAATGGTAGAAGCTGCAAAAGAAGTCATATGGTTGAAGACCTTGATGAAAAGTTTTGAGACTGATCATAGTACTCCAATAATTTTTGGAGACAATATGAGTTCTTTGTATTTGGCAGCTAACCCTGTTTTTCATGCCAGGACTAAGCATATAGAGATTCAGTATCATTTCTTGAGGGAAAAGGTACTTGATAAAGAGATTGAAGTGATGTACACTCCAACAAAAGAACAGGTGGCAGATATGATGACAAAAAGTTTGGATGGACCTAAGCTACAGAGATTCAAGGAGATGGCAGGAGTGAAGAAGAATGGAATAATCACAATTAGTGATTGAGGGGGAGCTGTTGGAGCAAACCAATCACAAATTGGTGATTATACAGATCTTGGAGAATGCTTATGGTCAGAATGAAGCAAAGAAAGACACTTGTAAAGTGAAGAAGAATTCAGGATGATGTCTTGTACACATATGTACATATAAGTGAAGAATCTTGTAAGCTAAGTATAGTTAAACTCTTAGGATGATAAGGAGTGGAGTCATAGACGCGAGATGAGTCTAAAGTCGTGTATATATAAGATAATTATGACAAGAAATGTATGAGAGAAAGTAATAGAGTCATTTTGTAGATGACAATTTTCAGGAAGATGTGTAGAGAGTTTTTTCCCAAAAATTAGCGACGGGTTTTTCTCTGAGTGCTCTCTGTCTGATCACGTGGATCAGAAATCCTTTTGTACACATCTAATTGAGAAGCTAATGAAGCTATGTCTAGAGTTTCAGAATCTAATTCCTCTCCTACTGTGAGAATGATCATTAGGAACATTCATATGTAGAATGTGAGAACTGAAGCCTGAAAGTAGCGCACTTTTCCGTCTCAGTATTTTGATCAGATCTGAGTGTATACTGTAAAGTTTTTGATGAGTGAGCACTTAAAATTTAAGTTAGAAGATAAGGAAGCTATGGCTAAAAGCATTTAGCAAAACGGGTTTCAGATTGGGAGAAATCAAGTTAAGAAGTTGGCTATGTCGAAGGCGCAACTTCTGAGAGTCATTTTCTGACATGTATTTGATCTTAATGATCAAATTAAACTTTTGGTGATTAGTTTTGAGAACTAATGACTAGTATGATTGCGCAAAGGTATTGCTAATACTTGTGCATCATTTACTTGAAGAAATTTGAAGATTTGTGCAGGTAAAGAAGTTGATATCTGAAGCAGACTTTCTGAAGTTGACACTTCTTCACTCAGAGAAGTGTTGCTTGAAGTTTTGGTAAAGAAGAATGTTGTTTGTGTAAAGTTTGGTTTATAACTGACATAGAAGTGTTCTTAAGTCAGTATAGATCAAACCTTTGGAGATTAAGAGGTCTCCAACACCTCTTTCTTGGGAATGAGCGCATAAATCATCCACATATACTTCTAAGCTCTTTCGCAAGAACTCTTTGAAGACATGACACATGAGTCTTTGGAATGTTGCAGGTGCATTGGTGAGCCCAAATGGCATCACACGAAATGCAAAGATTCCCCATTCTGTGGCAAAGGCCGTTTTGTGTTGATCTTCGGGGGCAATGGCTACTTGGTTGTAACCTGAAAATCCATCAAGGAAGCTGTAAACTTCCTTGCCTGCAACACGCTCCAAAAGATGTTCGGTGATTGGAAGTGGATAACTATCTCTGATCGTAGCGGCATTAACTTTTTTAAGGTTAATGCACACTCGCAATTTCCCATTCTTCTTGGGCACCACTACAATAGGGGACACCCATTCAGTGTGCTCAATCTCATAGATGAATCCAGCTTCAATCAGCCTGTCAATTTCCTCCTTTATTTTGGCTGCATAATTGTCATTATATGTGTAGGGCTTTTGTTTGGTGGGCTTGGCATCAGCGGTCATCGGAATCGTATGAGAGCAAATCTCTGGATCTACTCCTTTCAAGTCTCTATAATGCCATGCGAACACATCCCTATATTCCCTTAATAGAGCTACAAGCTCTGCTTCTTCTTCTGCACTTAGGTCGTCTCCTATGTACGTACATCGCTCTTCGTTCCCTTCAATGGTCACTACAATTTTTTTGGTCTTTTCTTTATTGTCATATGCTTCTCCTATAATGGCCTCTCTCTTAGGCATTCGTACCAAAATTTTCCGGTCTTCCACTTCATATTTCTTGAAATTTTCTGGTACTTCAAACAATGATTCTTCCTCTTCTTGTCTCACTGCTCTCCTTTTATTTTTCTTTTGACCTCCTTCACTTCCTTTCTTTGAACTTATCGTTTTAATACTCGCAAGGGGTTCTTCTTCCTTTTGGGTTAACACTCCTAGGTCTTCTAAGTAGTGTTCCTCTGAGTCAAAGTATGTATCCATCACAATGCATTCTAGATCATCGTCATTCTCTTCTTCTTCTATGAACTCACTAGGATCACACTCTTCCAACAAGGGCTGACACATGAACACTGAAATATCATAACCCTCCTCATCACAATGGGGTTTCCATTGTTCCTCATTGACTGTGATGTCCATGGTAGCTAAGATTTCTGCCCAACCATGAGGCTCAAATTCCTCATCTGGAAATATCATTGGTGTATAGGCTAGGTCTTTTATTGGTCTATCTCCTGGGGAAGTTCCTTCTTCTCTCGCTTTTAGGCGCTTTTCCTCTTCCTCAGCGACCTTGCACATCCACAAGTGAGTATCTTCATGCAACCAGGATGGTTCAGGTGAACTTCCAGAATGCACTGAGATAGAATCTTCTTTCGCTTTGTGGATAGGATTCCACTGTAGGGGTGGTACATCTCTGACCTTGGTGGTGACCCCTAAGTGCTGTAAGTACAAGGAGTTGGTTCCCCAATCCTGTACTATTTGCGATTGTCGTAGGAAAGGTCTTCCTAGGATCATCTCGTAAACATTATTCTTCTCAAAGTCACATATAGCAAACGTATGTTCAAACTCTACACCACAAGTGGTTAGAGTTATCCCCTCAAGCAATCCGAGAGGTCTTTCAAAATGACCATCTGCCATTTGAAGTTTCATTCTCGTTGGTCTTAAGGTGGGTTTGCCCCATCGCTTCCACAAGGAGGTGATCGCAATGGCAACACCAGCACCCGAATCCACAATTGCTTTGGTTGTGTAACCTTGATAGGTGATCGGAAGATAAGTGTTACCTTCTTCACCTTCGCTCATATCTCCTATCTTGTCGAGAGGTATCTCTGGTACTTTTTTCTTAGAGCCTACTTTTGGTGTATTGGATTCAAGTTCTGGAACCTAATCCTTCACATGATTCCAAAGCTCCGGTTTTGCCTTGAGCAGCTCCTCTACATTGAGATGACATTGAACCTTAGTGTTCTTCACAACATCAGTGTTTCTTGGAATCACTGAGTCTTCATTTCTCACCAATATTGTGGGAGCTCTGATCTGGAGAGATTCAGATTCCCATGGGCCTGTGAAATGAGGCAACTCTTGTAAAGAATTAGATTCAAAATCTAATCTCTCATCCTCTTGTTGCTCTGTTTGATCTCCATAGATAGACGGAATGTCTTGGGGAAATTGATCATGAAGATCATCAATCTCAGGAATAGGAGGGGAATCACCCTTCTCCTTGGCCCATTTCTCTTCTTGTATTTCCCGCAAGAACTCTTGAGAGTACTGTTGAATTGAAGGAGGTATTCCAACATCCGTGGAATTAGGAACATAAGCTCCCTTAGGTGGTGAGCTCCCTCTTTCAACAACTGGTTGAGCCTGTGGAGGTAAAGAAACTTGTGATTTGTTTACCAACTGCTCTAATTTTTCTAGTAAGCCTTGGAAATGCAAATCCGGCTTGACAAAGTTGGTCTGATTGAACTTTTGACTAGTCTCAAGTATAGCTTGAGCTTGTTCTACCATTTTCATGCACATTTTCATCCGTTCAATCTCTAAATCTGCTCTAGGGTAACTCTTGTCTAGGTTTCCAGCTGTTGGCCCTTCTTGAAGTCGAGCCTGGTAGGCTTTGAACATCATGTCCAAGCCTTCAGGAGTGGGGTCAGCTAATACTGATCGTACTCGGGGTGGTGGGTGGGTTACGAGGGGTGTGTTAGAGGGTGGAGAAATGGAGGGTGATGGGGATGGTAGTGGTGGAAGTGTGTGGGAGTGCGGTTGAGATGTGATTTCTGTGATTTTTGCCTTGGTTTCTCTCACGCTTTCTTCAAGTTCGTTTATCTTTTTTGCCCATTGCCTCTTCATTCTTTCACGACTATCCTTCCAGGCGTTAGTTCTCTTTTTGGGTATGCTCTCTGTTTCACTCACCTCGGGGCTCTTTTCGGGACCCACACCTTGGTGTTGTTGACGTGCCTGGGCTCTTGTGATCACCTGCACAGGTGCTGTGGAAGTCACACTCCCTGTGGAGTCTACAACTAACCCAACAACATTGATAGGAGTGATTTTAGGCATGTTATTAGGGTTCTTCGGGCAATCTCATAGGAGATGCTCTTTCCCGCAGTCTTGACAGAAGCCCTGAACGGTTACTGGTTGAGGCTGTGTAGGGGCAGGCAGTGGACAATCACGTATAAGGTGATCTCCCTGACACCTGAAGCATGGTCCTCTAGGAAATGGAGGTCGTACCTGCCTAGGTTGAGGTCTAGAGTTGGGGTTTGTGTACATAACATTAGAATACTCAGGTTCCCCACTATTTTCACTTGGGTCCTCATAATAGTATGACTCGTTATGCTCGGGTGACTGCATGTAGTAAGCATGTGGGCTATCAATATGTGTGGAGTCAAAACTATGGTCACTTGGATCACTGTCTGATAGCAATGGGGTGACTGGAACTATGGCTCTATTCAGATTTTCTTCAGTAGATGCATATTTTACTAGGATCACATTGGTTGGAGCAGGGGGTTGCTGCACTAGGACTGGTTGAGGTCTCTGCTGCCCTTGATAAGGTGGCTGATAAGTTTGTTGTGGTCTATTGTATTGTGGTGATGGGTACTGATTCTGGTACCTACCATGTTGTGGATATGGCTGAGGATAATTTTGCCTAACAGTTTGTTTGTTATATGGGCAGTCTTGTGCCGTGTGATTGGTGTACCTGCGCTCTATGGTGCAGTACTGGCTACTAGGATTCGCCTGGGGTTGGGCCATAATGGGGCATACACTTGCCATATGTTCACCGCCACAATTGTAGCACCGCTTAACTGGGGCAAATCTTGGAATTTGCTTGCTAGAGACACCTAGTTTTTGGGCTACCTTCTCTGCAAGTTCCTCGATGGATGTGGATTGACCAGATGCCATGTTACTAGAGCTATCAGAATCCTTATAGATTTTTGATAGTTCTAATTCCTCACCTAGATTGTCCTCAATGTCTATGCACATGCGCACGCACTCCTCTATCGTTCTAGGGTCCTTCAGGTACACATATGACCTGAGCTTAGTGCTCAACAATCCGTCTAGGAACAAGGCCACTTGTTTGGCTGGTGTGGGTAACTCCGGCATAGGGCATCTCTCCAGGTACTGTCTAAATCTTCTTCCAGCTAGTCTGACCGTCTCTTGAGGTGTTTGTTTGAAGCTATGAATTAGTGAGGAGGTGTTATGCCTGATTCCACTCTTAGAAAACTCAACAATAAATGCCTCTAAGAGTTGGTCTATGTTTCTGAAATGCCTCTCATTCAGTGGTTGGAACCACGTAAGGGCAGTGTTCCTAAGGGTTAGATCGAAAGCATTATATTGTGTGAATAGGTCCTCTACCTGTTCAGCTTTCAATACTTGTCGAAATTCTGCCACATGGTCATAAGGGTCTCCCGTGCCATCGAAGTAATTCTTCATGGACTTCACCAGTTGAGTTGGTCACAGGGTCCTAGTGTGTTCTCTCGGCCTTGGCAAAGGAAAATCATCAATATTCCTTTGATTCCATGGGGTTCTATGTCTCTCAGGCTCCACTCTATTCCTTTCTGTTCCCGTTCTTTCTCTCCCCAGGGAGTTGGCGAAACTTACCTCAGGTTTGTCTCTACTTCTATCTCTCTGAGCCCCATGAGCTTGGGAGGTCCCAGCTCCTTGGTGACCAAGGGACACATTAGACCTCGGTTGGGGAAAAACAAATTCTCCCTTCCATGTGTAGGCATGTCTGCCATGCTCTGTGACCACAAAGATTCTCTCTGATGCATTGTCTAGGTAGGTCATTTGACCTGGGCTATCAGGGTCTTTAAACTCATAGATTGTGAGGGCACTCACTTCCTGAGATTGAGAAGATTTATATCTCCAAAAAGCCTCATCGGTTTCTCGGTTTAAAAGCAGATCTATGCTTTTATAATCCTGTGGAACCCATTCTGGGGTCATGATTCTGGTCAAGACAGATTTACCACGGGGAGTTCTTGGCTCTCTCTCTAAGTTCCCTTGCTCTATATCACCCATGTCGGTCTCTGCAATCACATTTCCAAACTCATCATTTCTATCAGGAAGAGTGGTGACTACATATATGGTCCCTTCTTTATCCAGGTAGGCTCCATTCTCAAACTTGACTACCGGATGGTCTAATCCATGGGGTTGATCGGGGTTCTTAATCTGGACCACCGATCTTCTCAGTCCGTCTTCGTAGATGCGAGCACCTAGACGATTCGTCCTGATATATTCCAATTGAGTCTTATAAGGCCCTTCTGGCTTTTCTAGATAAGCCAACCCTGAACTACCTACTGATCTCTCCATGTGATAGGACATCTCGGAATCACTTGTTTCTGATCTGGGAGTGTATGGGTAATCACTCAACTGCTGGGCCCAAGACCTGGCAGTGTGATTGACACTAGCTTCAGAAGATCTGAGGCTTTGTCTGTCTCGGCCTAAGTGTCTGCCTGATCTAAGGTTCATATGCCTGATTTATTTACCCCCTGGAACCCAAGCACACTCTCGTCGCAGGTTGATTTTGCACCAATCACTTTGTTCTTTTTAGTTGAATATTATGTTTATGGTCTTGTCTGAAATTGCGTCGTCAGGAGTACTTAAGTGAATTTCCGCACTTGATAAGTGATCGATTCCTGTTTATCTTTTGTCCCTTAGGGTTTTCGCACTTAAGACCTATTTATTTTCTTGCACTTGGTTGATTAATTCTCTTGGACTTGATTCGTGCCTAACGTTGCCCTAGTTAATTACCACACCTAAGTCGTACTTAGCCTAGGCTAGGAATTGACAAAGGAGGGTTGAGAGATCTTCCAACCTCAATTAGCTGGTTGACCAAACTGCTACACAAGCCCAGGAAGCCTTCTCCCAAGCTCGGTACTCACCCTTGCTAGCTTGCTTTGGATTGCCTTGAGTGCACACAAAGTTCCTGCAAAAACTCACCAGTTAGTATAGCTTTATTGCCACAAGTATTTGAAAGACACACATCAATAATTTTAGTCCCCTTGGAGTAGCTCACTGTACCCCCTGAATCTGAGAACCACTTAGTTCCACCTACAAGTCAACTTAAAAATGCATGTTCTAAAACTCCGCGTATAATTCTTACAAAAACCAGTCGAGGTCCACGTAGGATTCTCAACGAGCTTCCCAACGAGACCAAACTCTCATCAATCGGAGTTCGTATGGTCAAGTTATGACCATTCAGGCACTAAAGGGTCAAAACAGGCACTCAGGGTTCAGAAGATCCCTCTCTGCTTTCTAGGCCTTTTGCCCACTTCCAAGGTTCTAAAGTTATACTAAGGTGCCTAAAATTAAGCTCAACTACCCTTCCAATCACTCAAAAATTAACTCTCAATTTTCATGCGTTAAAGGCCGTGTATCGCGATAGGTCGGCTCGAGGTGTCGCGATAGGTCGTGAGGTGTCGCGATAGGTCGGGGTGTCGCGATAGGTCGAGGTGTCGCGATAGCTCGTGAGGTGTCGCGATAGGTCGAGGTGTCGCGATAGCTCGTGAAGTGTGGCGATAGGTCGAGGTGTCGCGATAGCTCGTGAGGTGTCGCGATAGGTCGGGGTGTCGCGATAGGTCGAGGTGTCGCGATAGGTCGAGGTGTCGCGATAGGTCGAGGTGTCGCGATAGGTCGGGGTGTCGCGATAGGTGGGGGTGTCGCGATAGGTGGGGGTGTCACGATAGGTGGTGAGGTGTCGCGATAGGTCGAGGTGTCGCGATAGCTCGTGAGGTGTCGCGATAGGTCGAGGTGTCACGATAGCTCGTGAAGTGTCGCGATAGGTCGAGGTGTCGCGATAGCTCGTGAAGTGTCGCGATAGGTCGAGGTGTCGTGATAGCTCGTGAGGTGTCGCGATAGGTCGGGGTGTCGCGATAGGTGGTGAGGTGTCGCGATAGGTCGAGGTGTCGCGATAGGTCGAGGTGTCGCGATAGGTGGTGAGGTGTCGCGATAGGTCGAGGTGTCGCGATAGCTCGTGAGGTGTCGCGATAGGTCGAGGTGTCGCCATAGCTCGTGAAGTGTCGCGATAGGTCGGGGTGTCGCGATAGGTCGGGGTGTCGCGATAGGTCGTGAGGTGTCGCGATACCTCGAGGTGTCGCGATAGCTCGGGATATGGTGAATTTTTCTGTTCTGTCTAGTGTTCCTGGGAGCTCTAGGCCTGCGTAGTGTCGTGGTGCACTCAGAATCGTGATTGGGTGAAATTTTCGAAGTGTCGCGATAGCTCGAGCTCAACGCCTCGGGGACTGTGCAGACAATTTCTGTACCTGCTGAGCTTGCTGGAGATGATGATGGAGCTGCCACCTGCAAGAAACATGCAAAAAACACACAAAGACAAGCACGCACAATCGCTCTCTCTCAAACTCGCACACAACAAATGAGGGAATGATAGGGAAGAGGGAATATGTAGTGGAGAAGGAGGTGGAGGTGGAAATGGAGAATGAGGTGAAGATGAAGATGGAAATGGAAAAAAAATCAGAAATTTACCTACTACTTACCATTCCAACGCGTCCTCTCTACGTCTTACCATCACACGCTCGTCCTCAAAGCTCGATCCCCGGCAACGGCGCCAAAATTTGGTGTAGCTCAGTGACGAGTAGCACCTCCTTTAATGTCAATCCTGTTGGTGCATGACAATCATCAATTGAAGAATTATGGAGGAATGAAGACAAGGAGTCAAGAAGAAAACAAAGTCAGGTGATTGAAGGAAGGAGATATTCAGAAAATCCAAAGACATGTACACATATGTACACTAGCTGACTTATATCCTTGTTTAAGTCATACACTTGTAAATATTCATCTATAAATATGTTTGAAAATGTCGGGCAAGTAGAGCAGAAGAGATTTTGAGAATAGGGAGAGAGAAATTAGTGTCATTAGACACATGAAGAGTGAGTGAATTGTTCATCCTCACTTAGATGTAAATTTTCTGAGAAATCGAAAAATTTTGCGCCCGATATTTTGCTGTCTGCTCCCTCTGTGCTTAATCTTTTGAGAAATCCTTTTGCACGTATCTAAGTCCATAGCTAATCTATCTATGGCTAGAATTTGAGAGGTTAATTGTAATCAGGCTGTGAGAATTTTGATTAGGAACATTCATATGTAAGAATGTTCTAACAGTCGAGAAATCTGGCGCACATTTCATCTTCAATGAAATGATCATTGCTCAGTCTACAGTGTAAAGTTTTACACAAGTGAGGGCTCAAAATCTAAGTTGAAAGGTAAGCCATCTATGGCTAGAAGATCTTGATCAAACGGGTTCAGAGTTGGGAGAACCAGTACTAAGAAGTTGCAGGTGTCAAAGTCGCCATTGCAGAGAAGCACTTTCAGACATAGGTAAAGTGTTTCACACATTTCTCAGTGTGTACTTAATCTTTTTGAAAGATTTAACTTGACAAAGTTGCGCAACCTCAAGGCGAAGTGTTGTGCAAAGTTTTATCAAAAACTTTACAGAATTGATTAGTCAATGAGTGACTAATCTGCAGCAGACTTTTCTGAGAAGTTGATTTTTCAGAACTTTCAATATTTCTGATAATTTGGTGGATGATCTTTAAGTTTGGTGGAGTCTAAGGTTAACCTTGATATAGAGGTGATCTAACTTCAAGGTTAACTTGTTCTTTTGGAGATTAACACTCTCCATCAAATCCGGGAAGACGTGAGGATGGTATGAAGACCACGAGCAAGTGGAAGCACAAGTGCGTGAGTGAGAAGCACACAAGCATGCACACACATACACACACACGCGCACACACGGCAAGAACAAAGAGAGTAAGACAATGGAATCACTTCTATTGCAAGAAAGTTCTCATACAAGCTCAAACTACAAGAAGCTAGCCCCAAAAATGAGCTCTCTAGCTCTATTTATAGTTTTTGACTAGCTTTGGCCCTGTCCAGACCTAGTGTCCGGCCTAGTTAAAAATTAGGTTCCAGGGCTTATTTGAGGGCCCAAACGAGATCTAAAAATTATGAAAATTGACAGGCAACTACTTCTAAGGCTCCCCAAGCTCGAGGACTCCTCGGCTTGTACAAAATGGAGCTACAAAAAGGTGAAATGATATTTACAAGGGTTTGTAGTGATGAGAATCACTTTAAAATGATGTGAGGGTTTTGAAAAAAATGAAGGGTTGCCTCAGTGCTAGATCTGCATGTGTGTCCGTACTTGCTTCTTCCCGTATACTGTCAACAGCATGTCATCTCATCTAATCGGATATTTAGCTCTCTGACATGTCTCGCAACTTTGTACATAGGTGTTTGTATCCATATGTAGAGTTGGCCACCACAAGCCTGCAAAGAGGATCAGTTTTACGGTTCTTTCATCTCCGAAATGTCCTCCTACAACACCTGCATGTGCCATTTCTAATATGGGTAAGTATTCTCCTTCGTGTACACATAGTCCTAGTTGATTATCTTTCCCTCTCTTGAATAATTGTCTTCCCATGATGACATAGTCCTTAATCATTTCTTCTAGGGATCGTTTCCTTGCTAAACTGATTCCTTCCTCATGTTCTTGTGTCTTTAGGAATTTTACTAACGTCTTACTCCAGTTGGGTGCTATTGTAGAAAAAGGTAAGGATGTATGATTGTCTGGGGTGGTTTCCTGACATTCAGTGCATCTATTGACATATTCATGGACATCTTTAGGCATATCAGGCCAACATACTCCTAAGCGTTTCAATTCTCTTAGTGTTCCATGAGTTCCTTTATGCATTCTCCATTTATTTATGTGTGCTCTTTCAATCAAATTCTTTTGTCCATCCTCTTCTACACATCTAGACAATACACCGTTGGATTCTTTATGATACACACTTCCTGCTATTATGTGTAAGTTACATGATTGTAGGATTTCTATTCTACTCTCCCTGTTAATTGAGTGTTATGGTCCATGAGTGAGTATTGGGATTAACCTTTCTGCCCATTTGGGCATACTTCCAAATTGAACAGGTAAGTGTCCAGCAAATCGTCTGGTACTCCGCTCGGTGGTTCTCCATGGGTTAATCTAGAGAGATGATCTGCTCTCACATGGGTATTTCCTTTTTTCACAATTACTTCAAAATCAAATTCCATTAACAAGAGAAACCATCTCACGAGTCTTCCCATGTTGCAAGGCTTATTGACTAAGTACAATAAGGCTTGATGATCTATGAAGAATTTGAACTTGTTGGCTAAGAGATAGTGTCTGAATTTCTTTACAGCGTACACCATTCCTAATCCTTCTCTCTCCTTAGTCGTATAGTTTCTCTTGGCTTGATTCAATTGTCTACTTGCATAGGCAATTGGATGGTCCAATTTTCCTTCGTCTGCTAGTTGAGCTAAGATGCATCCTATTGCGTAATTAGAAGCATCCACATGAATATGAAAAGGCTTGTTCCAATTGGGTGTTTTCAAAATTGGAGTTGAGTGAATGCCTTCTCACATTTGTCCGTCCATGTGAATTGAGTCAACAATCCATACAAAGGTTTGGCAATTATGGCGTACATGTGGATAAATCGGCGATAGTATCCACAATGACCCATAAATGCTTGCATTTCTTTTTCATTCTTTGGTCAAGGAAGTTCTAGAATTACTTTAATATTGTCTTCATCCATAGATATTTCGTTCCTAGATACGATATGTCCTAGGATTTTTCCTTGTCTTACTTCTTATGATTTAGACAGACTCTATATTGTCGACATTTGTCAAATATTTTTTGCAATTCCGGAATGTGTTCCTGTCTCTGATTTGAATATGTACATAGGTTGTCTACATATACTTCCATACTTTTCTTTAGAAATTCTTTGAAACATGACACATCAACCTTTGGAAATTAGCATGGGCATTAGTGAGTCCAAAAGGCATCACTCTGAAAGCATAGACCCCCCATTCAGTCATGAATGCAATCTTATGTTGATCCTCAGTAGCAATAGCTACTTGGTTGTATCCAGAGAATCCATCCAAGAAGCTATATAGCTTCTTTTCCTGCAACTCTTTCCAATAGGTGGTCGGTGATAGGTAATGGGTAACTATCACGGATTATGGTTGCATTGACTTTCTTCAGATTAATGCACACTCTCAGTTTTCTGTTCTTTTTTGGGTACAACAACTAGTGGTGACACCCATTCGATATGTTCTATCTCGTAAATGAATCCAACCGCTAATAGCTTGTCTATTTCTTATTTTGTTTTTGTGGCATAAACCTCTGGTGTCATTGGTATTCAGTGAGAACAAATGGAGGGATCCACACCTTTAAGATCCTTATAGGTCCACAAATACATCTCGATATTCTTGAATCAGTCGTATCAATTCTTCTTCCTCCTCCGTTGAAACATCCTTTCCTATGTATGTACATCTTTCTTCTCCGTTTTCAACCGTCACTATGATTTTTTTTGTTTGTTCCTTGTTGTCATACACTTTTCCTTCTCTTGCCTCTCTCTTAGGAATATGAATGGCTATTTTCCTTTCCTCTACTTTGTATCTTTTGAAGTGTTTGACAACTTCAAAAAGATCAGGGGTTGGTTTGATCTTACTCACGCTTTCCTCCTGATTTGGTACTATAGGGGCTGCTTCTATTGCTAACACCTTGGTTGTTCCATACCTGTCTTCAGCTTGAATGGTTTCTAGATAACATTCCTCCGAATCAAACTCTAGTTCCCTTTCTATGCTCTCGTATTCTTCTTTCCATTCTTTTTCTAATATTTCTCTTGCTTCTACCTCCTGAAGGACTACCATGTACAAGCTTACGTCATAGCCTTCTTTGTCCACACATTCATTCATGGTCAATACTTCTTCACTTACGCACACATCCAGGGTACGTAGAATCTCCATCCAACCATGCGGTTCGAATGCATCGTCAAGAAAAACTTGAGGCATGTACATAGGGTCCTCTATGGGTCGATAATTTTGATGTCCTAAGGGCCATGGCTGTAGTTTTTTCTCCTCTTTCTTTGCTTCCTTACACATCCACAATTGGGCATCCTCATGCATCCTTGATTGATCACTTGATCTGGCACTATTGATAGACAAATCATCTTCTTCCTTGTGTATGGGATTCCACTGTAGTGGAGGTACGTCTCGGTACGCAAAGGTATGCAAGTTTATCTTGGTAGTGTTTCCTTGATGTTGAAGGTATAATGAGTCTTGTCCCCAATCTTGCACTACCCTAAGTTGTCTCATAAAAGGTCATCCTAATATCATTTCATAATTATTTTCCTTTCCAAATTGACCGATAGCTAACGTATGCTCAAATTCAACTCCAAAGGTGGTTAATTTGATCTTTTCCAATATTCCCAATGGTTTCTCCACATGGCCATCAGCTAATTGGAGCTTCATGTGGGTTGGCCATAGGGATGGCTTTCCTCATTTCTCCCAAATCTCTTTGGTGGCAATACCTACTCAACTCCTGTGTCTAGCATAGCCTTGGTCATGTATCCATGTACGTGACAGGTTGTTGGCAGCAGTCAGGGAACTGAAGGAGCCACAAGACAAAGAGGGTTGGAACGAAGAGATAGCACAAGCAGACACAGTAGCCAAAGAAGATCAGGCAAGTAGGCCATCTAAATTTTTTAGACATCAAGGAGTGGAGCACACAAGAAGAAAGAGCAAGTAGGGAGCTCAAAGATGTGTACGACAAATCAACAGAGAAAATCCCTACACAAATAGTGATTTTAATCACTAAAAACCATTATAAATACCATTACGTATTTTTGTAGCTCCGTTTTGTGCAAGCCAAGGAGTCCTTGAGCTTGAGGAGCCTTACAAGTGCCTACATATCAATTTTCATATTTTTTAGATCTCGTTTGAGCCCTCAAAAGAGCCCTGGAACCTAATTTTTAACTAGGCCGGACACTAGGTCTGGATAGGGCCAAAGCTAGTCAAAAACTCTAAAAGGAGCTAGAGAGCTCATTTTTGAGGTTAGATTGTAATTGAAATGAACTTGTAAGAGCTTCTTGAAAGTGATCTAAGAACTCCATTGCTTCTCACTCTTTGTTTTGCCGTGTGTGCGCGTGTGTGTATGTGTGTGCATGTTTGTGTGCTTCTCACTCACGCACTTGTGCCTCCACTTGCTCGAGGTCTTCATACCATCCTCACGTCTTCCCGGATTGACATTAAAGGAGGTGCTACTCATCACCGAGCCACACCAAATTTTGGCGCCGTTGCCGGGGATCGAGCTTTGAGGACGAGCGTGTGATGGTAAGACGTAGAGTTGAAGCGTTGGAGTTATAGGTATTTTCTTCACTTTTATCTATTTCCTTTTGTTTCCTTCATCACCATCATCATCATCACCATCTCCCACCTCCATCTCCATCATCACAAAAATTTCAGTTTTTTGACTATATCTCCTTCCTCCGTCCATTTCCCTCATTTCACTTGTGAGAGAGAGCGAGAGAGCGATATTGTGTGTGCAATTTTTGCATGTTTCTTGAGCTGTCTTGCAGGTACATGCTGCATCATCCTTCCCAGCACTTCGCGCAGGTACGGAAATCTTGGCAACTGTCTCTGTGTCGCCGACCTCTGTCAATCGCGACCGACAGAAAAAATGCTCCATTTGCCAAACAAAGTACAAAACCATGATCTACAGGCCTAGAGCTTCCCAAAACTGTGTTTAGATTTTTGAAATTCATCAGATTTCTGTCAATCGCGATCGCTCTATCAATCGCGATCGACGAATCACGACGGACAGACCTGTCAATCCCGATCGACCAGTCAATCGCGACTGACAGCCCACGACGGCTCTATCAATCACGACCGATAGAGTCAACGATCGATTGACCACGACGGACAGATCATACGCGTGACACGTGTCAATCGCGATCGAGTCATCAATTGCGATCGACCCATCAATCGCGACTGACAGCCCACGACGGCTTTGTCATCGCGACCGACACAGTCAACGATTGATTGACCACGACGGACAGCCCCTCGCGACCGACCTGTCAATCGCGATCGACCCATCAATCGCGACTAATAGAGTCAACGACCCTTTGACCACGACTGATTGACTTTTCGAGCCACATGTCAATCGCGACTGACAGCCACGACGGACCTGTCAATCGCGATCGACACATCAATCGCGACTGACAGCCACGACGGACCTGTCAATCGCGATCGACACATCAATCGGGATTGACCTGTCAATCGCGACTGACAGAACTTACGAACGCGATAGAAGGGCAAATTTGGCCAATTTTTTAGGGCAAAGAATAGCGGGCTAATGTGGTCAATTTGTGGGACAAACACTCGGGGTTAGCATTGCATGTCGAGGCCGCAACCCAAGTAATTCAAGAATTTATGCCTGCCTGATTAAACTGTTTTGAACCCTGTTTTAATCCCTGAAGCCTGAACTGACATAACTTTCTCATACGAAATCCGTTTGCTGTGATTCTTGTTTTGTTGGAAAGCTCGTGGGGAGTACAACCAAAACTTCCACTGGTTATGTGAAAATTAATATCAAGATGATTAGATAGGGAATTTTGAAGTTGACCATATCCCGAGGTAGGAAAACTGAGAGATCCTTGGGATGGATTTCCATAAAAGCAAAGGATAATTTGGTCTGTGAGTTACATGCATGAAAGTGGACTATTGTGTCATTTGAATCTAAGTCTTGAGCTAACCGTGGGACGTTTACAGGTCCAGTAAGAGCACTTGAGGGCATTCAAGCAAGAGTAAGTGCAAGCTAGGGAATACGCATCCTGGGCACACCAGGGCAACAACACAAGGAAAGAAACTCAAGGTTGGAAAATCCTCAACTCCCTTCGTCAATTCCTAGCTTAGGCTAAGAATGACTAGAGGTAGGAGTAAATCAGGGCGACGATAGGCAATTATCAAGTTGAAGAATACCTAAACTTTCAAGTTCAAGCTAAGGACATAATCTTTGTACTGTCGAGAACTTTAAGGGGAAAGAACTTAACGTGGAACGATCAACTTTAAGTGTGGAACTACACTCAATTATACCTTATGACGTGATATCAGACAAGAATGTTAACACGGTAATCAACTAAAAAGAATCAAGTAACTGATACAAAAGAACTCCGCAACGAGGTTGTACTTGGGCAAATTTGGGTTATTCAATTAGGCTTATGAACCTTAGATCAGGGCGACATCTAGGGAGAGATAGACAAAGCCTTAGGTCTTCAGAGGCCAGTGTCAACCACACTGCTAGGTCTTGGGCCCAGCAGTTGAGCCACCACTCATACTACCCTAGTTCTGAGACTAGTGAATCAGAGATGTCTCAAGGCATGGACAGACCTACGGGAAGTTCAGGAGTGGCATACTTGCACAGGGTAGAAGGCCCTTACAAAACGCAGTTGGAATACCTTAGGACCAACCGATTGGGTGCTAGCATCTATGAGGACGGCCTAGGAAGGTCTGTGGTACAGATTAAGAATCCTGATCAATCCATTGGACTAGAGCGCCCAGCTGTCAAGTTTGAAAACGGAGCGTACTTGGACAAGGAAGGGACAATATATGTAGTCACCAGTCATCCAGAAAGGACTGATGAATTTGGGAATGTAGTCCTAGAATCGGACTTAGGTGACCTAGAGCAGGGAAACATGGGTGTAGAACCGAGGACCCCCCGAGGCAAATCTGTTCTCACTAGGATTATCACACCAGACTGGGTTCCCCAGGACAACAAGAGCATAGATCTGCTTCGGAACCGAGAAACTGACGAAGCTTTTTGGAGGTATAAATCTGATCGGCCAATCGATATAAGAACAATCATGATCTATGTGTTTAAGGATCCTGATAGCCCAGGCAGAGTGACCTACTTAGATCACGCTTCAGAGAGGATCTTTGTGGTGACAGAAAATGATAGGCATGCTTACACTTGGAAAGGTGAAATTATTTTCCCCCAACCAAGATCAAATGTGTCCTATGGTCACCCTGGAGCGGGAACATCCCAAGCTCATGGAACTCAAAGAGACAGAAGTAGAGATAGGCCAGAAGTAAGCTTTGCTAACCCAGGGGGCAGAGAAAGAACGAGGATGGAAACAAATAGAGTAGAGCCTGAGGTACATAGAGCCCCAAGAAATCAAAGGAATATGGAAGACTTCCCTCTACCACGACCTAGAGAACACACCAAGATTTTGAGACCAACTTAGTTAGTCAAGTCCATGAAAAATTACTTCGATGGCACAGGAGACCCATACGATCATGTGGCAGAGTTTAGGCAAGTCTTGAGAGCAGAACAAGTGGAGGACCTATTCACACAATACAATGCCTTTGGTCTAACCCTTAGGAACACAGCCCTCACATGGTTCCAACCATTGAATGAGAGACAGTTCAGGTGCATAGACCAACTCCTAGAGGCTTTCATTATTGAATTCTCTAAGAGTGGCATTAGACATAATACCTCCTCATTGATTCACAGTTTCAAGTAGACCCCTCAAGAGACCGTGAGACTTGCAGGAAGAAGATGTAGGCAATATCTTGAAAGATGCCCTGTTTCGGAGCTCCCCACACCAGCTAAGCAAGTGGCTCTATTCTTGGACGGACTGCTAAGTACCAAATTAAGATCATATGTGTATTTGAAGGACCCTAGGACCATAGAAGAGTGTGTACGCATGTGTATTGACATTGAGGATAACCTAGGGGAGGAGTTAGAGCTTTCCAAGATATACAAAGATTCAGATAGTGCCTCTAGCCTCTCTTCCACGCAATCCACATCAATTGAGGAACTTGCAGAGAAGGTAGCTCAAAAACTAGGTGTCTCTAGCAAACAAATTCCGAGATTTGCCCGAGTTAAGCGGTGCTACACTTGTGGAGGTGACCATATGGCAAATGTATGTCCCATTATGGCCCAACCCCAGGTGAATCCCAGTAGCCAATACTGCACCATAGAGCAAAGGTACACCAACCACACTGCACAAGACTGCCCATATAACAAACAAACTGTTAGGCAAAATTACCCTCAGCCATATCCACAACAGGGTAGATACCAGAATCAGTACCTACCACAGCAATACAACAGACCACAGCAAACTTATTAGCCACCCTATCAAGGGAATCAGAGACCTCAACCAGTCCTAGTACAGCAACCCCCCGCACCAACCAATGTGATCCCAGTTATGCATCTGCTGAAGAAAATCCGAACAGAGCTATAGTCCCCGTAACACCATTGCTTTCAGAAAGTGATCCTAGTGACCATAGCTTCGATTCTACACATGTTGATAGTCCCCAGGCTTACTACATGCAGTCACTCGAGCATAACGAGTCATACTATTATGAGGACCCAAGTGAAAATAGTGGGGAGCCTGAGTATGCTAATGTCTTGTACACAAACCCCAACTCTAGACCTCAACCTAGGCAGGTACGACCCCCATTTCCTAGAGGACCATGCTTCAGATGTCAGGGAGATCACATTATGCGTGATTGTCCACTGCCTGCCCCTACACAACCCCAACTAGTGACAATTCAGGGTTTCTGTCAAGACTGTGGAAAAGAGCATCTCCTACGAGATTGCCCAAAGAACCCCAATAACATGCCTAAAATCACTCCTATCAATGTTGTTGGGTTAGTTGTAGACTCCACAAGGAGTGTGACTTCCACTCCACCTGTGCAAGTGATCACAAGAGCCCAAGCTCTACAGCAAAACCAAGGTGTTGGTCAGGAAAAGAGCCCCGAGGTGAGTGAAACAGAGAGCATGACAAAGAAAAGGACTAGAGCTTGGAGAGATAGTCGTGAAAGAATGAAAAGGCAATGGGCAAAAAAGATGAGTGAACTCGAGGAAAGCCTCAGAGAAACAAAGGCCAGGATAACTGAACTCACATCTCAAACTCCCTCTCACACTACCCCACCTCCACCATTCCCAACTCCATCCGACCCGCCACCTTCCAACCCGCCTCACCTAATTCCACCACCCCCTAGAGTAGGATCAGTCCTAGCAGATCCCACTCCCGAAGACCTTAATATGATGCTTAAAGCATATCAGGCCAGAATCCAAGAAGGGCCAAACGTAACTGATCATGAAAAGTGTTACCCTAGAGCAAAACTAGAGCTAGAACGAACCAAAATTTGTGCTAAGATGGTGGAATTGGCTCAGACCATGTTTGAAGCCAGTCGCCTATTTAACATCTCTAGTTCAGCGAAGACACAATTGCACTTTGATGGATTGTTAGAAAGAATAGAGAAGCTAATTGCACAATCAGAAAAGGAACCCTCCTCTCAACATAAGGACAAGGCAAGTGAAAGAGCAGGTCTTCCTGCCCAGGAAGCATATGTGCCTGAAGCTTATGTGCCTAACTCTACGGAGCCAGACACATCATCTTCTATGAATCGATTCACACCAGAATTCCTGTGAGAGATTCAAGAAGACAAATGGGCTAAAGAAAGTGAAGTGCCTCCTCCCATTGAACTACTGGATGATGCACACAACCAATTCCCACAAGACATCCCATCCATTTATGAGGAGCATGAGAGCACCCACTCTCAGGAAAGACTAGACTTTGAGTCTAACTCTCTACAAGAATTACCCCACTTCACAGGCCCATGGGAAGCTAAGTCTACTTGTATGAGGGCACCCACGGTCATGGTAAGGAACGAAGACTCGATCATACCTAGGAACACAGAGGTAGTGAAAAACACTAAAGTTCAGTGCAACCTCACCTTAGAAGAGCTACTCAAAGTAAGGCCAGAGCTATGGAAACATGTAGCCAAACAAGTACCAGAGATAGCAAACCCTCGTTCCCAGGTAGGATCCCAGAGAACAGTGCCAGAAATACCCTTGGACAAGATAGGAGACATGAGTGAGGGCGAAGAGGGAAACACATATCTTCCTATCACTCATCAAGGATACACCACCAAGGCCATTCTAGACTCAGGCGCAGGTGTTGCAATTGCTACCACTTCCCTATGGAAGCACTGGGGCAAGCCAGCACTCAGGCCCACAAGGATGAAATTGCAAATGGCCGATGGTCACATAGAAAGATCCTTAGGCTTGCTAGAAGGAATAACTCTCACCACATGTGGTGTTGAGTTCGAGCATACATTCGCTATATGTGACTTTAGCAAGAATCATGCCTATGAAATGATCTTGGGACGACCCTTTATGCGACAATTGCAAGTGGTACAGGACTGGGGAACCAACTCCTTGTACCTGCAACACTTAGGTGTTACGACCAAAGTGAATCTCAAAGATTACTCTCATAGAGATGTCCCTCCTATCCAATGGAACCCCATCCATAGAGCCAAAGATGATACGGAATCAGTGCATTCCCTAGGATCAGGATCCTCATGGATGCATGAAGACACTCACTTATGGATGTGTAAGGTCGCAGTAGAAGAAGAGAAGAGGGAAAAAGCCAGGGAGGTAGGTGCAAAAGAAACCCATAGATCAATCCAAGACCCAGCCTATGCACCTGTAGTTTTTCCAGACGAAGAATTTGAACCCCATGGCTGGGCAGAAATTCTAGCAACAATGGATGTAGCCATCAATGAAGACCAATGGACACCTCACTGTGATGAGGATGGCTATGACATTTCAGTCTTCTCCATAGAGCCGATCATGGGAGAGACAGTTCTAGAAGAGTGTGAACCTAGCCCTGATGCATTTGAGGATGCGAGTGACTCCGATCTAGAGTCAATCATTATGGACCCACCTTTTGCATCAGATGCAGAATACTTCTATGAAGTAGAATTTCAACCCCAGAGGCATGGAGAGCTTACAAATGATGTAAGGCTAGCCACACATGTGACCCCGAAGGAAGAAGGAAAGAATCGAAAGAAGAGAGAAGTCTCACCAGAAGAGGAAGAATCTTTGTTTGAGGTCCCGGAAAATTTTAAGAAGTAAGAGATAGATGACAGGAGAGTCATGATCAGAATGCCTAAACGAGAGGCGCAATCAGGGGAGGCCTATGATAACAAAGAAACCACCAAGAAAATAGTGGTAGTTGTGGAAGAAGGAGAAGAGAGATGCACGTACATAGGCCATGACCTGACAGAAGAGGAAGAACAAGAGCTAATAGCCTTGCTGAGAGAATACAGAGATGTATTCGCTTGGAGTTACAAGGATTTGAAGGGTGTTGATCTAGACATATGCTCACACACTATCCCCATGACCACAGATGCCAAACCTTCTAAGCAAAAGCCATACACATATAATGATAATTATGCTGCCAAGATTAAAGAAGAGATAGATAGGCTGGTTGAAGCTGGATTTATCTATGAAATTGAGCACACTGAATGGGTATCCCCCATCGTAGTGGTGCCCAAGAAAAATGGAAAGCTGCGTGTGTGCATTAACTTGAAGAAGGTTAATGCAGCCACAATTCGAGATAGCTATCCGCTTCCTATCATAGAGCATCTTTTAGAAAGAGTAGCAGGCAAAGAAGTGTACAGCTTCCTCGATGGATTTTCGGGCTACAATCAAGTAGCCATAGCGCCAGAAGATCAGCATAAGACGGCTTTTGCCACTGAATGGGGCATATTTGCCTTTCGGGTAATGCCATTTGGGCTTACCAATGCACCAGCAACCTTCCAGAGGCTGATGTGCCATGTATTTAAGGAGTTCCTGAGGAAGAATTTAGAAGTCTATGTTGATGATCTTTGTGCTCATTCCAACATCAGACAAACCCATATTCCTGAACTGAGACAAATCTTTGACAAATGTAGAGAATATCAAGTCTGCCTAAACCCAAAAAGTGTGTTTTCATGGTCAGGCAAGGTAAGATTTTAGGACACATAGTGTCAAAGAATGGCATATCCAGTGATGAAGAAAAAGTGAGAGCCATAGCCGAGTTACCTAGGCCAAAGAATGTCAAGGAAGTACAAGCTTTCATGGGGCATTGTGGTTACTACCGCCGGTTCATTCACATGTATGCTGTCATTGCAAAGCCCATGTACAGACTTTTGACTAACTTTGAGTGGACTGATGAATGTGAGAATTCCTTTGAGGAGCTTAAACGAAGATTATGTTCAGCACCAATCTTGACCACACCAGATTGGAACAAGCCATTCCATGTTCATGTGGATGCATCCAATTACGCTATTGGATGTGTACTCGCACAACCTACTGGTGAAGGTAATATGGATCTCCCAATTGCCTATGCCAGTAGATAATTGAATGCAGCTGAACGAAATTACACCACTACTGAGAGAGAAGGCTTAGGCATGGTATATGCAGTTAAGAAATTTAGACACTATTTGCTTGCAAACAAGTTTAAATTTTTTACTAACCACCAAGCATTGTTATATCTCGTGAACAAGCCATGCAATACAGGTAGATTAGTAAGATGGTTTCTCTTACTAATGGAATACGACTTCGAGTTTGTGGTAAGGAAAGGTAGGACTCATTTGAGAGCAGATCATCTCTCTAGGCTCACATCTGGAGAAGCCCCACAAGGAGTGTCAGATGACCTTCCTGATGCTTACTTGTTTAATTTGGAAGTTGTACCGCAGTGGGCTAAGCTATTAGTGCCAGTATTGACGTACGGGCCTAACCACCCAGTAATAGCCACACAAGATAGACAGGTAGTAAAAGCCCAAAAGTACACATCATGGCTGGAAGTATGTACAAGCACACAGATCAAGGGATCTTGGCTTGTTGTGTAGAAGAGGACGAGTATGCGAAGTGGTTGCAATTAGCACATGTAGGTGCATTAGAGCAACACTACTCAAAGCGACGAACCCTACAGACACTACGGAGACTCGGAGTGCATTGGCCGACTATGGAAGCTGATGTCCAAAAGTTGTGCAAGGAATGCCCAATCTGCTGCACTAACCCACCTGTGGAACATGCCACTCTTTATCAAGTGTCCATAGTGCCGGATTGGAGTGAACCACTAGAATCCCTTCTGAGGACGAAAACATTCCCTCTAGACATGACTCTGGCTAGGAAAAGGAGTTTAGAACAAGAAGCCCAGGATTACTCACTCATTGGTGATAATCTATACAAACGTGGTAAAGACGGTTACCTGAGACTATGTGTCCATGAGAGTGAATATCTCAAGATCTTGGAAACTCCTCACCAAGGTGTAGCAGGAGGACACTTTGGACCAGATCGGGTGATCAAGGCAATACTATTTGCGGGCTTCTGGTGGCCAACCCTTCACATGGATGCACATACCTATGTGAAACGATGTGATGTCTGTCAGAGAACTCAATATCCTATACGTAAAGATGAGATGCCACTGAAACCTATGATGGGTGGACGTGCATTCTCTAAGTGGGGAATAGACTTCGTAGGTCCTATTAATCCCCCAGCTAAGGGTTCCCATGCAGAATATATCATTGTTGCGATAGACTATCTAAGAAAGTGGGTAGAGGTAAAAGCCACAATGAAGAACGATGCTCAAACCACTGCTAAATTCTTGTTTGAGAATGTATTCACAAGATACGGGTTACCTATAGAGCTAGTTAGTGATAGAGGCACTCACTTCTTGAATGAAGTTATTGAAAATCTGCTCCAAGAGTTCTTGGTAGTACATAAAAAGTCGGCCCCCTATCACCCTCAAGCTAATGGGCAAGCCGAAAGCACAAACAAGATTTTGTGCAATGTGTTGATGAAATTAGTGAACAGTAAACGCTCTGATTGGGACAAACAGCTACACCATGCTGTTTGGGCATACCGAGTCGCCTACAAAACGGTACTCCAAGCCACCCCCTTTCAGATGGGATTTGGCCAAAACGCAGTGCTACCATTGGACTTCCTAATACCTACACTGAAAGTAGCACAAGAACACGAATGGACGGGTCATGAACTATCCTCTAGACTTTTTGACCTTGAACGATTAGGAGAAACAAGACTGAGGGCAGCTGCAGGGATATATGCATCTAAGAAACGACAAAAGGCATATTTTGACGCCCATGTTAAGGATAAAGGTTTGAAGGCAGGCGACCTAGTACTAGTATACATGTTGAAACAACATGCAAGGAAACTAGAGAAGAGAGGCTACGGACCCATGATCATTAATAGAATCTCAACAAGTGGAGCAGTGCAGCTAGCCACATTAGAAGGCGATGTTCTTCCAAGTTACATTAGTGGTTGCAGAGTCAAGTTGTATCAGGAACCTCTCACAGAGGAAATGCTGAGCCGACTCAACACTGCTAAGAAACGCAAAGAAGAAGAAAAGCAAATTCGAGAAGAAGCTCAAGCAGAAGCCCTAGAGCGCATACGGAGAATGAAATTAAGAAGAAGAGGTAGAGAGCAACCTAGGCCAGATGCCGATGCAGACCAAGGATATCACATGGCTATGTGTGAAGTTTCACGTATCAGCTCTCATAGGATAATTGATCGACGTCCTTTTATAACCTTAGATATAGGACAAGGAAAAAACGCAAAGACTGTAAGAGCCTTGATTGACTCAGGTGCAGCCACTAGTGTTGTTCAATTGTCTTACTGTAAAGAGTTGAAATTAACTGTCAATCCTATAGAAGCATATCTCATAGGATTGGGAGGTGTGGAAACCCCTTGCCTGGGCGAGGTGGATCTTCCCATCTCCATTCAAGACGAAGTATTGACAGTCAGAGTACTAGTGTGTCAAGATGAGGACCTCACCAAACCTCTTGTCTTGGGTCAAGACTGGATTTATGACCAAGTAGTCAACTTAAACCTAAGAAGTGGACTTCTTCAGGTATGGGTGAATCAGAGTAGAATTACCGTTGAGTTAGATAATGGAGCACTCCAGGAACTAGGAAAGGCACAAACTCCTGGTCCTTCCAGGGGTACACATGAAGTTGACCATGTTGTTCTTGTCCAAAGCTATGTGATGCAGAGGAAAAGCTATGGAGATCTCAATAGAAAAGTCAAGGCATTGGCGGAACTCCCTTCTTTTCCAAAGGCCAGAAGGAGGCAGCAACTAAGGGCAAATCAATTACTGAAGACTATCTATGTGGGAGACCAAAAGAACGCGCGAAGCCGAACAACTCAACCAGTGAAACAAATGTGGGTGCGAAAAGATGAGCTGCCGACTATAGCCAAGTCGCGACAACTATCTCAACCACCTATTAGTAATCAACGACATGATACTAATAAGAGGACTTCTAAAACCTCTGTTGAGAAAGTGAAATCTATCTGGGTGCCCAGGAAGTCGCTGAAGGCTGACCCACAACCAAGACAAATTTGGGTGCCTAAGGCTTGCTTGCGGGCTCAACTAGTCCCACACAATTCACATCATACACGACAGGGTCCACTCGCTCAAGCAGCCGCCACCCACTCTTGTCTGATACACTCGAACACACTGCCACCTAGAAGCACGCACAGACTCACTTGTAAATGGGTCCCAAAGACACAACAACCCCCAGCGGAATTACTCATGCAACCCTCCTGAGTCTCCACAAAACCAAGACCAAAAGCCATCCATGGTGTTTGGCAACCTAAGACTTGTAATAAACCCCCCGACCCCAATTTTTGAATTCATCTCCACTTACTAACTGCATTAGTCAGACACTGCATCTTTCCATCTAGCTCCTAGGACTATCCAGGCATTAACTACACACACTGTCATCGTGCACTCACTGACCACTAACCCATTACTCACCTCACGATAATATTGTAACGGGGGCAAAATGTGTTCTATCTTGTCCATTACAATATTAACGCATGCTCTATATTCTCGACAGAACCAGTAGCAAGCAATAACTATGGCAGAAGCTGGAGGCACCAGTTCCCAGGCAGGGTCCAGCGCACAGATTGTGGACATTGAAACCATTCTTCTGGAACCGCCACTCACCGAAAGGCCTCAAGAACTTCAAGCAGTGCATGTCCTTCCTATCCAGGACCCCCCTCAAGGACACACTTCTCAAGTGGGGAAACATGCTCATTGGTTTAGTGATGTAGCAGGGCCATTGGGTGACGGCACCTACTTCTGGGAAGCAGAAATTGAATTTAATGGAAAATGGGGACGCTACCACTTTTTCACTTGGGAATTCGAGAACTATCAGAATGCAGAGGTAATGCGATCAGTTTGGACCAAGGCAGGCCTGGATAGATATTTCAGAGCACACTTGCATAAACCTGATTTTCTACGCTGCTCCTATTTCATAAGTACCATAACTCCTAGCAGGGTCAAGGGAGGCGACAGTACTTTTGTACTACCATCATTGTTGCCAGGACACGAACTCAAGAGATTCAAACTGACCCTCAATCTGGTACGGGAGGAATTGAACATGCAAGGTATGCACATTCCCACCGAGAAACAAACAATGGTCCCAGGTAGGATGAAGCATAAGGATCTCAATAAATGGAAGGACATGGTTGCAATGACGCCTACCATTGCTCTCCACTTACGAACTGTTATGCAACATTTTGCTTTTCCCGCACAAGAACGATTCACTATGCCCCCTAAGAAAATATGGTTCAGCTTATACTTGGCAGAAACAGAGAACCTCACCCTCAACATACCGCACTGGGTCATCGATCAGATACACCTAGCCCATCAGCGCTGGAATAAGAAGCAGAAAAATGTACTTCATGGCTGTTGTGCCCTAACAAGAATAATTTACAGGTGCCTAGCATATGACGTGCCCATTCAAAGAGCACTAGTGTGGTCCAGGGCCCAAGAATTCCAAAGGCGACTATCAACAACGGGTCCTCCATCGAAGAAGATGAGAGGGGGCGTCCAATTACCATGTGCTCAACCAAGGGGAGCCACTACCACACCTGAGGTGACTCCTCCTCAAACTAGGCGTGTTCAGCCATTCACCATTCGTCTTCCCAGACCAAGTACAGAAGGACCCAACTTGGTGTTTCCCCCCATTCCATCAGACTTGGAATTTCCACAAGGATTTACTCTCAATGACCTCACGGATGAAGAAGTTGCCAGACTGATCTACGAATCTAATCTTGAAACAGAAGCAGACCAGACCCAGGAACCACACCCCACCACAACAACACCAGCCCCGACACAACCAGTCATCGTAGAAGTTGAAGGAGATGAACAAGAGGCAGGAGGAGAAGAAGAAGAAGCCGACGAAGAACAATATCAAGAATATGATGAACTCTCAGAGCTAGCAAGTGCCCCAGCATATTCGACACAAATAAAAAGATTGTACCAAACCATGAAGCGAGTTCAGGAACAACACAAAATGTCACTTGAATCAGGCAAGGTGCTCATGAGCCAACTATTGGCTGAGGAAGGTGTGGATGATATGTTTATCGAATCCATGAACCTGCACGCAGAGGCAGTCAGCTTGGATGAGGCCATACATGAGGCCATGACATACATTAATCGATTTGAGAAACGTGTGCCTGCCCGCCCTAGGCGATCTGGAAAACAAATACACATCAATGTATCAGAACCGGAAGGCAACACACAAAAAGAAGAACATCAGGAGGAACCACTCTCCCCACCCACCTCACCTCTCGCTACACAATTCACCTCACCAACCGGCACGACCACGCCCTTCTCTACCACTACCACAGTTGTCATGGGAATTCCTCTCTCTCCCAGTATCCAATTTGAAGGAGTTTCCATGCCCACCTTCACGACACTCTTCACAAATATCACTTCCACCCCACCCACTGTCCCCATCTTTACAGTCACACACACATTTGACACAATGGAAACATCACCCGCCACAGTACCACCCCCACCCCCGACACAACCTCAATCTCCCATACCCCCTCTACCAACTTCACCACTTGATTCCACAGCATTCACAACTCCCTTCCCCATCCCCATTCCCCCTGCATCTTCATCTTTATCTGCATCCTTTAATGTAAATAGTATATTCCTATCATTACATCAGTGTGTATATCAACTTCAACGTGAGTACAAGAATCTCGAAGGCCGCCATCAACAGTTGACAACGAATCATCAGAACCTACAAAGACGACTCAAAACGCTAGAAGAAGAAAATGCGGAACTCAACCAGCGCTACACAACTCTCGAGCAAGCCCATCAAACACTCCTGGAGACACCCCAACCATCAGCAGAACCCGGTGTCAAACAACTTGAAGCCTTGCTGGAGGTGTACCAAACAGATAACCTGAGAGTCCGGCGTAATTTAACTCTACTTCGAAAGCATAATGCTAAAGCACTTGAAGAAAATAAACGATTGCAGAAACAAAATGAAGAAAACCTGGAAGCAGCCATGGAAGGGTCCCCCCATGAGATCGATCCAGAACAGTTCAAAGCGGTTCCCATAGAAACAATGAAAACCATCTTGGAAAGTTATGCGGATTTATTAGACGCACATGATGATTTGGAAAGGGAACGAGATGAGCTACGTAGCCAGCTCAGGGAAAAGGAGGCTCCAACCAAGGTATTAGAAACGGCCTCGACTTCAGAGGAAGTAAAGGCATTGACAGAGCAGGTGGCTGAACTCCAGAAAAAGTTACTAGAATATGAAAGGGAGGCCTCCCCAGTGGTAGAACCCGAACCGGAGGATTTAGTACCCATTGAGGTGGATGAAACATATGAGGAACCATACGTTCCTATGCCGATGCGAGGTGGTGCACAGACCTCAGAAGGACTGGACACATTAGAAGTTGAAGTACCTGAATGGCTCCAAACACTCGAGAAGACAGCAACAACCCATGAAGATAGAGCGGCCATTCAAATCCAATCTATGGCAAAGTTAGAAGACATCATTATTAAGTCTGAATACTTTCGAAGCATGTCTCATCATAGATGGATCGGCACCAACGATGACTAATATGTGCCATATTGTGTGCTCCTTGCGGATTACAATGCAGAGATTCAACGCAGTTGTGGCAAACCTCCAACTTTTGCCACACAATTTGGGCTAGAGGATATCCCAAAAAGTGCAAAGAAAGGCTCCATTTATCAACCAACCTGGAGAATCCGTCTTCTTGAAACCTACCCGGAAATGGTTCGTACCTGGACTAACATGCCCCTTTTTATTAAATACAATCCTTGTTATGTTCCAGTATTTCGCCGGCGCACTTGGCCAGAGTTTACCATTGCTGTCAAGAACGTCAAGGGTTGCGCGAAGTGGTTAAATTATGTTTATCTAGCACCGTCACAAGGCCCTCCCACTGTAAATTACATGATTTCTACCATCAGACACTGGAGCACTCGATTACGGAATACCCCCGATGTGATGGCACAAATGTGTATGAAAATCTTTGAACTAATGCTAATCACCTTCAGGACGTTCAAGAATATTAAAGACCCCCACTTCTCAGGTGTCGGATTTCTTACAGGAAACCAAGATCTGGTATACGACATGAGCACAACCCCATCCATAGAGGTAATATATGCTTGGCACGCCAGAATAAAGTACCTCCCAGCTTGTTTTAAACAGACATTCGAGGAGATGTTCATAACGGGCTTCTGGGAATATCACTCAGAAATATTTGTACCCCGGCCCTCACATCTCCTCCACTTATTCGCTGTGGAGAGAACCATCCATTCAGAACAACTGCGGGTGCCACATCCGGACGTACCAGGACCAGTGAATTGGGATGCATTATTAACAGATCTAGCACGGGGGCTCAGATTAGAAGAACATCACCTTGCTTCCGACGTTGTCCAATATTACGTTCAACGAGCATCGAGACAAGGGTCTGTTAGGGGCGACAGACGCGAGAGTGGGGGGGGTGTTGGCAGGAGTCAGGGAACCGAAGGAGCCACAAGACAAAGAGGGTCGGAACGAAGAGATAGCACAAGCAGACACAGTAGCCAAAGAAGATCGGGCAAGTAGGCCATCTAAATTTTTCAGACATCAAGGAGTGGAGCACACAAGAAGAAAGAGCAAGTAGGGAGCTCAAAGATGTGTACGACAAATCAACAGAGAAAATCCCTACACAAATAGTGATTTTAATCACTAAAAACCATTGTAAATACCATTACGTATTTTTGTAGCTCCATTTTGTGCAAGCCAAGGAGTCCTTGAGCTTGAGGAGCCTTAGAAGGGCCTACATATCAATTTTCATATTTTTTAGATCTCGTTTGAGCCCTCCAAAGAGCCCTAGAACCTAATTTTTAACTAGGCTGGACACTAGGTCTAGACAGGGCCAAAGCTAGTCAAAAACTATAAAAGGAGCTAGAGAGCTCATTTTTGAGGTTAGATTGTAATTGAAATGAACTTGTAAGAGCTTCTTGAAAGTGATCTAAGAACTCCATTGCTTCTCACTCTTTGTTTTGCGGTGTGTGCGCGTCTGTGTGTATGTGTGTGCATGTTTGTGTGCTTCTCACTCACGTACTTGTGCCTCCACTTGCTCGAGGTCTTCATACCATCCTCACGTCTTCCCGGATTGACATTAAAGGAGGTGCTACTCATCATTGAGCCACACAGGTAGACATGTGTTACCCCCATCTCCTTCACTAAATTCTCCAACCTTATCCACGGGGATTTGTACGGTAGAAGGGTTTTCATTTTCCTTGCTTTCCTTTTTGTTCTTCTCCTGCTCTAACTTCAATTGTCCTGCTAATTGCTTCCATAATTGTGGTTTGGCACGAAGTAATTCTTCCACAGTCAACTAGCATTGTACTTTGGTCTTTTTGAGTTCTGCTAGATTGTGTGAATTCTTATCTGAGGTTCCCTTTTCTTTTCCTTGTATTGTGGGAGCACGAAAGATCATGGATTCCTTCTCATATTCTCCCATGTAGTTTGGTAGGGTAGAAATGCTTTAGGCTTCCTCCCTGTTTTGGTCTAGCCTAGAAAATTCTTCGTATATTTCTTCCATGTTTGGCAGTGGTTGATAGTCTTCCACATCTAACTCCTCAGAAGGAGGTTTTGCAACTCCATTCTTTTTCCATTGCTCTTCTCGAATAGAGTCCACAACTCTCTTGGCATTTCAGCCTCTAAATCAGGAACTCTGGACATAGATTTGTCTTGGGTGTTCAGTAGTTCTTGTTTATCCTCCCTCTCTTTTAGATTCTGTTCCTTGGCTTTAAGGCAATCAATGTATTGATCCTCAGGTATTCTTGTTTTAGGGAGGGTTAGGATAGTCTTCTCTAGGGTGACCTGAGCTACCTCTATGAGTTTTCTACATATCGCTAGCCTCTCTTTTTCTAGCTCCCCATGTGGATAAAGCTTTTCCTGCTGCTGTGTATTTGGTCCATTCTCCATTCTAGCTTGGTAAGCTTTCAACTACATGTCTAAATTGTCAGGTTTTGGGTCTGGTGGAATTGATCCTAGCTTGTCCGTTTTTAGTGTCTACGGAGTAATTGGAATTTCCTCCTGAATTTCAGGTTCTTTAGGTTTCTTTTTGCCTCTTGTGTCCTTCTTGTCTTCTTTTTTGTTATTTTTCATCCATTTTTCCTTGAGTTTTTCTCTCCTATCCTTCCACTTTTGGATTTTTGTCATTTGGATACTCTCACGTGGGTCCTCTGAATCTTCCACTACTTGTATTCTGGGTTCTACAATTTTACTCTTGTCTTGCTCAAGGTCTACTTGTTTTCTTTCTTGTCCTTTTGTTTATGCTCGTGTAATGGCCTTCAATGGCACTGTGTATTCCTTGTCACTTCCTGACGATTCAATTACTTCGATCACATTAACAGGTGCAGTGTCATGTGCCTTATTGGGATTTTTTGGGCAATCTCTAAAGAGATGTTCCTTTCCACAATCGTTGCAATACCCTTCCCATGTCCTAAGGGTGGTGGGTTGTATGGCTTAGTGCATTCTCTGATAAAGTGATCTCCTCCGCATCTATAACACGGTCCTTTTGGCATGGGCGGTCTAATGGATGGTCTCATGGGTGCTAGTGCTTTGGGTGCGGTGTACATTAATGTTGCCAATTCTGGTCCATAGACATTGTCATATCCCTCATATCCATAGTATTGCTGGTCATAAGCTTGCTCGTACTCAATCAGGTTGGTGTCATAGGGATAGTAATCTCCTTGAGTTTGCTCGTATCCTTGGTTTGTTGATTCTATACTGGTTAATGGTGATGCTGGCACTATGGATCTCTCCAAGTTTTCGTCTAGTTGAGCATATTTCATGGGTACTACGTGTTGAGGAAGTGGCGGTTATGGTCCTAATACTAGCTGAGGTTGTGTATATTGTCCTTGCGCATATGGTTTAGGTGCTCTTGGTGGTCCTGGATAAAGGTTGTATCCAGGAATCTCCCTTCCTCGATCTCTCGGTGGGTATCCATATGGCCTATACTAAGGTTGATTTACAGGTCGTGTCTGCCTGTTGAATGGACAATTCTTAGTGGTATGGTTGGTGTATTTTTCTTCTATGTGGCAATACAGAGTAGTTCCTTGATGTGGCTGCCTATTGTAAGGATAAGCTTGAGGCAAATCCGTTCCTCCTCTTACACACATGTGAGTGGGGTGATCTCCTCCACATAGACTCCATCTTTGTAACATGGGTATTCTCATTGGGGGATTTTGGTAGTTCCGCTATCCATGGACTCCTAACTTCTTGGCTACCAACTCTGCTAACTCTTTTATGTTACTAGAGTTGGATTTATTGTGCTTCTAGTGTCTTCTGATTTCTTAGGACTGGGTGTATGTGTACTTTTGAGATCATCTGCTAGGTTATCCTCTAGGTCAATACACTCTTGAAGACATTCACTCAATGTCTATAGCCTCTTCACATAGACTAAAGTTCTCAAGGTTCCGTTCGTCAACCTGTCCAAGAATAATGATATCTTTTTTGCTCTGTGGGTCTTTCTACTACTAGGCATCTATCAACATATTGATTGAATCTTCAGGCAGCTGTTTTCACAATTTCATTGGAATTTTGTTTGAAGCTATGGATTAAAGATGAAGAGTTGTGTTTAATCCCTCTCTTAGTGAATTCCCTTATGAATTCCTGAAAGAATTGTTCAATATCTCCAAATTGATTGGGATCTAATGGTTGGAACCAAGTCAAAGCCATTCTTGTGAGAGTGAGTCCAAAGGGACTCATACTACACAAAGAAATCATCCACTTGTTCAGCTCTTAGAACTTTTTAAACTCAGTTATGTGATCATATGGTTCTCCTGTGTCATCATAATGATTTCTCATACACTTAGCCACTTGAATCGGTCTTAATCTTCTTATGGGCTCAAGTTGTCTAGGCATTACAAGAATTGCTGGTCTAATTGGAGGCATTCCAGGCTGCACTCCTAGTGGTGGTGTTGGCCTCACTGGTGGCCGATATGGGTTGTCTAATCGAGGGTGTGTTTGATTGTGTGTTTGCAGTCCTGGCATTGTAAATTGCACATGGGTTTGGTTTGGAATGCTCCGATGGCTCGTTTTTCCTGACATTGTAGGTTCTAACTCTTGTTGTATCCCGACAGGATTCTCAAAGGTGGTTGCTTGCTCTGGTTGAGGGAATATTGGCAACCCCATATACTTCAATTGAGCCCTATCAATGGCGTCAACAATCCAATACCTTCTTTGGTTCTTGTCTAGGTAAGTGACTCTAGACTCATCTTCAGAATCTTTTAACTCATAGAAGGTCATTGGACATTCCTCTTGTCCGCATGTGGGTGAGTCAGTTTGGAGCAATAAGTCTAATCCATGGATCAAGTAGACCTCCAGTAAGTAATCATCTTGAGGTATCAAATCGCCTCTCAAGACTTGAGTTACTACTGATTTGCCCCTGGGTGTAGTTATCAACTCTTCAGGGTTCGGTCTTCTTGAATTTTCTTGTCCTTCTAATCCTCCTCTTTCTTTGATGTGGTCTGGGTGTTCGGTGACCACGTAGATGTGACCTAACTTGTCCATGTACACTCCTCCTTCATATTTGACTACCGATCTAGGCACTATCGTAGAATTAGCAAAAGTGACCATCCTCGCTACTGATCTATTTAAACCATCCACATAGGTGGGAATACCCTGGGAATTAGTGTACACGTATTGTAGAGAGGTACGATATTCCTTTTCAACAATAGACATCAAGTTTCTCCTGGGAACAAAACCTTGCATGTCTTCTAAAGCCATAGATCTCTCTTCTTCTGAGTCACTAGAGGTGTCAAAATAGATAGAGCGGTGACTTGCCTGAGTTGCACTTCCTACCGATGAAATAACACTTCTCTGGCTACTTAGCACCCGTCCTGATCTCAAGTTCATCCACCCTCTTGGGGCTATTTTGGTTCCTAACTATCCCCTGACTGACTTCTCAAATGCTTCAAATTTTGCCCTTAAAAAGACTCAAAATGTTCTGGGCGATACCATTCTGGCGATACTGTACTAGGCGATACCACTCTTGCCATGATACGATACCACTATTTACCACAACACGATACTTTTGTAGGTGACGATACGATACTTGGGATAATCGACGATATGATACCACAATCCTCATGATACGATACTATTTTCTGCATGATACGATACAAGTGAACTACATGATACGATACTGGAGGTTTCAGGTGATACGATACCACCTGAAGGCACGATACGATACTCCGTGCATGATACCATAGTAAAAACCCTCGCGATACGATACCGGTGCAAGTCACGATATGATACCGCAACTCTGCACGATACGATACTAGGAGGTTCAACGATACGATACTAGGTACACAATACGATACCAGTGTTTTGCGCGATACGATACCGCTCGATTGACGATATGATACCGTGATTGGGATGATACGATACCAAGTGGATCGCAATACGATACCACTAGCAGATCGTGATCACGATACCAATTTGATGATACGATACCAAAAGTGGTATCGCGATACCTCAACTGATATGAGACGATACGATACTTGGCGAGTATCACGATACTAGGGAATTTTGGTATCGCGATACCAAAACTCAACTGACCGTGATACTGTTAGAGGGCCGCCGAATCAGGACGGATGAACCTGGACAGGTGCCTTAAATGTAAAAGTGTTGGACGGCCGCCGAACAAGGACAAGAGTACGAGGACAGGGAGTTTAAATGAAAAAGAGAATCTTTTAGGGAACGCGCAGGTAACTGCAGAAGAGCGCACCCTTGTAAAAAAATCTCCTATTTAAGGCAATGAAAAGAAAGAGCAGGCAGTCCCTCTTTTTGCGGGAATTGTAGCGTGTTGTCTGATTAAGTCTCACTGAGATTGCTATCACGTCTTGTGTGTGCGTATATGTTATTGAAAGGATAAGTTCTGCTTGATCTGTTCCGTCTGTAGTCCTACTAGTTGATTACACTCACCATAATACGGAATGACGAATTAGTTGTATTGTGTGGCGAAGCTGTTCAGTGATGGTTAAGTATGATTCTGAGTGTGAACAAGCGTGACATGTTATTTGTTAGTTCTTCTGGGAAGTAAGTAGCGCGAAGAGTAATCGCGAATTAATTGTTTGTAGAGTCCTTGTGAGCGATTGAAGTTGTTACTACACCATATATTTGTTGTTTACCTCAACTTCGGAAGATTAGTAGCTGTAACGGTCTGAGTGTGAGTAGAACAGTGTTGGTGTATGGTTGTTGAGGAGATTAACTGTGCGAATCCGCGTGACTTTAAGGCACACGGTCTAATTGGCATACCTACCTACGTTGAAGAAGTACGCAATAGGTAATTTTGTTATTGAAGTATCTTTTGCATATAGAGTACGTAATCGGCCGACTACCCTCAGTCCTGTAGTTCTAACTCCAATACACTGGACAGACTTCCGTTGTTCAGGGACGGATACTGAGCTAAGGACGGAACGACCGTAAGATTGTGTGTTAAAATTGGGAAAATAGTACAGGGCCTCTGTCTAACAGACCCCTACCACTCCCAAGAACCCACGTGACTAAGAGAGGGATTGCGGTTAGAAGTATTTGGAACCGATCGAACGTGACGTATCTGAATCGAAGTAGAGTAATGCTCAAACCCATAAACGAGTAGCAGTTCAACATTTAGTCTAGTCTAACATTTGGTGCCGTCTGTGGGAAAGTGGCAACTGTTTACCAGTCTCTACGGTAAAGTAGCAATTGATTACGAGTTACTTGTAAGAAAGTGGCATTAGAGTGCTAAGCGGTTTTGTAAGAAGCAAACATTCGGTAACATTTGATTTACTGACAGTAGCAACAGACCCAGATTGTTGCAAACTGCTCAGATAGTATCAGTGGGCAATGATACATGCCGGTTACTCGGTCTGGCGAAACATATCCTAGGACCCAGACGACGGGAACAAAAAAAGTACAAAAAACAACTCTAGGAGAAGAAGGTATAACGCGACCTGACTCAGTGGTCGAGCAAGTTACGGACGCTAGAATTAATTCCGGTCATATTTCGGTGGAACGAGCAGCGCCTTTGGTACATGCTGGTGTCACTTCGACCCAGCCTAACCAAAGTACAGTAATTCCAGAATCTATCAAGACGCCGCTAGAGATTAGACAAACTCTAGGAAAAGGAATCAGTAAAAGCGAAAGAACGCTACAGTCTGGTAGACTGTCAGCTCATTCCGGCAATATCCCGGTGATAGAAACACCTACTGGCGGTCAAGGATTAGCATTTTTTGCAAAATCCTCAGCCAGACCCGTGTGTCTGGAAGAAAGATTTCGGATATTGGATATCCAGAAGGAAGGAGAGTTATTCGAAGCAGAGATTCGAAGTATCCTGCGCAAAAACAGCACACCGGAAGGCAGCACGCCATCCGGCGATCCAGATTCTGATAGTTCAACTAATCAACCTCAAGATACAGAAGAAGGACCGGAGACACCCACGATGAACGGACAACAACAACAACAACAGTTAGGTCAACCAAGGCCGCCTCCAACAGGAGTAACCTACACGAAATTCGGTGGATTCCCAGGAGATGACCCAAACGCTCATGTACGAACTTTTGAGATAAGTTATGCAGTTCTTAACCATCCACCAGATCAGGCGTACAAGGCCATTGTTTTTCAATCTACTTTGGTCAATGAAGCGGCTAGATGGCTTACGGAATACGACATTAATCATTTTGGTACTTACGATGCAGTACGAGATGCCTTTCTACAACGATTCAGACTAAAGAAGAATCCTGCTAAAATCTTTGAGTATCTACAGAACAACCGACAGAAGACAAATCAGACTGTCCAGGAATACGCTACTCTCTTCAGAACACATTTACGGCAGATACCACAGGCACATGCTAATCTACCTGATGATGTCATCTCTCAATGGTTTATCAATGGACTAACCCCACAACTGAAGCAGATTATGATCATCAGATGTGTTGGAGCAATGACACTGGATGCAGTCATTGCAATGGCTCTACAGTTGGAATCCAAGGTTGGTGGATTTTCAGAAGACTTGGAATGGTTAAGGACAAACAAAAATATGACTGAAGATATAACCAGGCAAGTATACTGCACCACGTGCAAAAATTCAGGCCATACAAGTGCTAACTGTGCACTAAATCAGACATTCTGCGCTATCTGCAACACTGCCGGACACTCCACCAGAAATTATCTCTACAATGCCAGAATATAAGGAACAGCAACAGTCAATGCTGTTATACAAGAACATGGACAGGTAGCGCATCACTATGTACCTCCGCAACTGAGAAACAATCAACCACAAGGATATCGAAACTACCGAGGACAGAGGAACAATAACTATAATGCGAACCGCTGGCAGAACGAACCACCACCGGAAAAACCCAATTTACCACCGCCACGCTGTCATTTTTGTGGTGAATTCGGACACATTAGAAGATATTGCAAAGACGCAGCTGAGTATGATCAAAGGAAGAAGGAGCGGCAAAACCCAATGGCCAACATGGTACAAATTACACCGGTGGAAACGCAAACTGCTACAGTCCAGACCCGATCAGGTAAACAACTGCAGCCAGCAGCAGAAATATTTGAACCAGGGATACGAGAACAACATAGGATGTATAACAAGGCTAGTCACTGGACCGCCACAGAACCACCAGTGTTCCCAGAACCTATTCCGGTGACTCAAACCTCGTCAGCAAAGGAAGGTATGCAACAAGAGAAAGCAGCAGCAGAACAACCATCAGCAGTAGACATAACAGTAGATACATGGGCAACAGCAGAGACCTCAAGTCCAAAGGAGCAGGATAACCAATCTCAGCAGGCCTGAGAAATTTTATCCAAGGCATCTATCACCTTACCTCTCGGCCAACTTTTGGCGTTAGTACCTGGAATCCGGCAACAGTTTCAACAACATTTTAACCCGGCACCCTCTTGTATTCCGGCAACCGCCGCAGTTCAACCAGAATCTGATTCTACGGTTGATCATGCAGTGCCCTTGATTACAGTATGGTATAAGAATCAGAAGATCACGCAGGTATTAATTGACGGAGGCTCCGGCGTAAACATTGCAACCGTAGCATTATGTAAAAAGCTAGGCTGGACCGAAATCGAACCAGTTCAATTCTTTGTCAGAATGGCTGATCAATCTAGAGTCCATCCCGTAGGACTTGTACGGAATGTACCCATTACTTTACAAGGTACGATTTTCAAAATGACTTCTGTTATACTAGATCTGCCCGAATCCACCTTGGATTACAACCTCCTTTTCGGCCGACCTTGGCTGAAGCATGCAAAGGTAATACAGGACTGGTCTGCGCAAGAGCTCACATTCAAAGATGCCAATCGTAAATATGTGGTAAAACTAGATGCTATACAACCCTGCAAACTTCACGCCAGACCTTATCTCGCTGAACCAGTTCATATGTTAGATGGACTATCAGATGATGAAGAAGAGCAATTTCTGAAGAATAACGCCGACTTAATGTCTCTAGGAACTGTTGATCTACAGTCCGTCATTAATAACTGGAACACTTCAGTTTGTGCAGTAGTAGCTATCACCGAAAAGTCTGAACAAGCAGATACTGAATTACAGCCACTATTCAAACCAACAGAGGATACAGAGAACCCACAACAATTTTATGTCCCTGAAGACCAGCTGATCACGTACAATCTAGGGGACAAGGACCATCCTCGACCTGTAAAAATAAGGCAAAACTTACCAGAAATCTTTCAAGCTAATTTGATTCAGCTCCTTCGCGAATTCTGAGACGTCTTTGCATGGGATTATAAAGATATGAAAGGATTAGATCCGCGCATATATCAGCACAGAGTCATGCTAAAGCCTGAAGCTAAACCAAATAGGCAGTCCAGCTATCGGATGAATCCCAATTATGCATCTCAGGTAAAAGCCGAACTTGACAGATTATTAAAAGTAGGATTCATCGTACCAGTAGAACATGCTGAATGGATTTCACCAATTGTGATTGTGCCAAAGAAAAATAAGCAACTACGAATCTGTGTAGACTACCGGAAATTGAACGCAGCAACAGTACCAGATCCTTTCCCGATCCCCTTTTTGGATACCATGCTTGATAGGGTAGCAGGCCACGAAATGTATTCATTCTTAGACGGATACAGCGGTTACAATCAGGTTAGAATGGCTGAAGAAGATATACCAAAAACTGCTTTCATTACCAATTGGGGAGTCTTCGCCTGCACCGTAATGTGGTTCGGATTAAGAAATGCACCAAGTACATTTCAGCGATGTATGCAGGAGATATTTTCTCCTTATCTCACTTCATTCATGCAAGTATATCTTGACGACTTCTCAATCTTTGGGAAAATGATAGCACATTTAAGTCATTTACGATGTTGTTTTCAGAAGTGTAGAGAATATAGACTCTGCCTTAATCCAAACAAATCCGTGTTTGCGGTCTCATGTGGTAAACTACTTGGGCATATTGTATCTGCTCAAGGTATCCGAGTAGACCCAGATAAGATTTTGGCAATTTTAGAAGCCCCGATACCCGCAACTCCAAAAGAAGTAATGCGTTTTATGGGTCAAATACGGTGGCATGGCAGACACTTACGGTGGCTTGCTCACCTTGCAGTACCACTGAACAGGCTAATCACAAAAACTCCCCGACAGTTTGAATGGACTGAAGAATGCCAAACTACATTTGATCGGCTCAAGTATCTCCTGACGCAAGCCCCAATTTTACAACCACCGGACTGGGACAATCCGTTCCATGTTTTTGTCGACGCTTCAGATATTGCAATTGGCAGTATTCTGATGCAGCAAACAGATAAGTGGTTTCGCCCTGTTTATTACACCAGTAGAAGGCTCGCACCGGCAGAAAAGAACTATTCCACTACTGAAAGAGAATGTCTAGGATTGATTTACTCAATCAAAAAGTTTAGACATTATCTACTAGGCCGGAAGTTTACCTTTCATGTGGACCATGCTGCCCTTGTTTACCTAGTAAGACAACAACATCTAGGCGGGCGATTAGCCCGATGGGTGCTACTCTTGCAGGAATTTGATTATGAAGTCATTCACCGACCCGGAAAAGCACATGCCCTAGCAGATTTCTTATCCCGCCTGGATTCCGGTGAAGCTCCGCTAGGCATAGATGACACGACTCCTGCGATTTATAATGCTGAACCACTATCCGATGAGACGGCCAACCCACAAGCACCATCTACATACTATGATCAGATTTTAACTTTTCTCACCGACGGATGCTTCCCATCTGAGACGACCAAGGCAGTTCGAAGGAAATTAGCAGCCTTTAGCCGCCGATTCCGGCTAATAGCAGGAGAACTATATTATGCAGATCATACCGGAATCTTACTTCGCTGTATTCCACCTCATGAAGTTAATTCAGTTATCACTCTGGCTCACTCAATTCCTTCTGGTGGCCATTTTGCAGTAGACTTAACTCAACGGAAAATTCTGCAAGGAGGTCTCTGGTGGCCAACGATGTACAGAGATGTCGCACAGTTTGTTAAACAATGTGATACTTGTCAAAGAACTGGTCAGCCTTTGCAAAGGCATCTTTTTCCTCTGCAACCCATCTTACCACTCGAACCATTTCAAAAATGGGGATTAGATTTTATCGGTCCAATCACACCCCAGCAGTCTTCAGTAACAACAGATACATACTAACCTGTACAGACTTTGCAACAAGATGGGCAGAAGCCTGGGCTTTACGATCTGCTACAGCGGTTATGGTAGCAAAATGCCTACTCACGGATGTCTTCCCTCGATTTGGCTTACCCCTAGAAATTATCTCAGATCAAGGCACTCATTTTGTAAACAATCTAATGAAGGCCCTTACACAATCATTCCACGTCACATATAAATTTAGCTCTCCTTATTATCCACGTGCCAATGGATTGGCCAAAAGTACAAACAAATCACTATTGAATATCCTCCGGAAATTGATCATAGAAGCACCGGAAAGATGGGATCAACTACTACCCGCCGTATTATGGGCATACCGGACTACATATAAGGTTACAACAGGCTTGACACCTTTCAAACTAGCTTATGGCTTAGAAGCAATAGCACCCATGGAAATAGTCATCCCAAGTCTGCGTGTAGCAATCACTCAGACGATGCTACCGGAATATTCGCTGACAACACGAATGGACGCACTCAGAGAACTTGATGAGCACCGATGGCTCAGTTTTTTAACTATGCGTGAAGTACAACTAAGGCAAGCCAAGACACACGATCGATATTTGAAGACTCCAATCTTTTTGGTAGGCCAGCTTGTACTCTTCTATAACGCAAAATCGGATAGAGCAGCAGGAAAATTCAAACTACGATGGTTCGGCCCTTTCAAGATCTCAGAACAAATCGGTCCGGCAACTTTTCGGTTGACTACGTTGACCGGAAATCCACTTCCAAAGGTAATCAATGGGTCGAAGCTGCGGCCGTATTATCCCACTACTAGTACGCATTAAATTATTCGGCGGCGAACCGCGTTTTGTATAAATTTTTGCATTTTTTCTTTTCTCCATTTTTAGTCGTGTTTTGTACGAATCTTTATGTTACCAGCCGCCCCTCCCTACCGGTCCCTCAAGCACGCACGCCAGCATGCAAACAGTATCCTTCCCGCACTGCACAATGATACCCACCCCCCTTCCCACCCCCACCGTGTTCTCCTTATTTAACCCCCTCGGTTGCACCATAAACGTTATCCTGTTCTCAAGATTATACGTATTATCCTTGTCCTCTGTGTTGCCTGTAAGTGTGCTCGTGAACACTATGGAAGCGCTAGCCAACTACGCTGCTTTCCGTGATGGTATCCCGACAGACGTTGGCGAATACCTGCGCTGCAGAGGGTTGGCTAACTTCGCTGAGTTGCCCTGGCACTCAGTGGAAGCCCATCCCTTCTCCGCGCAGATCATCCACGCCATCGCCCAATTCCCCATCACCGAACGACAATGGGTCTTCCCTTCCCTCCCATATAGAACCGTCATCACCTTCCAAGCCTTCTCTGCAGCCTACCGCCTCACCCCGCAAGGACGCGAAAATGGCCCTAGCATCCCTATCGCTCGCATGACCGAACTCTTCCCCCGCTCCTCATCAAACAAATATGCCATTCTCTGCCGCCCCGAACCCGAACGATCCGCCCTACAGTTCCTCGTAGCAATTCTCAACCTGCAAAAACGAACCTACGGCATCTCTCGCCCCTTCTATTCCGCCTTGGAGTTAGCCGCCCGCAAACCCGTGAACTTTGCCTCTTACTTCTTCCAATGAATGCATAAGGAATCCGTAGCTATAGTAAAGCAACTCCGAAAGGGCACCTCTCCGCGCTCTCGCCTTCCCCACATCATTTCATTCCTCTTCCCAACCATTCTCGCCGCACAACCCCCACCCTCAGGCCCAGCACTTAGGCACGAAGAATCAGCACAATCGCTCAAGGAAACTGAAGAAGACGATGAAGAGATCAATCAACTCTTCCGCACTAAGCGAATCCGGATCAGCTCTTCAGAAAGTGAAGTCCAAAGATCCGCCAGAAAGAAACATGACGCCGAAGAAGATAAGCAAGACGAAACTTACCACGACACGGCCACTTCAATACACAATGACACTTCGACAGAGCAACAAGACCAGCAAAACCAAGCAGATACAGAGATAGTGTCCACGGAAAAGGAATCCGAGCATCAACAGGACGAACCGGAAACCGCCACAAAAGCACTGGATGAACTTATCGCGGCCATCAATCATATAGAAGCCGAACAACAGACCGTTGCCAAGGTAACCACGACTGACTCTGTTCTACCTACCCCACCTGTCAACCCCGACCTCCCACCGGAACCATCCCGCCGACCCGGTCCTGAACCTACACCCTCCTCCTCTTCCTCCCCTAACTACTCTCCGCCAAACTCCCAGAATCTCCTCACCGATACCTCCTCTCAGCCTCGTCAACCACCATCACCACCACCACCCACCGTATTTTCGGAACTAGCCTCCATGGGGCAGTTCCTCATGCACTTATCACACCAGCTGCCCATACAGTTTAAGGAAGCCACGGACACTCTAAAGGCCGAATACCAATACAAGGTCGACGTCCTGGAAGCTGACATCACCCCCCTCCAGGAAGAAATCGAAGCCACAAAGACTGAGAACCATCAGCTCCAGACGCAGTTAGCAGAACTCCAAGCCAAATTCTCGGCAGAACAGACCCTAGTAGAGCAACGAGATGAAGCCCTCGAGCAACTTGCAGCCAAAGATCGACTCCTACACGCCGCGCATGAAGAAATCCGAGCCTTGAAGGCCACCCTCCACGAAAATGAAGATATCAACGCCTCCCTCGAAGAATTGATCGCAGAGACAAAGACTCAATTGCAGGAGTCCATCCAGAAGAATCAGGATCAACAGAAAGAAACCGCACAAATCCAAGAACAGTTACGGCGAGCCGAAGAATGCGCAAATGAAGTTAACAGTATCCTAAAACGCCAGCTGATACGGGAAGGACAATACCTCAAGGATATCGACAAGACGCGCAGAGAACGAGATGCATTTAAGAAAACTCTTGATTTCCAAACCCAGCAGTTTGAACGCCAAGACAACCAACTGCGCAACCAGAAGGAGTATATTACAGAGCTGAAGACCAAACTGACCGAAATGAAGACTTCCAGGGACGCCGCACTATCCAATGATTTCTATCTACGGGAAGCTTTTGTGCAGACCCAGGCCGAGAATGTGCTCACCAAAGCAATCGCACTTAGCTCTGTTAGAATAGATGCGCAAGTTTTAGAGCCCGACACGCTAAAACAACTACTAGAAACCCTTAAGAAAAAGATAGCTCGCACATTTAGATCGGCTAGGAGTATGTATCTCGAAGGTCTCATCGAAGAATAAGTATATTCACCCATCCAAATTCATAATGTATGAATATGATAATCAACTTTTAGTTTTCTGACATTTTCGCACATGAAAAGTCTTGTTCAGCCTAGCACCAATCGACAGTGTAACACGCGGCATAATGATTTTTACTCTGATACAAATATTATCAAGGGAGGGAAGAGTCATGTCCTATTGACATACAATCAGTATAGCAAATGGCCGTTCAAGCACCGGTGTTTATAAAATGCGTATACAGAGCATAGCTTTCTTCATTAGTATTCTTCGAGATTCAGCGCCAGTTAGCAACTTCCATCATATTCTTCTCAGCAACCCTCAACCAAGCATGTCGGAATCTGACATTCTCTGCTGGCAACTCAGAAAGCGCGCCCATACACCGACCCACGTGGTAACGACAATAGATACTACCCTCCAAGACGATGCAGATGACGCAGTAACTTCTGCATCCCTAAGAACTCAGCATAAATTCTCCACCGAATTTAAAATCGAGCTCGACATCAAGTTGAAAAAGAATGAAGACTGGCTACGAAAGATAGGGCTCCTCCCGTTTGCCCAATTACCATGGGAGCAGTGGATTGCTAATGACGATGCAGAGGACCAATTACATAGCATGCGACAAACCAGCGGCTTCATTCTCAATCAGGTACGATTTTCACCCCAGCTCGTCTCAGCCGTATTTAAACTACCAATCTATGATGGCGCCCGATATCTTAAATGTTCAAATGAGGATCTGAGGAAGGAATTTGGCGACTGTGAAGGCCCCCGACGGTATTACATGTTGAAAAATGCCACCTATCACCGACGAGAACAATTTAAATGGTATTTAGAAAAGCTCTGTTTACTAGTAAAATTCGACTTAATGTCGAAAGAAAATTTTTCCCCACTATTACATGCCGAAGAAGGAGGTCCGGTTAGCTCGACACATTGGCTGTATAACCACCTCTACGCACAAATCATTGTCGGGGATAAGAGAAGATCCCACACCAACAGCAGACTAGCAGCCTATTTAGCTGCTATATTTAATTTTGTCCAATCAGTAAAGGCTAAGCAGCTACACTGGTCCCCCTCTTTTTATCCCGGTGAACATGCTCGCATAGATACAGAACACCACACAGAGCCTGAGGAAGCAGCTCAACCCTCCACCTCGTCTGCATCTTTCTTCCACACAGGTAACAGCGCACAGAACCAGACCGTAGGGACGCCGTTTCGGCTGTCCATTAAACAACGAATGGCAGACAACTTGCCAACTGCCAGTCCAGAGCAAGCACCGGACGATCCCCAACCCGATTTTGTCATAAGGATGCAAAACCAACTACAAGAGGTTTCTCAATATTTGCGGCAACAAGAACAAGCGCTTCAGCACAAAAACGAGTTATTATTTGCCACGATGACTAAGTCCAATTCATTAATGACACAGATGCAAAAAGAATTGGATGGCAAAGAAGCTTTAATACAGGTGTTACAGAGTAACAACCGGCAACTAATGACAGAATTAATCACTGCAAAAAAAGTGTGCTCAAGACTTTAATCAGTGGCAGCAAACTATCCAAACACAAATTCAAGCAGAAATGTCAAGTTTTTCTACCCTGAATGCTAACCTGCAAGCCGAAAATGAAATTTTGCAGTCAAAGATGCAAGTTTTGCAGGAGTTCGAAAGACAGATATTAAAAGATGAAGGCGTCGAACTAAATGCCACATTAATGACAAATGTGGACATTGACTCATTAAAACAGCAATTGGATAGTCGTGTTCAAAATAGCTTGACACTTTTTCGCAGGAGATGGCTAGCCATACTTGTTCCGCCACTTGAACAAGTACGGTCAGAAAGGATTGGGGAGTCAAACCCTGGCATGGACCGACAGGCAGTGCAAAAGGATGTTGAAGACAGTAATGCACCTGCGGGTTCGAGTCCACCGTGCGTGCCGGTGTTAGAGGGCCGCCGAATCAGGACGGATGAACCTGGACAGGTGCCTTAAATGTAAAAGTGTTGGACAGCCGCCGAACAAGGACAAGAGTACGAGGACACGGACTTTAAATGAAAAAGAGAATCTTTCAGGGAACGCGCAGGTAACTGCAGAAGAGCGCACCCTTGTAAAAAAATCTCCTATTTAAGGCAATGAAAAGAAAGAGCAGGCAGTCCCTGTTTTTGCGGGAATTGTAGCGTGTTGTCTGATTAAGTCTCACTGAGATTGCTATCACGTCTTGTGTGTGCGTATATGTTGTTGAAAGGATAAGTTTTGCTTGATCTGTTCCGTCTGTAGTCCTACTAGTTGATTACACTCACCATAATACGGAATGACGAATTAGTTGTATTGTGTGGCGAAGCTATTCGGTGATGGTTAAGTATGATTCTGAGTGTGAACAAGCGTGACATGTTATTTGTTAGTTCTTCTGGGAAGTAAGTAGCACGAAGAGTAATCGCGAATTAATTGTTTTGTAGAGTCCTTGTGAGCGATTGAAGTTGTTACTACACCATATATTTGCTGTTTACCTCAACTTCGGAAGATTAGTAGCTGTAACGGTCTGAGTGTGAGTAGAACAGTGTTGGTGTATGGTTGTTGAGGAGATTAACTGTGCGAGTCCGCGTGACTTTAAGGCACACGGTCTAATTGGCATACCTACCTACGTTGAAGAAGTACGCAGTAGGTAATTTTGTTATTGAAGTATCTTTTGCGTATAGAGTACGTAATCGGCCGACTACCCTCAGTCCTGTAGTTCTAACTCCAATACACTGAACAGACTTCCGTTGTTCAGGGACGGATACTGAGCTAAGGACGGAACGACCGTAAGATTGTGTGTTAAAATTGGGAAAATAGTACAGGGCCTCTGTCTAACAGACCCCTACCACTCCCAAGAACCCACGTGACTAAGAGAGGGATTGCGGTTAGAAGTATTTGGAACCGATCGAACGTGACGTATCTGAATCGAAGTAGAGTAACGCTCAAACCCATAAACGAGTAGCAGTTCAACATTTAGTCTAGTCTAACAATACTACAACCAAAATCGTTTTAAACACAAAAATGTTTTTACCCCTATGCTTATCTCTCACTCCTCTTCACTCCTGACCCTCTGTTTCACTCAACAAATCTCTTTAATCTCTCTGTCCCATCCCGCAATACTAAAAATGTCTTTAATCACATGTAAATGTGTTTTCAAAATACTTTTGATGTTGAACTCTCAAAGTAGCTTACCTTTGGGATATCTTGCTTGAGTCTTGGGCTCACAAGGTAGCTTTTTGGGCTTGTATAGCTCGATATTGCTTAGGCAATACTAGTCACTGTCTGCAGACGATACTAGTTCCAGAGCAAGTGTCAAATGAACTAAATTTTTTGGTTTTTATAGTTTGTGATGCCTAAGACCTATCCCACACTAACTTGGCAATTTTTTTGGGATTTTTCTTGGTGATTTCAAGTTACTCCTACCCCACTTCTCTCCTTGACCTAACCCTAACTCCTCCTCCTCTCCTTCACTCCTAACCTTAAACCTAAATACTCATTACACACACCTCAAGGATGTGAAGTAACAAGTGTGAAAGTGTCTGACTACTTGCCACTGAACGAATTCACTTCTAAAAGTACCATTCCTTCACTCTAGATCTATAACCATCACGAAGGCACCTTGGTTGAGTTTGTTCCTCGGCAATGGTGCCAAAAACGTGTGTACCTAAGTCACGAGGTCTCAGGGACTTGTGTCAAAGAGACTAAATCTCATTTGCCACACAAGTGTGTATAGTGGTGGATTGACACACGCTTAATTATCAATCCGAAGAACCACATAAACCAAGTGTATGAGGACATGTGCACACATGATGGAAAGTGAAGTGGTTCAGCTAAAATGCACGAGAAAAGACTAAACTAGCTCTCCAACTCACTCAATCTCTGGAAGTGTCTGTTGCAATACCACTTACAGTAGCAAATACAAATTCGAATGTTTCTCCGATCTCCAAACCCCGAATATGGCCAATAGTGGATTTTTTTGAAGCTCTCAACAAAACGCATCTATTGGTGGTATTTGCACTCAAATCTGACAACCGCTCTTCAAGTTATAGCAAAAACAGTGAATGGTGGGAAATGCCTTCACTCACTCCACAACTCATACTTGCTCACACACACACTACAGTAGTTCAAAAGTGATGGGGAGGGGTAGACAACAATCCTACACACACATTCCCAGCTTCACACACACACAAAAGATCATAGAGAAGATGAAAATCAGCAGGAAAGGAGCAAATTCAAAATTTTGGCTCTCCTTCTTCACAATGGAAAAAAGTCTTTACAAAGAGTCACAAAGTGAATTATATACATGTGCCCTAAAAATGGTCCTTTCACACCAGTGATCGGCACTTTATTGGCTAATCTTTAATTTCTTACTATTTTACAAAGAATATATTACAATGATTTGGGCTTATGAATCTAGAGGACTCCTCTAGTGCATTTACATAGCTTTGAGGGAATTTCCTAGGATTTTGAAGAAGAAAATTATTCCCATTAATTTGAAAAATTTGGGGCTCCTCTTTTGTGCCTTTTTTCTCTGCAACAGATGCATTCGACTCTTTAAAACCCTTTGCTTGCTCCATGTACACCTCGTCTGCAATATATCTGTTTAAAAATGCATTCTTTCAACTAATTGAGATAGCTTCCAACCTTTACATGTATCAATAGCAATTAGAGTCTTGACTGTAGACATCTTAGCAACTAGAATAAAGCTTTCATCATAGTCTACTCTGTGTGCTTGAGCATATCCTTTGACCACAAGTCTAGCCTTATATCTAGACACTTTGCCATTTGCAAACCTCTTTGTCTTATACACCCATTTGCATCCAATTACCTTCTGATTGACACTAATTGCCATGTTTCATTCTCAATTAGAGCATCATACTCCTCTTGCATTGCTTTTTCCCAATTCTATTTACCTTTAGCTTCATCATATGTTGATGGATCTTCATCGCTCTTACAATGTAAGCATAATCTTTGGTTGTCAAGAAAGAAGTATCATAGCTATACATAATAGATTGATTCATTTCTCTTGATGACCTTCTAACCTTTGCACTCCTTGAGGTCTCTGCTTCATTTTGTTCTGGATCAAACCTTGGCCTATCTTCATCATTATCTTGCATTTCATTCTTGCAAACATCATCATCATTATCCTCTTCATATACCTTCATCTTTGACTTCCCTTTCCTTTTGATTTCTTCAAGATTTATACATACATTGTTTGACCCTCTATACCATGTGCTTTGCTCATTGAATGTGACATCTTTTGAAACAAGAAATTGTTTTGTGGATGGATTTTGCAACCTATATCCCATCTGTCTATCATCATACCCAATAAACACATACTTTTCTGCCTTGGGTTCTAGGTTATGTCTCCATTGTGATGGAACATAAGCGTATGCCATACATCCAAATGTTTTGCAATGATCAAGAGTAGGTTTCTTACCCAACCATGCTTCATAAGGAGTCATTCCATCCAAAGCTTTGCAAGGTAGCCTATTCACAAGATTAGTTGCAGTGTTGATTGCTTCTGCCCACATGTAATTGGGGCAATTCTTTTCCTTCATCATTGATCTTGAAAACTCTACAAGAGTTCTATTTCTTCTTTCTACAATTCAATTTTGTTGTGGGGAGTACCTGCAAGTCACTTCTCTTTTTATACCCGCATTCTACATATAATCATCAAATTCTTTAGAAAAATATTCTCCTCCTCCGTTTGATCCCAATCTCTTAAGCTTTTGTTCTATAATTCTTTCTTCCTTTTTTCCTATAACAATGCTTTTATATCCCTGAGTTGGATCTTCAACATAAACACCATCATTTGTGAATTTGACTTCATATCCCTTCGCAACAATTTTCCATACACTTATCAAATTCTTAGGGATTGTTGGAACATAAAGTACCTTGCTTAGAAGTGTGCTTCCACTCTTTGTCTTCACTGATCCAATGCTTTCAACCTTGTGTTTGGTGTTGTCTCCTATTTGAACTATATGTCCACTCACTCTAGTTTCCATATCAGTCATTAAGGAGATATTACCACTTAGATGATTGCTACATCCTGAGTCAATATAAAACACCATTTGATCTTCATTAATTGCCTCATGTGTTGCATTCAAGATGACATTCAAGTCATCCTTTTCATCTGATGCATAATTGTAGTAAGTATTGTTGTAGGAACGAGTCTAAAATCTCCTTCCACCTCGTCTAACAAATGAAGTCTTGCTAGCTCTTCCTCTGAAATTGCCTCTTTGATTTCTACTTCCTCTTCCTTTTTGGCTAAAAATTTGATTATAATTTCCACCATTTTGACTATTATACCAACAATCATTTTCCAAATGATTTGTTCTACTACAAATCCAACAAACTTTAGCATTCTCTTTATTCTTACCTCCTCTACCTTTACCTCTGCAATTCATCTTCCCTTTTGTGAAATTTACTTGACTTGAAGATCCTTCTTCATCATTTGATTGCTTGGCTTTAGCATTCTTCTTCTCACCTTTTGAATACATTGCTTCACCTGTGCTTCTGTCATTTTCTCCTTTAATGTCCTACTCAAATGTTAGCATATGTCCTAGCAATTGATTAAGATAAGGAGTAAAGTGATCTAAAGATAATTTTGTAGACAATATAAAAGGCTTCCACTTTTCATCTCCTCTTAGACCTATGAGTATTTGTCTTACCAACTTGTCTTCTTCTATATCTTCATCCAGTGCTCCCAAACTTTGTGAAATATCTTTCATCCTTGTATCATAATTAGAAATTGATTTAGAACCTTTCTTCTTGAAAGTTGTGAACTCAGTCCATAGTGAAGCCTTCCTTCACTTGGTTGTATTTTGGAAATGTTCTTCCAAAGCATTCCATACATCTCTTGCACTTTCTAGTCCTCTAAAGTGTGGTAGAAGATAATCATTTACAACCACGTAAATGATGCTCTTAGCTTGAGCTGTTGGACTTTGGGGCCCTAGGATCATTCCAAAATAAAATCTTTTGAGCATACACACTTAATTAATTAAGATGATAAGTGAGAGATAGAAAGAAAGAGATCTTGAGACAAGGATAGGGAACGTAAGCTAGATGTTTACTCACTAAAAAATAGATGTCCAAATTACAACATGGGAATACTACTCAACCATATAAAATGGTACACTCACTAATGGAAGAATATCCAAGAAGATGATGATACAAAATTTAGATTATGTTGAAACAATCTAAGTGTGTGAAGTGAATGAGCAACGAAGCTAACCTTATTCTCACAAAATAGTGTAACAAAATTGTAAATCAACCAACCCTAATTTTGAGATTAGGGTAGAGAAACCCTAAAAACAAAATATAAGGTTAACTCACAAAAGATAGTTACCATCACCTTGTAGAAGACTTCTTGCTCCAAGAGAGTAGGCTCTCCTTCACCAAATCTTCACCTCCAAAGCTTCAGAATCTTCAAACTCTAGCTTGAGATCTTTGAGTGATTATACATAATGAGCATGTCCCTTCTTTATATAGTAGTTTGTGTATCTCTAAAAGCAAGCTTAATAAAGCATAAAGCTACAATGGAATAGATAGCTAAATATACGATCACTTGCTTATCTCAAAAGCTATCTTCATTGAGATCAAAAGCATAATTGTATCAAAAAGCGAAAGCGATTCTACGATCTGTGCCTGACGGGATTCAAACTTGGTTCAATAGTTTGAGATCAGAAGCATAATTGTATCAAAAAGCGAAAGTGACGGGATTCGAACCTGGTTCTATCCACATTGCCACGTGCTTTTTCTTGTACAATGTATATAAAGAATATATATTATAACTATTTTCCAACAGTTTTGGACCATTGTTGGACATTGCTTCCAACAATCCCCCCTTCAATGTCACAATGGTACAAGGTTCAAAGACCTGCAAATCTTCTCATGACTGTCTCTAGTCAATGCTTTGGTAAATATATCTACAACATTCTCACTAGAAGGAACATAAACCCACTCAATGTGCTTCTTAGCTATTTGCTCTAGAATATAGTAGTGTACCTCTATATGATTTGTCCTTGCATGATGCACTGGATTCTTTGCTATAGCTATAGCACTATGGCTATCTAAAAATATCTGAATGGGTTCATGTACTCTCACATCAAGATAATTGAAAATCTTTGCAACCATACTGACTCTAGAGTAGCTGTAAATGTTGCACGATATTCAGCTTCACACAATGAAGTGGCAATAGTGGGTTGTCTCTTCGAAAGCCATGAGATAAGACAATTTCCAAGATAAAAACAAAATCCACTAGTACTTCTTCTTGTGTCTCTATCACCTGCCCAACCAAAATCTAAAAATCCTTTTAGTAACAAATGTGTAGATTTCAAAAATACCAGAGCATAATTTGAAGTTCTCTACAAATTGTATATCAGGACGTGTATTACACAGATATATCAAGCAACCAACTGCTTGACTGTATAAAGTAGCATCAAATGACTCTGCATCTGCTACCATCTGTAAAGATGCGTTTTGATCCATAGGTGTTTGCATAGGTTTAGAATCAACCATCTGAAACCTCTCCAAAAGTTTCTCAATGTACTTCTACTGTGTCATATAGATACACTCATCTTGAAACAGAAACTGAATCCCAAGATAATAATGTAAAATGCCTAAATCATTCACATCAAATGTTTGCTTCAATTGTTCTTTGAACACCTGCAAATCTTCATCTCTGGGTCCTGTGACTATAATATCATCCACATAAATGATTTCTATAATCATCATACCTGGTTCAACTTTGACATAAAGAGTTGGAGCTGCATCTGAGTTATGGAAACCAATGGATAAAAGATATGTATGTATCTTTTCATACCATGCTCTAGGTGCCTATTTTAAACCATACAAAGCTTTTATAAGCCTACATACTAAGTGTTCTTTACCTGTCTCTTTAAAACCTTCTGGCTGCTGAATATATATGTCCTCATGTAAATCACCATTTAGAAAAGCAGTCTTAATGTCAAGTTGATATATATGCCAACCAAAATGTGCTGCTAAAGAAAGTATTGACCTAATTATAGTCATCATAGATGTGGGAGCAAATTTGTTGTGCATATCCTTTGACAACTAACCTAGCCTTGTATATATGAATAGTACCATCTGCTTTTCTTTTGATTTTGAAGATCCATTTTACACCTATAGCCTTCTTTCCCTTTGGTAACTCACATAGCTGCCAAGTTTGATTTTTATGAATAGAATCAATCTCTTCTTGCATAGCTTTTCTCCAAATAGCAATGCTAATTGCATCTTTAACACATGTAGGTTCATCTTAAACAGTCATAAGTGCCAAAATATCATGAATCTCAAAGTCTTTAGCAAAACTTACATGATCTCTTTGTTGTTGTTGTCTAGTCTGACTTCTTGTTCTTATATGATCTTGTTGTTGTTGTCTAGTCTGACTCCTTGTTCTTCCAGTAAAAGTCTTTATACCACTATCTTTCCAAGTCTGATATAACCACGTAAGTATATCTTTAAATAGTGGTGAAACTCTTTCTGAACTTTCAGCTTCCATAGGTTCTGGAACTTGTCCTGCCGACTAGGACTTTCTAGAACTCTAATTTCTTCCATTTCTAGAACCAAAGTCTCTTGTGGAACTCACTTTGTAGAAGGTTGTAAAATTCCTCTTTCTTCAACTCTTTCTTGAATCTTAGGAATTTGAATCCCTCCTGATATGGCTGAACATGTACATCCAGAATCTTTCTAAAAAATCCGTAGTCATTTTCACTAATGAACTCTGGAATTTGTGCTTGTTTATCATAAACCTTATTTTCAACAATATAAGCATTACGTGAAAGAATGACTTCACCTATATCTGGAACATAAAACATGTATCCCTTACTCTCAACATGATATCCAATGAAAATAGCTTTGCTCACTTTTACATCTAGTTTGCCTCGGTCCTTTTTCTCAACATGTACATAAGAAAGTGATCCAAACACTCTGAAATAACTCACATTAGGTTTTGTACCATAATAAGCTTCATAAGGTGTGATTACCTTTAAAGCTTTTGTAGATGACCTGTTCAAAATGTGATTAGCTGTATGTACTGCATCAAACAATAATTTTGGTGAAAGCTTCTTGGATGCCATCATGCTCTGCATCATCTCAATAAGTACTCTATTCTTCCTTTCTGCAACACCATTCTGCTGAGGAGTATAAGCAATAGTAAGGTGTCGAGTAATACCTTTCTCATCAAGAAAGGTGTGGAACTCATTTGACAAGTATTCTCCACCTCTATCACTTATGAGAATCTAGATTGTTTCCTGGTTTTCATTTTCAACCATAGCTACAAATTTCTTGAACATAGGAAAGACTTTTGACTTCAACTTAAGACCATAGATCCATGAGTATCTTGTAAAATCATCAATAAATAGAATAAAATACCTGAAACCTTGAATAGAGTCCGCTCTCATAGGTCCATTCACATCTGAATGAATAATCTACAATTTCCTAGTAGCTGTAATATGACCATGTTTCTTGAAAGATAGTTTATGCATCTTACCTTCAATATAACCTTCACATATATCTGAATCATCTGGTAGCTTGAATGAGGGTAAACTCTCAACCATCCCTCTGAGAGCTCCAAAACTAATATGTCCAAATCTTTCATGCCATAGCTTCATATCTTCCATCGGTGACGAAGATTTGACCGCATATGCTTGACTGATTTTTGACAAAACAAAGATCCCTCCTCTATGCTCGCCTTGTAAAGTACACTTGTCATCTTTGTGTGATAAGATCTTACAAAGATCTCTCTCAAATACAAATTTAAAACCATCACCTAAAAATGCAGATATAGATAGCAAATTCTTCTTCATTTCAGGTACATATAGAACATCTGAAATTTGAAAATTACCACCTTCTCTTGACTTTAGGGTTACTATACCTATTCCCACAACATCCAAATCATTGCCATCTGCAATAGTAACTCTTCTACCTGAAGAATAGGAAAGAGAAGAAAACACATCTCTCCAACCTGTCATATGCTTTGTAGCACCTGAGCCAAATATCCAAGGACTTGCTGAAAGTACTTGTAAAGCTACCTGATCAAAAGCTACTTCCTCAATGGTGATAGAGGCATAAGAATCACCTTGTGATTTCCCTTTTTTATCATCTTTTGCAACATTACCTGATGCCTTTTTCTTTTGTGCTGCAATCCTTTTATAACATACTGCTTTTAAATGTCCAGGTTTCTTGCAGTAATAACATATTACTTCCTTCTTCTTAGAAGACTTCTCTTTAGATGGAGTAGAAATAGAATCAGAAGTAGAAGGTGAGAGGGACCTTGTTAAGTCCTATGCCCAAGGAAACAGATACGAATATATTCTTATGTTTTGCCTAAATCACTCCAAATCGGTCCACTCTTCTTGTTTGAAGTCACCAAATAGTACTTGAAGGTACCCCAAGCCTCTCGTTGCACATGCACTCTCGTTCCACTTATTTCCTGTTTCCTATCCTCTCTCTTCTACACACACTCTCTTTCTCCTCATTTCTTTGTCATGCATCCCCTCATACGTGCATACACACCTAGACACTCTCTCTTCTATTGGCCTTAACCTATTCCCTTCTCACTCTGTCATTTTCCTGCCTCCTTACTCACGCACACTCACATACTTGCATGATGACCCGTTTACACACTCAAGCCATCTTGTCCAACATAGAATCTCTCATCCCCCAAATCGTACTCACACCTAGACCCTCGCATGTCCCTTTGAATCCCTTAATATTACACACATACTTATACATATATCCCAGTATCCATGCACACTCATATCATCACTTTTGCTCTCACTCACTTTCTCTCACGCATCCTTCACACAACAAAAAAAACATCCTATCCCTAGCAAATTGGAGGTCCAACCATGATTTCCTGAGGAAAAAATATTGTCCCCTTTGACTCCTGCATGCCTTCATTCACAGCCTAGGAACCTTCCCTATCTCTCAAAGTCAATTTATTGATCCGTGGAATGTTGCACGTAGCCACATGGACTAATTCCCTGAGTGGCATGCATGATGGAAGTAATTAGATAAGCGTTTGGATTGATTGTTTTATTCTCTTTTTCTCCATGTACATGCAAATTAATGCAACCCTATGCTCTACTCTAATTATTTATGGAAGCATCAAGAGTTGAACAAGTATGAAAACAATTGGAAGCCAATTTCTACTTATGATAGAGGACGTGGCGTTTCTGTTCCCTTATTGAAATGGATAAGCTGACAAGCATCGCACACATCCTACATGTACAACAATGTGGACATCGGCTGCTTTCCATAGAGTCACGCACAACCGTGCGCATACATATTTGCAATCAACCTTTCTTTGCCATCAAGAAACACAATTCACAAAAATTCAACTCCATTGCATGTAATTTCTTACATAAACTTTATGCAGCACTCATTTATAATTTTGGATGTCTCAAACACTGAAAAGAAATACAAGTAGATCACTCATACATGAAATATGCTCTCTTGAGGCTTAGGTCCTTAACTTCAGTAGCGCAATGTGTTGAGTCTAGTGTCGGCCAGTAGCCAACTGAAGAAACACCAGACTTGGATCGACTCCCGCCGCCCATGCGGAGATAACTATAGATCAGGAAGAGAATGCCCACGATAGCTACTGTGCCTTCTCATTGCTTCCCGAGCCTTTGGTTCCTAGTGCGGGCTTCCTCCCTTTCCCACACGAAAATCTTCCCCCTTCGATATTGCCTTCTTCTGCCTTGCATATAAAATGATTCCCTCCTCTTCTCCTGATGTCCACCATAGCCCAGCTCTATTCCCCCTCTGCAAAATTGCTCTTGTCTACTCTCTTCTATACTTACCAAGCCCAAAAACCTCTCTTCTGCTGCCGAACTCCTTCCAAGAGCGCCCCGCTATTTTTGGAGTAGCACCAATAGTAAGAAAAACTTAAAGAACGTGGAAAGAATAAATGCAACACCAGCTGCAAGCGTATCTTTCCAAATAGCAGAGTAGGTTGGTTTGTCTGTATCCGAGAAATATGATAAGTAGTGAATATGTTTCCCATTTTGTACTACACCTCACTTGTAGAAGCAACAGTAAAGCTTTTCCCCCCTCTCCTTCTTCATGCACCAAAAGTTCTCCAGCATGCTCCGAAAATGACCTCCCTTCAAAGCTTCCGGACCTTATTTCTTCACATCACCTCTACTAGCCCTGCCCCAACCATTGCAAGTCCAACTATTGGCATTCCAACACCTATTCTTGGCAATCGAGTCAACCCCCATTTCAACTCCTCGAACTGTGTCGTTGTGGATAAATTCCAAGAGTGCTTTCTAATTAGGTTGTCCTCATTGTCAAAATCTATTTTTGTGATTGCAAAGTCCCTTCCTCCTATGTATATATATCAAGAGAGATGTGGCCAAACTAATTCTCCTTGTGTGTGAAGTTGAATAACAGAAACATACTTTCTCTTTTTGTCCCAAGATGTTCCCTATCCCGTTCGGCACTCCTCTTCAGTAGCCTTCCACATATTCTTTTAGAGCTCCTCAATTCCCCTCTTTCCTCGAACCTTTCCCTTCAAAATCTTCCCTCCTTCTAGTACCTGCACAGAGCAAGTGACAGAAAGACAATCCTTCCTTCTCTCTCTCTCCCCCCCTATGATGCTTCTATGTCTTTCTTCAGAACTAGAAGAGAGCCTCCCTCGAGTACTCCCTCCTGCTCCCCATGAGGGACTTCCCCTTTTCTCTACTCTCAGTCACCTTCTACCTAGGCTCCGAGAATGCATAGGCAAAAAATGCAAGGCTGAAGAACAAATGGTTTTAGAGCTCCCCCCCCCCCTTCGACACCTGCATGTTGGTGCATGACAATCATCAATTGAAGGATTATGAAGAGATGGAGTCATAAAGTCAAGAAGAGAACAATATCAGAAGGATAAAGGAAGGACATTATCAGAAACCCAAAGATATGTACACATATGTACATTAGCTGACATATACTTTTGTCTAGTCATACACTTGTATATATTCATCTATAAATATGTTGGGAAATGTCGGGCAAATAGAGCAGAAGAAGAATAGAGAATAGGAAGAGAGAAATCAGCTGTAGAGAGACTTTGGATCATTGCAGAATATTTGGATGCTTGGCATATGCATATGTGCCATCTCAATTGAGGCATAAGTTGGAGCCTAAGGCAGAAAAGTATGTATTTATTGGTTATGATGATAAGCAAATGGGATACAGGTTGTGGAGTCCATCCACAAAGCAATTCCTTGTATCCAAGGATGTTACATTTGATGAGCAAGGTACTTGGTATGCAGGTAAATATAATGTACATGCAGATGATGAAGAAGTAGTGGATCAAAGAAAAGGTAAAGCAAAGATTCAATTATTTGATGAAAGTGAGAACAATGAAGTACAGGTTGAAGATGAAGAGAGGCCAAGGTTTGATCCAGAATGTGATGAACCAGAAACTTCAAGAAGTGCAGAAGTTAGGAGGTCATCTAGGCACAAATGGCAACCTACAAGGTATAGCTATGACACCTCATTCTTGACTACTAAAGATTATGCTTATTTGATAAAAGCAGATGAAGATCCATCTACATATGATGAAGCCAAAGGCAAGAGAAATTGGGAAGAAGCCATGCAAGAGGAGTATGATGCATTGATAGAGAATCAGACTTGGGATCTGGTTCCTAAACCTAAAAGTCAGAAAATCATTGGATGTAAGTGGGTTTACAAAACAAAGAGATTTGCAGATGGAAGTGTGTCTAGATACAAAGCTAGACTTGTTGTGAAAGGGTATGCACAGACATATGGAGTGGACTATGATGAGACTTATAGTCCTGTGGCAAAGATGACAACAATCAGAACCCTCATTGCAATTGCTGCTTGCAAAGGTTGGAAGTTGTCTCAATTAGATGTTAAAAATGCTTTTTTGAATGGTTATATTTCAGATGAAGTTTACATGGAGCAACCAGATGGGTTCAAAGATCAAGTGAATCCAAATTATGTGTGTAAGCTCAAGAGAGCTTTGTATGGATTAAAGCAAGCCCCAAGGGCATGGAATTATAGGCTTGTAAAATTCTTGAATGATCTTGGATTTCAAGCATCAAAGGCAGATAGTAGCTTGCTAGTCAAAGCAAGTGAAGATGGGTTCATTTATGTTTGTATTTATGTTGATGACATAATACTTACAGGAACAGATGATAAAGGAATACAAATGATCAAGAAGCAGATGGAGAAAGAGTTCAAAATCAGTGATTTGGGGAACCTATCATTCTTCTTGGGAATGGAGATTTCTTATACTCAACATGGAGTATATGTGACTCAAGAAAGGTATCTTAAAAATTTGCTAACCAAATTTAAAATGGAAGATTGCAGGGTTGCACCTACACCTTTGGAAGTGAACCATAAATTGTCTAGGTTTGGAGGAGAAGAGTTCAGAGATATGAAACTCTATCAAAGTTTGGTTGGTAGCTTGATTTATGCTACATTGACAAGGCCTGATTTGTCATATGCAGTTGGTGTGCTTTCACAATTTATGCATTGTCCTAGAAAGGAACATTGGATTGCAAGACAAAGAGTACTTAGGTACATCAAGGGTTGTACTATGGATTTACTTCTGATACAAGAGTGAAGATATATAGTCATGCAGATTGGGCAGGTAATGTGGATGATAGAAGATCAACACATGGATACTTGTGCTATGTAGGAGACAAATTGGTTTCATGGTTGTTGAAGCTCAAGGTCAAGGACAAAGCATGGAAGCACATCAAAGAAGTGGACATAGAAGAAGAGAGAGCAAGTAGGGAGCTCCAAGAAGTGTATGTCAAATTTTCAGAAGAATCCCCTACAAAAATAGTGATTTTCATCACTAGAAACCATTGTAAATACCATTATCTATTTTTAGTAACTCCATTTTGTTCAAGCCGAGGAGTCCTCGAGCTTGAGGAGTATTAGAAGTACCATCGTACCAATTTTCATAATTTTTAGACTTCGTTTGAGCCCTCAAATAAGCCCTGGAACCTAATTTTTAACTAGGCCGGACACTAGGTCTGGACAGGGTCAAAACTAGTCAAAAAACTATAAAAAGAGCTAGAGAGCTCATTTTGGAGGTTAGCTTGTTAGAGAATAGAACTTTTGTAAGAGAACTCTTTTGCAATCTAAGCTTTCCATTGTTCCTCTCTTTGATCTTACTTTGTGCGCGTGTGTGTGTATGTGTGTGCATGTTTGTGTGCTTTCACTCACGCACTTGTGCCTTCACTTGCTCGTGGTCTTCATACCGGTCCTCACGTCTCCGCGGATTGACAAGTAAAGGAGGTGGTGCTTACGCTTGAGCTACACCAAATTTTGGCGCCGTTGCCGGGGAGAGAGCTTCGAGGACGAGCGTTGTGATGGTAAGATCGTAGATTTGCGACGTTGGAAGGTAAAAAAACTGTCATTTCAGTTCATTTTCTGTTTTTTCCTCTTCATCTTCATCATCATCATCATCTCCACCTTCTTCCATCTTCTTCTTCATAGAAATTTCTTGTTTTTAGTGCATTTTCACCATTTTCATACCATTTTTCATGCATTATTGTGTGGGAAGGAGTTAGGAGGTGCAAGGGAGAGCAAGCGCTGCATTTTTTTTATGATTTTCTGCTCATACAGAGCTCGCCATAGTCGGCGCTCAGAAATTTGAATTTCCCGCCAAAAAACGCGATTCTGTGATGAAAATCGCGATTCTGTGAAAATTCAAAATTTTTTGAAAAATCACGATTTTCAGTTTTCCCGCCTAAAAGTTGGTTGAAAAAAATCGCGATTCTGTGTTTTTCTCAAAAAAAACACGATTCTCTGCTCAAAATTGCGATTCTCAAAAAAACACGATTCTCTGCTCAAAATCGCGATTCTCACCAATCACGATTTTCAGCAAAAACACGATTTTGTGAAAAAGGCGATTCTGTGAAAACACGATTTTTTGCTCAAAATCGCGATTTTCAAAAACACGATTTTGTGCTCAACATCGCGATTTTCATGTGAAAAATACGATTTTCAAAAAACACGATTCTCTGCTCAAAATCGCGATTCTCACCAATCACGATTTTCAGCAGAAAACACGATTTTGTGAAAAACATGACTTTCTGCTCAAAATCGCGATTCTCACAAATCACGATTTTCAGCCAAAAATACGATTTTGAGAAAAACACGATTCTGTGGGACAAAATCACGATTTTCAAGTCAAAAACACGATTTTGAGAAAACACGAATTTTTGCTCAAAATCGCGATTTTCAATTCACGATTTTCTGCTCAAAATCGCGATTTTCATGTCAAAAACACGATTCTGAGAAAACACGATTTTCAGTCAAAAACACGATTTGGTGAATCACGATTCTCTGAGTCAAAATCGCGATTTTCAGAAACACGATTTTGTGATCAACATCGCGATTCTCTGAAACACGATTTTGTGATCAACATCGCGATTTTCAGAAACACGATTTTGTGATCAACATCGCGATTCTCTGAAACACGATTTTGTGATCAACATCGCGATTCTCTGAAACACGATTTTGTGATCAACATCGCGATTCTCTGAAACACGATTTTGTGATCAACATCGCGATTCTCTGAAACACGATTTTGTGATCAACATCGCGATTCTCTGAAACACGATTTTGTGATCAACATCGCGATTTTCAGAAACACGATTTTGTGATCAACATCGCGATTTTCAAATCACGATTTTCTGCTCAAAATCGCGATTTTCAAAAACACGATTTTGTGCTCAACATCGCGATTTTTTTGACTTCACAGCATCGCGATTTTCAGAAAGTTCACAAAATCGCGATTTTCTCCAAAGGTCCTGTTTGCCTGTTTTGACCCCTAGGAGCCTGAATTGGCATAACTTTTTCATCCAAAGTTCATTTTTTGAGCTCTATAGCTTGTTGGAAAGCTCGTTTCAAATCCTACACGATCTCAACTGTTTTTTTCAAGAATAATGCGTTGATTTTGAGATAGGATAATTTGAAGTTGACCCTCAGGTGGGACTAGGGAACCAAGGGGACTCCAAAGAATTTTGAACCATACCAAGGGGAAATTTTGGACTCTTGACTAAAGCTTATGAACCTGAGATCTGGTAGACACTTAGGTAAGGATAAACAAAGCATTAGATCTTCTGAGGCTAGTGTCAACCATACATCCAAGTCTTGGGCACAACAACTAAGTGGTCATCTTCTACTAAGTTCAGACACAAGTGATTCAGAAATGTCTTTTAGCATGGGAAAACCTGCAGGTGGCTCAGGGACTGCCCATCTACAAACACCGGAAGGTCCCTATAAGACACAGTTGGAATATATTCGGACCAACCAATTAGGTGCTCGCATCTATGAGGATGGTCTAAGGCGATCAGTGGTCCAACTCAAAAATCCAGATCAATCCTTTGGACTTGAACACCCGGTGGTCAAGTTCGAAGAGGGTTCATACATTGATAAGGAAGGAACCATGTATGTGGTTACCAACCAACCAGATAGGACCGATGAGTTCGGAAATATCATTCATGAGAATGAGATAGGAGACCTAGAGCAAGGAAATATAGGACAAGGACCCCAGACTCCTAGAGGCAAGTCAGTTTTGACCCGAGTGATCACTCCAGACTGGATCCCTCAAGACAACAAAAGCATAGAACTATTTTTGAATAGAGAAACAGAGGAAGCCTTTTGGAGGTTCAAGCCAGATCAACCTAGCCAATTGGGCATAGTTATCATCTATGAATTCAAAGATCCTGAGATACCAGGCAAAGTTGTCTACCTGGATAACACATCAGAGAAAATTTTCTTGGTAACAGAACATGATAGACATGCATATACTTGGAAGAATGAAATGATTTTCCCCCAACCAAGATCCAATGTTTCCCATGGCCTCCAAGGGGTAGGATCATCCCAGGCTCATGAAGCCCAGAGAGAAAGAACTAGAGAGAGACCTGAGGTAAGTTTTGCACACACCGTGGGCAGGAATAGGTCAGGATTTGAAAATGAAAGACCTGAAAGAGAGAGACATCAAGCACATAGGCAACAAAGAGATGAACAGGATTTTCCATTGCCTAGACCCCGGGAGTACCCAAGAACCCTTAAACCCAGTCACGTGATCAAGGCAATGAAGAACTATTTCGATGGGACAGGGGATCCTTATGATCATGTGGCCGAGTACAAACAAGTGCTGAGAGCCGAACAAATTGAGGACTGGTTCACCCAGTACGAGGCATTTGGTTTGACCCTTAAAGGCACTGCCTTAGCTTGGTTTCAACCATTGAGTAGAAGCAGCTATCGCGATATAGGTCAACTGCTAGACGAATTCATTGTAGAATTTTCCAAGAGTGGTATCAGGCATAACACATCGTCCCTGATCCATAGTTTCAAGCAGACACCCCAAGAAACAGTGCGACTAGCAGGTAGAAGGTTCAGACAGTACCTAGAAAGATGCCCTGCTCCAGAGCTACCCACACCAGCCAAACAAGTGGCTTTGTTTTTAGATGGCTTATTGAGCACAAAGTTAAGATCCTATGTATACTTGAAAGATCCTAGATCCATAGAAGAGTGTGTGCGGACGTGCATAGACATAGAAGATAACTTGGGTGAGGAGTTAGGATTGTCCAAACTCTACAAAGATTCGGATAGTTCTACTAGTCATACTTCAAAGATCTCCACAGAAATAGAAGAGATAGCTGAGCAAGTTGCCAAGAAGCTGGGAGTCCAAAATAAACAAACACAGAGAGTCACTTCATTGAATCGGTGCTATACTTGCGGAGGTGACCACATGGCTAACGTATGCCCAATGCAAAACCAAAACATTAGAGAAAGGAATGCTCCATATTGCACTATTGAGAGAAAATACACAAACCACACGGCTCAAGATTGTCCCTACAATAGGCAGGCTGTTAGACAAAATTATCAGCAACCTTACCCACAAGGTAGGTATCAGAATCAATACCAACAGCCATATTATAGACCACAACAGCAGTATCAGGTACCATATAGGCCACAACCTGTCTTGGGAAACCAACCACCAGCTCCAGCCAACGTGATTCCAGTCAAGTATGCTGTGGGAGAGGAAAATCCAAATAGAGCTTTGGTGCCCCTAACCCCATGGACACCAGATAATGATTCTCATGCTCAGAGTTCAGACTACTCCCATGAAGGTAGTCCACATGCGTATTACACAGAGTCACCTGAGCATAGTGAGATTTACTCGTATCAATATGAGGCGCCACCTATGGAGCAAAATTGGGAGCCAGAATACTCCAATGTCATGTACACAAATCCTAACCCTAGGCCCCAGTTGAGACAAATGAGACCACAAGCCCCTAGAGGATCTTGTTTCAGATGTCATGGTGACCATTTCATTCGTGACTGTCCCCACCCACCATCTCTGAGCCAAGGACAGGCTATCACAATACAGGCTTTTTGTCCTGATTGTGGCAAAGACCATCTCCCCAGAGATTGTCCAAGAAACCCCTCTACTACACCCAAGATTACACCCATTAATGTGGTAGGCTTAGTGGCAGATCCAAGTTCAAGTAGTAGCAATGTGGCTCCTATACAAGCTGTCACTAGAGCACAAGCCTTAAAACAGGATAAACCAGTAGAACAATCAGAGTCGAGTGAATCGGGAGAGCCTAGTAAGAGGAAAACAAGAACATGGAAGGATACCAGAGAGAAGGCCAATCGCAAATGGAATAAAAAGTTATCGGAACTAGAAGAAAGCTTAAAAGAAGCGAAAACAAAAATAGAAGACATTGCATCTCAAAGCCCCTCGCATGCCGAAACTCCATCCACTCCATCTCATCCCACCCCACCACCCATTGTAAATAGACCGCAACCAGGGTCTGTTCTCGCAGATCCAACCCCAGAAGGTTTGGACATGATGTTCAAGGCCTACCAGGCTCGACTTCAAGAAGGGCCTACTGCTGCAAACCTAGACAAGAGTTACCCTAGAGCAGATTTAGAGATTGAACGGATGAAAATGTGCATGAAAATGGTAGAACAAGCTCAAGCCATACTTGAGACTAGTCAAAAGTTCAATCAGACAAACTCTATCAAATCGGATTTGCATTTCCAGGGCTTACTAGAACGATTAGAGCAGTTGGTAAACAAACCACAAGTTTCTCTACCTCCACAGGCTCAACCAGTTATTGAAAGAGGAAGCTCACCACCAAGGGGAGCTTATGTTCCTAATTCCATGGATGCTGGAATACCTCCTTCTATTCAACAGTACTCTCAAGAGTTCTTGCGGGAAATACAAGAGGAGAAATGGGCCAAGGAGAAGGGTAATTCCCCTCCTATTCCTGAGATTGATGATCTTCATGATCAATTTCCCCAAGACATTCCATCTATTTACGAAGATGAAGCAGAACAAGGAGACGAAAAATTAGATTTTGAATCTAATACCTTAGAAGAACTGCGTCAATTTCCAGGCCCATGGGAATCGGAATCACTCCAGATTAGAGCTCCCACAATACTAGTAAGAAATGAAGACTCAGTGGTTCCAAGGAACACTGATGTCGTGAAGAACACTAAGGTTCAGTGTCATCTCACTGTAGAAGAGCTGCTCAAAGCAAAACCTGAGTTATGGAATCATGTGAAGGATCAGGTCCCAGAACTTGATTCCAACATGCCAAAAGCAGGCTCCAAGCAAAGGGTACCCGAGATACCTCTAGACAAAATAGGGGACATGTGTGAAGGTGAAGAAGGTAATACTTATCTTCCAATCACCTACCAAGATTACACAACCAAAGCAATCATAGATTCAGGTGCTGGTGTTGCTATTGCGACCACCTCCTTGTGGAAGCAATGGGGCAAACCCACATTAAGACCAACTAGAATGAAGTTCCAAATGGCTGATGGTCATTTTGAAAGACCTCTAGGATTGCTAGAAGGGATCACTCTAACCACTTGTGGTGTAGAGTTTGAGCACACATTTGCTATATGTGACTTTGAGAAAAATAATGTCTTTGAGATGATCCTAGGAAGACCCTTCCTACGACAATTGCAAATAGTACAGGATTGGGGAACTAACTCCTTGTACTTACAGCACTTAGGGGTCACCACTAAGGTCAATCTGAAGGATTACACCTTCAGAGATGTACCACCCCTACAGTGGAATTCTATCCACAAAGTGAAAGAAGATTCCATCTCTGTGCATTCTGAAAGTTCACCTGATCCATCATGGCTGCATGAAGATACTCATTTGTGGATGTGCAAGGTCGCAAAGGAAGAGGAAAAACGTTTAAAGGCAAGAGAAGAAGGAACTTCGTTAGGAGATAGACCAGTTAGAGACCCAGCCTACACACCGATGATCTTTCCAGATGAGGAGTTTGAGCCTCATGGCTGGCCAGAAATCTTAGCCACCATGGACATTGCTGTCAATGAGGAACAGTGGACACCTCATGGTGATGAGGAGGGTTATGATATCTCAGTGTTCATGTGTCAACCCTTGCTAGAAGAATGTGACCCTAGTGATGTCATAGAAGAGGAAGAGAATGACGATGATCTGGAGTCTATTGTGATGGATAGTTGCTTTAACTCAGAGCAGCACTATCTAGAAGATATAGGAGTGTTCACCCAGAAAGAAGAAGAACCTCTCACAAGTATTAAAACAGTAAACTCAAAGGATGGAAGTGAGAGTAGTCAAAAGAAAAAGAAAAGAAAAGCAGTGAAACAAGAAAAGGAGGAATCATTGTTTGAAGTACCAGAAAACTTCAAGAAATATGAAGTTGACGACCGCAAAATTTTGGTACGAATGCCTAAGAGAGAGGCCATCATAGGAGAATCATATGATAATAAAGAAAAGACCAAGAAGATTGTAGTGACCATTGAAGAGAACGAAGAGAGATGCACATATATAGGAGATGACCTAAGTGCAAGAGAAGAAATGGAGCTCATAGCTCTATTAAGGGAATATAGGGATGTGTTTGCATGGCACTATAGAGACTTGAAAGGGGTAGATCCAAGAATTTGCTCGCATACTATCCCCATGACTGCTGACGCTAAGCCCACCAAACAGAAGCCCTACACATATAATGATACCTATGCAGCCAAAATCAAAGAAGAAATTGATAGGTTGATTGAGGCTGGATTCATCTATGAGATTGAGCATACCGAATGGGTGTCCCCCATTGTTGTGGTACCCAAGAAGAACGGGAAGTTGCGAGTGTGTATTAACCTTAAAAAAGTTAATGCCGCTACGATTAGAGATAGTTATCCACTTCCAATCACAGAACACCTTTTGGAGCGTGTTGCAGGCAAGGAAGTTTATAGCTTCCTTGATGGATTTTCGGGTTACAATCAAGTCGCCATTGCCCCAGAAGATCAACACAAAACAGCTTTTGCTACAGAGTGGGGAATCTTTGCATTTCGGGTGATGCCATTTGGGCTCACCAATGCACCTGCAACATTCCAAAGGCTCATGTGTCATGTCTTCAAAGAGTTCTTGCGAAAGAGCTTAGAAGTGTATGTGGATGATTTATGTGCTCATTCCCAAGAAAGAAGGGTTCACATCCCTGAACTCAGACAAATCTTCAACAAGTGTAGAGAATATCGAGTGTGTCTGAACCCAGAAAAGTGTGTGTTCATGGTGCGTCAAGGTAAAATCCTCGGTCATATTGTTTCTAAGAATGGAATCTCAACGGATGAAGATAAGGTACGAGCCATAGCGGAGCTGCCAAGGCCAAGGAATGTTAAAGAGGTACAAGCCTTTATGGGCCATTGTGGATATTACCGTAGGTTTATCCACATGTACGCGATCATAGCTAGACCCCTTTATGCCTTGTTGTCTAATTTTGAGTGGAACGACGAATGCGAGAATTCTTTCAATGAACTGAAGAAACGTTTGTGCACAGCACCAATACTGACCACTCCTGATTGGAATAAACCATTCCATGTCCATGTGGATGCATCCAATCATGCCATAGGATGTGTGCTGGCACAACCCACAGGTGAAGGGAATTTAGATTTGCCCATAGCATATGCTAGTAGACAACTAAACCCAGCCAAAAGAAATTATACCACAACCGAGCGAGAAGGGTTAGGCATGGTATATGCTGTAAAGAAGTTTAGACACTATTTATTGGCCAACAAGTTCAAGTTCTTCACTGATCATCAAGCTTTGTTATATTTGGTCAATAAACCTTGCAATACTGGACGCTTAGTAAGATGGTTCCTCTTACTAATGGAGTATGACTTTGAAGTTGTTGTCAGGAAAGGTAGAACCCACCTTCGGGCAGATCACCTTTCTCGCATTACTTCAGGAGAGTCACCACAAGGAGTGTCTGATGAACTACCTGATGCTTATCTGTTCAATTTGGAAGTTGTTCCTAAATGGGCAAATAAGTTGGTACCAGTCCTAACCTTCGGCCCTGCAAATAAGAATGTGAAAACATCACAAGAAGAAATTGTAAAATCACAAAAATATCACATATTGGCAGGAAGCATGTACAAACAAGATACTGAGGGTGTATTAGCTTGTTGTGTCGAGGATGATGAACATAGTAGTTGGTTGCAGCAAGCTCATGAGGGATTGCTAGGAAATCACTATTCTAAACAACGAACATTGCAGAATTTGAAACGTTTAGGAGTGTATTGGCCTAGCATGGACAAAGAAATACATGAGTGGATCAAGAATTGTCCAATGTGTAGAGAGAATCCACCAGTGGAGCATGCGACCCTTTATCAAGTATCATTAATTCCAGATTGGAGTACTCCATTGGTAGAGTTTATGAGATCGGGAAGATTACCCAAAGAGGCCAGTCTAGCAAGAAGACGAAATATGGAGCAAGAGGCTCAAGGCTATGCCTTAGTAGGAGAAAACCTATACCGAAGAGGTAAAGATGGTTACTTAAGACTGTGCGTTCATGAATCAGACTATTTAAGGGTCTTAGAGACTGCACACAGTGGTGTTGCAGGTGGACATTTTGGCCCTGACCGAGTGATTAAAACCATTCTATTCTCAGGACTTTGGTGGCCCACTCTTCATATGGATGCACATACCTATGTGAAGAAATGTGACACATGCCAACGTGCACAATATCCAGTGAGAAAAGACGAGATGCCTTTGAGGCCAATGATGGGAGGACGTGCATTTTCAAAGTGGGGCATAGACTTCATAGGTCCTATTAACCCCCCAGCTAGAAACTCCCATGCAGAGTACATCATTGTAGCCACAGATTACCTTACAAAGTGGGTAGAAGTCAAAGCCACAACAAAGAATGATGCTCAGACTACGGCTAAGTTCTTATTCGAGAATGTGTTCACGAGATATGGACTACCAATAGAGTTGGTGAGCGATAGAGGCACACACTTCTTGAATGAAGTCATTGAAAATCTTCTCCAAGAATTCTTGGTGATACATAAGAAATCCGCCCCCTATCATCCACAAGCCAACGGACAAGCCGAGAGTACCAATAAGATCCTCTGTAACGTATTGCCAAAACTGGTGAATAATAAACGCTCTGATTGGGACAAACAACTTCATCATGCTGTTTGGGCTTATCGAGTTGCCTACAAAACGGTACTCAACGCCACCCCATTTCAGATGGTCTTCGGACAGAACGCTGTGCTACCATTAGATTTCTTAATCCCTGCCTTAAAAGTAGCACAAGAGTATGAGTGGAATGGGCATGAATTGTCCTCTAGGATCTTTGATCTCGAACGCTTGGGTGAAACGAGGCTACGAGCGGCAGCAGGCATCTACGCTGCAAAGAAGAGGCAAAAGGCATACTTTGATGCACACATCAAGGATAAGGGATTGAAAGAGGGAGATCTAGTGTTGGTATACACACTAAAACAACATGCCCGTAAGTTGGAAAAAAGAGGATATGGACCCATGATCATTAATAGAATTTCCACTAGTGGTGCAGTTCAGTTGGCCACTCTAGAAGGAGATATCTTGCCAAACTATATTAGTGGCTGTAGAGTCAAGCTATATCAAGAACCTCTTACTGAGGATATGCTAATGAGACTCAACACTGCGAAGAAGCGAAAAGAAGAAGAGTTAAGAGTGAGAGAAGAAGCACAGGTAGAGGCCAGAGAGCGTATTAGGCGAAATAAGTTAAGGCGATTAGGCCTAGATGTCAACTCAAAAGCCCCAAAATATCACATGGATATGTGTCAAAAGTGAGGCATTGCGACTTCTCAGGTCATTGACCGAAGACCCTTTGTGACCATAGAGATAGGACAAGGGAAGGGTGCAAGGACGGTGAAAGCATTGATTGACTCAGGTGCAGCAAGTAGTGCAGTTAAACTTTCCTACTGCCAAGACTTGGGGTTGAACATCAATCCCATAGAAGCTTATCTCATAGGATTGGGAGGTGTGGAAACCCCTTGTTTGGGCGAGGTGGAACTTCCCATCTACCTTCAAGATGTTCCAATGAAAGTCAAAGCGCTAGTATGTCAAGATGAGAACCTTACAGAACCACTTGTCTTGGGTCAAGATTGGATCTATGACCATGCAGTTAACTTAAACCTAAGAAGTCAAATTCTTCAAGTTTGGGTACAAGAACAATGCATTACATTAGAATTAGAGAACTGCATGCTCCTAGATCATGGCACCACACACTCTCTTAGTTCTTCCAAGACTAATCATATGAAAGAAGATGTTGTATGTGTCAAAAGCTCTATGATGCAGAAGGAGTCAATCGTGGAAGACCAGGTTCGAAGGCGGGTGGATCTTTCTTCTTCTCCAAAGACTCAAGTAGCCACAGTAGTGAGCCCACCACACAAGCAAACACAACCGTTCACGACAACTGCTACATCAAATAGAAAGACACCATTCGATAAAAAAGCGGTTCCGGGCATGAAGCAGATCTGGGCACGCAAAGGAGAGCAACCACCAGCCTTACCCCCACAAATCCCATCCATGCACACTAACCAGGCCAGAAGAGGAAGGAAGCAGCTCAGACAAGCTCCATCACAAGGTATTCAACAAGTTTGGGTGCCTAAGAAGTTAGCTGCAGCTCAACAAGGGCAATTACAGATATGGGTACCTAAGAAGCTCTTACATCCACAACAACCTATGTTCTCCCACATGCGAAAGGTCTCACCCAAGAAGCCAAAAAGGGAAGAGGGTAAGAACCACGTACAGAGACCGAAAGAAGATCAAATCAGCTCTTCAAGAAAAGTAGGAAGACGTGCAAAAAGGATAAGGGTTTGGAAGCCAAAAGTACAAGCAGCCTCCATCGAACCAAAGCGCCAACCACACTAGATACCACCGTTCAGAACGCATCCAAAGAGGAAGACGGCTGAAGTGATCTCTACAGTGCCAAATGATGTTCTAAAATGGACTCCAATAAGGAGGATTACATCAGTTCGAGACTCAATGGATACCTCCACCAAGGTCGGCATCAACCTCCACAAATAACATCGAAGGCCTCGAACGAGCAACAACCATGTGCTCCATGCACAACCCTGTCCTTTGCACCATTTAGGTCATGCATTTCCAAAGTATGCATTAATATAGGGCCACATTACACGGCCGTGCATAGACACGCTTGAGAATCCCATGCACAAGAGCACAGTGACATATGTCGAACATTTCTATTGATACTAACTTTTGTGTTCTTGTTTTGTGATATCCTTTTTCTCAAAAAAAAAAAAAAAAAAAAAAAAAAAAAAGGGAGAGAGCTTGTTCCCAGTGTGTCTCGGCCAGCAGTGGAATTATTGCTGCCTTATCTGGTAGATGACAAGCATTTGGCATGAACATGGCATCTACAACTATGATTTTCTCTTTCCATGGTAGGAATGAAGAGCTTGAAGGTCCGCAACTTGAGTGATGCTTAACTACTTCATGTACCAGAGCATCCAAGGAGATATCTGCAAAAGGTAGTTTTGGAGGAGAAGACTCCTGCATATGGTGAGCTAAAGAGAATATGTGAAACTCAGCTTGGTGTAGTTACCCGATGTTGCTTGCCAAGGAATATAAAGCAATTCAATTCTCAGTATTTTCTGAACCAGTATGGAACAGTAGCACTGGTGAATGGTCTATGTCAATCAGCATGGTAATCTCTTAGAAACCGGCACGTGCCCAATATTCCTCTGAGTGTCAATATAGGAATTGAACGTGCATGAGCCCAAGCTCAGAAATGCACATTGTTAGTGACAAATGTTGCTTTGAAAAGAGGAGGGGGGATCCACCACCCAAAAGATCTCATCCGTGGACAATCAACATGGACATGCATCAACAAGGTTCCATTCCAAAGGCCGAGTGTACAACACGAAGAGACAAACATCCATTAACCTTCTCCATGGTAAGTCTCTTTACTCTGGAAACACCATAACCATGATAGTTTAGGAAACCTCTTCGTCAGCATACCCTTGAGCACTTAGCTCAAGGACCGCAATTTTTGCACCATACTTCTTCCAATGCATTTTCCAAGTAAGCATGCGTAGGGCTACATTACAAGGCCGTGCACAAGGCACATACTTTTTTCAACCCAGGCACGAACACACTTACCCATCATTCATTATGGGTTATGAGTAGTTGGCATGACTGCTCTCAACATCATCTTTGGAAGAGCTAGCGGACATCATGGGAACAACATCCATATCTCGGAAGCAAATTGAAGCCAGTAGTTGCTCCAGATCACTCTTGACAACCTCTTCTGAGCAACTTGCAGTTTTGAAAGCTCACAACGACACATTCTTGCTGGAATCCAAGGAACCAGCTCATACAACGGATGGACATCACCTCTCAAAGCACTACACAGAACAGCCCTTCCAACAAGGGTCTGTCAGGGACGATAGACTCGAGAGGGGGGGGAGTGTTGAAGCTCAAGGTCAAGGACAAAGCATGGAAGCACATCAAAGAAGTGGACATAGAAGAAGAGAGAGCAAGTAGGGAGCTCCAAGAAGTGTATGTCAAATTTTCAGAAGAATCCCCTACAAAAATAGTGATTTTCATCACTAGAAACCATTGTAAATACCATTATCTATCTTTAGTAACTCCATTTTGTTCAAGCCGAGGAGTCCTCGAGCTTGAGGAGTATTAGAAGTACCATCGTACCAATTTTCATAATTTTTAGACTTCGTTTGAGCCCTCAAATAAGCCCTGGAACCTAATTTTTAACTAGGCCGGACACTAGATCTGGACAGGGTCAAAACTAGTCAAAAAACTATAAAAAGAGCTAGAGAGCTCATTTTGGAGGTTAGCTTGTTAGAGAATAGAACTTTTGTAAGAGAACTCTTTTGCAATCTAAGCTTTCCATTGTTCCTCTCTTTGATCTTACTTTGTGCGCGTGTGTGTGTATGTGTGTGCATGTTTGTGTGCTTTCACTCACGCACTTGTGCCTTCACTTGCTCGTGGTCTTCATACCGGTCCTCACGTCTCCGCGGATTGACAAGTAAAGGAGGTGGTGCTTACGCTTGAGCTACAATGGTGTTCTAAGAAGCAACATACAGTTGCTTTGTCATCTACAGAGGCAGAATATAAAGGTATGGTGGAAGCTGCAAAGGAGGTAATATGGCTAAAGACACTTATGAAAGTTTTTGATGTGGTTCAAAGTACTCCTATTGTTTGTGGAGACAACATGAGTTCTTTATACTTGGCAGCTAATCCTGTGTTTCATGCTAGAACTAAGCATATTGAAATACAGTATCATTTCCTGAGAGAGAAGGTCATTGAGAAGGAGATTGAAGTCATACACACTCCTACAAAAGATCAACTTGCAGATATGATGACAAAAATTCTAGATGGACCAAAACTACAAAGATTCAAGGATATGGCAGGAGTTAAGAAGATAGAGAAGAACCTCAATTAATGATTGAGGGGGAGCTGTTGGTGCATGACAATCATCAATTGAAGGATTATGAAGAGATGGAGTCATAAAGTCAAGAAGAGAACAATATCAGAAGGATAAAGGAAGGACATTATCAAAAACCCAAAGATATGTACACATATGTACATTAGCTGACATATACTTTTGTCTAGTCATACACTTGTATATATTCATCTATAAATATGTTGGGAAATGTCGGGCAAATAGAGCAGAAGAAGAATAGAGAATAGGAAGAGAGAAATCAGTTGTAGAGAGTGTCATTAGACACATGGAAAGTGAGTGAATTGTCTATCCTCACTTAGATGTAATTTTTCTGAAGAAATCAAAAAACTTGCGCCCGATGTTTAGCTGTCTGCTCTTTCTGTGTTTAATCTTTTGAGAAATCCTTCTGCACATATCTAAGTCCATAGCTAATCTATCTATGGCTAGAATTTGAGAGGTTAATTGTAATTAGGCTGAGAGAATTTTGTTTAGGAACATTCATATGTGAAGATGTTCTGAGAGTCGACAAAACTGGCGCAGATTTCATGTTCAGAGAAATGAAGATTTCTCAGTGTGTGGTGTAAAGTTTTACACAAGTGAGGGCTTAAAATCTAAGTTGGAAGGTAAGCCATCTATGGCTAAAAGATCTTGATCAAACGGGATTTACTTTGAGAGAACCAGTGTTAAGAAGTTGCAGGTGTAAAAGTCGCCATTGCAGAGAAGCTCTTTCAGACATAGGTAAAGTGTTTCACACATTTCTCAGTGTGTACTCAATCATTTTGAGAAATTTAACTTGGTAAAGTTGCGCAATCTCAAGGCGAAGTGTTGTGCAAAGTTTTGTCAAAAACTTTACAGAATTGATTAGTCAATGAGTGATTAATCTACAGCAGACTTTTCTGAAGAAGTTGAATTTTTCAGAATAATCAATTTTCTGATAAATTGGTGAATAATCTCTAAATTTGGTGGAGTCTAAGGTTAATCTTGATATAGAGGTGATCTAAATTCAAGGTTAACTTGTTCTTTTGGAGATTAACACTCTCCATCACTGCACACAAAAAATTGAGAGCCCCACAGTTGTTTTTTTTTCCTCCCTTAATGCCCTTTTGAGCCTACTACTCTACATCTGTTGATGGTCTAGCGGACTCTTTGGAGCCTTTGAAGGAATTCCCGTGTTAGGATGCACATGCTTAAGCACCTCAAAAATGTAAGTCTTGTACTTCTCTACGACCTTCTTCATTTTTTTCCTTCCTCTTCTCGCTGACTTCCTTAGCTATTGCAGGTTTCTTCTCCGTTGCTATTCGTAGCATCCCCTCCAACACTCGTATCCATAGCAAGTATACCCCCTCGTTCCTCCTGGATGTAACCCCTTGTCTTTCCAGCTACCTCAATCACTAGCAAGGGATGTCCCAGACTTCATAAATCAGATAACAATAGAACTCCAATAGTCCAAAGCCCAAAAAAATGCTTCCAAATCGATCAGAAAACTCCGACTTGGCCCCTTGTCTTTGAAGATTTGAGCTGATGAGATCCTCTATGCTACTCTCCCTTGGAATCATAGCTTCTCCCACAGTGACTATATTCAAGGGATGCTCCCCCTCTATTCCCTCTATCACCTCTGATGATGAAAAAACCATGATGACAACTCCCTCTCCTCGGAGTTATTGCACACCCCAGAATAGCCAATCAGCCACAAAAAGCACTCAGCCACTTAGGGTGCCCTCCATCAACTCCCTCCGATGGCTGCCAGACAAAAACACACGAACTTCCTTCGATCCTCTTCTTCTCTACCCCAATTTGAGGACCCCTCTCTTTGTTACCTGCACTGAATAAAGAGCAAAAAGAAAAAAACAAAAATTAACTCCACCAATGGGGAGAGAGAAAGAGAGAGAAAATTAATTCTTTCTTCTCCACTCCCCCCACTCACCCACCACTTTGGCACACCACTACCCCCCACACGCACACCTGCACACATTTTTTTTCTCATTATTTTATTGTTTTATATTTTTTTCTTTTTCCCAAAACATATACGAGAACAAAAATGTATACATACAAATACATGATAATTACACAAGTAACAAAAATGTAGATGACTCATTCTAGTGGAACACATTAGCCAATGAAAATACAGTAATCAAAGAGTTCACCAATTTGAAATTTTGCTTCTTTCGACATATAGATTCTCATACCATTACCTCCTCCGAGCCACATCAATTACTCATAGTTTATTACCACCGATAAACAACTTTCCTTGCAAAAAACATCTGCAATCAAAAGGTTACTCTGCAAAATAGAAGCATATTTGTGCCCAAAAAACCAATAATTTATATAGCTAACATACTCACCTCCACTTATTTGCGAAGTCGTCCTCGACAAGCGATATGTACCACTTCCATTTTCTTGAAAAATGTGTTCATGTTATATCAACAGACTCTGATTCAATCAACCTTACCTTTTCTGGGTTCCGTTTCCACCTTCGAGTCGCTGTAGAGAATTTTGCTTGCAGGAAGAAATTTGTTGCTCAACAGAAAATATCAGTAATACCAAAATATCAAAAACTAAAAAGCACATCAGGGATCACATCAAGCAACCAATGAAAGTAAACACACACTTCTATATTATATTCCCATTTTGATCCCTTTTGCATAATCAACCACTCCTTGATTCATCTCTCTTCTCTTTTCTAACTTGGGTATCTCTCACATGTTTCCCACTCCCTTTCCACCTATATCTTTTTCTCTTGCTTTTTCTTTTTCTATGCTCCGCACTCTCTTTTCTTCATCAATCAAATCCAACTTTTCAATCCTCACTGATTCATTCACTTCTCTCTCAAGATGTCCTGACCATGCACATGCATCGGCAAGAACTCTCAAGTCTAACATGTGTTCACTTAAGCAAAACTACTCATCGTCGATGTGATTCAAGATTTCGCAAGTCATTGCACAACCCAAGAGTCCAAGTGCACAACTCCCAAAAGGCTCACAAACAAACAAGATAGCTAGTATGATTAGATCTCTCAAGTCAAAGTCTTCTATAGACTCATAGCGAACTAAATTTTAGCCAAGCTTGAGCTTTGATTTGACATGCTTCATTAGGAGTCCACATCAACCTATATCCCCACGAGAAATATACACATATTCCCATCCGAGCATCATGCTCTCTCCTCTCTTTTGTCCCCCCTCAAGAGAGGAATCTTATTTTTTGTCTTTTTTTTTTTAAGTTTATTTATTTATGTGTGATGCACAATGCTAGCCCTATGCGAAACCGACATCAACTCGTGGCTTTCACCACCTGGCCAAAGTGACTCCACCTGCCTATGAGCTCACATAGGTGAACTAGCGTCAGCTCATGGCCTCGATCACCTGATCAAGGTTGCTCCACCCGCCTACTAGCCCACTATAGCGCACCAACAACACACATATACACAATTATATCTTTTTTTTTTTTCAATTCCAAAGTCTCGAGAATCAGGAGACATAAGAAAGGGCTTCGTTTCCCAACCATCCCAACACATCATGTACATACATATAACCCCCCATGGACATCTTGATGAAGCATAACATCTCTCTACCGCTACTCGAGCTAAAACCTAGCCACTACACTCTATGGTCAACTCTTTCCCTTAAGACTTGCACATACTAACCATCTCATTAATTTGCAACCTTAGAAAGTGTCACTTGGTCTCCTACGTCTACAACACAACTCGATCTATCTATCCTCACACCTTAGACTTGAAATTCTAATAAAGCCACCCTTGGTCAGACCTAAGCTATCCTTGCCAATGGCATACCTAGTAAAACACGTACTACCATGAATCAACTTTTTGTTTTCTCTCAAGTTCTTCACTCAATCTCTTCCATTCTTGAGCTTTTCACTCTCTAAATGAACTCTCCCTCCACTTGTATTCGTTCTTGATCTTTTCTAATGATCGCTCTCTTTTTTTTCTCCATCTACTCTCATCTCTTTTACTCATATTTGACCACCTCAATCATCGCCTCATTTTTTTTCTACTGCCTTCATCGTTTCCATCAGCTTCCTCATTCATTTCTCCCAACAAGGCATTGGCTTGCAAATGCTAGATAGGATCCCACCCCTTTCAAGCTTCATCTCCCTCTTCGTCAGAAACCACCCCTTGCCCTAACTTCTCCTCAAATCCACCCCGTTCCAAACCTTCTCCAAAACCACCCCTAACAAAAGAATCATCACCTGACAAACCACTCATATCCATGCCTTACAAACTCAATCCATCCTACTCTAGTGCTGGAACGCCAACATGCCACTAAGGACAAGACACATTCATTAACTGACTATCAATATCCTTAATCCTCTCTTTATTTGCACTCGACATTCTAACATACGTATCACTTCACCTTCGCAAGCTCATAACTCCCTACAAATGCTCATCTTCTTCAAAATGATCCTCTTCTTCATAGCAGGGGTTCATATGACACAACCACATATATCCCCATGTCTTCTTCTCCCAGTCATTAATTGCATCACATAGATCACGACATTTTTGTTCACATGTTGCTACACCCTTACATTTTCTCTCTATCTCCTCGTACAAAGCACTCACCCGTTTTACAAATTTATCTTCTTTCATGATATGTTGATCTATTGTGAAAGCGTCTCTTCCATCAATTTCTTCGTCACTTTTTCTCACACATTTATGGTCCCTGTGGTTTATTTCTTGAGCATGAGTCCTCAAATTTCCTTTTCTACACTCACTATTTTCTCTCTTTGGATTTTTCGATCAATTTCCCACCTCTTGATCAGCTCTTGAAATCCCTCAGTCTCCTTCACTAATTGATCTATCCTTTTATTTTCTCTATCCTTTAGGTCTTCTGCTTCTTTGAACCACTCATATGTCACTCTCCCTATCTCTTTCATTTTCACTTCTTGTTGTATCCTTCTCTTCTTTTCCTGTGCCAACTCGCTTTCTAGGTGGGAAACCACATCTCTTAACTTCTCCATGTCATGTTCTAATTGTTGGACTTTGCATTGTAACCCAATATCTTTGAGGGATTTACATTCTACCATGTCAACAATTTTGGACACTACTTCTTCATCACTCTTGTGCAAATCTCTCTCCGTTGTAAGTATGAGTTCGGACCTCTTGAGCCTCTCATCTTCACTCATACTTCCTTCGGATCTCATTGTTTGAAGGGGAGGTACCACTCCTACCTCAGGAACACCTTGGTTAACAACAATCTTTCTTCGTAGCTTTGGGTGCATTTTAGGTCTACAATCATCAAAACCTTTAGCTTTCCTAAAGATTGGACTAGTAATAGGGCTCATGGATACACCTTTCCTAGTGGGTTCTGCCACCTTTATGAAATACTCATCCTTTACATGTTCCCTTATCTCATCATATCCATTCAAAGGAGCATCACTCCTCAATCCATGTAAATTTGGGCATTCTCTAACCCTATGTCCCATTTGCTTGCAACTCCAACAAATTAACTTTCTTGAGTCGAATTGCAATTCATTCTTCCATTCAATATCCCATATCCTTGATGAGCTTGAAATACCCTTCCATTCCAATCAGGTGCACCACACATCCTCTCTCATTGCCATTCACCATTTTGTGGCATTGGCATTGATTCTTGAGGACACTCTAGTGCTCTCGCATATGTGGGGAAGCGAGTGGGTTCAGTTCTTGCAAAGAGATTAAATTTTAGTTTTTCTAGGATCTCCACTATCTTCTCCTCATTGATCTCAACCATTTTAGAGTTTTCTGAGTTTTCTTGTAGGCTTCTTGATGGTGAAGTTGGTCTTTCTCTATGCATTTGAAGCATGCATTGGACCTCTTCCCAAACCCTCGCTTCATGCTTTGCCTCTTCGAGACTAGCCGGTCTCTTTAACCTAATATATCGTTCAACTTTCTCATCATGCAAGCCCACCAAGAATCGTCTTTTCAGAGTCTCCCTATCAAGTGCACTATTTCCCAACTTCCTCACAATGGTGTCCATTTGATCAATGTATTTATCAATACTCTCATTAGCCCCTTGCCATAAGTGATCCAACTCCTTTGCTAATTTATCTTCAAATCCTTGGTCTCTAAATTTTCTCAAGAAATAAGTTTCCAAGTCATTGTAAGTTGTTCTCTCTTGTATACCCAAGTTCGCATACCAATCACTTGCATTACCTCTCAAGGTCATTGGAAAGATACACAATTTTCTATCCTCATCCACTATCTCATGGGCACCACATATTAGCTCAAATAATTGAACGTGGGCATCGGGATCTTCATCAAGGCAACCTAGAAATCGTGGAAAGTCTCTAAGAGACACCATAGGTTTTTGAGCCATTTTGTCTGGGTCGTGTGAAGGTTGTGCTGCACTGAGCACTAGGCGAGCCCAAGGCAGTCTCCTCGAGATATGCCTAACCTTCCCCAGTAGGATTGCCAAAATGTTAAGTCCTATGCCCAAGGAAACAAATACGAATATATGCTTATGTTTTGCCTAAATTGCTCCAAATCGGTCCACTCTTCTTGTTTGAAGTCACCAAATAGTACTTGAAGGTACCCCAAGCCTCTCGTTGCACATGTACTCTGGTTCCACTTATTTCCCATTTCCTATCCTCTCTCTTCTACACGCACTCTCTTTCTCGTCATTTCTTTCTCATGCATCCCCTCATACGTGCATACACACCTAGACACTCTCTCTTCTATTGGCCTTAACCTATTCCCTTCTCACTCTGTCATTTTCCTGCCTCCTTACTCACGCACACTCACACTCTCGTCCCCCCAATCGTACTCACACCTAGACCCTTGCATGTCCCTTTGAATCCCTTAATATTACACACATACTTATACATATATCCCAGCAGCCACGCACACTCATATCATCACTTTCTCTCTCACTCACTTTCTCTCACGCATCCTTCACACAACAAAAAAAATCATCGTAATGGAGGTCCAACCATGATTTTGTGAGGAAAAAATATTGTCCCCTTTGACTCCTGCATGCCTTCATTCACAACCTAGGAACCTTCCCTATCTCTCAAAGTCAATTTATTGATCCGTGGAATGTTGCACGCAGCCACATGGACTAATTCCCTGAGTGACATGCATGATGGAAGTAATTAGATAAGTGTTTAGATTGATTGTTTTATTCTCTTTTTCGCCATGTGCATGCAAATTAATTCAACCCTATGCTCTACTCTGATTATTTATGGAAGCATCAAGAGTTGGACAAGTATGAAAACAATTGGAAGCCAATTTCTACTTATGATAGAGGACGTGACATTTCTCTTCCCTTATTGAAACGGATAAGCTGACAAGCATCGCACACATCCTACATGTACAATGATGTGGACATCGACTACTTTCCATAGACTCACGCACAACCATGCGCATACATATCTGCAATCAACCTTTTTTTTCCATCAAGAAACACAATTCACAACACTTCAACTCCACTACAGGTAATTTCTTACATAAACTTTATGCAGCACTCATTTATAATTTTGGATGTCTCAAATACTGAAAAGAAATACAAGTAGATCACTCTTACATGAAATATGCTCTCTTGAGGCTTAGGTCCTTAACTTCAGTAGCGCGATGTGTTTAGTCTAGTGTCATCGAGCATCCAACTGAAGAAACACGAGACTTGGATCGACTCCCGCCGCCCATGCGGAGAGAACTATAGATTAGGAACAGAATGCCCACGATAGCTACTGTGCCTTCTCACTTCTTCTTGAGCCTCTGGTTCCTAGTGCGGGCTTCCTCCCTTTCCCACACGAAAATCTTCCCCCTTCGATAGTGCCTTCTTCTGCCTTGCATATAAAATGATTCCCTCCTCTTCTCCTGCTGTCCACCACAGTCCAGCTCTATTCCCCCTCTACAAATCTGCTCTTGTCTGCTCTCTTCTATACTTACCAAGCCGAAAAACCTCTCTTCTACTATCGAACTCCTTCCAAGGGCCACCCGCTATTTTTGGAGTAGCACCAGTAGTAAGAAAAACTTAAACTGAACGTGGAAAGAATAAATGCAACACTTGTTATTAATGATTCTTATTTCTCCAAAAGAACTATTAAATCTTTGATTTGATCACTTAGTCAAATATATATCAGAAACTGTCTTCCTTACATGACGACTTTGACATGTCAGCTTCATAAGCTGATTTCTCTCAAAGTATAACCCGTTTTGTTAAATGCTTGTATCCAGAGCTTCCTTATTTTTTAACTTAAATTTTTAACGCTCAATCATAAAAAATGTTACACTGAGCACTAAGATCCAAATAAATCTTTGAACAACAAAATGCGTGATTTTGAGAACTTCACTTGTTGACTTCTACATATGAATGTTCCTACTTGTCATACACACAACCTGAAGAGAATTAGATCATGAAACTTTGGTCATAGCTTGATTAAATTCTTAGTTAGATGTGTACAAAAGATTTCCCAATCCACATGATCAGGTTGAGAGAAATCTAAGATAGACTTGATGCTACTCTAAGAAGAAGACTCTTTGCACATCTATTACTCATAGACTTTAACTCTATTGGTTCTCTTCTTCTTTTTTTCTTGACATCCTTGACTTATATATATATATATATATATATATATATATATATATATATATATATATATATATATATATATATATATTTGTACTCATCCCATATCTATTACATTACTCTCTATCATTCTTATAAGTATTAATAGCTATATTACAAGGTTTTTCACTCATAATGTACATATGTGTACAAACTATGTCTTTCTTGAACTGCTCAACATTCTTTTTATCTTTGAACTACTTTAATAAATTCATATTAATCACTAGTTACTAATTGGTTTGCACCAACATCCATCATGGGGAACTACTTATGGTCTAAAAAAAATGTAGTTTGTAAGCAAACATTGAGGTTCATAGACAACTTCAAAAATATATGAGTGTGCTTCAAAAAATCCTATGAAGAAAACTTCCCCAAAATTTTGTAAGTAAGGACTCGACATAATAATAATTGCCCATAATAATAGCTCCGCTTGGTGTCATTGATAAATAAAAAATGAGTGGAGATACTCCTTGGTTGATACCAATAAAATTTAAAAATGTATACTTTGCAAACTTAAACACTTTTAATACGGTGAGAATCATACTCAAAATTCTATTTATGAGCTTGATATATAAATATGGAATCTTTGCATGCTTGAAGGGACAAAGTTTGATGGTGCACACCATATAGTCTTCAATTGGTAAATATCCATGTACTGATCTTGGCAATAGGGGAAAATTAAGCCACCGTTTATCCATATTTCCTTTTCTGTATTCTTCCCAAAAAACTAGCCATGGTTGCCACCTAGGAGCTGTACAAAAAGATAGGTTCACCTGTAAGAGATACGGTGCTTCCTACCAATGAACATGAAGGGTTGGGTTCTTCTCCAAATATATTTTTCACAAGATAGGATTTGCATCATTGAATTGCTCTTGTGTATAGTTGAAAGTATTCGCTATACAGCTTAATTCTGTATCAGGATCCTTTTGGGTAGTTCTTCTTATATATCTATGAGTTTTCTCCTTCATGATGCCATATGGGAAATTGAATGGCTTCATAATATTATCCACATATTTACTTCTTATTTTGGCCTCCTTCATTATTCTTACAATAGCATCTTCAAGTTCTTGAGTCATAGGAGTCACTAGTAGTGGCCATTCCCATTTATATAGCTTTGCTATATAAGGCATTAATATCTCATTAGGCTCTCGAAGTTGGCTTGCATGAATAGGTGAATGAACAATAGGGGGACAAAGAGGACATACCTCAATCTCCATAGTAGCCATTTTAAGGTTAGGAAATATTTTTGGCCCCCTATTCTCTATTTCAGTCCCCTGTTCTGCTCTCATTTGAGCAATCAACTCTTGCAATTTTAGAATGAGTGGATCTTTCTCTTTGGCTTTGTCTGTCTACTCTAATAACTCCTTCTCTACTTGTGTTTTAATTTCACAAAGTTCCTTCATCTATAGGGCATCTTCATTGGAGTGATCCAAGTATACTCTTATTGACTCCTCCCATCTTTTCTTTCGCTCACTAGTATCCACTATATACTTTTCCTCCAACTAATCTCTCTATTCTTTCTCAGTATTAAGATGTACTGCATAATCTTCCAATTGCTTTCTTAGTGTTTTGAGCTCCTCACTTTCATGTATGGCCATCTCCACCAATTGGTTCAATAAAAGTGGTATCATGCATTATTTATTCCTTCTTCTTAAAGAATCTGCTTCCTTCATATATACTTTGATTCATGATTCAATTATTTTGGCTCTTTTCACTATGCATACCTTATCTACTTTGATTTGAGCATACCTTCCTTTTAAATTTGCATTTTTTGACTTAACCTTCTCGTAGTCTTGAGTGATTTCCTTGACTTTGATTGCCATGTAACATTTTGAAACATTAGAGAATCAATTTTTACCATGGCATCTACTAATTCCTTTCTGGATTTCTCTAAATGACTTTGAGAGAGCACTAGCTATTCTGATAACTGTTCTCTAAGCACTTTGAATCTATTTTTCTCAGTGTGGTTCCATTCATATTCTTTATCAGCTTCCATCAACTCATGTTGGGTGTTCATGGCACTAAATCATGTGCTTTACCACTACTTTCAATTGGGCTACATCCACGTTCAACCATGACTTAGGAATGATGGGTGGTTCCTCGATATTCAGCTATTTGCCTTGAATGGTCTGTATTGTCTCATTGGATGGTTTTTTGATATGGAGGTTTAGTTGTTTTTTCTCTTCATTTTATGTTTTCTCTACTTTAGAGTTGCTTTGAATTGTGCCTATGACCATATTTGTATCCTTTATAGTTGTTGCATGTAATATGCATGTTATGTACTCTAAGGAAGTCTTGACCCATTACTAGAAATAGGTGATCTCTGTCCATAATCAAATATTAACAAGAAATAAGTTTTCGCTTGCAATTTGGCCATCCTTGAGCCAGTGTCCTTGTGCTTTACTCACACACTCCAATGGAAATTCACCTATTGGAGGCACTTTGTTTGTGTTGGAAATATGCATTTGCACTTAAATCATTGAGATTTCATTAGCATGAGAGAGTATGAAAACCAAGTTTTGTGCTTGTTTCATAGTGCTCATGCATTGTATTTCTATCCTTGAAAGTCACCCCCCTAACATATTGCTTATACAATCACCTTGTTGTTCCCTTATTTTTTTTCAAGTTATTTTGTTTGGATCAAGAAAAAAATAAAGTAAGTAACAACCAAAGAAAAAGAATAGTTAGGGTCAGTAGGAAACCTACATTAGTATAGTACAAGTGAAGATCAATTCCTTCTTGAGGAAATGTGCACCACTACATAGACTCAAAGAAACCATGTGTTGAATGTGAGACCTTGTATTGTGGCCCTATTGTGCATACTCTAGATGCATTCAACTCATTATGTGTGCAAGAGTTACAAAGCTTCTCCAACAATTAATTTGAATAAACATCTTCTGGTCTCCACATTTGCCTTTGTTTGATTGCTCAATATTGATCTCCTCTTCATTTTGATTATTGTTACTTTGTTAGTGTTTCCTTAGCTTTGATTTTCCATTCCAAGTTTCTCTAATCATTCTTCTTGTTTAGGTTGCTTTTCTTTGGTAATTGTTGGTTGGTTGGCATCCTTGGTTGGGTCTTTGATTTGTCGACTGATTCCACATTCCGTGCTTGTATAGGAGTTACTGCTTTCAAAGATTTTTTTGGTACCAAAATTTGTTGGTCTTGTCTTTCAACATCCATGATCGTCTTCGATACCCAAATTTTGATCATCCTTGAATTGAATTGCTACTTTGTTGTCAAAGTTCTACTTTGCTTCTTCATTCTCGAGTTTTTCGATTGTGGCCGTCTTTGAGATGGTTGATAATCTTTGATTTTGGTCCCTATACATCCATAGCTACTTTACTCCCTTGAACTACTTGTTCTTGGTCTTCTTAGACTCTCCACGACAATATCTTCCTACTCTCCTCTCGAGAATTGATTGTCTCACTAGGCCTCTCTTTAGTAGTTTCTAGGAAAGGAGAGATTTTTAAGGCATTCTCATAAGAACAAGGTTTCTCTTAGACATATATATGGGATTAACAAGTGATTTCATTAGGATGAGAATTTCCTTCATTACCTAATTCATCACAATAATATTTGACACGTTGGGGTTTGCAATGTTAGGTTTGGTTAGAGGTTTTTCTTCAAAGAGGCTAAATACTTCTCTATGAATGATCTTGGTGGCAATAAATGCTTGATCCGAATTCAATGTAACCTCATACATCTAATCATACCCTAGGATGAGTTCTTCTATTAAATCTAAGTCTTTGCAGACTATCAATTTCAGTTGCATGGTGTTATTTCTTAGGTGTAAGGACAAAGTTACTTCTGTTAAGCATTTGATATGATTTCCTCCAATTTTGATCATGAATGCCTTTGTTGGGGTGATAGGCATCTCTAGTTTTTCAACTGAGAAAGCACAGACACTACTTAGTGTTGCTCATGTGTCAATTAAAGAATTTATGAAATGATATTCTTCAGTTCGAATCCCTAGGTTCAAATAGGGTTGCTTTCGCATGTCATCCAGTTTCTTGATGTTCTTTTATGTGGTAATTAGCTATGGGAATCGGTTCTTCACCCTTTAAATATCCCTCAATCGGAATCCATTCCTTCCATTCCTTATTCTCTCTAGAGATTTTTGTCTAGATTCCTCTTGAACTCTCTCTTCCTCTTTTTCATTATTTTTTGCTCCTAAGAGTCTGATTAACATCTGCTTGGTGATCTATTTGATATATCTCTTTACTCAACATCTGGTTATATAGTTTGGTATAATATCTCCATCAAGTGTTGCTAGGTTTATAGCTCCACATGAAGAAATTCTATTGATGATCAAAGGACCATATCCTCTTTGTTAGAGTTTCTTTGAATGTTTCTTCAAAGTGTATATCAATACTAAATCTCCAACACGATGACCTTTATCTTTAATGTGGGCATTGTAGTATGCCTCTTGCCTTCTCTTGGTAGCATAGACTCATGCCAATGCTTGTAACCTAGTTTCATGTAACTTCTCTTTTTTATCCAATTTCTTGGACACTTCATTTTCTTTCCACTCATACTTCTCTACTATTAGAAGAATAGGGGTTAAGAAGTTAATTGGAAGTGTGGAATTTTCCATATACTAAGCTAAATGGTGTACGTCCAATGGTTGTTTTGTATGCCACTCTAAAGCCCCAAATTGCATGATGCAATTGTTTGTCCCATTCCGATCTATGACCATTTACTATCTTAGTCAGATTAGGACATAATATCTTATTTGAACTCTCTATTTCTCCATTAGTTTGTGGATGATAGGGTGTTAAATTTTTATGAATCACCAAGTACTCATTCATGAGGGATTCAATGACTTTATTAATGAAGTGTTTGACTCTATCACTCACTATCTCAATAGGTAGTCCAAACCTAGTGAAGATCTTTTCAAATACAAACTTTGTAGTAGTTTAGGCATCACTTTTCTTTGTGGCTCTGGATTCTACCCACTTAGATAAGTGTTGGTGCAGACCAATCACCAATTGAAGGCTTGGAAGATTAAAGGATGAAGGAAGGATCAACTATTGAAGCTTGGAAGAAAGACACATTCAGAGTATATGAGAAATGTACACATATGTATATAGTTCACTTAGATCTTTGTTTGAGTAAGAATCTTGTACAAATTCTCTATAAATACTTTTGGAAAATGTCGGGCAAAGAGAGCAGAAGAAGATTAGAGAATAGGGAGAGAGAAGTTAGTGTCATTAGACACATTGAAAGTGAGTGAATCATTCATTCTCACTTCTATGTAAATTTTCTGAAGAAATCGGAAAAAACTTGCGCCCGATCTTTTCGTGTCTGCTCCATCTGTGTTTGATCAATTGAGAAATCCTTTTGAGGATATCTAAGTTGTTAGTTAATGAGTCTGTGACCTGAGTTTCAGAGTCTAATTGCAAACAGGCTAGGAGAATTGTAAGTAGGAACATTCATATGTGTTGAATGTTTACAGTTCTCTGAAACAGGCGCAAATTTCGAGTTTAATCTTTTGGTCAGATCTCACTCCATAGTTTAAAGTTTTGTGCAAGTAAGCACTTAATCTTTAAGTTAGAAGATGATCTACTCGTGGCTAGAAGCATTTGCTTAAACGGGTTTTGTACTGAGAGAATTGAAGTTAAAAAGTTAGGGGTGTCTAAATCGACTTCTCAGAAGTGCAGATTCAGACATAGGTAACTTGTGAAATCAATTTCTCAAGTTATACTAAAGCTTTTGAAGTAATTCAACTTGGAGGTGATGCGCAATCTCTAGGAGATGATTCGTACAAAGTTTCATAAAAAACTTTACACGTTTGATAGGTCAATGTAAAGAAATAGTGCAGCAGACTTTTCTGTGTTTTATCTTCTTCACAGATTTTCTCAATTTTGATAAGTTGGAGATTGATCCTCTAAATTAGTGGAAGTTTTGACTTACTCTTGGTATAGAGGTGCTCTAATCACAAGAGTAGGTTGTTCTTTTGGAGATTAACACTCTCCATCAGTGGTATCAGAGCAGGAGACATCAAATCAAGGAAAGGAGGATCCCGACTGCTGCAGATTCAAGAAATTCAACACTTGAAGAACTAAGAAGTGAAAGCTTGGAGTCAAAAGCCTGAGGAGAAGTCTACTCGACATCAAGAAAGGCAAAAGGAGTCTAATTCGAAGTAAAGGTACATACATTGTTTGTAAAGCTTGAAGATTTCAATACACAGGTGGATACAAGATGGGAGATGCTCTACAGATAGAGAAATTGGATAGGGAAAACTATCCTGCATGGTCAATGAGGATGGAAGCTCATCTTATGAGCAAAGATTTAATTGGTTACATCACAAGAGAAGAAGAGAAGCCAGAGTTCAGAGATCCTAGTGTTCCAACTAGGGAAGAGTTAGCAGATCTGAAAAATTGGATGAAGAAAGATGCTCAAGCTAGGAGCATTATCTATATGGGAGTCAATGATTACTTGTTACCTCATATTAGAGGTCTTGAAAGTGCAACTGACATATGGAATGCTTTGGAGGAGCATTTCCAGAACACTACAAAGTCAAGGAAGGCATCCTTATGGGCAGAGTTTACTACCTTCAAGAAGAAGGCCTCTCAATCTATTTCAGACTATGTGACAAGGATGAAAGATATTGCAGATGCTTTAGGAGCTGTTGATGAAGACATTGAGGAAGATAAATTGGTAAGGCAAATCCTTACAGGGTTGAGAGGTGATGACAAATGGAAGCCATTTATTTTGTCTACAGAGTTATCACTTGACCATTTCACTCCTGATTTAAATCAATTGTTAGGTCATATGCTAACCTTTGAGCAGGATGTTAAAGGAGATGGTGACAAGAGTACAGGTCATGCAATGTACTCAAAGGACAAGAAGAAGAATAGCAAAGGAAAACAACAAGCAGGTGAAGATGAAGGAACAACTACTCAAGCCAACTTCCTAAGAGGAAGAGGAGGTGGCAAAGGTAGAGGAAGAGGCAGGAACAACAAAGATGGAGGCAAAGCTTGCTGGATTTGTGGTAAGACAAATCACTTAGCTAATGATTGTTGGCATAATAATCAGAATAATGGTGGATACAATCAAAATTATAATTCAAGAGGAAGAGGTGGCAGAAATCAAAGAGGTAATTACAGAGGTAGAGGTGGAAGGAATTACTTTGGAAGAAATGCAGGTAGAGGATTCCAAAGTCAACAATACAACAACACCTACTACAATTATGCTTCAGATCAAAAGGAAGATTCAACATTGATAATGAATGCAACTTGTGAAAGGCAGAATGAAGATCAAAGAGTCTTCTACATTGACTCAGGATGTAGCAATCACCTGAGTGGTAACATATCTTTGATGACTGATTTGGAGAGTAAAATTTTTAATCATGTTGTTCAAACAGGTGACAACACAAAGCACAATGTGAAGTCAATTGGATCAGTGAAGGCCAAGGATGGAAGCACATTATTGAGTAAGGTTTTGTATGTTCCTACAATCCCTAAGAATTTGATAAGTGTAGGACAAATTGTTGAAAAGGGATATGAAGTAAGGTTCACTAATGATGGAGTATATGTGGAAGACCCTAGCCAAGGGTATAAACAGATTGTTTCAGGGAAAAAGGAAGGAAGATTATTTACATTGAAGATTCAAGGCAATATTGGTCATGCTATGTTCACATATGGAGGACATAAGATCTCTGAGTTAGATCTTTGGCACAAGAGGCTTGGACATTTCAATGAAAGAGGTATTAAAGATATGGTTAACAATGGTTCAGTGCTTGGATTGCCTAATGTTGCAGGTCAACATATGACATACAAATGTGAGGCATGTCAATTAGGTAAGGCTCATAAACATTCCTATTCCAAGCATGGTTTTATGTACTCAGAGAAGCTTGAGTTGGTACACACAGATGTGTGGGGACCATCAAAGGATTTCAGTATAAATGGATCGAGGTATTATGTGATTTATGTTGATGATGCTACTAGGTGGATCACTATCTATGTGATCAAAGATAAGTCAGAAGTGTTTAATACATTTAAGCACTATCATGCATATGCAGAAAGAATTACAGGTCATAAGTTGAAAAGACTAAGGTCAGATGGAGGGGGAGAGTATTTCTCAAATGAGTTCAGTGATTACTTATGGAATGCAGGTATAAAAAGGGAAGTTACTTGCAGGTACTCTCCTCAACAAAATGGTGTTGCAGAAAGGAGAAATAGAACTCTTGTTGAGTTTGCAAGATCCATGATGAAGGAGAAAAATTGCCCTAATTATTTGTGGGCTGAGGCTGTAAATACAGCCACTTATTTGGTCAATAGATTACCATGTAAAGCCTTGCAGGGTATGACACCATATGAGGCTTGGTGGGGTAAGAGACCTACCTTGGATCATTGCAGAGTTTTTGGGTGTGTGGCATATGCATATGTGCCATCACAATTAAGACACAAATTGGAACCCAAAGCTGAAAAGTATGTTTTCATTGGCTATGATGACAAGCAGATGGGCTATAGATTGTGGAGTCCATCAACAAAACAATTTATGGTTTCTAAAGATGTTACATTTGATGAACAAAGCACTTGGTATGCAGGTACAATCAACATCAATACAAGTGATGAAGAAGAAGTGAGTCAAAGAAAAGGTAAATCAAAAGTTCAGATATTTGATGAGCAAGAGAATAATGAAGTGCAGGTTGAAGTGGAAGAGACACCAAGATTTGATCCTGAATGTGAAGAGCCAGAAACCTCAAGGAGTGGAGAACTCAGAAGGTCAACAAGAAATAGGTGGCAACCTACAAGGTATAGTTATGATACTTCATTTCTAGCCACAAAAGATTATGCTTATATGGTGAATACAAATGAAGACCCTTCTACATATGAAGAGGCAAAAGGTAAGGAAAAATGGGAGAGTGCTATGCAGGAAGAATATGATGCACTATTGGAGAATCAAACATGGGATTTGGTTCCTAAACCAAATAGTCAGAAGATTATTGGATGCAAGTGGGTCTACAAAACAAAAAGGTTTGCAGATGGAAGTGTGTCTAGATACAAAGCTAGACTTGTTGTAAAAGGCTTTGCTCAAATATATGGTATTGATTATGATGAGACCTATAGTCCTGTGGCAAAGATGACAACCATAAGGACACTTATTGCTATTGCTGCATGTAAAGGTTGGAAGCTATGTCAACTTGATGTGAAGAATGCTTTTTTGAATGGTTATATTTCAGATGATGTATTCATGGAGCAACCTCAAGGGTTCAGAGATAAAAGGTATCCAGATCATGTGTGCAAGCTCAAGAGAGCTTTGTATGGCTTGAAGCAGGCCCCAAGGGCATGGAACTATAGACTTGTGAAGTTCCTAAAAGAACTTGGTTTTCAAGTGTCTAAAGCAGATAGTAGCTTGCTTGTCAAAGCAAGTGAAAATGGTTTCATATACATGTGCATATATGTTGATGATATAATTCTTACAGGTACAGATAAAGAAGGAATACAAAGGCTCAAGAGGCAAATGGAAAAGGAGTTCAAGATAAGTGACTTGGGAGACTTGTCATATTTCTTGGGCATGGAGATTACATATACTCAACATGGAGTATTTGTGACCCAAGAAAGGTATTTGAAGAACTTGTTAATCAAGTTTAAAATGGATGATTGCAGGGTAGCACCTACACCAATGGAGGTGAATCACAAATTGAGTAAGTATGGAGGTGAAGAATTCAAGGACATGAGACAATATCAGAGTTTGGTTGGTAGCCTTATCTATGCTACTCTAACTAGACCTGATTTATCATATGCAGTAGGGGTTTTGTCTCAATTTATGCATTGCCCAAAGAAAGAACATTGGATTGCAGGACAAAGGGTATTGAGGTACATTAAGGGTACACTCAATGAAGGTTTGTATTATGGGTTTACTTCAGATACAAATATCAAAATTTATAGTGATGCAGATTGGGCAGGTAATCCAGATGATAGAAGATCAACCTATGGATACATGTGTTATGTGGGAGATAAGTTAATCTCATGGTGTTCTAAGAAGCAACATACAGTTGCTTTGTCTTCTACAGAAGCTGAGTATAAAGGCATGGTTGAAGCTGCAAAAGAAGTGATTTGGCTCAAGACCTTGATGAAGAGTCTTGACATTATGCATGGGGTACCAATTATATATGGAGATAACATGAGTTCATTGTATTTAGCTGCTAATCCTGTTTTCCATGCCAGGACCAAACACATTGAGATTCAGTATCACTTTCTAAGAGAGAAGGTGATGGATAAAGAGATTGAAGTAATCCATACTTCAACAAAAGATCAGATAGCTGATATGCTTACAAAAGGCTTGGATGGACCAAAGTTACAAAGGTTCAAAGACATGGCAGGTGTAAAGAAGATAGAGAAAACCTCAATTGATGATTGAGGGGGAGCTGTTGGTGTAGACCAATCACCAATTGAAGGCTTGGAAGATTAAAGGATGAAGGAAGGATCAACTATTGAAGCTTGGAAGAAAGACACATTCAGAGTATATGAGAAATGTACACATATGTATATAGTTCACTTAGATCTTTGTTTGAGTAAGAATCTTGTACAAATTCTCTATAAATACTTTTGGAAAATGTCGGGCAAAGAGAGCAGAAGAAGATTAGAGAATAGGGAGAGAGAAGTTAGTGTCATTAGACACATTGAAAGTGAGTGAATCATTCATTCTCACTTCTATGTAAATTTTCTGAAGAAATCGGAAAAAACTTGCGCCCGATCTTTTCGTGTCTGCTCCATCTGTGTTTGATCAATTGAGAAATCCTTTTGAGGATATCTAAGTTGTTAGTTAATGAGTCTGTGACCTGAGTTTCAGAGTCTAATTGCAAACAGGCTAGGAGAATTGTAAGTAGGAACATTCATATGTGTTGAATGTTTACAGTTCTCTAAAACAGGCGCAAATTTCGAGTTTAATCTTTTGGTCAGATCTCACTCCATAGTTTAAAGTTTTGTGCAAGTAAGCACTTAATCTTTAAGTTAGAAGATGATCTACTCGTGGCTAGAAGCATTTGCTTAAACGGGTTTTGTACTGAGAGAATTGAAGTTAAAAAGTTAGGGGTGTCTAAATCGACTTCTCAGAAGTGCAGATTCAGACATAGGTAACTTGTGAAATCAATTTCTCAAGTTATACTAAAGCTTTTGAAGTAATTCAACTTGGAGGTGATGCGCAATCTCTAGGAGATGATTCGTACAAAGTTTCATAAAAAACTTTACACGTTTGATAGGTCAATGTAAAGAAATAGTGCAGCAGACTTTTCTGTGTTTTATCTTCTTCACAGATTTTCTCAATTTTGATAAGTTGGAGATTGATCCTCTAAATTAGTGGAAGTTTTGACTTACTCTTGGTATAGAGGTGCTCTAATCACAAGAGTAGGTTGTTCTTTTGGAGATTAACACTCTCCATCAATAAGTAATCGGTAGCCACTATGATATATCAGCATGAGAGACTCTTGCAAAGGGGACTAATTGGTCCAATAAAGTCAATGCCCCATCTTGAGAAAGCTCTCTCACATGCCATTGGTCTTAAGGGCATATCATCCCTTCATATTAGGTATTTTCTTTATTTACATATGTTACAACTTCTTACATAGGTCTTTGCATCCATGTGGAGAGTTTTCGACCATAAGCCTACATAGAGAGTCATTTTTACAGTCTTATTCATGGAGACATGACCTCCACCTACTCTGGCATCAACCATTTCCAATATACAAAGATACTCTCCTTCATGAATGCACATTTTTAGTTGATTATATCTTCTCCACATGAATTTTTATCCTTAATATAACATGGTCTTCACTATGCTCTTCTAGGGCTCTTTTTCTAGCTAGACTTGCTCCTTCTAGGTACATTTGTGATTTCAAGAAATTTACCATTGATCAGCTACATTCAAGTGCTAACGTGGAATAGCTTAAGGATGAATGTTCTTCTAGTGAGGAGATTTGGCATAAATTACAGTTAGCCACATACTCATGTGCTTATTTTTGTATGTCTAGCCATTAAACTCCTAACCTTCTTAGTTCTTGAGTTGTTCCATTTATTCCCTTATTAACCTTCAATTGATTTACATGAGCTTCTCCAATCAATTTTTTTATCTCCTCATCCTCCGCACATCTTGAAAGAACTCCATTACAATATTTGAAGTATAAGATACCCGACACTATGTGAAGGTTTCTATTTTCCTAAATATCTTTTCCTTTCATAGGGTTGATTCTATGACGTGGTCAATGTGTAAGCATATGTACCAACTTTTTAGCCCATGATAGACATACTTCTAAATTAAATAGGTAAGTATCTGGAAGTTTGTAAGCTACTCTTGTTGGTAGTTCTCCATGTATCATTCTTAATGACTACCTGGAACTCAAATTCCATCAACAAAAGAAATCATCTAATTAGCCTTCTAGTGTTGCAAGGTTTGTTAACCAAGTACAAGAAATCTTGATTATCAATGAATTTTTTTTTATTAGCAAGCAGGTGCTATCGAAATTCTTTTACTATGTAGACTATTCTTAATCCTTCTCTTTCTGTAGTAGTGTAGTTTTTTTTTGCTTCATTCAATTGTCTAATTGCATATGCAGTAGGATGATCAAGTTTTCCTTCATCTATTGGCTATGCCAATATACATTTAATAGGCATCCATATGGAATGAATTATTCCAATTAGGCCCTTTCAAAATAGGTGTTGAAATCGATCACCTTTTCAATTCATTGAAGGCTTGCTCAGCAAAGCCTACAATGGTTTGTTTATGATTGCATACATGTGGATAAATCCATGAAAATATCCTTACTTATCCATCAAGGCTTGCACTTCATTACAATCTTGGGTCTAGGTAGCTCTAAGATCACTTTGATCTTGTCTTCATCTCTAGAGATACCATTCTTATACATATGTGCCCAAGTACTTTAACTTGTCTCAACATAAAGACACTTTTTTCAAGATTCAAGAATAATCAATATTGTCTACACTTGCCAAAAATGCGTCTCAATTCTAGTATATGAGCAAATATATGGGAAGAGTAAGTACATAGGTCATCCACATGTACTTCCATATTCTTCCTTAGGAATTCAGTAAAGACATGACACATGAATATTTGGAAAGTGGATGGTGCATTAGATAAGCCAAAAGTCATAACCCTAAAAGCATATACACCCCATTTAGTATCAAAAGCAATTTTGCGTTGATCTTTAGTAGCAATGGCTACTTGGTTATATCCTAAAAAGCCATCAAGGAGGTTGTACACTTTCTTTCTTGCTACTCTTTCCAAGAGATTATCAGTGATAGATAAAAGGTAACTATATCTGATGGTGGCAACGTCAAATTTCTTCAAATTAATACAAACCCTAATTTTTCCATTCTTCTTATGTACTATGACTAATAAAGAAACCCATTACGTATGTTCAATCTCATATATGAATCCTGACACTAATAATTTATCTATTTCCTCTTTAATATTTGTTGATTAGACATCAGTATAAGTTTATGTTTTTTGTTTTGAAGGCTTTGGCTCAAGAGTCATAGGAATCTGATGAGAAGAGATCTTTGGGTCTACTCCATTTAGATCTTTATATGTCCATGCAAAGACATCACAATATCTTCTCTAAGGAGTTCCACTAATTCTTGATCTTCTTCTATTGATAAATATTTCCCGATGAAAGTGCATCTCTCCTCATCATTTTTCTCATGTCACTATGATTTCATTTGTTTGTTCTTTGTTGTCATAGGCTACGCCTTCTTCTGCTTCTCCTTTAGTCATTTGAATAGCATTTTTTTGCTCTTCCATCTCATATCTTTTGAAATGTTCAAGAAATTCAAAATATTCCCTTTGTGGTCTTCCTCTTTTGTGTCATCATTTTCATTAGTAGGTTTTTTTGGATATTCCTCTATGGAGGAGATGTTGCAATTCTCTTCCTCATTGGTTACTCCAATATCCTTTATATATTGTTCTTCCAATTCAAACTCAATCTCCATTATTATGCTTTCACAATCATCATCTTTGTGATTCTTGTCTTCATCATTACCTTCTTCTTTGATCATTAACATGAACAAAGATAAATCCTATCCTTCCTTATCTACACACTCCGTCATGGTAAGTACTTCCTCATTCACACAAACATCTAGGGTTGCTAATATCTGCATCTAGCCATGAGGTTCAAATGCTTCATCAAAAAATATTTGAGGCACATATATTGGGACTTCTATTGGTCATTCTCCATATTTCCATGACTTCCAAAATTGGATCCTTTTTTCTTCCTCTCTAAATAGCTTTGCAAATCCATAGTTTAGTATCCACATCACCAGATCGCCCACTATGGAGTTGCTTTCCAATGAAGCAACATACAAATGTAACAAAACTTCGAGTCAGCAACATCCAATTTAGCAGAAATCTAATCGACTACTTATCTTCCAATTTCTCACCCCTGAACAAGATAGATACATAGATAGATAAATGGAAAGATGCATAGATAATCACATACATACATAGATGGATAGATAGATAGATAGATACACACACACACACACACACACACATATATATATATATATATATATATATATATATATATATATATATATATATATATATATATATATATATATATATATATATATATATATATATATATAGAGAGAGAGTGAGAGAGAGAGTGAGAGAGAGTGAGATAGATAGATAGATATATATATATATATATATATATATATATATATATATATATATATATATATATATATATATATATATATATATATATATATATATATATATATATATATATATTGATGGAGAGTGTTAATCTCCAAAAGAACAAGTTATCCTTGAAGTTAGAGCACCTCTATATCAAGAATAACTTAAAACCTTCACCAATTTGGAGGATCAATGATGAACTATCAGCATTTTGAACAAACTGTGAAGAAGATGACTACACAAAAAGTCTGCTGCACATAACTCACTCTTTGACTTATCAAATATGTAAAAATGTTTTATAAAACTTTGCATAAGGTGTTGCCTATAGTTTGCGCACCTTCTGCAAGTTAAATCATTCCAAAAGACTCAGTAGATCTTGAGAAATGATCTTAACAAGTCATCTATGTCTAAAATTGTAGTTCTTTAGAGTTGACTTTGATACCTGCAATTTCTGAAGCTTGGTTCTCTCAAACTAGAAGCCGTTTATGCAAATGCTTTTAGTTATAGATGTCTTACCTTCCAACTTAGATTTTGACTCCTCATTTGTGCAAAACTTTACACTGTGCACTCAGAACTGACCATTTCTTTGATCGTCAGGATTGCTCCTATTTCAGAAGATACTCACTACTTTCTCACATATGAATGTTCCTACTCATAATTCTCACAATCTGTTTACAATAAGGTTCTCAAACTTTAACCATAGACTCATCAACTATGGAATTAGACACCTACAAAAGATTTCTTTAATTGATCAAGCACAGAAGGAGAACACTCAGAAATATGGGGCACAACTTTTCTTCATTTCTAGAAAACTTTACATCTGAGTGATGAGAGAGATCTTACTCACTTCTAAAGTGTCTAATGACTCATACAACTTTAGTTTCTCTATTCACATGCTCTCTCATATTTACCCCAACATTTTTCCTTGTATATATAGGCAAATATGTACAAGCTCATAAATATACAAAATTTTAAGTGAGCTAACTCTAAGTTAATGTACATATGTATACATATCTTCATTCTCTAAACATATACATTCTTCATGCTTCATGACTTGATCTTTTCTTCAATCCTTGACTTCAAAACTTCATCAAAACTTCAATTGTTGATTGCCTTGCACCAACAGCTCCCCCTCAATCATCAATTGAGGTTTTCTCTATCTTCTTTATATGTGCCATGTCTTTGAATCTTTGTAGCTTTGGTCCATCCAAGCTTTTGGTTAGCATATCAGCTATCTGATCTTTTGTTGAAGTGTGTATAACTTCAGTCTCCTTATCCATCACCTTCTCTCTTAGAAAATGATACTGAATCTCAATGTGTTTAGTCCTGGCATGAAAAACTAGATTAGCAGCTAAATACAATGAACTCATGTTATCTCCATGAATAGTGGGTGTACTCTGAATGATGTCAAAACTCTTCAAAATAGTCTTAAGCCATATCACTTCCTTTCTAGCTTCCACCATACCTTTGTACTCAGCCTCTGTGGATGATAAAACAACTGTGTGTTGCTTCTTTGAACACCAAGAAATTAACTTATCTCCCACATAACACAAGTATCCATAAGTTGATCTCCTATCATCAGGATTACCTGCCCAATCTGTATCACTATAAATCTTGATGTTTGTATCTGATGTAAAACAATAATACAAACCTTCTTTGAGTGTACCCTTAATGTACCTCAACACTCTTTGTCCTGCAACCCAATGGTCTTTCCTAGGACAATGCATGAATTGAGATAATACTCCAACTACATATGACAAGTCAGGCCTAATTAATGTAGCATAGATCAAACTACCAACTAAACTTTGATATAGCTTCATGTCCTTGAACTTTTCTCCTCCAAATCTGCTCAATTTGTGATTCACCTCCATTGGAGTAGGTGCTACCCTGCAATCATCATTTCAAACTTGATCAACAAGTTTTTCAAATACCTTTCTTGAGTAACATACACTCCATGTTGAGCGTATGAGATCTCCATGCCCAAGAAATATGACAAATCTCCCAAGTCACTAATCTTGAACTCTTTCTCCATTTGCTTCTTTAGACTTTGAATGCCTTTCTCATTTGCACCTGTAAGAATTATATCATCAACATATGTGCACATGTAAATGAACCCATCATCACTTGCTTTGACAAGCAAGCTACTATCTACTTTAGATACTTGAAAACCAAGTTCCTTCAAGAACTTCACAAGTCCATAATTCCATGCCCTTGGGGCTTGCTTCAAACCATACAAAGCTCTCTTGAGCTTACATACATGATCTGGATACCTTTCATTTCTGAATCCTTGTGGTTGCTCCATGAAAACATCATTTGAAATATAACCATTTAGAAAAGCATTCTTCACATCTAATTGACGTAATTTCCAACCTTTACATGCAGCAATGGCTATAAGTGTTCTCATGGTTGCCAACTTTGCCACAGGAATATAGGTCTCATCATAATCTATACCATATGTCTGAGCAAATCCTTTCACAACAAGTCTAGCTTTATAACTAGACACATTTCCATCTGCAAACCTCTTTGTCTTGTAGACCCATTTGCATCCAATGATCTTCTAACTATTTGGTTTGGAAACCAAATCCCATGTGTCATTCTCCATCAATGCATCATAGTCTTCTTGCATAGCTTTCTCCCAATTTTCCTTCCCTTTTGCCTCTTCATATGTAGAAGGGTCTTCATCTGCCTTTACCATATAAGCATAATCTTTAGTAGCCAAAAAAGAAGTGTCATAGCTATACCTTGTAGGTTGCCATTTGTGTCTTGATGACCTTCTGAGTTCTCCACTCCTTGAGGTTTCTGGTTCATTACATTCTAGATCAAACCTTGGCACTTCTTCAACTTCAACCTATACTTCATTGTTCTCGTCTTCATCAAATATCTGAACCTTTGATTTACCTTTCTTTTGATTCACAACTTCCTCATCACCTGCATAAATATTGATTGTACCTGCATACCAAGTACCTTGCTCATCAAATGTAACATCCTTTGATACAAGGAATTGTTTTGTGGATGGACTCCACAACCTGTATCCCATCTGCTTATCATCATATCCAATGAACACATACTTTTCAGCTTTAGGTTCCAATTTGTGCCTCAACTGAGATGGAACATATGCATACACTACAACATATGAGGGGCATACCGACGTTCCCATACCGACGGTCACCCCTCGACGTCGATATGACCGCTGAAAATGCTTGAAAAAACACGGATGCAATACCGACGGTCATTTAATCGTCGGTATACACGGCATCAGTATGAGTGCCGGTATAGGCGTCGGTACTTTGCTGTAAGTTACCGACGCTCATACCATCGCTTATACTGAGGCAACTTTTAACCGAGCTCGAGAACAAAAATTCGACATCTGCTTGCATTTTGAACCAAATTTTGCTACTATCGAGTTTGTGCGTGCGAACTACATTCCGAACCTATTGTGTACACACATCTCTCTCTTTCTCTCTCTTTCTCTCTCTCTCTCTCTCTCTCTCTCTCTCTCTCTCTCTTTCTCTACATCTCTGTTTCTCTAGATCTGAAATTTTGTTAAGAATTGCACATACTATAGCACCCTTTCTCTTTCTTTGTGTTTTCCCTTTTCTAATTTCTCTTCTCTTTCGTTTTGCAAGAGCTTTTTGGCAGCAAATCTTTGGAATTCGACGAAGGGCAACATTAAGTGGACCTTGATGACAACGCTTCAAACAATTACATCGATGTAAGTGATTGTTTTGTTTTCGATTGATATAGAGTGAGATAGAGAGAGAGATGAAAGAAAGAGAAAGATCTAGAGAAACAGAAAGAGAGAGAGAGAGAGAAAGAAAGAGAGAGAGATGAAAGAGAAAGATAGAGAGAGATTGAAAGAGAGAGAGATGAAATAGAAAGAGAATGAGATAGAGAGAGAGATGCATACATACATACACACACATATGCATACACATACTCACATACATATTACATACACACATGCATATACATACATATACATATTACATACTCACATGCATACACACATATACATAGATACATGCATATTACATACAAACATGCATATTACATACACACATGCATATTAGATACACACATGCATATACATACACACACATATTCATTCTCATACTCACATACATACATACATGTATACACACATATACATACACATGTGTACACACACACATGTATACATACACACATGCATATGCATACATACATACACACATATTTGCATGTACACACACACATACATACATACACACATGCATATTACATACACACTCACATATGTATACACACACATATGTGCATACACACATGCATATGCATACATACATACACACACATATGCATGTACACACACACATACATACATACACACATGCATATTACATACACACACACACATATATATACACACTCACATATGTATACACACACGTGCATACATGCACATACACATACACACACATCACATATACATACACACATACACACATATACATGTTTTAGGGTTAGGGTTTTAGGCTTAGGGTTTATGAATTTCTCTTTTCTTTTCTTTTGCAGGAGATTTTTGGCATCAGTTCTTTGCAATTCGAGGAAGGAAAACATTAAGTGGACTTTGATGACAACACTCCAAACAATTACATCGATGTAAGTGATTTGTTTTGTTTTCGATTGATATAGAGTGAGATAGAGAGAGAGAGAGGAAAGAAAGAGAGAGATACATATGCACATATTTGCATGTACACACACATACATACATACACACACACATACATACATACACACACACATATTAATACACACTCACATATGTATACACACTCACATATCTATACACACACATGCATACATGCACATACACATACACACACATCACATATACATACACACATATACATGTTTTAGGGTTAGGGTTTTAGGATTAGGGTTTTTGAATTTCTCTTTTCTTTTGTTTTGCAGGAGATTTTTGGCATTGATTCTTTGGAATTTGACAAAAGACGATGTCAACTGGGCTTTGATGAGAGCGTTCAAAAGAATTACATGGATGTAAGTGATTGTTTTGTTATTTATTATAAATAGAGAGAGAGAGAGAATAAGAGAGAGAGAGAGAGAAAGAGGGAGAGAGAGATGAAAGAGAGAGAGAGATATAGATAGAGAGAAAGAGAGAGACATAGAGATACATACCCACAGATGCATACATATTACATACACATATGCATATGCAAAGAGAGAGACATAGAGATACATACACACAGATGCATACATATTACATACACATATGCATATGCATACATACACACACACATATACATGCACACACGTGTACACACACATGCATACATGCACATACACATACACACACATCACATATACATCCACACAAACACACATATACATGTTTTAGGGTCAGGGTTTTAGGATTAGGGTTTTTTACTTTTACACATATACACACATAATACATACACACATGCACACATATACACATGCATACACACATACACATACAACATACACATACACATACACATACACATACAAACATACACATACACATACACATACACATACAACATACACATACACATACACATACACATACACATACACATACACATACACATACACATACACATACACATACACATACACATACACATACACATACACATACACATACACATACACATACACATACACATACACATACACATACATACACATACACATACACATACACATACACATACACATACACATACACATACACATACACATACACATACACCTACACATACACATACACATACACACACATACACATATGCATACACATACACATACACATACATACATACATACATACACACATGCATACATACATACACACACATACATACATACATACATACACACATACACATACACATAGAGAGAGAGAGTCACACGCACACACATGCATACATACACACACGTGACATATACATACACACATATGCATGTTTTAGGGTTAGGGTTAGGGTTTTTGGCTTTTACATATATACACACATGCAAATACACATATACACATATGAACACATAATACATATGCACATACACATATATATACACGTTCATACACACATACATTCATAGACACACACACACACACACATATACACGTGCATACACACATACACACATACACACACACATGCATACACACATACACATATGTGACATATACATATACACATATGCATGTTTTAGGGTTAGGGTTTTTGGATTTTACATATATACACACATGCATGCACACATATACACATATAAACACATAATACATATACACATACACATATATATACACATGCATACACATACACACATATACATGTTTTAGGTCTAGGTCTTCAGAATTAGGGTTTTAGGATTTTAACATAGATACACATATGCATACACACACATACACATATATATATTCACCTACACATATATATACACAAGCATACACACATACACCTGTTTTAGGTCTTTAGGATTAGGGTTTTATGGTTTTTACACATGCAGATAAATATTTACACATATAGAAATATACACACATAATACATGTACACATACACATGTATATACATAGGCAGACACACATATACATGTGTTCTAGTTGTTGTTTATAAATATCATGTCTATGTGTCCCATTTCTTTGTACACAATTCATGATTCATTTTGCTCATGTCTTTTGTATTTGACATTATGTTTTACTTTATCAAATCATTTTTTTGTTGCCTGTCATACATGTCACACATAGTTGGGTTTTTCTTGGGCAGAGTGGATTGTCTTTTGCTACACAACAGCATGGGAATGTTGCTGTAGCAAGAGACAACACACTCTGCCCAAAAAAATTTTGTAGATATGGTCATCGGTATAGGCGACGGTATAAGCGTCGGTATCCCCAGGCACATACCGATGCTTATACTGACTATTTTGCCTAGGGGCATATCATGGCTTATACCGTTGCTTATCCCGATGCATATACCAATGCTTATACCGACGCATATACTGACGCTTATACCGACGCTTATACTGACGCTTTGGTTCCGACGCCTACACCGACCCTTACACCGATGTCGGGGCAAAATCGCGCCCGTTCATTTTCCTCGGTAGAAGCCTCGGTATATGCCTGATATGTTGTAGTGATATGCCAAACATCCAAATACTTTACAATGATCTAGAGTAGGTCTCTTACCCCACCATGCTTCATATGGTGTCATACCTTGCAAAGCTTTACATGGTAATCTATTGACCAAATGTGTGGTTGTATTTACAGCCTCAGCCCACAAATAATTTGGGAAATTTTTCTCCTTCATCATGGATCTTGCAAATTCAACAAGAGTTCTATTCCTCCTTTCTGCTACACCATTTTGTTGAGGAGAGTACCTGCAAGTAACCTCCCTTTTTATACTTGCATTCCACAAGTAATCACTAAACTCATTAGAGAAATACTCTCCCCCTCCATCTGACCTTAGTCTCTTCAACTTTTGACCTATAATTCTTTCTGCATACACATGATAATGCTTGAATGTATTGAATACCTCTGACTTATCTTTGATCACATAAATAGTGATCCATCTGGTACCATCATCAACATAAATCACATGATACCTTGAACCATTGATACTGAAATCCTTTGATCGTCCCCACACATCTGTGTGTACCAATTCAAGCTTCTTTGAATACATAAAACCATGCTTGGAATAAGATTGCTGATGAGCCTTACCTAATTGACATGACTCACATCTATATGTCATATGTTGATCTGCAACATTAGGCAATCCAAGCATTGAACCATTGTTAACCATATCTTTGATACCTCTTTCATTGAAATGTCCAAGCCTTTTGTGCCAAAGATCTAACTCAGAGATCTTATGTCCTCCATAGGTGAACAAGGCATGACCAACATTACCTTGAATCTTCAATGTGAACAATCTTCCTTCTTTCTTCCCTGAAACAATTTGTTTATACCCATTGCTAGGGGTCTTCCACAAAAACTCCTTCATTAGTGAACCTAACTTCATAACCTTTTTCAACAATTTGTCCTACACTTATCAGATTCTTTGGAATTGTAGGAACATACAAAACCTTACTCAAGAGAGTACTTCCATCCTTGGCCTTCACTGATCCAATTGACTTCACATTGTGCTTTGTATTGTCACCTATTTGAACTACATGATTAGTTACCTTATTCTCCAAATCATTCATCAAACCTATGTTGCCACTCAAGTGATTGCTACACACTAAGTCAATGTAGAAGACTCTTTGGTCTTCACTTTGCCTTTCACAAGTTGCATTCATAATCAATGTTGAATCCTCCTTCTGATCTGAAGCATACTTATAGTAGGTATGCTTGTATTGTTGACTTTGGAATCCTCTACCTGCATTTCTTCCAAAGTAACCTCTACTACCTCTACCTCTGAAATTACCTCTTTGATTTCTGCCACCTCTTCCTCTTGAATTAAAGTTCTGATTATATCCTCCATTATTCTGAGTATTATGCCAACAATCATGAGCTAAGTGATTTGTCTTACCACAAATCCAGCAAGCTTTGACTCCATCTTTATTACTTCTGCCTCTTCCTCTACCTTTTCCACCTCCTCTTCTTCTTAGGAAATTAGCTTGGCTAGTTGTACCTTCATCTTCATTTGCTCGTTGCTTCCCTTTGCTATTCTTCTTCTTATCCTTTGAATACATTGCTTGACCTTTATTCTTATCACTTTCACCTTTGACATCCTGCTCAAAGGTTAGCATGTGTCAGTAGACAAAATGAATGGTTTCCATGTGTCATCACCTCGCAAACCTGTGATGATTTGCCTTATCAATTTATCCTCCTCAATATCTTCATCAACTGCTCCTAATGCATCTGCAATGTCCTTCATCCTTGTTACATAATCTGAAATGGATTGAGAGGCCTTCTTCTTGAATGTGGTAAACTTTGCCCACAAGGATGCCTTCCTTGACTTTGTGGTGTTTTGGAAATGCTCGTCCAAAGATTCCATATATCACTTGCACTTTCAAGACCTCTAATGTGAGGTAGCAAGTAGTCATTAACTCCCATATAGATAATGCTCCTAGCTTGAGCATCTCTCTTCATCCAAGTCTTCAAATCTGATACTTCTTCCCTAGTTGGAACACTAGGATCTTTGAACTGAGGCTTTTCTTCTTCACCTATGATATAACCTATCAAATCTTTGCTCGTAAGATGAGCTTCCATCCTCATTGACCATGCTGGATAGTTCTCTCTATCTAGTTTCTCTATCTGAAGAGAATCTCTCATCCTTTTTTCACCTCTGTATTAAATCCTTCAAGCTTTATGAGGAATACGGTTACCTTTTCTTCGAATGATACTCCTTTTATCTTCCTTGATCTCTTCTCTCCTCTTTCTCAAGCTTTACTTTCAAGCTTTCACCTTTTGTATCTTCAAATGCTGAATTCTTTATAACTACAGCAGTCGGGGTCCTCCTTTCTTCAATTTTGATGCTTCCTGCTGTGATACCACTAATGGAGAGTGTTAATCTCCAAAGAACAAGTTATCCTTGAAGTTAGAGCACCTCTATATCAAGAATAACTTAAAACCTTCACCAATTTGGAGGATCAATGATCAACTATCAGAATTTTGAACAAACTGTGAAGAAGATGACTACACAAAAAGTCTGTTGCACATAACTCACTCTTTGACTTATTAAATGTGTAAAGTTTTTTATAAACCTTTGCACAAGGTGTTGCCTACAGTTTGCGCATCTTCTCCAAGTCAAAGCATTCCAAAAGACTAAGTAGATCTTGAGAAATGATCTTAACAAGTCATCTATGTCTAAAACTGTGGTTCTTTACGGTGGACTTTGACACCTACAACTTCTGAACCTTGGTTCTCTCAAACTAGACCCATTTATGCAAATGCTTTTATCCATGGATGGCTTACCTTCCAACTTAGATTTTGACTCCTCATTTGTGCAAAACTTTACAGTGTGCACTGAGAACTGACCATTTCTTTGATCGTCGGGATTGCACCTATTTCAAAAGATACTCACTAATTTCTCACATATGAATGTTCCTACTCATAATTCTCACAGCCTGTTTACAATTAGGCTCTCAAACTTTAACCATAGACTCATCAACTATGGAATTAAACACCTACAAAAGAATTCATGAATTGATCAAGCACAGAAGGAGAACACTCAGAAATACCCAGCACAACTTTTCTTCATTTGTGGAAAACTTTACATCTGAGTGATGAGAGAGATCTTACTCACTTCTAAAGTGTCTAATGACTCATGCAGCTTCTAATTTCTCTATTCACATGCTCTCTCATATTTGCCCTGACATTTTTCCTTGTATATATAGGCAAATATGTGCATGCTCATAAATATACAAAAGTATAAGTGAGCTAACTCTAAGTTAATGTACATATGTATACATATCTTCATTCTCTAAACATATACTTTCTTCATGCTTCATGACTTGATCTTTTCTTCAATCCTTGACTTCAACTTCATCAAAACTTCAATTGTTGATTGTCTTGCACAAACATACATACATACATACACACACACACACACACACACACACACACACACACACACATATATATATATATATATATATATATATATATATATATATATATATATATATATATATATATATATATATATATATATATATATATATATATATATATATATATATATATATATAGGAAGATAGATAGGTAAATAGATAGATAGATAGACAGACAAACAGACATATAGATAGATAGATAGATAGATAGATAGATAGATAGATAGATAGATAGATAGATAGATAGATAGATAGATAGATAGATAGATAGATAGATAGATAGATAGATAGATAGATAGATAGATAATTAGGTAGATAGATAGAATTTAGAGAGCATATCTCCAATGTATTTCCTTTGTGTGAGGAACATACCTTTCTCTCTATATACTACTTCAAAATCTAGGAAATATGTGAGCAAACCAAGATCACTGATCTTGAACTCCTCCTTCATTTAAGCTTTAATCTTTTTTATTCCTTCTACACCATTTCCTATAATGATTATATCATCAACATATACACATAGGTATATGACCTCTAAATGATTCCTCTTAATGAAGAGGGAAGGATATGCATTGCTTACATTGAAACCTTTATCGTGCAAGTATGTAATTAGTCTATGATTCCAAGCTCTAGGAGCTTGCTTCTAGCCATAGAGAGCTTTTTGTAACTTGCACACATGTTCAGGGTAGGATTGATCTTCAAAACCAAGATATCCAACCATTTAAGAAAGCATTTTTAACATCCATTTGATATTTTCCAATTCTTGCAATATGCAACACTCATGACTACCTTAGTAGTGGGAATTTTTGCAATAGGTGAAAATAATTCTTCATCATCAATACCTTTAATTTGTGTAAACCCCTTCGCCACAAGTCTTTCTTTATACCTGTTAATTGAACCATCAGAGTTCTTTTTTACCTTATATATCTACCTTGACTTTCATAGATGGAGCCTTGGGTACCAACTCCCAAGTCTGGTTCTCTTGTAAAGCTTCTATTTCTTCTTCCATGGAACTTCTCCTATGTGGCTTCTGCTTGGCTTCTTCATAGGTAAAAGGTTCTTCAATGTTTGAATCATGTGCTATATATATTGCATGTTTAGTGACCAAAGGCTCTATCTTGATTTTCTTTTGTCATCACATAGTTAATTGGGACTACATTTTCAAGGGGTGGTGGTTGTTGTCCTAAGATCGACTAAGCTAGAGGAGAGTAATACTATTACGGTGAGCCACAGACAGACTACTTTTCTTCTCATGATGCTTCCTACTATGGCCACACTTCTGATTGTGGCCATACTAGAGAGGTACACCATTGTTAGGACTCCTCTGAGAAAAAATTGAATGCCACAAAAGAGAGGGCCTTGTTATAGATGTAATGGAGACCATTTTGTTTGTAATTTTCATCATCTGTCTAATACTCACATTTGACTTTGACTCAGCTATGGAAAAGAGCATCTATTCAAGGTTTTCCTTGAAAATCCAAACCATCAACAGAGCACTCCGATAGACATCATTGAGATTTCTACCTACATAGGCTAAGATGCTTCAATTGCAATCCAAGCAATGAGAACCTCTCCAGTCCAACATAGAGATGTACAAACAAAGTTTGAGATTTTGAACCCCTCTAATGGGAGCAAAGAATGAAACTATAGAAATGTAGAAAAGACAATGGAAAAGAATGATAATAAATAAAAGAAGAGAACACAAGTTTATAAATCAAGAAAAGGGAAACTAAAGAAGAAGTGGGGACACAATGAGAAAATTACAAGAGAATTTTCAAAAAGAACAAGAAAAGAATCAAGTTCTTAAAGAATCTCTACAAAATCATGGACAATCATTTGTGCAAGTGACTTTATTTCCATACAAACCTAATAGGAAACACATGAAACAACACCAGGATTGCTTCTAGCATATCCTATGCCTGAAGATCTAGAGATGTTCTTAAAAGCCTATTAGGCAAAAATATCCATTGGACCCAGTTCGGAGTACATGAATAGTGCTATCATAGAGGAACCTAGAAATGGAAAGGCTAGTCTTGTGCAGGAAAATGGTAGAGGTTGCTCAATCCATGCTAGAATGAGTAAAAATGGTAGTACCAAACACCAAGATTCCAAGACACTAGTTCCACAAATTCATACAAAAAGTGGCATATAAGGATCAACTTTCAAGCTCACATTGGATCACAAAAGGAAACTTCTCATATACCATGCATTCCAAAAATGTAGGTGGAGATTGAGAAGACCATAACACACATGGAAGAATCTTTGCCTTAAGAACTCTGGCACGGAGTTCATTAAACTAGATGGAAGAAAGAGCAACAAACCAACCTACCTATCCATGAGATAACCTTAGGAGAGCAAGACAAATATCCAAAAGTATCTTTTTATGGTGATGATAAAACTCTTAGTGTTAATGAGGAAGATTCTATTAGTTTGTGTTGGAGGATGGATCAAGACCCCTATGCAACTTTGGAAAGTTGTAGGTGCTTATAGGTTGTTCTCCCTAGTGATGCAGAGTGACAATTTTGACTCTCACTCAAAACATAAATTTAAAAAAGAACTTTTTAAGATGCACCGCACTTTAAAAAAGTGGATTTGGATATTCCAACATAGAGAACCAACCTCTATAATATGGACTAATTGTCCTTATTGTTGTTTGCCTATGTGCAAAGGCACAACTTCACTATTTGCAACCTCACTCCAAGCTCAGTAAGAGGAAAATCATGATTTTTTTTATAAAACACTTAAAAGATTCTATTATCAATCAAACAAAAGTAAAAACACTTCAAGTGGATACTGGAAGAAGGAGATACAACTAGAACAAAGTCCTACTTGAAACTAGCTAAGTGCATACGGAGGTAGTGAGCAATGGCTAACTATAGAGAATTGTAAGCCAAAAAAATGACTAACTAAGCAAGAGACTATGTATCAACTTCATTACACTCTAAACGCACTTAGGAATAGATTAGAGGTTGTGGAAATTCACTCACAATATGGATTCATACATATATAGGCTATCGAAAAGTGCTCCTACAATTTTGCAAGAATCTCTCAATCAACCACTTAACTTTTTTTGGTAAGCTATGACTTAGGAAAGTTCTTGAAACTTCTTCGTAGCTAGAACTTGTGATATGAAGCCTCTTAATGATGGGTCCAATTGTCATCTATGCCTATAAGACTTTATCTAAGATTTAAGACAAATATGTAGAACACATGTACACCGGAATGGAACACCAAAACAAACACTAGCATATCTAAACACCAGAACACCGAAACATCCAAGAAATATAGTGGATCCACTTTTTCACTAAGGTTTAAGGCTTGATTTTTAGCACCCCCCAAATCCTTGAACTTAAATCTATGATACCAATGCTTTTTTTTTATTTCAACAATGTCATTCCTTCCAATCCCTTTGTAAACATATATGCAAATCAGTCTTTGGTACTCACATGCTCCACCTTGACCTCCTTTGCAATCACCTTCTCTCTCATGAAGTGGTAATGTACTTGAAGTTTCTTGGACCTAGCACGTAAAATCAAATTCAAAGCTAGATGTACACTACTCATGTACTCACGCATGATGGGCATCTGTTTCACCTGCAACTTCAAGTCTTTAATGAGCTTCTTTAGCCACATAAGCTTGCAAGTGAAAAAGGCTAAGGCTCTATATTTAGCTTTGGATGAAGATAGTGCTACTGTTGGCCGCTTCATGGAGCTCCATGAGATAGTTTTGCTTCTGATCATGACTACATACCCACTTGTACTCTTCCTATCATCCTTTGAGTTTGCCCGCTCTACATCACAATAAGCTTTCACCTACAAATCTTCATCATATTAATAGAGCAAACCTTCATTTATAGTTTCCTTGAGGTATTTAAGAACCTTCTTTCTTGTCATTAAATTTTGTGCTTTGGGAGTTTGCATAAACTACGAGAGAACTCCTACTAAATATTTGATGTCTGGCCTAGTAAGATTTGCATAGTTCAAAGATCCTACAATGGATCTATACAAAGTAACATCCTCAATATTTGCTCCCTCATGTGCCCTCAACTTTACATTCACTTCCAATGGATCTGCAATGGGCTTGCAATACACATTCCATATTTTGTTAGTACATCAAGAATGTACTTCCTTTTCATGAGGTATATGCCTTCCTCCTTGTAGATTACTTCTATGCCTAAGAAGTACTTCGATTCTCCAAGTTCTGAGATCTTGAATTCTTCTCAAAGAGTCTTCTTGATATCTATGTGAAGAGATGGATAGGTATGTGCTTGAAGATGAAGAGGTGTTGCAAAATCCTTCATCTACACCAGCCAAATGAACTCCAGGAGTATATGGTGGGCCCTTTTAGCTTGCCAATGGATGTATTAGACACCCTATGTACCTTGGAAGATCACTCTCAAAAAGATAGATCAAAATAGATAAGTTGGAGTTAGCTCAGAGGTGAAAACTTGCTATTCTTGGTTCATACACCTGTCCAGTGTTTTACATAATTCTCTGAGCACAGCAGCAATTAGCTTAATTCCTCTTGGGGAAGTCTAGGTAACTTAAAGAGCTAACTTTCAAGAGTAATCTCATCAAAAATAATAAACCACACACTGAGAATGAGTTTTAACAAGTGATGACATCATCCCGATTTTCACGGGCTGCTATAGTTTGAGACCAGTGAGCAGAAAAATAAAGATAACTCAACATTTAGGAATTCAATGATTATGAAATTTTTTATGGTTATACTAAACAGTAAGCTGAATCCAACAAGGTTTCAATCACTGAATTTGGATAAGTAGCCACTGAGAAATGGCTCTGCCAAGATGAGTGAAAAAGTCGGGTACCTGACAGAGAAGTGAAGATGAACAGACCCTGTTGACTTCAAATGAACATAACTGAAGATTGCAACATCCAAATGAGATGAAAATTTGTGAGCATATAGTAGACTTAAAGAGCTAACTTTACCAAGTTAAATCACTGGAAATGATGCACCAAGCTCAGAGAAAACATCTCTGCAAGCTGACTGAGAAAACTGAGAGTAATGGCAGTGAGTAGTACACTTCACAAGAACATGGAAAGATGAACTCAAATAATCATGAAAATGAAAGTATATTGCTTGTACAATACAATGACTTACTGATACATATGTGTGCCTTGTAATCACACCTTGATATGGCATAAAGCTCAGCTCTTGGAGGTCTTCACATAGGTCTCTCTAACCACGACTAAAACTGCCATCTATTTATAGTTGAGTTTGGGAGGCTAACTTCCCTCAATCACTCTCCAATCAATCAATGATTGATTTGATTCTCTACCTACCACAAATCACGAATTCGTGGCTCCTCTTTCCATTCTTGATCAAGTGGACTCAACCACTTAAGATTCTCTTACTTTTACATTAAGTAAACTCTTCAAAAGTTACAAGAGGTAGTTCACAAGTGAACTTTACATAGTCTTCATTTTAAGGCTTTTTCTATGGCTTTGTGGGACTCAAGCCAATACTTAGGCTTGTCATAGACTTGCTCCAACAGCTCCCCCTCAAGCCAAGTATGGTTGAGGTCTTCAATCTTCCAAGATACCTGCAAACCAATCATAGCCTTGAATTTGCAAAGCTTTGTACCATCCAATGCATTGGTTAGAATATCTGCACATTGTTGATGAGTGGACACATATGATATTTGAATCTCTTTGCTTAGAGCCTTCTCTCGTACATAGTGATAATGAACTTCAATATGTTTAGTCCTTGCATGAAAAATAGGATTAGCAGCCAAATGAATAGAACTCATATTGTCACCAAAAATAGTTGGAGTTCCAAACTCCAATCCAAGATCTTTGAATAATGTCTTCATCCACATAGCTTCTTGTGTAGCTATGGCAAGACCTATATATTCAGCTTCAGTAGAAGAGAGAGCAACTGTGGGTTGCTTCTTGGATGACCATGAAATAAGCTTTGAACCTGCAAAGGTAAGATAACCTGAAGTGCTCCTTCTATCTTCCTTGGAGCCAGCCCAATCTGCATCAGAAAATAGCTTCAAACCTAAATTAGATACATAAGGATAATAAAGTCCTTCATTTATGGTTCCTTTGAGATACTTGAGAATCCTTTTGGCAGCATCCATATGTGGTTTCCTTGGTGTGTGCATAAATTGACTTAGCACACTCACATTGTAACATATATCTACTCTTGTCAATGTGGCATAGTTGAGACTACCCACTAGACTTTTATATGATGTGATGTCCTCTATGAGTTCACCTTCATGTGAGCTCAATTTGTGATTGACCTCCATTGGAGTACCTGCAATCTTACAATCTTGCATCTTGAATTTTGCCAACATGTCCTTAATGTACTTCCTTTGAGTGAGAAACAAACCATGATCTTTGTAGACAACTTCCAAACCTAGGAAGTAGGTAAGTGAACCCAAATCACTTATCTTGAACTCTTCTCTCATCTGATCTTTGATCTTCTTCATACCATCTGCATCATTTCCTGTCAATATAATATCATCTACATATACACATAGGTAGATGACCTCGGAATTACTCTTTTTAATAAAGAGTGAAGGATCTGCCTTGCTTGGTTGAAAGCCTTTGTCCTGCAAGAATGAAACAAGCCTGAAATTCCAAGCTCTTGGAGCTTGCTTGAGACCATACAATGCTTTGTTAAGTTTACACACATAATCATGATAAACTTGATTCTCAAAACCAGGTGGTTGTGCCATATATAACTCTTCTATTATCCAACCATTCAAGAATGCATTCTTTACATCTAGTTGAATTATCTTCCAATTCTTGGAAGAGGCAATACTAAGCAAAACCCTAATAGTAGGCATCTTTGCCACAGAAGAGAAAGTCTCCTCATAATCGATTCCCTGAGTTTGTGCAAAGCCTTTTGCCACAAGCCTTGCCTTATACCTGTTAATTGAACCATCAGAATTCTTCTTGAGTTTATAGACCCATCTTGAGCCTATTACCTTCATGGATGAAGTCTTGGGCACCAAATCTCAAGTGTTTTTTTCCTCAAGTGCTTCAATCTCTTCCTTCATTGCATGCTTCCATTCTGTTTTTGCTTTGGCCTCTTCGAATGATGATGGCTCCTCTTGGTTTATGTCCTGTGCTATGTAGATAGAATGTTTAGTTACTAATGAGGTGTCAAACCCATACCTTTCTGGTTTTTTATTTTCCCTCATAGATCCTCTTAGGCCATGATGTGATGATTCTGCCTCATGTCCAAGTTCCTGCAATTTTGCTTTACCTTTAGACTTCCATGCTTTGATCTTTTCCATGTGAGATTCTTCATCATCCTCCGAGGTGTCTTGTTCTTCAATCTTTGATTGTTCTCTACCAAGCTTTGGAAAATCTTCTTCAAGATCATATGGTAAATTGATCTTCCTGCATGAATCTTCATACCATGAATTATTCTCATCAAAAACTACATCTCTGCTTACCAAGAATCCTTTGTTGGTAGGGTTGTATAACTTGTAGCCCTTTTGATTGTTGTCATATCCAATAAATACACACCTTTCTGCCTTTGGATCCATCTTGCCTCTAACCTGTGAAGGAACATGAGCAAAAGCAATACATCCAAAAATTTTACAATGATCTAAGCTTGGTCTTCTTCCATTCCAAGCCTCATATGGAGTCATCCCATCAAGGGATTTTGAAGGCAACCTGTTAATCAAGTAAGTGGTTGTAGATACAGCCTCAGCCCATAAGTAATTAGGTAAATGCTTTTCATTTAACATAGACCTTGCAGCTTCAACAATTGTCCTATTCCTCCTTTCTGCCACTCCATTTTGCTCAGGAGTGTACCTTGTAGTTACCTCTCTTTTGATTCCTCTTTCTTGAAGAAAAGAATCAAACTCATGCGAGAAGTATTCTCCCCCTCCATCTGACCTTAGCCTTTTTAGTGATTTACCTGTTTGATTCTCCACGAGCCAAATATCTTTTGAAACATGAAAAATCTTCATCTTTGTGTTTCATAAAGAATAGGATAGTCCATCTGCTGCAATCATCAATAAAGGAAACATAATACCTTGATCCAGATACTGAAGCTTCCTTGCTAGGTCCCCATACATCTGTATGAACCAACTCCAAGAGATCTGCATGCATATAACCTTTCTTCATGAATGGTAACTTGTGAGACTTTCCAAATTGACATGCACTACACTTATAAATCATATGTTGTTTTGACAAATTAGGGAGTCCAAGTACACTTTGGTCCTTGCAAATGTGCTTTAATGACCTTTCACCAATATGTGCTATTCTTTTGTGCCATACTTCCAATTCTGTGAGTGTCTGACTACCATAATTAAAGAGAGCAATGTTTCTAGTGTCCTGTAATTCAAATGTGAAAAATCTACCTGTCTTTTCACCTTTTGCAATTCTTCTGAATCCTTGACTTGGATCTTCAACAAATGCTCCTGCTTTTGTGAACCTGACTTGCAACCCTTTCTCTACTATCTGCCCAACACTTATCAAATTCTTTGTAATGGTAGGGACATAGAGTACCTTACTGAGTAGGTTGATGTTTCCATCAGGTGCTTTGACATTGCCTATTTTCTCCACAGGATGTTTTGTATCATCTCCTGTTTGTACCTCATGCTTATTCCTTGGATCTTCTAAATCTGATAGGAGTGCTACATTTCCTGCCACATGATTTGAACAACCTAAATCTATGTAGAAAACATGCTCATCAGATTTACCTTGTGGCATAGCCATGTTCATGATCAATAATGAATCCTCTTTGTTTGAGTCTTCTGTGTAGTTATTGTAGTCTCTCCTTCCTTTGTAGCCTCCTTGATAGTTTGAATGATTGTAGTTGTTGTAGTTGCCATGGTAGTTGTTGAACCTTCCTCTTGAGTAGCCATAACTTCGTCTATTGTATCCTCTGCCTCTTTGATTCCTGGAATTCCTAAAGCAATTTTCAGTTGTATCATTAGTTAATCCACAAATAGAACATGAGTTGGAGTCTTGGGATCTCCCCCTGCCTTGTCTACCTCCTCTTCCTCTACCTCTACCATGTCTTCCTCTACCTGCATAGTTAGCTTGATATGTACCTGCTTCATCATCCACTTTCTTTGCCTTTCCTTTGTTATCTTTGGACTTGCTTTTATCATTGTATAAAGCTGAAGATTGATTACCTTTAGAGCTTTCTCCATTTTTTATAAGCTTTGCCTCTTGAGTAAGTAGTTGTCCAATCAGTGTATTGAAATCAAGTACATGTATGTCCATGTACAAATCCATAGTTGTGGTGAATGCTTCCCACTTGTCATCTGCCTTCAAGCCATTGATGACCTGCCTTACAATTTGCTCTTCCTCTATTACCTCTCCAATGTTTCCCAACTCATCCGCTATGTCCTTGAGCTTTATGACAAAATCAGTGACATTTTGTTTGGGAGCCTTCTTGAGAGTTGTGAAATCCAGCCATAGTTGATGCTTCCTAGCTTTGGTACTTGAAGAAAAGAAAGCTTCAAGTGAATCCCACACTTCCTGAGATGTCTTACAACTCCTAATGTGAGGCAACAAAAAATCTGAGATAGAGTTGAGGAGATAAGACCTTGCAAGTGCATCCTTGGAGCACCATGTGCTCAATCTTTCTTGCTCTTCTTGTGTTGGTTGAATTTTGTTCCTGAAACTTGGCATAACCTCATCTCCAGCCACATAACCATATAAACTTCTACCTTGGAGATAAGCTTCCATTCTTAATGACCAAGCTGAGTAGTTACCTCTGTCCAATTTGTCAATTGATGAAGGAAATCCATCTGCCATGTTGTCCAACCTTGCTCTGATACCACTGTGAAGAGATGGATAGGTATGTGCTTGAAGATGAAGAGGTGTTGCAAAATCCTTGATCTACACCAGCCAAATGAACTCCAAGAGTATATGGTGGGCCCTTTTAGCTTGCCAATGGATGTATTCGACACCCTATGTACCTTGGAAGATCACTCTCAAAAAGATAGATCAAAACAGATAACTTGGAGTTAGCTCAGAGGTGAAAACTTGCTATTCTTGGTTCATACACTTGTCCAGTGTTTTACATATTTCTCTAAGCACAGCAGCAATTAGCTTAATTCCTCTTGAGGAAGTCTAGGTAACTTAAAGAGCTAACTTTCAAGAGTAATCTCATCAAAAATAATAAACCACACACTGAGAATGAGTTTTAACAAGTGATGACATCATCCCAATTTTCACAGGCTGCTATAGTTTGAGACCAATGAGCAGGAAAATAAAAATAACTCAACATTTAGGAATCTAATGATTATGAAAATTTGTATGGTTATACTCGACAATAAGCTGAATCCAACAAGCTTTAAATCACTGAATTTGGATAAATAACCACTGCGAAATGGCTCTGACAAGATGAGTGAAAAAGTCGGGTGCCTGACAGAGAAGTGAAGATGAACAGACCCTGTTGACTTCAAATGAACATAACTGAAGATTGCAACATCCAAATGCCATGAAAATGTGTGAGCATATAATAGACTTATAGAGCTAACTTTACCAAGTTAAATCACTGGAAATGATGCACCAAGCTCAGAGAAAACATCTCTGCAAGCTGACTGAGAAAACTGAGAGTAATGGCAGTGAGTAGTACACTTCACAAGAACATGGAAAGATGAACTCAAATAATCATGAAAATGAAAGTATATTGCTTGTATAATACAATGAATTACTGATACATATGTGTGCCTTGTAATCACACCTTGATATGGCATACAGCTCAGCTCTTGGAGGTCTTCACATAGGTCTCTCTAACCACGACTAAAATTGCCATCTATTTATAGTTGAGTTTGGGAGGCTAACTTCCCTCAATCACTCTCCAATCAATCAATGATTGATTTGATTCTCTACCTACCACAAATCACGAATTCGTGGCTCCTCTTTCCATTCTTGATCAAGTGGACTCAACCACTTAAGATTCTCTTACTTTTACATTAAGTAAACTCTTCAAAAGTTACAAGAGGTAGTTCACAAGTGAACTTTACATAGTCTTCATTTTAAGGCTTTTTCTATGAGTTTGTGGGACTCAAGCCAATACTTAGGCTTGTCATAGACTTGCTCCAACTATCTATAGTTCCTACTCCATCATTCGCTATGAGAATAAGGTCATAAACATAAATGCAAATGTAGACAACTGGATTAAATTCCTTCTTCATGTACAATGACGAGTGGGATTCAATTTGTTTGTAGCCACATTTGGCTAAGTATTTCACTAGCCTTTGGTTCCAATCTCATTGGGCTTGCTTGAGACCATAAAGAGCCTTCTGTTACCCACACACATGATGAGGATACCTCTGATCTTCAAAGCCTTTTGGCTGCTCCATGAAAATAGTCTTCTATAGGTCACCGTTCAAGAAAACATTCTTAACATCTACTTGGTGGATCTTCCAACTCTTTGAGGCTACAATGGCAATGAGAATTCTTACCATAGTCATCCCTTAATTCCTCTATACCTTGGATACCCATTTGTTGCCTATCACCTTTGTGTCCTTGGTCTTAGACACCAATGACTAAGTGTGGTTCTTCTTGAGTTCTTTGAATTCTTGTTGCATGGATTAGTTCCATTCTTCATGCTTGCTTGCATCCTCCAAACATATAGGTTCTTCACATGCAACTGGGAGAATCATGTATGCATAATGTTTGGCAATGAAAGATTCATAAGTTAATTAGTGAATTGCATAGCTTACTCTTGACAAGAGTAAGCTATGCAATTCAGTGATTAACTTATGAATCTTTCATTGCCAAACATTATGCATACATGATTGGGGTGATGAAGTAAACCCTTTTCTTCTTTCTTTTGATGTCTTTACACATGAAGTCTCTATCTTTTCAAATTCTCGTTCACTGTTGCTATCTATCTCTAGCAATGGAGTGTCTCGATCATGTTCTTCCTCTTTGCCTTTGATTCTTGTAGAAATTTCTTCACTTGGAGTGGGATTGCTTCTCATTATCCCTTTCCATAGAGATGTGTGGCTGCCCCTTGATGTTGTCTTTGAAGTTGAAGGATAAGAAATCTCCATAATTTCTTGGTCGTTTACATGTCGTCTCTTGGCATGTATGTCTTCAACCTACAATGAATCTTCCACACCATACCATGGCAGCAATTTATCAAAGAAAACATATCTAGATACCTTTAGTTCTTTGGTTTTAGGATCATAACATCTAAAAACCTTTTTCTCGCTTGAATATCTAATAAAAATGCAGCTTTTAACTTTTTCTTCAAGTCTATGGCTCAATTCATAAGGCATAACATGTAACATACACAACAAAAAATGTTGAGATTAGATAGATGCAATTTCGTACCATACCATGCTTTGTACAGACTTGAAGCATGTACACCTGAAGTGGGCCACCCATGATGTAGATGGATGTGCTTGCTGCATCTGCCCAATAGCAATTGGGCACATTCATCTTCTTGAGCATCGATCTTGCCACTTCATCTATATGCATATTTTTCCTCTTTGAAACCTTGTTTTGTTGGGATGTATACTTGCATATATATGTGTTTTGATGCCATTATGACTTAAAAATTTAGAAAAATCCTTGGAGAAGTACTTACCCCCTCCATCAAATTTAAGAGTCTTTATGTACTTGCCCATCTCTTTTTCAACAAGTGCTTTGAAAAATTAAAAGTGACTAAACACTTCAGCCTTGGACTTGATGCAATACAACAATGTCATTCTTGCGTGATCATCAATGAATGTAACAAAATATCTATTCCCTCCTAGTGAGGGCTCTGTGATTGATCCCCATACATGGGTGTGAATGAGGTCATATGGAAATATGCTCCTTTGTGTATTGTTGTTGAATGGCAGCCTTGCTTGCTTTCTAAATTGACATGCTACACACAAATTTTGCATACTTTGAAAGCAAAAATTTGGAAAACCACTTATCACACCTTTCCTTTGCATATCCTTAAGCTATTTTCTTTTTGCCAAATGTTAGATAAAACATGGTGATGAGGGTGGTCTTACATCCATGGTGAATATCCTTCCTTCCTTCTTGGCCTTTAGCTATCAAATTGTAGCCTTGCATTGGATCTTCCATAAATCATTGTTTGTTGTTGAACTTGACTATATACCTTCTTTCAAACATCTATCCAACTAATACTAGATTCTTCCTGATTGTGGGTGCATGCAACACATCTTTGAGACACTTTGCATTCTAATTTTCATACAAATGAAAATCACCTATGTGTGTGATCCTATGCTCAATGTCATCCTCTATTTTTGCATGCCCTTTTGTGCTTGGTTTATGCAAATTTCAAAACATTTCCCTATTGCAGCTCATGGGATTTGAACATCCATTATCGATGTACCATATGGTGTTATGCCTTCTTTCCTACCACTTCTTTGCATTATGGCTAAAAGATTGTCGTTCTCAGATGTATTTGAGTATTTGCAAAGTTAGCTTGATTCTTCTTCTATCCTCCTAGGTTGTCCTTTGAGTAGCAGTCCCTTGCAAAGTGGACTGACTTGCCACAATTGTAGCATTCCTTTGTGTAGTCCCTTCCTTGAAGTCAATCTCCTCTTCCTCTAGCTCCTCCTCTCCCCGTGCTCCATAGCTTTGAATCAAACCTTCTTGATCATTGCTTGATCTTCCTCTACCTTTGCCTTTTTCATTGTGCCCACCTCTATTTCCTTTGCCTTTACCTGTGCAAAAGACCTTGTTTCCCTTTCCCTTTGAATGGCCTCCATTGAGGTTCATCTCCTTGATCACCATGAGTATGAATAATTTCTCAAAATCTAGTAATGAGTCCCTCACATATACTAAAGTAGTTAATGGACTCCATTTATCATCATCTTTCAACCCATTTAGTGTATGGGCTACCAAATCATCATTGTCAATGGAGCTACCTATTGATCCTAAAGCATTTGCAATCTCTTTTACCTTGAGGATATTATCATTGATGTTTCTCGTTTTCTTAATTTGTTCAACACATATTTTATTTGAATCTTTCGTGCCTTTCTAGAAGTGGAGTACAATGTCTCCAAAACCTCCCACACCTTGTTGGATGAGTCCAAGTCTTGGATGTGATCGATCATGCTATTACTAATATGTTGAGATAAGATGAATATGAATATGCTATCTCTTTCATTTCACTGATTCACATCCATTTCTTGTGCTTGAGTGAATGGCTCTTCATATTGAGGTATCTTCCAATTCTTGGAAGAAGTAATACTAAGCACAACCCTAATTGTAGGCATCTTTGCCACAGAAGAGAAGGTCTCTGTTGTGATAAAGGCTTCTTCCTAAAGTATAGCATCCACTAGAGAGTGACTGAGTACGTATCCACCCATCCAGCTCCACTCATATATATACCAAAGGTCCAAGGGGTGCATGGCTTAATTTTTATCCATGTGTCCATGTGGACACTTTCCAAAGAAAATCACATGGCTTCTATTTCAATTGAAGCTTTCCCTACACGTACGAGTCAAGGTGTCCTTTGGGATAATTATTCCTAATGTAAAGAACCCTTCAATTGAGACTTCCATTGAAATAAAACCTCAAGGGTTCAAACCAAAAACATAGGTTCCTTCTTGGAGGGTCTAACCCATTAGTTTAAACGAAGGGTTCCCTATTATTTGAGGGTATAGTCCAAGGTTTATACAACATTTGTCCCCCTTTAAAATTTTCGTCCTCGAAAATGTGCTTTGATATATTATGTGGAGTATTCCCCCATGCACCATGATTTAGTTCGTTGATCATGGACTCACTCTCAATGGATATTTGCCTCGTTTCTAACTAATAGTTGGAAAAGAGGGAAATCTTTTGTTTGCGGAACTTACTTGTTCCCAAGTAGTGCCTTCTTCAGTTCCATCCCTCCATTTAACTAGGCACTCTTTATATAGGTGATTTCTTGTCTTTTTATCTCGAGTGCATAGAATCCTTTTTAGTTCATGAGGGATGTTAAGAAGGGAGATTGGTTCAATGATTGTATCTGAAGATACAAGATTGTCTTGTTTAGATAGTTTTCTTTTTAATCTACTTACATGGAATGCTGGGTGAATTAAATAATCATCTAGAAGTTTTAACTTATAAGCCAAAGTCCCGATTCTTTTGAGAACCTTGAAAGGGCCACAAGACCTTCGAGAGAGTTTAGGACAAGGTCCTGTTTTATATGTTTCAGATTTCTCAAGAACTTTAAGATATACGAATTCATCAACCTCAAATGAAATATCTCGCCTTTTAGGGTCCCTAGAAGATTTAGCTCTATCTTGGGCTTTCTTGAGGTTTTCCTCGGCTATTTTTAGCTTAAAGTTCGTGTCTTCTAAGAAATCTTTAGCTATTTGGACTTTCTCATTTTGTAGTCCAACTGCATAGGGTGCTCTTGGTTGAAACCCATACATTAACATGACAAGACTCTATTCTGTTGTAGAGTGCTTTGCACTATTATAAGCAAATTCTACTATTGGTAAATAGTCTTCCTAGTTGGTTTGGGTAGAAGATACGTATGCTTGTAGCATATCTTCAAGTATTCGATTGAATCTTTCAGTTTGACCATCCATTTGTGGATGTTCAACAATACTCATGTTTAGCTTAGTTTCCAATCTACTGAATACAGCTCTCCAAAAATGACTAGTGAATTTTCTATCTCTATCAGAACTATGTCTTGAGGTAATCCATAGAGTCTATAAAGTTGTTCTATGAATAGTTTAGCTAATTCTTGAGTTATTACTGTAGTACGAGGAGGTATGAAACGAACCATTTTGGTCAATCGATCAACTATGACCCAAATGGCATCATGGCCTTTAGGGGTACATGCCAAGACTGTAATGAAATCCATGGAAATACTCTCCCATTTTCCACTTGGAATTTCTAAGGGATGCAACAAACCCCCTATCTTAAACTTTTCGGCTTTGTTTACTTGGTACTTGGTGCATCTACGTACATAATTATTTACATCTTTATGTATAGTAGGCCAGTAGAATTTCCTTTTGATTAATTCATAAGTTTTGTTGGTTCCAGGATGTCCAGCACTTGGGGCATCATGACATTCAAACAAAATGTTTTTCCTAAGTTTGGAAACGCAAGGGACACAAATCTTTCCTTTGTATAACAGATATTCATCTTGAATATTGTAGTGTTTAAACTTATCTTCACTTAATAAGTTTGTGCTTTGAGTTGAAAGCTTCTTCTAGGCTTCGTTAAAGTTGGTGTCTTCTTGATACTTGTCATTCATGAGTGTTACTAAATCATTAGAAATTTGTAGGCATCCTGCTTAGTGGATATGTCACAATATTAAATTTTCCTTTTCTATATCTGAGTTCATAGTCAAATTCTTGGATTAATTCGGCCCATCTAGCTTTTCTACGTGATAATTCAGATTGGTTTGCAAACCATTCAATACTTGCTTGATCAAAAACTATAATTACTTTGGCACCAAACAAGTAATGTCTCCATTTTTTTAGAGCATGCACAACTGCATAAAACTCATTTTCATAGGTAGAATAATTTCTTTGAGTTGGGTTTAGCTTTTGGCTTTCAAAAGCAATCGGTCGAACATTTTGATTCAAAAGAGCTCCTATTGTTAGATCACTGGCATTTGTTTCAAGTATAAAGGGTTCATTGGGATCTACTATCTGTAGAACCAAGGGTGAAGCTAAGGCTCTCTTAAGTCTTTCCATACTTTTAGCCTATTCCTTCTCCTAGTTAAGGCTTTTGGGTTTACCCTTTAATTTTTCAAATAAAGGGATTGAGATTTTTGCAAAGTTAGGTACAATTTTTCTGTAGTGTTCTGCTAACCCTAAAAAACTTTGAAGTTCTGGAATGGTTTTAGGGTGAGGCCAATTAAGAATAACTTGGACCTTGTCAAGATCTACTTGAATCCCTTTTTCATATATAATTGGAAAATGCTTTCCAAATGTTCTAGGTGAGAGGGTGCATCTTGACTATAGACAAGAATATCGTCAAGGACATCAACTAAAAACTTTCCTAGATAAGGGCTTAGTATAGTGTTTGTTAATGTCATGAACGTGGCTTGGGCATTTGTCAGTCCAAAAGGCATGACTAAAAATTCAAAATGCCCATATTTAGTTATGAAAGTTGTTTTAGGAACATCTTCAGATGTAATTGTAATTTGATGATATCCTTGATGGAGATCAAGTTTTGAAAATATCTTAGCTCCTTTTAGTTGATCAAATAGATAATCAATTTGTGGCATTGGATATGTATTCTTGATGGCAACTTTATTCAAGGCTCGATAGTCAATGCATAGTCTCATTGATCCACCTTTTTTCTTGACTAAGAGAATGGGTGCTACCTAGGATCAAAGACTAGGCTTAATGAATCCCTTTAATTAGGTATTCATTTAACTATTTCTCTACTTCAGCTTGCTGGGAAAAAGGGAGTTTATAAGGGGGTTTACATATAGGCTTAGTTCTTGGGATCAATTCTATAGCATGGTTGACTTGCCCACGAGTACGAGGTAAGCCATGGGGAAGTTCTTTGGAAAAATGTCCCAATAATTATTTATTAAACACTTAAATTTAAACTTTTCATGTTAAGATAAACGAGACAAGATATAAGAAACTAGATTCATATTATATACATTGTTTACATCGGTTGGAAGAATCATTAAAACTTTTCTTTTTGGGTATTTACAAGTTTTTTCAATTCCATGCTGGAAATCAAAGGAGTACTCGGCACATCATGCTCTCCTTGAATTAGATAACGGATTCCATTTCTTTCAAATTCCAAAGTATTTAGCTCATAGCTTCTTTTAAGTGTTTTTCCTAAGCCCCAAAGCCACTCCCTACCTAGGACCACATTAGTTATTTCAACGTGCATGATCTAGAAGTCTAATTTACCTTTATAACCTTGAAATTCTATTTCTAGGTTACAAATCATAGTATCCTAGACCTTCTTGCCTTCACCCTGCATCATGGATACAACATACTAATGAGGCGACTTTTGCTGGGGTAACGTCAATCTCTTCACCTATGAGTAGTTTAGGAAATTATGGGTGGCCAAGTAGTCTATCATGACTCTGGCCTTTTCCCCACTTATGCAAGCATGAAGTTTGACCAATTCATGAGCTCCAAACTAGTTTTGGACCCACATTGAGTGAGACAAACAACACTGATGCGTGTAGTCTTCATGAAGAACTTCCACTTTTTTCCAGACTTTACTATTTTCGAGATTTAAGAGATGAATACCACTGTTGTAAGAAAGGCTTCTTCCTAGAGTAAAGCATCGACGTGAGAGTGAGTGAGTAGCTATCCACCCATCCAAATCCACTCATATATATACCAAAGGTCTAAGGGATGCATGGCTTAATTTTTATCCATGTGTCCTCCCAAGTGTCCTTCATGTGGACACTTTCCAAAGAAAATCACATGGCTTCTATTTCAATTGAAGCCTTCCCTTCATGTACGAGTCAAGGTGTCCTTTGGAAGAATCTTCTCCCAAGACTAAAGTTTCTTCTTCCTTAGGATAATTATTCCTAATGTAAAGAACACTTCAATTGAGACTTCCATTGAAATAAAACCTCAAGGGTTAAAACCAAGAAACATAGGTTCCTTCTTGGAGGGTCTAACCCATTAATTTAAACCAAGGCTTCCCTATTGTTTGAGAGTCTAGTCCAAGGTTTATACAATAGTCTCCTCATAATCAATTCCCTGAGTTTGTGCAAAGCTTTTTGCCACAAACCTTGCCTTATACCTGCTATTGGAGCCATCTGAGTTCTTCAATTTGTAAATCCATCTTGAACCTATCACTTTCATTGATGGAGACTTGGGAACCAACTCCCAAGTGTTATTTTCGTCAAGAGCTTCAATTTCTTCTTCCATTGAATGCCTCCATTCTGATTTCTTCTTTGCTTCCTCAAATGTTGAGGGTTCCTCTTGATTTATGTCCTGTGCTAGATAGATTGAATGTTTAGTCACTAGAGAAGTATCAAACCCATAACTTTCTGGCTTTCTTTTCTCCCTCATGGACCTCCTTAGGCCATGATGTGATGATTTTGCCTCTTGTGCAAGTTCTTGCATTTTTGCTTTACCTTTGGACTTGCACATTTTTCATACTGAGTTGCCTCATCATCTTCTGAGGTACCTTTCTCTTCAACTTTAGGAGGATTATCCTTAACAAGTTTTGGAAAATCTTCTTCAAGATCATAAGGTAAGTTGAACTTTCTACATGAATCTCGTACCACCTATTCTCATCAAACCTTACATATCTACTCACCAAGAATACTTTGGTTGTTAGGTTGTATAATCTGTAGCCCTTTTGATTGTTTTCATATCTGATAAATACACACCTTTCTACTTTTGGATCCATCTTCCCTCTAAGCTCTGAAGGAAAATGAGCATAAGCTATACATCCAAAAATCTTACAATGATCCAAGCTTGTTCTTCTTCCATTCCAAGCCTCATATGGTGTCATGCCATCAAGTGATTTTGAAGGTGAACTATTAATCAAATAAGTGGCTGTGATATAGCCTCAACCCATAAGTAATTAGGTAAGTGCTTCTCATTTAGCATAGACCTTGCAGCTTCAACAATTTTCTTATTCCTTCTCTCTGCCACTCCATTTTGCTCAGGTGTGTACCTTGTAGTAATCTCTCTTTTGATTCCCCTCTCTTGAAGAAAGGAGTCAAATTCATGGGAGAAGTACTCTCCCCCTCCATCTAACCTAAGCCTTTTTAATGATTTACTTATTTGACTCTCCACAAGAGCCAAATATCTTTTGAAGTATGAAAAGACTTCATATTTGTGTTTCGTAAAGTATAATATAGTCCATCTACTAGACTACTTTGGTTAGCATGTATGCTAGATGTGTCTTACTTGTTAGAGCACAAGAAGTTTTGACAAGTGTCATGCACATGATATTGTCTCATGGAATGCCATCATGACAACTTATGTTGATTATGGCTATTATGTGCAAGCACTTCAATTTTATGAATTTATGTGAAGTTATGCAGTTTTCCCACATGCACTAACTTTCATCTATATGTTGAAGGTTTTCTAGAGTGCAGGTGGAGTGCAAAATCTTGATAGAGTGCGTGGTGAGATAGAAAAGTGGGGATGTTTGGAAAGAGAGTTGGATGTTGGGATTACATTGATTGACGATATGTAGAGAATGGATGTGAAAAAGCAAGATTCTTTTTGTTTTACTCAAATGGAACTTGAGGGTGTCTAGTGATGGAGAGTGCTAATCTCCAAAAGAACAAGTTATCCTTGATTTTAGAGAACCTCCATATCAAGAACAACTCATGACCTCAACCAATTTTGGAAAACCAATGCCAAATTATCAAGACTTGAGTGAACTATGAAGAAACTCATTACACATAAAAGTCTGCTACACTTAATTCACTCATTGAATGGTCAAATCTGTAAAGTTTTCAATGAAACTTTATAACAAGGTGTACACCTTCTCCAAGTTAAATCTTGCCAAAAGATTCAGTAAATCTTAAAATTTGCTAAAAGAAATGTACTTATGATTGAAACTGTTCTTCTGTATAATCGATTTTGACACCTGCAACTTCTAATGCATGGTTCTCCCAAAATAAACCCCATCTATTCAAATTCTTTTAAACACACGTAGCTTACCTTTCAACTTAAAGAATGACTACTTAATTGCTCAAAAATTTACATTGTGGAGAGAGATTCAATCAAAACACTGACCACCAAGATTGCACTTGTTCTTGCCTTCACTTCTTCACATTTACACATGTAAATATTCCTACCTAAATTTCTCTCAGTCTGATTACAATTAGACTCTCAGATCTTGACCATAGATGCATTAACTATGGACTTAGACATCTACAAAAGGATTTGTGAAATGTTTAATCACAAAAGGAGAGATGAAAAAAAGATCGCGACTCAGATTTCAGATGTTTTCTCTATTCTCATGGAAAACATATGATTGATGAATCTCATACATTCATCACACATATTCTTCTTCTACTCATCTATTCTTGTTCTATATCTCTTCTCTCATTTATTTCCTGACTCTATACTTGTATATATAGGCATATATGTACAAAATCATCACCATTACAAAGGTATAAGTGTTTATTTCAAGCTCAATGTACATGTATATACAAGTCTTCATCTTCTGACTATGCACTAATCTTCAAACCTCAAAATTTGATCTTTGCATTATTCTTTGGCTTCAAGCCTTGTCCAAATCATCAATTGTTGATTGTCTTGCACCAACAACTCCCCCTCACTCATCAATTGTGATTTTCTTTATCATCTTTATACCTCCCATGTCTTTGAACCTTTACAACTTAGGTTCAATTTCTTTATCAATCACCTTCTCTCTCAAGAAATGATATTGGATCTCAATATGTTTCGTCCTGACATGAAACATACGGTTAGTAGCAAGATACAATGAACTCATATTATCTCCATGAATAGTGGGTGTACTCTGAATGATGTCAAAACTCTCCATGAGAGTCTTCAACTATATAACCTCCTTTGCATCTTCAACCATACCTTTATATTTTGCTTCTGTGGATGATAAAGCAACTATATTTTGCTTCTTAGAACACCAAGAAATTAATTTATCTCCCACATAACATAGATACCCATAGGTTGACCTCCTATCATCAAGATTACCTTCCCAATCTGTATCACTATATATCTTGACTTTATCTGATGTGAATCCATATTACAAACCTTCTTTGAGTGTACCCTTAATGTATCTTAGCACCCTTTGTCCTACAATCCAATGTTCTTTCCTAGGACACTGCTTGAATTGAGACAACACTCCAACTGCATATGACAAATCAGCCCTAGTTAATGTAGCATAGATTAGACTACCAACCAAACTTTGATACAGCTTCATGTCCTTCAATTCTTCTCCTGCATATCTCCTCTGCACTCTTTGAACTCTCTGGTTCTTCATATTCTAGATCAAACATTGGCATCTCTTAATTGTCAATTTGAGCATCAACAATCTCTTCATTATCAAAAATTTGAATCTTTGATTTCCGCTTTCTTTGGGTCATGACTTCTACATCACCTCTCAGAAGATTGTGTCCATCCTTGGCCTTTACTGATCCAATGGACTTCACATTATGCTTTGTATTATCCCCTGTTTGGATTATATGATTACTCACCTTATTCTCCAAATCAGTCATCAAAGCTATCTTGCCACTCAGATGATTGCTCCACCCTGAGTCTATGTAGAAGACCCTTTGATCTTCACATTGTCTTTCACAAGTTGCATTCATCATTAAGGTTGAATCCTTTTTCTAATCTGAAGCATAGTTGTAGTAATTATTATTGTAGGATTGACTTTGAAAGCCTCTACCTGCATTTCTTCCAAAGAAACCTCTACTACCTCTATCTCTGAAGTTACCTCTCTGATTTCTACCACCTCTTCCTCTTGAACTGAAATTCAGATTATATCCTCCACCATTTTGATTATTATGCCAACATTTGTCAGCTAAATGATTATTCTTACCACAAATCGAGCAAGCTTTGACACCATCTTTATTGCTTCTACCTCTTCCTCTTCCTTTGCCACCTCCTCTTCCTCTTAGGAAGTTGGCTTGACTCATAGTGCCTTCATCTTCATTCAATTGTTGCTTGCCTTTGTTAATCTTTTTCTTGTCCTTTGAATACATTGTTTGACCTATACTTTTATCAAGATCACCTTTGACATCCTACTCAAAGGTTAGCATATGTCCTAGCAATTGATTCAAATCAGGAGTGAAATGATCTAGTGACAATTTAGTGGATAGAATGAATGGCTTCCACTTATCATCTCCTCTCAAACCTTTGAGAATTTTTCTTACCAATTTGTCCTCTTCAATGTCTTCATCAACTGCTCCTAATGTAGCTACAATGTCTTTCATCCTTGCTACATAATTAGAAATAGATTGAGAAGCCTTCTTCTTGAATGTGGTGAAATCTGTCCATAAAGATGCCTTCCTTGACTTTGTAGTGTTTTGGAAATGCTCCTCCAAAGCATTCCATATTTCACTTGCACTTTCAACTCCTCTAATGTGAGGTAGCAAGTAATCATTGACTCCCATGTAGATAATGCTCTTGGCTTGAGCATCCTTCTTCATCCATGTCTTCAAATCTGAGAGCTCTTCCCTAGTTGGAACACTAGGATTCCTAAATTCTAGTTCCTCTTCTTCACCAGTGATGTATCCTATCAGATCTTTGCTCATAAGATGAGCTTCCATCCTCATTGACCAAGCACGATAGTTTTCTCTATCCAATGTCTCTATTTGAAGAGAATCTCCCATCCTTTCTTCACTTGTACTTTCAAAACTTCAACCTTATGAGTACTAAATGTACATTGGCTTTGAAATTTACTCCTTCTAATCCTTTTGATTGCTCTCCTGTGTCTCTCTTTAGCTTTTCCTTCAAACTTTGTCCTTTTGAATTATCTAATGCTGATTTTTGTATGTTTGCAATAGTTGGGGTCTTCCTTTTCTTCAAATCTAATGCTTCGCGCTCTGATACCACTAATGGAGAGTGTTAATTTCCAAACGAACAAGTCATCCTTGATGTTTAGCACCTCTATATCAAGAAAAACTCATAACCTCAACCAATTTTGGAAAACCAATGCCAAATTATCAAGACTTGAGTTAACTATGAAAAAACGCATTACACAGAAAAGTTTTGTACCCTTAATTCTGTCATTGACTCATCAAATGTGTAATGTTTACAATGAAACTTTATAAACAGTGTCTCCTAAAGTTTACACACCTTCTCCAAGTTAAACCTCTCCAAATGATTCAGTAGATCTTAAGATTTGGTCCAAACAATATACCTATGTATGAAATTGTTCTTCTGTGTAATTGATTTTGACACCTACAACTTCTAATGCATGGTTCTCAAAAACTAGATGCCATTTATTCAAATTCTTTTAGCCACACATAGCTTACCTCTCAGCGTAAAGAATGAGTAATTATTTGCTCAAAACTTTACATTATGGAGAGAGATCTGATCAAAACATTGTCCACCAAGATTGCACTTGTTCCTGCCTTCACTTCTTCACATTCACACATGTTAATGTTCTTACTTAAAATTCTCTCAAGGTGATTACAATTAGACTCTCAAATATTGAACATAGACGTAGAAACTATGGACTTAGAAATCTACAAAAGGATTTCTAAAATTATTAATCACAGAAGGAGATATGGAGAAAAGATCGCGACTCAGATTTCAAAATTTTGCTTCTATTCTCATGGAAAACATATGATTGATGAATCTCATACATTCATCAAACATATTACATATTGTTCTTCTACTCATCTATTCTTGTTCTATATCTCTTCTCTCATTTAATTCCCGACTCTATACTTGTATATATAGGCATATATGTACAAACTCGTCACCATTATAAAGGTATAAGTGAACTAATTTCATCCTTAATGTACATGTATATACTGGTCTTCATCTTTTGACCATGCACTAATCTTCAAGCCTCAAAATTTGATCTTTGCTTCATTCTTTGACTTCAAGCCTTGTCCAAATCATCAATTGTTGATTGTCCTGCACCAACATCTTGCCAAACCTTGAGACATTATTGCACAACCTTAAAGTATGTGGGAATGTAGAAGATGATGACACTAGAAATAATGTGATTAACTTTGTTGTCAAATGGAACGATTTTTATTGTCGATGTTCAAATAATAATACAATTGCCAATGGGTGCATTGAAAAGGATATGATTTGTTTATCCCCTGAATCAGCCTATTGAGTGTATCATATGGATAGTAGGTCTTTGGGAGAGAGGTAGGAGTCTGCTTCAGTCTAGTTTAGTCTATTTCATTGGCAAGCTTTCCACATTGCATGCTTCCGTTGGCAAGAGAAATCGGCATAGTAATGACAGTGGGAGAAGGGGTGTAATGATTGGTGGCTGAGGTGAATCTTACAACCAACAAAATCAAAGTGGGGAAGAAGGAGAGGAGGTTTTCTCTTCATTGTTGAATGGAAAGAGGATTGAAGGGAGGTGGATCTTCATCCTTAGTTGTAGAGAGATGATGTGAAGGGAAAGGGTAAAAGAAGGAGGCACAGTCATTGGAGGGGTGCCACTTGATTTTAGCTTTGGTATTCAAAAGATGTATGCTTGGAAAAAAACAAAAAAAGGGGGGTGTGTCATGAGAAAGGAGATAAGGAAGAGATCTCACTCACTTACTCTCACTCTCAAAGAGGAGCACACACACATATTGAGGCAACAAAGAATGATCTTCTTCTTCTTCTTCTTCTTCTTCTTCTTCTTCTTCTTCTTCTTCTTGTTCTTCTTCTTCTTCTTCTTCTTCTTCTACTACTACTACTACTACCACTACCACTACCACTACCACTACCACTACCACTACCACTACCACTACCACTACCACTACCACTACCACTACCACTACCACTACCACTACCACTACCACTACCACTACCACTACCACTACCATTACCACTACCACTACCACCACCACTACTACTACATAAAAGGAATGCACAAGAATGGCCTAATACAACAATACAAGTAGTGCAATTTATAAAGAATAGTACATAAGGAAAAACCTAATGTTTGTGAATGAGTGAGCTGACAAGAAACAAGTAGTGCTTTATTGAAAATATTAGGAACCTGCTCATCTCTCCTCACATAAACAAGATCAATATCACCTACTATTACATTCTCTCTTATGAAATGATAATGTACCTTGATATGCTTTGTTCTATCATGAAAAATAGGATTTTGTGCTAATTAAATGCTGCTAGGATTATCATAATAGATAATGATTGACTTTTGCACTTCCGCACCTAAACCTGCAAGTATCATCTCTAACCATGATGCTTCACATGCTTCCATTGTAGTATCTCTATACTCAACCTCTGTACTAGAAAAAGCAACAATGGGTTGCTTCTTGCTGCTCCATGTAATAGCTACAATCCCAAATTAGAATAGAAAGCCATTGTTAGATCTTCTATCTGAAATATTATGAGCCCAATCTGCATCGATGTATCCACAAACCTGCAAATCTGCAACAGCCTAAAAAAACAAAGCATAATCCAAAATAGCACTCACATAATGTAGAGTGTGCCTTAGAGCATCTAAATGTGGTTTTCTAAGAACTTTCACAAATTGACTTTCGAGTCCAACTGTGTAGCTTAGATCAGGCCTTGTAATTCTGAAATATATTAAAATTTGCACAACTTTTCTATATATAGTAGCATTTTCCAGTGCTTCACCTAATGTAGTATCCAACGTAAAATTCTGATCTAATGGCATAGAGATTGGCTTAGAATTATCCATATCATACTTTTATAGCATACTCAAGGTATATTCCCTCTGTGACATCTATATAATTGTTTATGTGTAAGGTCAATGCCCAAAAAATAGCATAGCACAACAAGATCTTTCATGTCAAATTCTTGCATAAAGGAAAGGAGTTTCTTTACCTCTTTAATTCTTTCTTCATTATCGCCTCCTATAATCAACTCATCAACATAAAATAGCAACAATCGTGATGCCATCATCAACCTTCCTTGCATATAATGAATAGTTTGCATCACACATAGAAAATCCAATTATGGGTAAGTAATTAGAAATCCTTGCATGTCAAGGCCAAGGGGCTTGCTTAAGCCCATACAAATCTTTTTGCAACCTGCAAACATGTTTTGGGAGCTTTGAATCTTCATATCCTTGTGGTTGGCCCATGTATACTTCTTCCTATAACTCAACATGTAAGAAAGCATTCTTCACATCCATATGATGCAAACTCCATCCTTTTGTTATAGCTAATGCAACAAGTGCTCTAAGAGTATAAATTTTAGCTATAGGGCTGAACGTTTCCTCATACTCAATGACATATGTCTGTGCATATCCTTTTGATACCAATCATGATTTATACCTGCTTATGCTACCATCAACATTGTGCATTACTTTGTAAACCCACTTGTGGCCTATGGGTTTCTTTCCTTGTGGCAATAGAACTAGCTTCCATGTTTCTTTCCATAAAGTGTAGCCATCTCCTCATGCATAACTTGTTCCCAATCTGCATTTCCAATCGCATCTTCAAAACAAGAAGGTTCAGCATCTTGTGTTACCTTGGTCATGTATGTGCAATGATGAGCCATCTAGCTATCATACGTCAATCATTGCACTGAATTCTACATCCTCCCAGATCTTGTTGGTCCTAGGTCACTTCTCTTTGTATCATCTGCATGTGACTTTCTTACTCCTGGAGTCTTCATAGAGGGTATTCCAAGTTCCTCATCAAGGCTCTTTTTTGAACCGCTTGATTCTCCATGAATTTCTTCAAAGCTTGTAGATGTTTTACTACCAACAAAAAGCTTTTGTTTACATTTCTACGATGTATCTAATGGACTAAAATTTTTGTGCAATCTTCCACTCCATGGATTTGCTTGGTGATGCATCAAGTCCACTCAAAAGTTGGGATTTTGCACTTGATTTTTCAACATTTCCTTTGTAATTGGAACAAAGATTAACTTTTTCTTTGGCATGTGCATAGAAGCTTGATATTTCATCAAATTTCATATCTTGGCTTACCTTCACATGTCATGTGAGTGGTTATAACACTTATATACCTTTTTCTCAAGGGAGTATCCAATGAAGAAACATTTTTCTACTTTTCTATCAAACTTCATCCTCAACTCATCTAGAACATGTACTTTCATATGTGATAAGTTTGGCCTTTCACCTCTAAACTTCTCTTCATGTGTAACTTGATGTACAACAGTAGTTGAAGTTTTCTTCATGATGTATAAAGTAGTGTGCATATCTTATAGCCTATAAGAGTAAGGCATATTCTTCTCAGCCATCAAGGATCTAACTAGTTTGCAATATGTCTATTTTTGCATTCGACAACCCCATTCTTTTGTGGTGTGCACCTGCTTGAAAATTGCCATCGAATTCCATGCTTTTTAGAAAGCAACTAAAATCATTTGGCATATATTCATCTCATCGATCATATCTTAATGTCTGAATATACTTCCTTATCTACTTTTTGACCATATCCTTAAAATTATGGAAGTGAGTGAACACCTCACTCTTCTCTTTCATGAAATATACCCATTCTTTTTGTCTATGGGCATCAATGAAAGTAACATAAAATCTACAACCACCCATAGATGTGGTCTTTGCAAGACCCAAACATCTATACGTACTATTTCTAGCACATTCTCACTAACATGCTTGTCATGCGGAAATGATGCTCTTGACTGTTTACCAAATTGTCATGTTCCATATACCTTTTGCATTTGTGCAACCTTTAAATTTGGTAGTCCATTGACAATCTCCTTTGATTGTACCAATTTTAGCCTCTACAGGGACAGAATGTCACTCAGATAAAAAGCTTTGAAGAAAAGAAAAAGCACAAATCGAAGAATTTAGAGAGGATCAGATGATAGATATAGACGAAGATAGCAAGATTGCACAGCTCCAATAAGACTCTCCAGCAAGGTCATATAGCCTAAAGTTAGATCACTAGAAATTGGAAGCACTTCCCCATAGAGACAACACAAACAATAACGGGCTGACCAAGTCCCTGGAGTTAGTAGATTCTTGAAGTCTCAATGCGACAATCATAGACTATTGCTGCCAAATAGATATGAAAAATTATTTTTTGATTCGTAAAAAAGAGTAAATGGACATGAAGAGCCTAAGCTTCATCGTCTACATGAGGGAAATGGAGTGATGGTGAGGCACAAGTCTTATGGGAGTTGCTCAATGCGCAACAGAACATGTTGAAGATGGGGGATTTTGATGAGAGTGACCGCTTTGGGAGTATGAAGTTCACCACTAATTAGAAAATAACTAGAGGCGAAAAGGAATAACTTATTTGAAAGGGGCACAGTTCAGAGGCTTCTTTTGCAAAGGAGGATTAACTAAAACAATAATGTAGTACCTCTATTTGTGGTGGGATCCAAATCATCATGTTTCTTCTCCCTTATCTTATTTGAGTAATCATTTGTTCAGCATGTTAGTTGTATTCCATTCACATGCTCATAAATGTTTCTTGATGAATGGTGTTATAGTTGAGTCCCCCTCAACAGAGGTAGAAATTGCATGTTGATATTCAACTCAGTTGTTTTAGAATGTTTCAATCACACATGAAAGGGAATCAACACAAATAAGTCTCACTTTAAAAGATATGAATGGCTTGAAAGTTGCACATTCTTGAATCGAAGCTATTATGGGTTTATGAACTCACTTTTAACATCACTAGAAGAGGATCAAATCAAGTAAAAAATAAGAATCTTGTTGGCTGAGGAGTCTTTCATAATTTTATCTTCTAATTCGGTCAGGTATGGTTGCTAATTATTGAGGAAGGTTGATTGCAAGGTTAAGAGACCCCTTGTGTAGAAGCACACAAGGCTAAGATGGTCGACTAACATGATGGCCACCAAGAAAGAAGCTAGAGTATCGGAAGTGGTCCAGCTAAGCCAACAACAAAGAAGAGGGCTTCTATATGGGCCTATGGAGGGATTAGGGGGTGCATCAGTAAAGAATCTAGCCTAGAAAGTCCTACTTTCATGACACTCGCCTTTGTCACAGCCACTAGTCAAAGCCAAAATAATGTTAAGAGAGGAAAGAATAATGGAGATGGTAACAAAAGTAGTGAAAGCTACAAGCATTACACAAGAAACATATAGTGTAATGCTAGAGACAGTTGCGGATCGCACCCAAGGCATACTTATATCCAATATTTGGTGTGGGAAATATTGTGGCTATGGCCATACAGCCATAGAATGTCTTACTATCTCAAGTCTACTTATAGATAGACTGCCACCCAAAAGGTAGGGTAGTACAAGACATTAATTTCCTTCAAAGGAGGTGAGAAGATATCATGTTATAGATGTGGGGTGGAACACTTCATTAGAGACTGTCCACAACCTCCAACACTAAGAATAGAAGGAGCTTATTTTAAGGATTGTGGTAGGGAGCATTTGATAAGAGATTGTCCAAGAAACCCTCAAAAACACATCAAGTAACAACAAAACAACAAACACATCTAGTAACATACCATTAAAAGCAGTCAACATAATGGAGCAAGAAGAACTGAGTGATCATGAACAAGTAGCTATAAATGCCATAACAAGAGCTCAAGCTAAGCAACAAAGCATAAAAAATGAGACATACACACAAGACAACAAGAGAAATTTATTTACAAAAGAAAAGAAAAACAGATTAAAAGGGAGATGGGAAAAAAACTTGAGAATGGGTAAAAACCTAAACCTCGAAGAGGAAACTATAGGGAACTCAAATAATAGCCAACAACAAAATACACAGATGCAAAATGAGGTAAAAATTTCAAAAAACTTGGAAACTCTAATAGAAGCATACAAAGGTAGAATTCAAGATGGACCAAATCCTATAGATCATGTGCTGGTTTATCCAATGCCAGATATAGAGGATGAGAGAATGCAGAGGTGTAAACAAATCATAGAGGAAGCACAAAACAAGTTTGAAGGGATAGACAATCATCAAAAAACAATTGAAGAGTTAGATGCAACAAAAATTAGGAAACATTTAGTTTAGGAAGAAAATTCACAAATAACCTTCCAAATCAATCTAGACAAACACTGTATAAGTCTATATCAAACCACAATGGAAAAGTTAGTAAAACTAAATCCTCATTTACAACATAATATGAAAATTTGGGAAATAAAGTCAAAGTGCCTAGATCCACAACCACAGGAAATGGAAGAATTCATGTACATACCTATTGATAAGATAGGAGGATATTGTGAGGGAGAAGAAGGGAACTCAACTTTGAGAATACAATTTGGTGATAATCATGCCAAGGATATATTGGATAGTGGATATGGAGTGGCAATCATGACTAAACAAACTTGGGAGAGATAGGGAAGGAATGAGCCGATACCTACCAAAATGAGATTACAACTTGCAGACGGACACATAGAAATACCTCTAGGAATTTGAGAGAAGGTGATAGTGGAAATATGTGGAATAGAGATAGAGCATACTTTTGCCATAGTTGAATTTCCACAACCTACCTCCTATGAAATCATCCTAGGAAGGCCATTTATGAGACAAATGCAAATTGTGCAAGATTGGGGTAGAGATTGCCTATATCTTCAAAGCAAAGCAAGGGTAACTAAAGTAAATTTAAGAAATGGGCAGTATTGTGATATGTCCCCTCAGGAATGGTTCAAAGTTCATCAAAATCAAGAATCAAGTGAAGAATCTAGAAGTGAAGATCAGAATGAGAAGGAATCATCAATTTGGAGGTGTGATGTGATAAGGAATCAGGTACATAAAAGAAGGTTACTAAGTAAGGAGGATTTCCAAGAAGAAAGGAAGTTACAAGATGAAAATTACATTCCACAAAAATTTGATGATGAAGAATTTGAGCCTTATGGATGGAATCAGATTTTGACTACCATGGATTTGGCTAATGATGAATATGTGGGAGTAATTTCAAGATGAAGAAGGGTATGATATTTTTCATATAGCAGTACAAATGATAAAAGTATCAAAAGAAGAAGAGAATTTGAAGGAAGAGGTACTTTTTAATACTAGAAAAACACGATTTCTAGAAGATGTGGAGGCTCGAGATGCGATAGAAGACAAAATCTCAAGAACTTATAGAAAATGTATACACAAAGAAATGGAAGAAAGGAAAAAACCTGAAGTGAATAAGAAGAATAAGGAAGAGGAGCAACAATTTGATGTACCTTCAAACTTCAAAATCTATGAAGTGGAAGACAGATTACTTTTAAAAATGAAACCAAAAAGGGATAACAAGAAGGGGGAGTCATATGACAATGAGGAACAAAGTAGGAAAGTGGTGATTACTCAAGAAGAGGGGAGAGATAGGCACATTGTCATAGTTGATGACATGTCAAATCAAGAACAGGAAGCATTGATAAATTTGGCCAAAACTTAAAGCGATGTGTTTGCCTATAGTTATAAGGATTTGAAAGGAATTGATCCTTAAATTCGTGAACATAAAATCCCTATTACTCGTGATGCAAAACCTAGCAAACAAAGGCACTATACATTTAATGACAAATACTCTGCTAAAATAACGGAGGAGATTGACAATTTACTGGCTACCAATTTCATCTATGAAATTGAGTACACTAAGTGGATATCTCCTATAGTTGTGGTACCTAAGAAGAATGGAAACTCAGGGTGTGTATTAATTTGAAAAACTTTAATGCAGCAACTATAAGAGATAGCTATCCATTACCAATAACAGATCATCTCTTAGAAAGGGTTGCACACAAGGAGGTCTATAGTTTTTTGGATGGTTTTTCGGGATATAATAAGGTACCAATAGCTTTGAAAGATCAACATAAGACTGCCTTTTCCATGGAGTAGGGAATATATGCATTCAGGGTTATGCCTTTTGGTTTAACCAATGCTCCGACAACTTTCCAAAGGTTGATGTGTCACATATTCAAAGAATTTCTTAGAAACGTGATGGAAATTTACGTTGATGATCTTTGCACTTTTTCATTAAAAAGACAAGATCATTTGAAAGATCTGGAGAATATATTCAAGAAATGTAGAACTTAAAGAGTATGTCTAAATCCTGAGAAATGTGTGTTCTTTGTGAGGCAAGGGAGAATGTTAGGGCATATAGTTTCTAGAAATGGAATTTCAACTGATGAAAGGAAAATCAAGGCCATAGTGGATCTACCAAAACCAACTAATGTAAAAGAACTTCAAACTTTTATGGGACACTGTGGATATTACAAGAAATTTGTGCACAAGTTTGCAGATATTGCAAAACCTCTATATGCATTAATTCCAAAATTTGAGCGGACCATAGATTGTGATCAAGCCTTTGAGACTTTAAAAACTTGTCTAGTGACAACACCTATTCTAAAAACCCCATAGTGGAATCAAATTTTTCATGTTCATGTTGATGCTTAAAATTTTGCTTTGGGATGTGTTTTGGCACAACCAATTTAAGGGAGCAAATTAGATTTTCCAATTGCTTATGCTAGTAGGCAATTAAATCTAGCTTAAAGAAATTATACAACCACTGAAAGGGAAGGATTGGGAATGATATTTACTGCAAAGAAATACAGACATTATCTTTTAGCCAACAAGTTTAAATTCTTTGTGGATCACCAAGCCTTGCTTTACTTGGTGAACAAACCATGTCACACTGGTAGGATAGTCAGGTGGTTCCTACCATTGATGGAATTTGATTTTGAGGTAGTGGTAAGACAAGGGAAAAATCATTTAAGAGCATATCATTTGTCCATAATACAAACCAAAGAGCCAAACTCACCTCTAGATGATTAATTACCAAATGCATATCTGTTCAAAATAGAAAGTATTCCTGATTGGGCAATGACTTTGGTGCCTTTGTTAACCATTGGACCTTGTAGAAAACACAAAAAATACACACATTTAGTACTACAAAGTAGGAACTTTGTATTACTTGCTGGGCACTTGTAGCATATAAATCACATTGGTATACTAGAATATTGCACTCTAGAAGATGAGCAACAGGAATATCTAAGAAAAGCACATTGTTGGAATCCATGTACTCATGCTTCCACAGTAGTCACCTTGAACAATCTCAATAGAATGGGTGTACATTGTCCTACAAAGATTCAAGATGTAGAGAAATATGTTTCCAATTATCTTAAATGTCAATCTTTCCAAAATTTAGATATTATAACTTCATACTGGTTTCAGAAAAATCCAGATTGGAGTGCACACATCATTGAGAAGTTAAGAAGAAATCAATCATTAGAGTCATGAAAAGTTAGTGCAGACTCTAGAAATCTATAGAAAATCTCTGAGGAGTATCAATTGATAGGAGACCAATTGTACAAAAAAGGAATGGATGGGTATCTAAGAATATGTGTTCCTAAAGATAAGTATATGGAAATGTTAGAGATGGCACATTCAGGAGTAGCTGGAGGACATTTTTCAAGTGAAAGGACTGCTAAAATCATTCTATATTCTGGATCTTGGTGGCCAACTCTTTTTCCTGATCGAAGAACATATGTGAAAAGATGTGACATTTGTCAAAGAGCAAATCAACCAAGTAAAAGAGATGATATGCCATTAGTGACACTTATTTCAACAAGAGCATTTAGCAAGAGCGGATTGGATTTCATTGGACCTATCCATCCTCCTGCAATATATTCTCATGCTAAATATATACTTGTAGCTACAAATTACCTGACCAAATGGGTAGAGGCTAAGGCTACAAAAAGAAATGATGCTCAAACCACTACACAATTTCTTTATGAAAATATTATCATCAGATTTGGTTTCCCAATTGAATTGGTAAGTGATAGGGGGACTCATTTTATAAACCAAGTAATTGAAAATATAACTGAGTATTTCATAACTAATCACAGAAAGTCAGCCCCTTATCATCCACAAGCAAATGGATTAGCAGAAAGCACTAATAAAGTACTTTGTAATGTTTTGTCAAAATTAGTAAATACAAATAGGAATGATTAGGATTTACAACTTAATCATGTCCTATGGGCATATAGAGTGGCATACAAAACTGCTATTGGAACAACACCATTTAATTTTGTCTATGGGAAAAATGCAATCTTGCCATTAGAATTTCTCATACCAACATTAAAGGTGGGGAATCAATTCAAGTGGGCTAGACATGAATTATCTGAAAGAGCGGTGGAATTGGAAAAACTTGGAGCTTCAAGACTTCAAGAAATTATGAGCATATATGCAGATAAAAGGAGGCAAAAAGCATATCATGATGTTCATATTAAAGAAAAGGATCTGCAAGTGGGGGATCTAGTTCTGTCATATACCTTGAAAGAGCATCAGAAAAAATTTCAGAAGAAAGGACATGGGCCTTATATTATCAACCAAATCAGCAATAGTGGAGCGGTCCAATTAGCTAATATGGATGCAGAAATCGTGCCTAATTTCATAAGTGGATGTAGAATAAAAAGGTATGATCTTCCATTAACTACTCTTGAGTGGAAAAGAACACATCAAGTTCAAAGCAGGAAAAAAGAAGAGGAAAAAATCAGATATGAAGCTCAATAAGAAAGAATTAGGAAATCTAAAGATTAGAGAAGTTTTCTTATGTAAAACACCTTCAGGGGTGGTGAGGGAGCATTTGCCTATCATAACAATGAATTTTCATAATGAGAAAATCAAGGTTTTGTTAGATTCAGGTGCACAAGTCAATTTGATAAGTTCAGGATTGTTAAAAAAATTAAAAATCAAGAGGAATAGAAGCAAAACATTTATCAATCTATTGAAGTTAAGTTTAATGAAGAAAATATGAAAATCGACTATGAAGAATGGCCTGATCATATGATGATTGAGAAAGTGATTTTAGGACAACCTTGGATGAGGCAAGGTAAAGTAATTTTGAATTTTGAAAAGATGAAGCTGTTGGAAGATGCATTTTTGGAAACCTTTCTTGAAGGAAAAATATTGTAAAATGATAGAAATTTGTAGAAATATTTATGCAATTGTTGTAAAAATAAGGAAGAGTCTTCCTTATGTAGGATAGAATCTTATGTATTTTTTCTAGAATTTTTGGAAACTCTTAGATAGCATATTTTTAGATTAATAGAGGAAAGGACCAAAATACAAGTGTGAAAGAGGACACTTGAAAATGTATATAAGTCAATTTTCTCTATTTTGGAGAGATTGGTTAGTCATTTGTACATGCTATCAATAGAGAAGAGAGAGTTTCTGCTGAAATCGTGTTTTCTGCTGTTATGTGTGTTTCCTTTGATGTGAAAGCTTGTTTCTTGCTTTATCATGGAGATTTATGAGTTTCATTTGTGTAATGATGAGTAAGATGTATGAAGAGAGATGATTACTGATGTATTGAGTGAAGAAGGATTGAAGACTGATGCAGAAATGTGAAAATTGTCTACTGTTACAGAATCGCGATTGTCTCGTCTCTGTGATACAGGTGATATTTTCCAATTCTGATTTCATAATTGTATTTTGTTGAGAAAATAACATGAATTAGACACAAAGATCATAGAAAATGATGAAGATTTGCTCTAGATAAGGTAAACCCTAGATATTTCCTCTTCATTTTCATTTTCTCAGAATTCCAGCCATCAATCTCTTATTTCTATGAATCTATCATCTAGAAGGGGCTGTGGTCTTATGGATATTCCCAGGATTGACAAAATAAAGATGATTTGTTGATTCTTTTGTACTTCATGATTGGAGAGGACAACTCCAAAGTCAATAACAAACAGAAGCTTAATTTAAAAGTAAATGACAAAAGGTTTTTAATGTTTTTTTTTGAGTAATGAAGAACAGGGAATTCAATAGGAAATCTATGACTCAGAATTGGAAAGATTTACCTTTCCAATAGAAGATACAAAGGACTCACCAAAAAGAACTTCTCCGTGATCAAATCAAATTCAGAGAAAAACAGAAGGAAATTGAAGAAATCAAATCTGTTAGAAAAATAGTTGAAAGGTGGAGATTAAGAAATAACCAGAAAAATATAGACATAAGAACAAAATGGATGTGGAGACCTAAGACATCTAAGTACTGCTCATCAAAAGAAGACTGTTTGACCCCAAAGGAAGAACCATCAAAAATCAAGTATTACTGGGTGAAAAAATCAAATCTGTTTCAATTGACAGAAAACAAGGACAAATATACTGAAGCACTCCAAAAGCATGAAAAGCCACAGGTGAAGGAAAGTGCAATGTCATCATCATATACACACTTGGGATTCCTTACTTAAGACCTCATAATTACATCATAGTGGATTCATGACATTCTTGAAATTATTTCCATGCACTTTACCTCATTCTCTTTCTAGGAAAAAGAATAGGAGGGGAAGAGAGTTTTTTGAATTGTCTTTAAAGACAAAAGTTCTAGGAAAATGAATATGGAAAATCATTAAAAAAAGAGAGAGAAAAGGAGAAAATTATTATTAAAAAAAACCTTCAAACCTACATCTATTTATGTTAATTATTCTTTTATGCAAAGACTTTTTATATAATTTATAAAGCACCAGCAAGATATAGGTTACAATATGGGAAGAGCTATGGAGTTATTGTTCAATTTTTTTCTTTGACATTTTTTTCTTTTTTCTTTTTTTTACTTGATTTTCTTATGTCAATTTATTATTTTCTTTTTCATCAAAGCTTTAGATATCTTGCTACACATGTGATGATCACTCTAATTGTGTTACACCTGTGATGTAATAAGAAAAAGATTATTTATTTTCTCAAATTTATTTTTTCTCAAGAAAAATGTTTTCTTTTTTATATCTCTTGTAACTTATGTGGTGGGAGTTTTTTGTGTGATGTGTTATATTTTCTCCAGGATGGTGAATACAAAAGAACTACCTATTCATGACTTCAAAGCTGATTTTGTAACACTGTCAGGAGGACATTGGTTTTTAGACAGTGAAATAGTGGTGGAAGATGTGGAATTAGAATCTGATGAAGAACAGGATCTTCCAGAAGCTGAACAGATAGCCAAAGAGCTGAGGCAAACAATCAATATCATTAGTCAGCATATCTTTACAGTGGGGTTGGTGGCTACAAATATACTATGTTATGCCAAGAGTTCTATAAGTTCCAAAGAGTGGCTGCTAATTACAAAAGATGGAAGTCAGTATGACTACATAAACTATTGGATGAACCTCTCTTTTTTATAGGCTTTGAGAGAGTATCACAAATCATGTCTAGTCCGTTTGAATTGGGCAAGCCAGTTTCTGTTTGCCAGTATAAGCGTCTCCAAGTCTGCTACAGGTCTAGCGGAATTCGTCTGGGCAGTCCTGTTCAACTTTTTGAGATACAATAAATTTTGTGCATCAAAGTATTTTAGTCACCGGCCATGGCTGAAAGCAGTGATGTATTCCATATGTTGGCTATTGAGGATAAATTGGATGGTACCAACTACCCGTTATGGGCTTATATGATGCGACATGTGTTGATTGCAAAAGGACTGTGGAACATTGTGCAGGGTGTCGAAAAATGTCATATCACACCTGCAACTGTTACAACTGCAGGTACTGAAGCTAATGTAGAAGGTGTCGAAGATGATGATATTCTGCATATTACTATTCGTGCTGTGGTTTCTGTTGCAACTACTGTAGAGTAGATTCGTTGGGATGGTAGAGATACCTAGGCACATGCATTGATAGCTTTGTCTATCAAACATGCCATTATTCCTCACATTCGCTCTTGCAGGACAGCTAAGGATGCTTGGGATACACTTACCACATTGTACCAAGCTAGGAATGAGGCTCGTGTTGCTTACCTCCGAAAACATTTAGAGAGTGAGCACATGAATGAAGGTGATTCTATGGACAGTTTCCTAACGAAGATCAAAGACTTGAAGGAATAGTTGATTTTTGTTGATGAGGTTATACCAGATAGCTCACTTGTGCATACCGTTATGAATGGTCTTCCTGATTCATATAAGAGTTTTGCTTCTACTCTTCGGTTGATGATGAAAGGCAATCCAAATGCCTGATCATTTGAGGAGTTAGTCTTTGTTCTGTTGCAGGAAGATCAGTCTAGGCAGAACAGGTCCATTATGCGAGTTGTAGATCAAGCTTTCCTGGCTAGTCAGAAGGGCAAAGGAAAATGGAGCTCTTCAACTAGTAAGCAGAAATCTGCTAATTCTGCATATTCGAAGAAGGAAGATAAAGATGAGAAGAAATCAGAAAAGCAGAAATTGTTTTGTAAGTACTGTAAAGGGAATGATCATATCATAAAGAACTGTCCAAAACTGGCTGCTAAAGAGGCAAAGAAGAAAGAGGCTGGAATGGTTGTTGTAGAGGCCTCTACACCAAAAAACAGAGTCTGCTAATCTTGTGCAGGAAGAAGAATAGATGTTTACTACTGTCTGCAATTTTGACCCATCTTCTCATGAGCAGTGCATGTATGTAGTAGACTCAAATGTTTGGTATTTTGACAGTGGGGCAACCAAACATATTACCTCACAGTGCAGTTTCTTCTCTTCACTCGAGCCTGCCCCTATAGGGAATACTGTTACATGCGCCAATCCTCTTATCCTGTTATGGGAGTTGGTAGGATCATTTGACTACTGCTGATGGTAGTTCTTTCACTTTTTCATATGCTTAATTTGTGCCATGGATCAAGAAGAACCTGTTATCAGTTTCTGCATTAGGCAAGATTGGCTTGGTTGTGAAATTTGTTGATGACAGATGTACAGTTCATGATTTTTCAAATGGCGATGTGATTATTTCTTCTTTCATTTTATGTCGGTTGTATAAGCTCATAGACTATGAAAGATCTGTAAATGATTTGGCATGTGTAGTAAATGATTTTCAGGCTATGTCAGATGCAAAGCTTTGGCATGCATGCTTTGGTCATCTAAATTTTGCTAGTTTGTTACACCTGCAGAAATCTGAAATGGTGTCCTCTTTGCCCAAACTTGAGGCATCTCGAAAACATGTTTGTGAAGGCTGTATTTTGAGCAAAATGGAGTGTTCGTTCTTTCCAAAAGATGGTTCAGTTCGGGCTACTCAGAAAATTGAAGCTTGTACATAGTGATGTCTATGGTCCTATGCAGACACCTTCTTTTGGGAATTATCTTTACTTCGTGACTTTCATCGATGATTTTTCCAGGCATGCATGGGTATATCCATTGAAGGCAAAGTCCGAAGTGTTCATGTGCTTCAAACAGTTTTTGGTTTTGGCTGAAAATCTGTCAGCATGTAAAATGGGCACCCTCTGTTGTGATCGAGGGGGGGAGTATATGTCTTCTAATTTTAATACATTTCTAGCTAAACCTGGGATAAAACACATACAGTGCCGTATACACCTCAATAGAATGGAGTTGTTGAACGAAAGAACATGTCACTCATGGAGATGGCGAGGTGTATGGTCAAGAGTCAGGCTTTACCACATAGTTTCTGGATTGAGGTTGTCATGTGTGCAGCATATGTACTGAACAGGTGTCCCACTAAAGCACTGCAGTCTATCACTCCATATGAGGCTTGGCATGACCACAAGCCATCTGTTGCTCATCTGCATGTTTTTGGTTGTTTGGCATATGCATTAGTGGCTAAAAAACATCGCTGAAAATTAGATGATAAACTAATAAAATGTATTTCTGTTGGGTACAATTCTGAAAGTAAAGGCTATCGTCTCTATCATCCACAAACTAAATGCATTCTCGTTAGCCATGATATTGTTTTTGTGGAAGATGCTATTCAGCCATTGCTTTCATGTACTAAGGAGACATCTGTTAGCTCCAAAGACATGTATGATACTTTGCTGCCTCTTTTTACAGGTGGACAGTCTAGTGCTGGTCCTGATGAGGCAACTTCTTAGCCTTTGCATGTTTCATGTGATGATGCAGATAATTCCATTTCTGATGCAGATGTACATGATGCACTTATTGATGAGAGAGCTGATATTGAGTAGTCAAGAACTATGCCAAAATGGCTAGTGCAGACCTTGCGCGACAGCAAATTAGATGCACCTCTGTCATATCGTACTCGATCAGGCTCTCATAGTGCCTCTTTTGCATCAGATTGTTATGCTATGGCTGCATTTAGTCTCTGTGATGAGAATGAGCCTGTTTCGTTTGATGAAGCACAAAATTCAGAAAATTCGATGGCTGCTATGCAATCTGAATATGATGCAATAATGAAGAATGGTACTTGTTCTTTATGTGACTTGCCTCCTATCAAGAAGGCCATTGGCACTAAGTGGGTATACAAGCTGAAGTGTAAACCTGATGGTACAGTTGATAGGTATAAGGCTAGGCTTGTTGCAAAGGATTATGCACAGGAAAGAGGCATTGATTTTGATGAGACCTTTGCACCTACATGCCGTATGACTATTGTTTGGAGCATTTGTGCACTTGTAGCCCATCATGGTTGCAATGTACATCAGTTGGACATTAGAACTGCATTTTTCAGAGGCAGCAATCCAATGGAGAAAAGCCTTGTTTGAAATGGTGAATAGTTTGAATGTTACAGAGAGAAAAAGCCATGATTTGTTATCTCAAGTTTATCAACGGAAGAAGAAATAAATGAAGCTCTTATTACTCTTCTGTCAGAATATTTTTTGTCAGGAGCCAAAAAGTCTAGGAGGGGAAGAATGTTAGAGGAAGCATATTTTGAGGGAAATTATTTGTAATTTGACAATTTTTGTAGATATATTTATCCAAATGATGTAAAAATTGGGAAGAGTCTTCCTCATATAAAGTAGGATCATATGTATTTTTCTTAGAATTTTTGGAAGCTCTTTGATAGCATATTTTTAGAATAGAACGCAAAGAGGATCAAATTTCAAGTGTGAAAAGGGACACTTGAAAAAGTATAAAAGATAATTTCTTCTATTTTGAAGAGGTTGGTTGTATTATTTTCATGCTATCCAAGTAACGTGAAGAGCTTCTCTGCAGAAAATCGTGTTTCTACTTTTCATGATCATCTTCTTGATTTGTTGAGTCTTCTCATTGTGTAATCCATGGAATTTTTGAACTTTTCTTATGTATTTCTGAGTGAAGTGTATGAAGATAGGTTAGTGTTAGTAGATTGAGCAAGACATTGCAGAAGATCAAAGCTAGAATTGGAAATTCTCAGTTTTTACAGAATCGCGATTGTCTCGTCCGTATGATACAGGTATTATTTTGGAAATATGACTTGATATTTGTATTCTATTGGAAAAATGGCACACTTTAGGCACAAAGATCATTGAAAATGCTGTTGTACAACTCAAGATAATCAAAACCCTAGTTTATTTCCTTTCTTCTTCACAAATCTCTCATAAAACAATTATGTCAATTCTTATTCTTGGATTCCATTAACTAGAAGGGGTTGTGGTCTTTGCATACTTCCCGGATTGACAATTTAAAGATGTGTAGTTAATCTTTTGTGCTATAATGATTGGAGAGGACAAATCCAAAGGTTAACAACAAACAAAGTGTCACATCCTTATTAGACACGAAGCACCCAATCCAAAAGGTATTAAATGGAAAACTAATAACAGGATCAAAGATATAGTGAGTGTCTTGAAGCCACCAAAATCCTTTCAAGACCTCAATAGGAAGTGTCAAGGGAGCACTAGATTGTGCCCTCCGACTAGAGTAGACAAGATTCTGGAATTATACTTTCAATTACAATATCACCCATGTAGGGGAAATAATATAAGAATAGGTAACTAATACAAGGATTCCCACAACCTAGGACTCATAGGTATGGATAATAGACTTAGTAGACGTAATACAAGAGATCCCACAAATCGGGACTGTAGGTTTGAAACACAATATCTCAATTACAAGAAATCCCTTTAAGGAGATGAATTGGATACTAGAAATAACTTGACATGATCTCCTTCTATGAGATTACAATAGGACAAAGCAAGATGTCCAAGATACAAGACTAGATAAGACTAGAACAAAGAACAAAACTAGAACTTTAACTATTACTTGGAGAGTAATTGGTGATCAGGTCTCCTTGAGCTCCCAAGACTAGCATTGGCAAACTAAGAATATATGTGGCCAACCCCTCCTTATATAGGTTTTCAAGGATGGTTACAAATTGATGATGTTATCAATGATGTCATCAACTCAAAACAAGACCTCCAGGTGTCAGAGTTAGGCAAGTAGACAGTCGATCTTAGGGTTTGGACCCAATGGTAGCATTACTTTTTCCAAATTGTGAACCAATTATGAGATGTAGAAATTCACATAGAATCTAAGGTTTAGGATGGTTTCCTTTGTATCCATGACATCACCTCCCCCTCAAGCAATGATTTCAATGATGAGAGGTTATGTGAATCTAAAATCTTCTAAGGCTTGAATCTTCATAGCTCTCAGTCTGTCTAGAGTTGTTGGTATGTGGTACTAGAACACGATGATGATGGATATCCATGATGAAACTAAAAAGGATTCATAGTATATTTACTACATAATCAACTTCTTCATTCTCATGATGGGATGCATTTATCTTTTGACTTTGATGATGACTCCTTTGATATGGTATGGTGATTATTGAATTCCTAATTCAAATTTGTTTCTTCTTCTTAGGACATTTGAAAACCAGATGATCATGATCTCCATGATAAAAACATAATCCATTGTCTTTTTTATTCTTTCTTTCCCTTAGTGTAAGTCTCCTTACCTTGATGTTATCTAATTGCATTAGTTGTGGTTGTGATTATTCCAACATATATTGTTGAGGGATTAAGTTAAATTTGTATTCTTGATCTTGCGTAGAATTATTCTTCTCTTGCTTTCTCTCAAACGACCTATTATCACACTCAATTTCTTGATTCATAAATTCATTCAAAGTATTAACCTTGGGCATGGTTAACATGAGGTCCTTGACATCATCACATAGGCCCCATCGAAATCAGTTAATAAAATAATCCTCATGCCATTTGAGATGACAAATGATTTGTCTCAATTTTGATGCATAGAAAGAAGTAGGTGTATTTCCTTGATAAAGCCTCCTTATCTTTGTCTCAACAACACATGAAAAATTGGTATCTCCAAAAGATTTCATTAACTCTCAAACAAAGGCCTTGAAATCACACAAAATATCCATGTCCTTCTCCAAGATAGATGCAAACCATGAAAGAGGAGGACCACATAAAAAAGTGCCTATGAGTCCCACTTGAGAAGGATCGTGGGCATACCTACTGGGTTTCATTCTTTTGAAGAGCTTCATTTGCTTAAGAAATCATCTAAACTTTGAGCTTGTCCCATCAAATTTCTCAAGTATGCTCACTTTTGGTGTTTTCTTCATATTGCTTTCCATGGGGGTACTTGAAGAAGATTGATTTACTATGATTTATAGCTCTTGGATTTTTCTTCAAAGTTATCTGGATTACATCTTGAATATTGTGGTGTTGAGTCCTTTCTTGGTTTCCTTGTCTCTTGGACTTGTTCTTGAATGAATTTAAGTGTAGAAAAAATTTCTTCCATGAATAATCTCCATGTTGCCTAGTCTTGATGAAGGTAGTCTTGCCAAAATTTCAAGGGAGCACTAGATTGTGCCCTTTGGTTAAACTAGACAAGATTTCAAAATTATAGTTTTGATTACAAGATCACCCATGTAGAGAAAAAAATCCCTTTAAGGAGATGAACTGAATGCAAGAAATAACTCAACATGATCTCATACTACGAGCTTGCAACAAGAGAAGGCAGGATGTCGAGGATACTAGACAAGAGAAGACAAGAAGAAAGAACAAAACTAGACCTTGAATTAGAACTTGGAGAGCACTTACTTGGTGATCACAACTCCTTGAGCTCCAAGAATTGCATTGGCGAGACTCAGAATATATGTACCCAACCCCTCCTTATATAGGTTTTCATGGGTATTTACAAATTGATGATGTCATCAATCATGTCATCAACTCAAAACAAGACCTCTGAGTGTCAAAATTTGGCAAGTAGGTAGTCAATCTCCTTTCAAAGCATGATGATAGCATTACTTTATCCAAATTTTGAATCAACCATGAGATATAGAAATTCACACAGAATCTACGGTTTAAGATGGTTTCCTTTATGTCCATGACAATAAGTGGCACTTAAATTTTTCTTAGATTAATTGGAATCTCAAATTAAATGATCTTTGGCACCCTCTGATGGAATGCAAGTACTCAACCCTCCTATGGAAAATACTCCATAGACAAATCTTGACCAATGTGAAAGCTACTAAAATCAATGGAGCTATGCATTGGTGTAAAAGATGTCATCGGGGGTAGTAAGAACTCCCTCAGCTCTTCTTCTCTTGCCCTCCAAGTGGCACTATCAAAAGGAGGACCAAAGAGCATACTAAGCTTGATCGATTTGTTGATTGGAAACAAGCCCTCCTAGGGGAGGTGGTTGACTGCTCCTCAACCCTTTGGAAGGCGATTAGAAGTGAGGTCCTCTATAAAATTTTGAGGGAGTGTTGATCCCCAAACTTTGATAGCCTGCATCAAGAACGGTCCACTAAGTCCTCCCTAGACTTTCTAGCTAGAAGAATCAGAAATTCTAAGAGCTCCCCCCCTTCAAACACTATAAAGTCTTTGTTTTAGAGAACAATGAGCTCAAAAGTAAATGGCTATCGCATAAAGGTGATCAAGTCTTTGTTAAGCATCTTAACTATTTTTAGTAGTTTCCTCTTGCAAAGGGTGACCTTATCCACTGGCCTTCTTTGTAGCTCGTTCTTTTCTCTTGTACTCTCTCATTTGTTAATATAATTACAATTGATTTAAAAATTAAAAAATTTATAAATTATAAAGATTATGAATATGAATACCGACGCAAATGTTTGAAACTTAAAGTTGAAGTTCATATTTTTTTATTACACTTTAAGAAGTATGATGTATTTCATTATATGACTCTTTGACTATGATAATTTTTTTTCTTTTTTTTGTTTCTAGAATATTGATTACACCGAAAATCCAAACTCATATCCATTTCTATCAATATGACGGAAAAAAAACAGTATCATGCTTTTCTATTTGCTCCATTTTGAAAAATAAAGGCTCAGAAAGAAGCAGTATAAGGCATATGTAAGAGAATAATACATGTTTTCAAACACATGTAAGAGAATAAGACATGTTCTGAAATCTCAAACACAGTGATAAAGGGTGGCCAAAAGTACCTTTTTGTATTATTCTCTTCTTTACCAAATTCAGAATATATTTCTAAAAAAAGTATCAATTTAAACTTGTGTACATTATCTCTTGAATTCTTGTTCTTCCTATCTAACAAGAAAATTGTACTTCTAAAAGTAACTTTAGATTCTAGTAAAGAAAGAGGATGATTTTTCATTTGGGGGAACTCTCTAAAGAGAAACCTTTTCTTGATTCCATGTATCTTTATAAAAAATTGCTTTATTTGTTTTTCCTAAGGTGCTTTATTTTGCCAATCCTATTTTTTCTTCTGTAGTAAACAAATGTTATCTACCACCTTCCTCCATCAGCCATTAGTTGATGGCTCTTTTTTCTGTTCTGTGACAAATCTCTTACGTTGAAGGATGGAGTCACTTCTGACATTGTGATTAGGTGAATAAGAAATACTTGCTTTCTTCTTACTTTCTTTACTTTTTCTTTACTTTTTCTTTCCTTCAACATCCAAACTTCTTCTTCTTTTGACCTTTATTAAAGAGGATACTTAGAGGTTGTTCCCCTCTTCCTTCTATCTAATGTTTTCTCTTCTAGAATTAATCATATCTTATAGCCTCATCTATTCCTGAAACGCATTTCTATATGACTTTATGTTTCATGAGGGCTCCATTTCCCCCTCATATGTATTCATATCATGGATTCTTAGGATGTAGGTCGTTGATTATGGTGCATAAAATTGTGTCAAACAACGATTAATACTATCCTCCTTGATTTCTATCAACGATGTTGGAATACGAGTGCTTCACCATAGTGCATAAAATGGTGCTTTTGAGTGCCCTCTTGAGGGTGTGATAGTCTCAATACTCAGTCATAAGGATATGTCTAGACATAAAGATTTTACTTCAAAGAACTAGAATTGTTAGTACATGATCAAGAGTTCAAGAGGTCACTGGAAGTCATTACTCCCTCGTAGTCATAGTTGCACACAATTCAAGCAGCAGTAGAAAACCACCTGATAAAAAATACAAGTGTAGTAAGAAAAAGGAAGAGTCTTTAAAAGCACACTAGAAGCCCTTGTATTTCTTACAATATGGTACAAAATACATGAATGAACCTAGCCTTAATATTTTGCAACTTAGCGATATTTGGAAATATGCTTCATTTCTTCAAGGATATAGTAATCTAGAGGGGTTCCACATATAGGCGTACATACCAAGTACACATTAATGATCACACATATGTCTCTAATATGCACATGTGTTGTGGATTTCATCCCTAAGCAGTTCTCTTGAATAAAGTGGCTGGTTGGGTATTCTAAAACATCACTTGTTACTTTTTTAAGAAAAACGTGCATATCATGTTCAGAGAGAGAGAGAGAGGATGATATTTAATAGATGGATCTTGAAAATAGAAAATCTAGAGATCAATGGGTCTCATGTTCAAATCCTTAGGTGGTATGCTCTTCAAGTGAATCCAACTGGTGTAGAGGAGGCCATCTTAGTTGGCTACTCAAACCATTTTTCCATTCCAACAAACCTCTTTTTTATTAGAGAGGTATATCTTTGAATGAGATCCTAGTTGACCATCAACCCTTAGGCTGATCTGCTAAACCTTCAATTTTTTATATACCCTTATTAAACCCAGTCACATGTGCAGTTTTCCAGTTTTTATAGAATCAAGCTTAAGAAAAGTGGATTATTAAAATCTTTTTTCTTTATGAGGAAATATTTTTAAAATTCAAGTGGGTAGGAGGACGCATTGAAGAAATGTGGAAGATTTATTGAATTTTGAAGGCAGATTTCTGGGGTTTGTAGTGTATTTCAAACAAGCTTTAACTTCTGATTTATACCACCTTTGTATTGAAAATTCCAATAAATGGAAGATATTTTATTTCCGAATTGATTTTAGGCATAAGGCGTTGACTTTTAATATTTTAGATGCATGCATATAGTTTACTAATCTACTTTTCAATATCCACCGTTGACTTTTTCAATTTGAGAATCTAAGAAAATGCTCAGTTAGACTCAATTCGTTTTTATGGCTTACCTGATACATGTGATGTGAGTGAGGTAAAGATGAGAGAATGATTTACCTGAAAAATTTGATTGTTTATCCAAGCTATAAATGGCATTTTGATTCGTTCAATTGTGTTTTGTTGTGTGAGTTAGAGAGAGGAAAACAAATAAAAGGAGAGAGAAATGAAAATATGCACGGAGGGACACAACACCACTAATCCTTATATATATATATATATATATATATATATATATATATATATATATATATATATATAGAGAGAGAGAGAGAGAGAGAGAAAGAAAGAGAGACATAGAGAGAAAAAAGAGAGATAACATAAGTTAATTTGTATGAGTGCAAATCTCCGAAAGAATCTTGCAATGTCCATCACTTCCCAATTGTATTATCTTACATCCAATTGTGTTTATTTCAAAAACTTGGTAAACTTGTAGATCTAATCCCAATAAAGAAGAACATTAAGAAAAAAAATGAACATATTGTGCCCCTCATAGTCTTTTCTCCTATGAGAAAGTAGAAAAATGCAAAAAAAAGGGGGGAGTGAGGGAGAGATACCCATTCTCATTGAAGAAGAGGAAATGTACCATATGTAACGTGCGTTTTTTATGGAGGTGGGAGGCATGAACCTCTCGCACCATGCAAAAATTGTGAAATCTTTGGCAAATTAAATAAATTAATGAGTGAATCCATGAGAGGGAACCTACGCATCTTCTTCATCATAAGAAAAAAGATGTTAATCGCTTGAAAGGAAGGTATCAAAGTCGTAATAAAAGGATCATGGAATGTGCGAAAGTGAGTTGTCATCGTAATTTTTTATTTTGAGTACTAGATAACTATCCAAGCACTTCTCTCTCTCTCTCACACACACACACACTGAAGTAAGCTTATTCTCTTTGCTTATTTGAAAAGGAGTCATAAAAATGAAGAGAGGGGCCCTTCCAGGAGCACGTTGTAGCTTTTCACATATCATTTCAAAGTTCAAATCAACGGCCAAACTTCTTTCCTTAACCAATGTGAAGTGCTAATTCGAACCTTTCTTTTTCTTGTCTGTAAAGGAAGTGGGATCACACACATGAAGACAGGCACATGTGCATGCATAAATAAATAAATAAATAAATAAATATATATATATATATATATATATATATATATATATATATATATATATTCATGTGTGTGATGTGAATGCATGCATAAATAAATAAATAAATAAATAAATAAATAAATAAATATATATATATATATATATATATATATATATATATATATATATATATATATATATATATATATTCATGTGTGTGATGCGAATGATGCATAAATAAATAAATAAATAAATAAATTATATATATATATATATATATGTGTGTGTGAGAGAGAGAGATTGTGTGTGTGTGTAGACGTACACACAACAGCGAAAGAGAGATGTGATTCAAGTGTGACGATTAACTTACTAAACGTAAACATGAACAAATATGTAACTACAATGTATAAGGGCTTTCTCGAGGTAAGATATTGAATCGCCCCAAGGAAAAAAAAAAAGAAAAGAAAACTTATCAATTCAAGTTTCGCCGGGGGGAAGATGCAGAAGACCATGTTTAAAACTAGAAAGAAATGTGATCTATTTTCTCTAGCACGCCCATAAAAAGCTATGGATCAACGATAATTCCTTAGTCGCTTCATAAACTTAACTTGGTGGTTCATATAAATGGGCCTCTAGAGAGAGAACGAGAGAGAGAGAGAGGTGTTGGGGAGAGGGAGATGTGTGTTTGAGCTAGAGAGAGAGAGAGTCCTTTTGCTCACGATCTAAGGTCTTCCTAGTGTACCTTAAATAGTATCAGTCATGACCGTGCGAATGGGAAAGCACAATTATTGACATCTATTGTTTGAAAGAAACACCTCGTACATGTTGACTTACCGTATGATGTCTCATACAAAGCAAAATAGTATGTGTTCTAAAGGAATGCACACGTACATACAAGCATACATACATGAATGCATCCACGCATCTATGTATGTAAGACATTTCTGCACGTAAAGGTATACTTGGAATGCATATTGTTCTAAATACATGCTAGCTATGGCAGATGTCCTTTCTTGCAAGATAAGTAACCAATGACTCCGATAGTAAGGTTGTCAAATTCTCTGTAGAGGGACTAATACCAAATTCTAATAAGATGCAATCTATGTGGACAATCCCCGAGATTATCATATGACATAAATATTAAAATAGATAAGATGGCAACAACATAACTTTTTTTGAGACATTGTTTGATATCAGTTGTCATTAAAGGAAGCAAATAGAAGCATTGTATGACATCACTTGTATGATATCATGTTGAGACATTGTATGATATCACTTGTCATCCAAGTCAACCATGATCAAGAATTCAGAGTAGGATACTTCTATCTTAAATCTTCTACCTAGAAGAACAGGCTTATGGCCAAACCCCTTTACTGCCTCTTTATTCAGTTTTGGACAAAGGAAAATATACATGCAGAAAACAAGAAGGCATGAAAAAAAGACTGAAGCAATTCAATAAGGAAATGCAAAAAGTCTAGGAGGATCATGTCATCCTCGCCTTGAGGAATGGCCAAAATAACATAAACCCTCCTCTCATTGTCTTTGTTTGTTTATGAGGTTAACTGTTGCACCTTGAGTTGAAGAGACTAGGAGTTTCCATAGCTTTCGAGCTGCATCTACCAGCAAGATGGATGCAGAGTTGTTGGCAAAGTGTTATAGATCTCTTTATCCTCCCAACCAAAAAGTATGCGCAAGCGACAATGTCAAGTGAGGTTTATTGTGTTGGTGCAAATGTCAATGTTGTGTGAACTGACACTCAGTTGCATTCACAAGCTTCTCTATATTGCACATATATGCACACACATACACACAGACACACACCCCCCTCTCCTCCATGCTTGTGCTGATAATATAATAAACAAAATAGAACAGTTTGTGATGGGATGAGTCTAAGTGAGGAACAACTCTCTCTCTCTCTCTCTGTGTGTGTAACGTCAAGTGAACAAATGCCTCTAATGCAGGAAAGTGTATTCCCATGAACAAAAAGGCAAAAGTGGCCTCATATACAATCACTCCGTTTTACAGCAGAAAAGTCAGTGAGATCCTAAGATCACCGAAGTGAACAAACAAAAGTGCCCTCATGGATTGACACAGGTAGGTAATTTGGTAGCTTGCACGGAGCATCTATGGTGTGCCTGGCAAGTAAGGTATCGACAACACTATGGAGAACCACCTGATGTTGCTCCGCTTGCTTGCTTTCTTCAACCTTAAATGAACAGAAAATGGCTCTTGATGATGGTGGTTCATGCACTCTCAATGACTACAACCCCCGATGATATTGCATGCATATGCTTAATGCTTCTCTCTCTCTCTCTCTCTCAAATATGATCTCTAATAATGAACTCCATAAGTGAGGAGCTAGATGTAGAAAAGAAGGGCTCTCTTTTCAAGTGTCATTTCATCTTCAGAGATCTTGTGACAAAACTGAGAAGTTCCTACCCATTGAAATTATGCCATGTGTAACATACACTTCCAACGCTTAACAGATAGCGAGCAGCTTATTATGGTACACAAGGCATTCCAACCGCCTCTCATTGTAACACAAAAGAAGTGATTAACTGCGGAAAATTGATGTATGAAATTTGATTTTCAAGACAACAATAGTTTCCGAGCATAGCTTTGGGGTTTTTTTTTCGAGAGTACAATGAATTGAAAACACACTCATACACCCAAGCTCATAAGGTAGAGGCACCCATTTGTGAGGAACTCATAGATACATGTCCAGCCAAGACTTGAACTCAGGACTTCCTCCCTAAGACTCAAGTCATCACACCACTTGGTTACGCGGGCTTGGACAAGCTTTGGGGTATTGCTTGACTTTCTAGAGCTGAAAATCACTTTTGTTTGCCATGTGACATCTCAAAGACTTTAATTGCTTTTGGGCTTCAGTGAATCAAAAAACACTTTTATTTTGAAAGTGCATGACCTTTGATCCCCAAGAATATTCCTTCGGATGAGACTATGGCTCAAAGAAAATTAAAAAAGTTCCCACACTTTCTCTCCGAGGCATATCTTTGAGCTCTAAATGGATATGGAAAAGTGACCAGTGAGGATGATGATTATGCTTCTATGTAATGGATGACTGAAATAGCTTTTTAGCTTTGCACATCAATAAAGTGCAAGCTCTCTCTCTCTCCTCTCTCTCTCTCTCTCCACACATAAAAAGAAAACGAAAAACAGTGTGCACATGAACAAAATATGATGCTCAGATTGACCTTCTTCTCAGAAAGTATGCTGCATACATACAATCCAATGACCAAATAATGCTGCACACAAGTATTTCGGATCCACACCCCCCCCCCCCCCCCGAAAAAAAAAAAAAAAAAAAAAAGGCCCCCAAAAAAATAAATAAATAAATAAATAAAAACATAACACACACAGACACAAATTCATATCGTATGTTGACCAAAGAACACATTATGTTTAAACGCTCGTCGGGGAACACATTATGTTTAAATGTTGGGTTTATGATCTACCAAAGCCGCACCATTGGTGGGGATCTTTCGTGTAGTGGTATGCACTTTGAACCTTTTAGTAAAAAGAGGTACAAGGTTCAAAACCTGAACGCAACCTGATAAGAAGCCTTTGGAAAATGAGGGACAAGAAAGGTGTGTAGGATGTGTGAGTCGCTTCTTTCACATTCAAGCTTAAACAGAAAAGTTACAAAGGTTAAAACACAAAGTGCAATCTATTAATAAGCTCTTGGAAAATGAGAGACAGACCCATCAAAAAAAAAATATTAACCTTCAAAATGGGAAAAAAAGTCTAACTTCTCTTGAGAATATATATATATATATATATATATATATATATATATATATATATATATATATATATATATATATATATATATATATATATTTTCTCCTCCACATTACTTTCTTCTTCTTTGACAATATTCATGTATGACCTCTATTGGGTCCACATGAATATATCCCCTTTAATAACACTCAGGCATGAGCTGCACTGATTCCATATGGACACATTCTCGTCTAGTGATTTGCGATATTAAAAGCTCTCTCTCTCTCTCTCTCTCTCTCTCTCTCTCTCTCTCTCTCTCTCTCTCTCTCTCTCTGTGCACGTAAGAGATCTTCATTTTGTCCCTATGCTGTGACATACAGAATCCCCGAGGAAGTGTCTTTCCTCGAATTCCAATTTCCCACATCGCAATAGGATATGGCACTTGGCAGACTCATTTGCCCATAGGAAGTCATCTATGTTATGGGTGTCTAGCTGGCTTATCATGAATTCGAATTCTGGAGGATGAAGTACGTTCTAAGCGGTGCTTTTTACCGCTGCAAGTTACCATATCAACAAGGAAGATGAAAAGCATATTTTCCGCTAAATGTAGAAACTGTATCATCGTCGAGCTAAAAAAACTGGCATTCACACAACATACTATCATTGGTGCCACCTCCTCTATACATTCTCTCATCCAATAATAGACACAAAGAAGCATGGGATATGTTGATCCCTACGACACCCATGCAAGTGTTCGCCACTACATGGAACGGTCATGGTTTGTTATTTTGGCTCTTAGAGTAGGAGATATCTTCATATACAAGTTCTGGTATTTTTCTTCTACGAAAATTTTCACACGAAAAAAGGACACTGAGTTTGAAGTGCAGGAAAGTGTAAGCATGTATTACAATCGGAAGATGAAAATGCACAAAAACGCATGAGGTCCGAGCTCGTGTAACCTAATGGCTGTTAGTCGCTGACGCCTAGAAGCTATGAGAGGACATCCTGAGTTCAAGTCTTGGCTGGACATATCCATGAGTCTCTCATGATGAGTGCCTCTACTTACGAGGTTGAATGTGTGAATGTGTATTTCCAATTCATTGTACTCTCCAACCAAAAAAAAAGAGAACATCAGAAGCTCGTCCAAGTCAAGTCACACTCTTTAAGCATTCTTGCGTCCAAAACACCATACGTCAAGTCAACCCTCGACTAGATACTCCACTTCACCTCACCTCCTTAGACTAGGCTGAGAAGGATCCAACATAGTACCTCACAAAGAAGACAAAGGATGAATCCGCAATCATTTATAAGTTGCATGTGGCTTAGGCTACAATGAAATAATAGGAAATTTCCCATCAAAACGAAATGAATCCGCAATCATTTGTGGGTTGCATGCTACTTAGACTACCATGATGAAGTAATGGGCATTTTTTCATTGAATGAATTAACAAAAAATTTCTCATCAAAATTAAATGAATCAGAAATCATTTGTGGGTTGCATGTTACTTAGACCGCCATGAAGTTATAATAGGAAATTTCCCATTGAAATGAGTCGAGCTTGTCACATAGCCCAGCTCATTCAATAGAGAAGTTCGACAAACATGCATTGGAAGGCAGAACGTGGGGTTTATGAGTGAGAATGGAGGTATATTATGGGGCATGAATAGGTGCGGAAGGTGTGTCCCATGTATTCATTTTATTCAACTTTCCCTTGAACGAAAGATGAAGGGACATAACTTTCTCTTCTTTGTCTTCTTGATTTTCTGGATTGGGCTTTGAAACACCGACCACCACAAGGTGTGCATACCGAGCTCATGGGTGAAACATAACAAACATGAATCTTGCCCAATGTGAAAGCTAGAAAGATATGCGGTGCTTCTCTTTGGTGTAAAAAGATGTTTGAGTAATAGGGAAGATTTAGGTCACCTGTTCTTTTCTTGTCCTAAAAGCATTGTGATTTGGTAGTGTCTCTGTAAGTTCCTTTTGATGTCTCATCCTTTAAACTAGAAAGCGGCTCTATTTGGAGAAGTTATCGACTGCTTTGTGGCTCTTTGGAATGTCATTAAGAGTGAAGCTCTCTAGAAAATTTGGAAGGAAAGATGCGCCGTGAAGTTGGACAAACCTCCAAGAGAGTGGTCTTTAGAGAAAGAAATTTTGTGATTTCCTTGGTAGAAAGATTCTAAATTGTAAACAATCTGCCCTTCAAGCACCACAAGGTGTTCATTATAGAAAATCAACAAACTGAAAAGCAATTGGGTTCCTCATGAAGGGGGCGATCTTCTTTGTACCCACCTGTAACTCTCTTGTGTATTTTTCTTTGTTTTAATTTAGGTTGAGTTCATAGAAGTGATTGCACATCTCTTTCTAAATGTAAGCATTTCATTTTGTAAAGAAAGAGCAAAGCAAGGGCTAGACAATTTTTCAACTGGATTTCAACAAGCTACAACTGGCCTAAACCATTACATGTTAAGCGCGGGAGTTGAACATTGGACCTCAGACTCAAGAGGCCGGTGCCATACCAACCAACCTATGAGACGTATACTATGGAACTCCACCATTATCTGAGACGACCTTCCTCTCTCGATACATTTTTGTACCACTCTTAACAATAAAAGTCACTCGGATCTCTCAACAAACGAGTTTACATACATACATATTTTTTTTAAGAAAAGCCTATGCTCTGTGTGAATAGAAAAGGATGACACTCATACTGAATCAACTAAATAGTACCGGCCTGTGCGGCCTCACCCTTAAAGCTCTTTTGTCACAAGAAAAGAATGGGTGCTACCAGGTGGGTGAAACCGAATTTCTGTCAAACTTAAGCCAATCATCCTCCAAACCTTCTGCCGTCTACTATTATCTGCTCAATTTGATGTAAGGCTTCCGGCACACCAACATTCGTGCTTACGTTATTGGAGTTGTATGAAAGCAGCCCTATATGCAAGAATGCATTTTCAACGACCTTCTTGCTAAATTTTGGGATCTTAAGCCATAAATTATGGGTGCGTTTTGTCTGATGACCTTCATAAACTGAACTAAAACCCAAAAATATGGGAAATACTGGTGTCACCTGTTAATAAGACCACCTGATTTGAAAGGTAGCACTACCCTTCCAAAATCAAGCCTGTGTAATGTACTCATGAGCTTGCTTAATCCTTGAAGGTGGTCTTCGGAAGACAAAAACCAGGCTATAATGCAGATACATTGCATTCAAAGCATGCAATCATCAACTATTATGTAGTTTCCAATGACCACAACATCAATGACATCGCACAGCAACACATTGTTTTCACTCAGGAGGTCTGCCCTTTTTTTTTTGTTGAGAGTACAATGAATTGGAAATACACACTCTCACACCCAACCTCATAAGGTAGAGGCACCCATCATGAGAGACTCATGGACATGTCCAGCCAAGACTTGAACTCAGGACTTCCTCCCACAGCTTCAAGGCGTCAGCCACTAGGCTACGCGGGCTCAGACAGGAGATCTGCTTCCTGCCAGCTGATATGCTGAAACTTTTACTGAATGAAAACATGTATGTAGTGAACAGCTACGTACAACTTATTAGCTCTGCGAATGGCATTCCAAGTTCGCACACTGCACCTGAAATGTGATCAGCATTGTGCCATTTGTTCTGTTAAGAATAGAAGCAAATGCAGGATTAACAGCAATGGGGAGAAAAAAATCTTGATTATCTGCAAATAAAATCTTTTAGTATTCTGCCTGAACAATAGACCAGATGATTAACAGCAATGGGGAAAAAAATCTTGATTATCTGCAAGTAAAATCTTTTAGTATTCTGCCAGAACAATAGACCAGATGATTCACTCGTTATTAATCAAAATGATGTTTATTAGGCCCACATGATAAATAATACAATATTATGTGAAGCTTGGGATATATCCTGGTTAGGCAGAAGGCTAACATCAGAGCAGCATGATCAACTCTGCGTGTGAGTGTGTATATGGAACTTCCTGTTAGTCCATTATGTACAAAGGAAAATAATTTGTTGTTCAAAATGTCGGTGTGAACAAGAGAAATCACTACTGAGTAGGTGTTGAATAGCACGTATGAAGGTACCTATTTGACCATTTCACTGCAATCTGTATGCACGTTGCCATTCACCACAAAGTCCAATGCCTAACCTCTGCTTCATATGTTTGTGACCATCAAACATGGTTTGAATGAAGCAGATTTGAGGTTCCCTCGCAAGCTAACCACAAGGCTTTGCAGTTGGAGAGGTTACTAAATAAGCAAACACGGTCTTGTGCCCTCCAGAGTATATACTCAGATGTGCTCCAATGGCATGATTGTGGCACAAAGGTTGCATCTTCCCATATCTCAGATACTTCTCAAGTTTCATATCCAGCTCAAAAGCCATAGCCTGCATCTACATAACCTTCTATGCCGCAATCTGCATTGAATGCTCATCAGCGAGCTGCTGCGGTTGAAACAGATTGCATAACCATCAAAGTTTGTTAGTCATGATACTGCTGTTAGTCATAATACTCTTTTTTTCGGTGTATCTGAGAGTGTTTTCTGCAGCATACCTTTTGTATATGCGCAGCATTTGTAGGATTCCACTCATGCTTCCAAATTGTGGGAAGAGTAGCTAATCTTGCACCATTCATGGACGGTGGTCCACAAGCGGTAGCTATAAAGCCGCCAACATCACTGTTCTCTTCTTCTTCTTCTTCGTCTCCATGATCTTCTTCTTCCTCTTTTTCTTCTTCTTCTTCTTCTTCTTCTTCTTCTTCTTCTTCCATAGGGGCTGGCAAATTGAGGTCAAGAATCTCATCCTTGGTTTTTGACTTGCTAGAGAGTCTCTGTTCATCCCTATCCTTAATCAGAGAAGCCTGCTGTTTTGTGTTCTGATCCATGCTGTTAGAGGTTACGCTTGCTGCATCGGCACCGGCCACTGCTAATGGCAATCTCTCGCCTGTCCAATGGCATCGCTTATGTCCACCAAGGGCTTGTCCAGTGACAAATACGCGATGACAGATTGAGCATTCATGCCCTTTGAACTTCTTCTTCAGTGACCTCTCCATAGGATCGCCCGTACCATTTCGAGCTAGCTTGACCCCTTCCTTATCTAATGGTCTCACCTTTTGCTCCTTCAACTGCCTGTGCTTTTGAAGTCCGATATGAAGCTTATCTACATTCCAGTTAATGTTCTCCTCACTGCTCTCGTGCGCATCATACACAAACGAGCTTTTTGTCCTCGCAAAGCATCCCTTCATCTTGCGATGGCTGGCTCGGTGGCCTCCCAGCGCTTGATGTGAATTGAAGCATTTCTTGCATGTAGAACATTGGAACTTGACACTGAGCAAAGACTCTACATGTCCCTCATTGCTCTCGGCATGATTTGCAGCTTCTTCTGTCCCACCCAGTTCATCATCATTTGCATCGCTCATATCATTATTCGCATCGTCATCATTACCATAATTATCATCACCATCGTCATCATCGTAGAGACCATTAAAATTATAGTTCCGGATCTCATTCTCAAGATAACCTTCATAGACTCTTGTCTGTTTTATACCTGCATTCCCAAATGCTCTGCGCGCCCTGTTTGGATGGCCAAGAGAGGACTCCTCGGCAGAATGTACATTGGATTTGCTCGCCCCCTCATGCATGTTCTCACCTGCAGTAGATAGCAGAACAAGGCAGGTAGCCACATTGATGAGGTCCTCCTCATGATCTCCTATATTGCATGGTTTTTCCTCACTCTTCATATCATCCGAAGTAGCGTTGACGGCCGACGCTCGCTCCCAGTGTGCAAGAGAGGTGCGACGCCGCTTGGAACGCTTCCTAGCAGCGGACCAAACAGGTGTCCAATTAGCAGGTGTTTCTTCTGAAAGCAGACGTAGTTCCTGACATAGCTGTGCTTCTGGCAAGCCCATATCTGGAGAATCGTCATCACCATCTTCTCTAATAAGTGAGTCCTGATTCTGCTTCTTGATATTGGCGCTTTCGCTTTTAATATCGATTGCTTCCTCTTTCGCGTCTATCTTCAAGCAGCTGCTCATGTTGTCGATATCTCCTGGATCAAGCCTCGCTTGATACAATTCTGCTGTGGCTGAGGACCTCCGTGCGACTGTCTTAGAGGTTCGATCGAGCTCTGGACCAACAGGACATTGTATTCCCCGCCATTCTCTTTCAGGATGACACCTCATGTGACCAAACAGGGCTTTCCAGGAAGGGAAAGCTTTGCCACACTCCGAACAAGGATGGGCTGTCTCTGTATTCTTCATCTGTTGCCTCACGTGTCTCCACATCATCTCTTCCTCTGAAGTAGACGTCGGCCGAAGTTCCGTGTTCCAGTTGTCACATACGCCATTCAAGGGTGTTTCAGATTGAGTTGCAAGCTGATTAGCCTTGCTCACAGTTTCCTGGTTCTGCTTGCGATCGTCGCGGAGCTTGCTGAAGTCGTCTTGCGCTCCATGGTGGTTCATGCAGCTCCCGCCCAAAATTTTATTACCTCCGGTTTCCTGATTTTTCTGCTTCATGCGATCCCCATCAAGCTTCTGATGTAGGCTGCTCATGAGCACATAGTTCCCCACCACTCTACTCCTGTCGGAGTTCTCCTGGCTCACGGCCCTCTCAGACAGATCCTCTCGGAAATCAAGTCGCCTTAATGCAGAAACGTGCGCTACGGCACCATCGCATCCATGAGATCTTAGTCTCTCACCTTTTTTTGTAATGTTTTGCTCTGACTCATCTTGCAGAGTTTGTCTTTCGTGTTTAATATTTCCAATTTGAGCATCCAGCAGGGCTCCGTGCACCCTCATGTGACCGCCCAACGCTCTTCCTGATGGGAATTCCCTTCCACAGAATCTGCATGGTCTGGATGGATTACTCTGCGCGATTAAAGTCTTCTTCCAGTTCTCATTGTGAGCTTGAGAACTTACATCGAAGTCTTTATTTGTACTGGAGGAGTCTTGATTTATCCCAGTAAGATGAGCAAGAAGCTTCTTTTTCTCCAAAGGGTGTCCATGTGCCGCGAGGCGATCGACGGCATCAAAACCTGCATCTAGCTTACTGGTTGCTTCCACGGCCCTTAGATCTAGAATTTCTTGAGTTTGTTTCTCCGCGGAGGATTGGCTACCTGTTATTTGAAGACCTGAAGCTAGCGAATCACTCCTGTAGTCCATGTCCGAAACAGCTGAATTATGCATCGTCAGCGTAACTGCTTAGCGCTTGTGAGGAAGCTTCAATAGAAGCTTCTGAGGCGATGATAGACATAGTTTGCCGTCGACCTCAGGATCAAAGGACAAGTGCAGGATTCATTATCAACGATGTAATCGATTTGGGGCTGATTGATTGGATCCCAGGAGCTGGTTGCCTGTCAGACTTACTCATAGAAGATGAGGGGTGAGATCAAAGATACGGAAGCGAGAAAAACATCCAGGTCAATGGTAGATGCAGTAAGACAAGGAAGCAGATGAAACTAGATAAGCCGGTAAGAGGGAAGGTTCCAACTTCAAGACGGTAGCTTAGCAGAGAAGATGGATATGAAGTGCAGAGAATAGTGCTCGCGTCTAGAGAAACAGAGTCAACAGTGCAGTGGGGGGAGAGAGAGAGAGAGAGAGAGAGAGAGAGAGAGAGTATGTGCGCGCTTGTATAGTGATAAGAGAGCGATGGAGGGGGAGGGACGGGGCGGACTGTGGGTGATGATGAAGTGTGTAGAAGAAGGCAGTGATTAGTTCTTCTAGCAGGAGAAAGAAGAAGAGGAAGGCAGACTTGAAAGAGCAAGAGAAGCAGACATGCAAAGCATGCAGTAGGCAACCAAGGCAAGGTAGTTGTTAGAAAGAGAAAGAGAGGCAGAGATATAGAGAGATACTCATACTTTCTATTAAATTATCACCAAAAACAGTAAATCTCATGGAATATTAGCATAAAAAGACATCTCTATTGCTCTCTGAAAGTCATATTATGACAGGGTTACATTACTTTCTTATGGGTTACTAATTAGCTCAATGAAAATTTCCGGGATATAAAAAAATGTATATACGTAGTTAGTTTATGGATTTGGTTGGAGGTCAAGATAATACGAATTCGTTTCTAGAGAATTGTTTTATATCTTATATTTTGGGCAATAATTCCAGCGTTCTCAACATGCTATTTATTTATTTTGGATGGTTGACGCCACACTGGCAGTTGAATCGGCTGAGATCTATACATGTTTGCGTAGAGATGTGTGTGTATGTGTGCGTGTGTGTGTGAGAGAGAGAGAGACTAGCGACTGCCCCCTTCCCCTCTCCAGAAAGAAATGGCAAGTTTCTCTGTGAGGAAGACTGGAGAAGATGGAGCAGGGATTTATAGAAGAAATTTCAGCCAAAACTCGGTTCATCAAAGAAAAAAACTAGTTATATGGATGGACTAGTTTTGGTTTGAGGATGACTTCCCTTGTTGGGGACGGAAATGTTCAATGCACCCCAAAACAAAGATCATGCACTCTCGACTCTCGAGTCTCAAGTTTCAACTCTAGGGCCCATTCAGCGATGGTAAGCAAGCTTTGTTTCAGGTGGACGTATGGATGATCTTGAACTACCTTCAGTATATCATTCACACAGTCAGGGGAACAATAATCATATAGAATGATAAAGAAAATCAATGGTCGAAAAAATATTCATTGGTAACATAGGTCTGATTGTCACATGGCGTAACAGCACCTCTAGAGAGCAAGGGATTTCAGAGGTAGCCCTTTGGAGGCCACTCTTGTGCTTTGTGGGTGAACACTTAGGGGGTGATGGCCAAAATGGAGACCAAGGCTCCTAAGCTCGATCTTGAGCTTTTTCTATGTCTCTGATTTGGAGTGGAGTCCTCATGACCCCGTGGTGATGACGTACTATGAAGTATATGTGTAGAGCCGTTTTCCTTGAATTCCACATCGACTTCTCATCGGCTCCTCGAGTGAAGTAGATGCCTGGTAACGAGAATGCTTCCCCAACCTCTCCATGAGTGCTTGGGTATCACATATGGCCTCCTCTCCATGAGGATATGACCTATGACCCGAAACGGTGGAAAACGTTGGTTCCAGCTCACTTTGCGGGCAATGTTTGGACGGTATTCGGATGGCACCTCAAGGCACACCTCAAAACGGGCCATGAATTGGTCCAAGATCCATACAGGATGCTTCCGCACAATTCTAAAGGCCTCAACTTGCCTTACGCTTTCGCTTACCCTCTCATAGGGCCATCCCAGGGTTACCTCTCATAACAGCCACCACAAAATAGAGATGACACTGGCTATTTAGCCAAAAGCCCAAAAGGGTGAAGTCCATGGAACAATGGGCTGAATCTCATCAAAGTACGCAACATGACCTCCATTCCAAACAGGATCGGGTGTAGCCAAAAACTTGGTTCCGGACTCCCTACTTATGTGTTGGTCCGTCTTAAAGTTGTTTTCTCTATAGGCCATCCGAAGTGTTTTTTAGCCCTTCATGGTGAGTAGCTGCATGGAGGCCAGCCCACAACATGGTCCTCACCGTTTATCCATTACACACGTGAACCCACAACTCGGAAGATAGTGGGTGGGCTTATCGAGAAGCTACCTGAACTCAACTCGGAACCGACACCGATTGAGAATGAGAAAGGAGAGACTCAACCCATATGCCTCATAAATCATCATCATCCTCTTATAAAATAAGGTATAAGACGTTAGACAAGGTAAGAAAGGCTAGCAAGCCTTGAAATAAGGACCACCCTTTTGAGTGGTGGTTGATGGGAAAGTTATGCTTGGATAGTTCTGTACTTAGGACTACTATATATATATATATATATATATATATATATATATATATATATATATATATATATATATATATATATATATATTTGGAGCGGTTGCAAAGGCGGGTAAATGCCTTCTATCCTTTATGTGTGTGCCTCAAAGCTCTAGTAAGGTATTCTTATCCATGCGTGAGCGGTTGTAATGATCCCCATCATCTTGTAAAAGTGGTAATGAGGGTGAAGGTCTTATATCCATGGGCATCTTCATACTCGTAGAGGAGAACAAGAAAATTAGAAGGTCCTCCCTAGCTACCATAACATGCACGGTTCTTGAGAAGGCCACGAAGCCTCCCCTCTAGAGAAGAGAGAGAGACTCCATCGTCCCCAATGCGCATGCACGAGAGAGGTCAAAAAATGCATTAAGGTCAGTATTTTTTGTTAGCCTAACTTCTTTTCCATGTGGAATATATGGCCCCTTGCTCTCTTGCCAGCCTATTAATTGCCCCAAAGACACCTCCCATGACCTCGATGAGGAGATGAGCAGAGATTCATGAGAGAGAGAGAAGAGGGGAGGAAGAAGAAGAAGAAGAAAAGGAAGGTAGAAGGGAGAGCTAAGAGGAAGAAGAGGGAAGGTAGAAGCTAAGGATAGAGGACGAGATGGTGAAGAAAAGAAGAAACATCGTAAGGATTCTTCATATGAGAAGAAGCAAATATTTTAAGAGGGATTTCCTTCCTCTTAATGTGTCTAATGTTGTTCAAATTCTTTGTTTTTTAATTAGATATCTTCTCTAGTGAAACATCCCAATTAGTTACTTGCCACTCTCCTTCCAACCTTAAATAGCCCTTGCTCTTGGCACATCTAAAGACTTCTCTAAGGTCCAAATACTCCTTATATGGCCACTTTGAGGAGATGGAATAACCTCGAAGACTCGTGCTAGAGCCTCAACTCCCCCGAGCTCTATTCCTTGACAGGTCTAGGGTCCTTGACCAAATGCACGTAGACCAATGGTAGACCATGGAGGTCTAGATAAATCTAACACTCTCTCCCCCTTCTAGAGATCACTGTCCTCAGTGATCAAGGAAGGAAAGTGTTTACGAATGAGAGTATTTGATTCCAAAGTAGCATTTGTGAGTGGACGGTTGGTCCATGCTACCAAATACTCTGGTATGGAATGATTCTATAAACTTAGGATCCCTGCGGAGCTTAGGAATATTATGGATGTAGGTAAACAATGCAGTCTAAAAATATTTTGAATAGATAGTTTTGCAACCTACGGAGCTTCCACTGATTCCTTGGTAGGAATAAAGTGTGCCATTTTGCTTAAACGATTGACCACCACAAGAATAGCATTCTTCTGTCATGGTGTCCTAGGTAAACCCATTATGAAGTCCATGGAAATACTATCCCAATGGTACTGTGGTATTTCCAATGGCTTAGCAAACCTCGAGGATTAATCCTCTCTGCTTTATTCACTTGACATTTGAAACACTAACTTACATAAATGTTTACATCTCTGACCATCTTTGGCCACCAAAAGGTGTGCCTAATCAACTACAAAGTTTTCTCAATACCTCGATGTCTTGCCCAAGGTACATCATGGTTCTTGAAAATGACTTCTTTCTAAACTTCCCTTCTTGGGAATTAGGCACACAAATCTTTCCCTTTCTTTTGAGCAACTTGGCTCCACTTGAAAATTAGAAAATGCTTATCCTCATTATTTTTTGATAACTTGTTAATTATAGATTGAAAATAATCATCATCAATCTATGAAATTTTTATCTCTTTGATTAAATCACTGTCTAGAACTATGAAGCTAATCTAGAACTATGAAGCTAATCTGATGCAAAATAGGAGATAGTGCATCCACAACCATAGTTGTTTTTCCTTTTCTAATATAGAAATTCCATGTGAAATTCTAACATCAACTCATTCCATCTATCCTGTCTCCCCTGAAGATCAGGTTAGGAGCAAAAATACTTCAATGTGTGATGATCTATGTACACTTTAAGACTTGCCTCATACGGATAGTGTCCCCAAATCTTTAAAGCATGAACTATTGCATGTAATTCTTGTTCATGGATAGGAAAGTCTCTCTAATCTGGAGAACATTTCTTATTTTCAAAAGCTAGTGGTCAGCCATCTTGAATTAAAATTTCACCCACTGGGATGCCACAAGCATTGTTTTCTATTTCAAAAGTTTTTTGTGGATCTACCACTAGTAAAATTGGGGCATTTGAAATTGCTTGTTTCAATGTGTCAAAAGCTTTTTGTTGTGCACTAGTCCACACAAATGTTTGATTATTCTGCAACAGATCCATCAATGGCATAGCTATGTGTGAATAGCTGGATCTAATGCTCTATAGTCTACACACATCATGAAGGATCTATCCTTTTTGCGAACCCAAAGCATTGGGGCTGCAAAAGGTGAATAAATCGATCTGATGAGTCCTTTGTTGAGATACTCCTCAATTGTATGATGTACTTCTACCTCCTCTTGCAGACTCATTTGATGTGGTTTTCTGGTCGGTGGATGAGCTCTTACTAGCTCAATCTTGTGCTCCACTTTTCTATGAGGCACAAGACCTGAAGGCGATTTTGAAAGAAACAAGTGTTGAGATTTAGCTTTCATTCTAGAATTTAGCTCCACTTCCAAAATAGTTTGAATTTGTAAAGTTAAGAGCTCTTTATGCTCAGAATATAGGAAATAAATATACTTACACTCTAGTTTTACCATCGTAGAGGTAAACACCCGTGTGTAATTTTGAAGATCAAGCTCTCCACGAATGATGATGTAGTGATCATTATGATTAAACTAATATATATATATATATATATATATATATATATATATATATATATATATATATATATATATATATATATATATATATATATATATATATATATATATATATATATATATATATATATAATCGGTTTTTTGCTTATGTCATTGTTTGCTGAGAACGAGATCAAATCTAGCCAACTTGATGATCTCAAAATCTAGCTCATCTTTATATATTTGAATCTAGATTGGTAATCTGATGACTTGTCGATCTGAGATCTTAGATCCCTATCCATATGGCAACTCTACTTTGTAGGTGTACTCAGATGGACTAGTCTTCAACTTTAATTTCTTGATGAGAGAAGAGTTAATAACATTATGCACCGATCTTGTGTCAAACAAAACTTTAACAAGATGACCATTAAACTCTCCACGCATGACAACCAACTCGGTGTCTAGAAACTGATACCCTTTCTGAGCAATTGGGGACAAGACCACATCTGGCACATTCTTTACCTTCTTGGTGAATGTTCTATTCAAGATGGGTTGTTTCTTTTTAGGAGGAGGACTCATTTCAGTGTCTATGGCTAAAAAGTCAAAATCTGAAGGAGATGATGGAGTGGACGGTGAGGGAGTACTGACTCTCCATCACCATTGCTATAGATTTCTTCTTCTTCTTCTTCTTCTTAGGACACAACCTATAAGCATGCGGAGCTAAGTATTCATAAAAAAGGCCCTCACAATGAGCCTTTTCGTTTTATTGTTGTATGAGACTAGATCACTAAAAAGCTATGTCATCCATGGAAATATTAACTTTTCTGTTCCCATGGCTCGAACTTTGAATAAAGTTCATCTATCTATTAAGTACTAGAACTGAAGCAATGGGCTTCCTCAATTTTCTTCCAGTAGTCTTTTGTCCTAAAGGTCACTGTCGACAGCATCGCCCATCCTCCAACACCAAGGCAAGTTCTATTGTCATGTTTAAGGTGTGATACTGCTCCTTGCACTCAATTGGATGCAACGTCTCCCTAAGCCCAAGCACAAACTTATGTACGTGAAGAAAATCAGGTAGCTAATATGGTATCTTGAATAAAATTTCTCTATACTCATCTGCATATTCTTGCATTGTAAGTTGTCTCTATTGCAAGAAGAACCAAGCATCTAAAGCCTTGATATGTTCATCTAGAGGAACAAAGGTTTTGTAAAATATGAGCTTGAATTTTGCCCAAGTGGCGGGTTCACTCTTGGCTTGCTCTATTTACCTCCACCATCGATGGGCAACATCCATCAAAATATAAGTGGCATTTTGAATCTTTTGTTTCTCATCAAGAGTATTGCAAAGCCCAAAACACTACTCCCACTTACTAATCCACTTCTATAATGCATCCACTATCCTAGCGCTAACCTGTCCATTGAACTTTGGTGGATTCAATTCCTTCACTTTCCACTTGACATTTCTACTAACAGACATTCCCACATTTGTAAGTTGTATCCGCAAACTAGATGGGTCAAAAGATGGAGCTTCCATCTGTGCTGATGTACCAACTGTTGACACCTCTGGTTTCTTAATCACTTTGAGCATCATCCGAAGAGTATCCTCAATTCCTATAACCTATGCATTGAGAGCCATATTCTCTTGAGTGTATGGATGCTCAAGCTCGACCTCATTAATGGGAGATATAGTCTTGTCGAGATTCATTCTAAACAAAGAACATAACTAATAAGTCATGTGAATGCAAAATATAATTCCTAGGTAATGTTGGAGATAGACGTCTATGGAAGCACACGAATAGCACAAGGAAGGAGAAGAAGCTTGGAGCACAACACAAAATACAAAATGTATTACTAGAGAATGTACAAAGATAAGTAGCCCATTAGGGCAATAGACGTATATACAAGCCGGAGAAAAAAACCTCCTAAAGAGGGAAAAAAGTGCCCCGGCAGTCCTAGTCTATTCACACACATCTTTACCTAAATATATCAACAAAGCCCCCCTAGGAGTGATGTGGTGAACAAGGAGCTGACACTCATGTATAAGGAAGTGCCAAGCTATGTGGAAATCACTCCACAAAAGGAAGTAAGCCCAAAGCTTTGTGGAAAGCTTCAAACTTCTCCCAATGCAAAGCCTTCATGAAAAGGTCCACAATCTTGTCCTGCATGGGCACACATGCCAAGCTGATCTCCCCAACAGAGAACCTCTCCCTGACATAGTGATAATGCACCTCAATGTGCTTAGTGTGAGCATGGAACACAGGGTTCCTTGCAACTGCCAATGTGCTCTGACTGTCAGTGAAGATGGTGGTGGTAGAAGACTGACCAACATCCAAATCAACCATAAGGCATCTGAGCCACACACACTCAACAGTAGCTGTGAAAGCTGCCCTATACTCAGCCTCACAATTGGAAGTGGCCACAGTAGGCTGCTTCTTGCTCAACCAAGATATACATGAGCTACCAAGCATGAAGCAAAAGCCATTAGTGGACACACGAGTGTCATAGCAACTAGCCCAATCTGAGTCAGAAAAAGCATGCAAATCTGGTGGTAGTGATCCCCCCTTGGGATAAAACAACCCAAGTAGCCGAGTACCACTCAAGTAGCGAAAGATGCGCTTAACCACCTACCAATGCTTGACACCTGGGCAATGCATAAACTTGCTCATCTATGAGACAACAAACTGAATATCTGGCCAAGTAATGCATAAGTAAATCAGGCATCCAACACCCTGCTAATAGAGGAGAGCATCAAATGCATCTCGAGCATCATGAAGACTCAATCATAAACTTGTCTCCATAGGAGTGGCAATAGGCTTACGGTCTTCAAGGCCAAAACATTGCAATAATGTGTCAATATATTTCGTTTGACACAATGCCATTCCACCATCAACTTGCATAAACTGAATGCCCAAATAGTGATGCAAATGCCCCAAATCAGACATCTCAAATGAGGCATGAAAATCAGCCTTAAAATCAGCAATATGCTTCTCAATAGGACCAGTGAGCAGCATGTTGTCAACATAGACAACAATGATCAGAAGCACATCATTAGCACGCTTAACATATAAGGTGCTTTCAGTTGGATTGTTCTCAAAACCATGTGCAATCAGATAGGCATGTATCTTCTCATACCAAGCACGTGGTGCTTGCTTTAAACCATATAATGCCTTCTTTAACCTGCACACCTGGTTTTCATGCCCTTTCTGCACAAAGCCACGGGGCTGAAAAACATACACTTCTTCATGCAAGTCACCATTCAGAAATGCTATTTTAATGTCCAATTGATGTACATTCCAACCATGATGAGCTGTAAGTGCACATATGCTATGAAAAGTAGTCATTCGGAAAGTAGGTGCAAAGGTCTCATCAAAATCAATGCCTCTTTCTTGCACATAACCCTTTGCAACAAGTCTATCCTTATACATGTCAACTTTACCATCAGGCTTACGCTTGATCTTGTATACCCACTTAGTTCCAATGGCCTTCTTGCCAGGAGGCAAGTCCCATAAAGACCAAGTACCATTCTTCATTATAGCATCATATTCAGATTGCATAGTAGCCATCCAATTTTCTGAATTTTGTGCTTCATCAAACGAAACAGGCTCATTCTCATCACACAGACTAGATGCACCCATAGCATAACAATCTGATGCAAACAAGGCACTATGAGACCCTGAACGAGTACGATATGACAGAGGTGCATCTAATTTTTTGTCACGCAAAGTCTACACCAGCCATTTTGGCATAGTTTTTGCCTGCTCAATATTAGCTCTCTCATCAACTAGTGCATCATGTAAATCTACATGAAAAATGGAATGATCTACATCATCACATGAAACTTGCAAAGGCTGAGAAGTTGCCTCATTGGGACCAGCACTAGACTGTCCACCTGTAAAAAGAGGCAGCAAAGTATCATACATGTCTTTGGAGCTAACAGATGTCTCCTTAGTACATGAAAGCAATGGCTGAATAGCATCTTGCACAAAAACAACATCACGGCTAACCAGAATGCATTTAGTCTGTGGATGATACAGACGATATCCTTTACTTTTAGAACTGTACCCAACAAAAATACATTTTATAGCTTTATCATCCAATTTTCTGCGATGTTGTTCGGGCACTAATGCATATGCCAAACAACCAAAAACACGTAGATGAGCTTGCGATCATGCCAAGCCTCATATGGAGTGATAGACTACAGTGCTTTAGTGGGACACCTGTTCAGTACATATGCTCCACACATGACAACCTCAAGCTAGAAACTATGTGGTAAAGCCAAACTCTCGACCATACACCTCGCCATCTCCATGAGTGACATGTTCTTTCGTTCAACAACTCCATTCTGTTGAGGTGTATACGACATTGTACACTGGTGTTCTATCCCACGTTCAGCCAAAAATGCATTAAAATCAGAAGACATATATTCCTCCCCTCGATCAAAATGGAGGGTGCCCATTTTACATGCTGACAGATTTTCAGCCAAAACCAAAAACTATTTGAAGCACATGAACACTTCGGACTTTGCCTTCAATGGATATACCCATGCATGCTTGGAAAAATCACCGATGAAAGTCACGAAGTAAAGATAATTTCCAAAAGAAGGTGTCTGGATAGGACCACAGACATCACTATGTACAAGCTGCAATTTCTAAGTAGTCCGAACTGAACCATCTTTTGGAAAGGACGAACACTGCATTTTGCCCAAAATACAGCCTTCACAAACATGTTTTAGAGGTGCCTCAAGTTTGGGCAAAGAGGACACCATTTCAGATTTCTGCAGGCATAGCAAACTAGCAAAAATCAGAAGACCAAAGTGTGCATGCCAAAGCTTTGTATCTAACATAGCCTAAGAATCATGTATTGCACATGCTTCATTTGGTTGAACTCGTTCCAAAGATGATTCTTTCTTGCTTTGGTACTAGCAGAAAAGAACGTCTCGAGGGCATCCCAAGTCTCTTGAGATGTCTTGCATCCTCTAATATGTGGTAATAGAAAGTTAGAGATAGAGTTTAGTATGTACGACCTTGCTTGAGCATCCCTTGCGCACCAAAGTGTGAGCTTATCTATCTCCTCTTGTGTAGGTCCTCCTTTGGATCTTGGAATAGGCATAGCTTCATCACCTGCTACAATTCCATAAAGATTTCTACCTTGCAAATAGGCCTCCATTCTCATTTTCCAAGCCGCATAGTTGTGTCGATCAAGCTTCTTGATCATTGAAGGAAAGCCGTCACCCATCTTGATCTAGCTCTAATACCATTGAAAGAACTTGGAGAAGCTTGTAGAAGGTAGAAAAGTGCGTTTTGAAGCGATGAAGTTTGGTCAAGCCAACCGGCACAAGACCAGACCTTGAGCTTATGGAGACTCAAATAGACCTTATAGGCATGCAATACGTGCAAAGAAACACACTATGTACTTTGGAGCATCAAGGAGAATGAGTCGATACAAAACAGATAGGTTCGCGGGTCGATTAGCTCAAAAAACTTACTATCTATGGAAGAGACAATGAACTTCAAATGCCCATAGCGACCAGCGTGATTACAATTAGACAAAATACTTTTATGGGAGTGATAAACATAGGTTGAGTGTATGGAATGCACAAAATTATAAGGAATAAGCAAAATATGCTATAGGAATGAATGCAACATTCACCGGTGGTACGTCCTATTTTTCAGGAATACGTAGAGATTGATCCCAAGACAGAAAAACTCAGATTTCTCCCAATCTACTGAACCAAATGCTATGAAAATTTATAGGCATAATCTAGACACTTATAGCTTTCCAATGAGTCATCTTGCACTCAATTTAGAGCTCTGGAGAGAGAGCAGCCGCCTCTGCAAGATTATTGTTGGTGAAGAAGATGATGCAGAGAATTGAAGGAGCAAGACAATGATGGTCACAAGTGTATCTATATTGCTTCCATGTAATGTACAAGTGATTTCAAGTCTTTATATAGCCTCTAGGAGTGTTCCACGACTTTTACAAGTTGAATCTGAATTCAAATGAAAGTGGGAATGGTTGTTGGAGGGAATCAATTCACTTCCCTACAATCTAGGAAAAGTGAAGATCTACTTTGATCTACTTTTAGGTGATTGATTGCTTGATTGAATGCAACTTCAACCACCAAAAATTCATGGGATTTGGGCTCTATCTTTCTACCTTTACATGTGTAAAGCTCAAGGCTTTTACAATGGTAAATGAACCATCAAAAATCTCTCAAAAAATACAATAAATGAGCATATGGAAAAGAACTCTCCAACGGATATTCTTTCCACACGTAGCCTTTGATGTAGATCAAATCCACCTCAAGCATAGTGTAAGCTTGATGTTCCAACAGATAGGCTCGAGTGAAGAGAAGAAACTGCGCTGCGAGCTAATATGTTTGGTCGCCCCACTGTCAAAGTACCAAACAACTAAGTCTACTGCAGACATGCACTGCTCATGAGAAGATGGGTCAAAACAAACAGTAGTAAATGCCCATTCTTCTTCCTACACAAGATTAGCAGACTCCGTTTTTGGTGTAGAGGCTTCTGCAACAACCATTCCAGCCTCTTTCTTCTTTGCCTCTTTAGCAACCAGTTTTGGACAGTTCTTTATGATATGATCATTCCCTTTATAGTACTTGCAAAATAGTTTCTGCTTTTCTGATTTTTTCTCATCTTTATCTTGGTTCTTCAAATGTGCAGCATTTGCAGATTTCTGCTTACTAGTAGAAGAGCTCCATTTTCCTTTGTGCTTCTCACTAGGTAGGAAAGCTTGCTCTACAACACGCATAATGGACATGTTCTGCCTGGACTGATCTTCTTGCAACAGAATAGAGACTAACTCCTCAAATGACAAGGGATTTGGATTGCCTTTCATCATCAACCGAGAGTAGAAGCAAAACTCTGATATGAATCAGGAAGACCATTCAGAACGGTCTGCACAAGTGAGCCATCCGGTATAACCTCATCAGCAGAAATCAACTATTCCTTCAAGTCTTTGATCTTTGTTAGGAAACTGTCCATAGAATCACCTTCATTCATGTGCTCACTCTCCAACTGTTTTCAGAGGTAAGCAACATGAGCCTCATTCCTTGCTTGGTACAATGTGGTAAGTGTATCAAAAGCATCCTTAGTTGTTCTGCAAGAGCGAATGTGAGGAATAATAGCACGTTTAACAGACAAAGCTACCAATGCATGTGCCTGGGAATCTCTGCCATGCCAATATGCAAAATATGATCATCTTCGACACCTTCTACCTTATCTTCTATACCTGCAGTTGTAACAGTTGCAAGTGTGATAGGACATTTTTCAACACCCTGCACAATGTTCCACAGTCCTTTTGCAACCAATACATGTTGCATCATATAAGCCCATAATGGGTAGTTGGTACCATCCAACTTATCCTCAATAGCCGACATACGGAATACATCACTGCTTTCGTCCATGGCCGATGACTAAAATACCTTGAAGCAGAAAATTGACTGTATCTCAAAAAGTTGAACAAAACTGCCCAGACAAGTTCCACTAGACCTGTAGTAGACTTCGAGACACTTATATTGGTGACCAAAAACTGGTATATACCTTTGGCACAAAAAGACAAAATAGCCTACACAAGTGCTGCGATAGTGCATTCAGAGGCCAAAATGAGCTCAGATCGCGATTTCGGTAGCACAAAGCGAAGCAGTTTTGATCTGGAAAACAGGCTGAGTATGCTCACCGAAATTCGTGCGATTCTAAGACTGCAACCGGAGGAGTGTGGATGGCACCCTAGATGAAGCGACGACCTGCTCTGATACCAATTGTTGGAGATAGATGTCTGCAGAAGCACACGAATAGCACAAGGAAGGAGAAGAAGCTTGGAGCACAACACACAATACAAAATGTATTACTAGAGAATGTACAAAGATAAGTAGCCCATTAGGGCAATAGGCGTATATACAAGCTAGGGGGAAAAAACCTCCTAAAGAGGGAAAAAAGTGCCCCGGCGGTCCTAGTGTGTTCACACACATCACTACCTAAATATATCAACAGGTAATAATGTTCCTAAGAAATGTTTTGTTTGCAAAACATGAAGTAAAAAGGTGTACTGTAAATCCTCTATCCATCCCATATATCCACAAAAAGATAAACCTCATTCAATCCCCATGTCCTATACAAGTTTACATGATGCATATACAAGTTATGGCTATTCCTAAAATACATCCGGTGATAAATGCCATTAATAAATATACAAATTTATAGATTTAGAAAAAATGATTCTATATAAACTACAGGTCTAATACAAGATAAATGTAAGTGATTTTCCCTTAAAATTTACAATTTAAAGTCTTCGATGTCTTCTAATAACTTCTCATGTCATAAAGTTTCTTACTTGCAAAAAGACCAGAGAGTTAGAAATATCTAAGCATCTCCAAAATTAGTGATTTTTTAAGCCCGAATATCCATAGAAGTTTTCTTTCACCTCCAAGTAAACTCAATGCAATTCGAGCTATGACCATGAATTTATGGCCAAAACTTTGGAAACCTATACCTATGTGTAGAAGGTCCTCACAGTGATACATAGCTCCCAAGAACCACTCAGTAGACTCATAACTCAACAAAATTTAATGAAATTTGACTCATTTGAAAGCTTTTCTAAGCAACTATTACTGTACCAAGTTCCATTTCAGGATCATTCTCCATATGAGAGAAACACTCAAAATAGGTTATGTGACACCTACACACGTTTCATGACTTAGAGACTAGACTGGAGAAAATATGGCATCCATAGACTCCCCAAATGAAATCCGAATCAGTTAATATTTGTTGAGCAACAAGGTGCACTAGCTATCAAAAATGTTCAAAAGAATTCATGCTAATTGGACATTTGAACAAAGAGCAATGGCACCATTGCCAGAACTAATTCACTTCTCTATTGAGTCCTCACCAAACGGAGCAGACAGTTAAAATAAAAAAAAAACCATCCAAATCACATAAAATTTAAATATATGCATGGTAACACCTTTTTCTAGTACAAAAAAAAAAAATCATTTGGACAATGCAATGAAGAGAAACACCCAAGTTTTTGCACACCGGCAACAACTTGCTAGAGAGAATTCCTTGCACAAAGATTAGAGTGATTTTCACTTTTCTCTTTCCACAAGATTCCAAATTTCATGAGAGTTGGAGAGCTATAATTAAAATGTATGAGCTTCCATTCCAACAAAAAATGGAGCAATTGGACACTCCCATAAGGAGAAATGGATGTACAAAGTGACCCCTATACACCTTCCAAAGGGTGACTCTTGTTACAATAGGTTTGAACCTTTTGGACCTTTTGACTTATCAGCATAGGTTCAAATGACATGAAAATTGGTTAGTATAGTAGGAATTCAACAGTCTACCATCGTACAAAGTTTCATAAGAAATGGTTGTTCGTACATGAAATTATGAATACACCAAAATGCAACACTACCATTTGATTTTGGAAAAAGTAAGTTCAATATATTTTAATGATTGTTTCTATGCATATAAACTACTTTTTGCTTATAAAAAAAACATTTTGATGGAGTGGTATGCATGAATATATGAATTCAATAGTAATCAAGGCATCCCTTGCAATAAATCATAAATCAAAAGAATGTTTTTAGCAAAATAAATCATGCATTGCTTTCAGTAATGTCAAGTCACCCACAAAAGAAGCTAAATCATTAACTCAAGCAAGTAATCATTTGAGTATGATTTGATTCTTAGTGCATATTCTTTGATGAGTTCATTTTCCTTCCATGCCCAAGAGTTACTTCATTCATTCTGATCAATGCATATATTCATTAATCCTCTCATAATCAGCCAATCATAAAGCTATGTGTTTCATTAAATGCATTAAAAGGAATGATTTTTCAAAAGAAATGAAATGGAAAAAATGTAAATGCATATAATCCAATGATTTTCCATGTGCATCTATGGTACATAAACTTATTTATGTAGACTAATCTGACGAGGAAGAAATAAATCATTCAAAATATAATCCATCGTAATAGAATAATAACCCAAAGAATCTTTTCTCTTTTCTTTTAATTTTTTTTCTATGAGATTTTTAGATATATTTTTCTCATTATGATTTTAAATCAAGTAACATTTAAGAAAAGGTATCTCGTATGAGATAAAAACATCTCCCATCAGCATCTATGAGAAGATAATGAAGTAATTCAATCCTCAAGGATTTGTCACAATCCTACTCTGTCAAATTGATAGCTTTGTACAGGTGGTGATTTCTAATCAAAACCTAGCAACTAACCTATTATTGGAGAGCTCTTGAAGCAAGAAATCCATAAGATTTTGAATTTCTTGATTTGGACACTCATAGCCTAGGTTATGGCCAAATTAGTGAGTGTATGTAGGTCACTAAAGGGGTCAAACAGAGGGCAAGCTCTCTATTGGCTCTCTCTCTCTCTATCTCTCTCTCTCTCTTTGTCTCTCTCTCTCTCTCCCCTCTAATTTGCCTAAATCATGCAAATGAGTGCACGCAACAGCAGCACTATCCCACATAGAGATTTTTTTGGATTGAGAAACTATTTTATATAGAGCGAGATGGTTTACTTTTCATATCTAACGAGGAGAGTGAGAGCAAGACTCTCTGCCACTCATCCTACTTGTGGCCAGCCCCGTTTGTGGGAGAAGCTCAACAACATGAGCTTCTCGCATGTATCAGAGAGAAGGCTCTTATTGTTGGAGTTAGAAGCTTGAAGACACACGTGAACAACATTAGGAAGAAGAAGAAGCTTGGAGAACAAAACACAATATTGAAAGTATTACCACAAGAATATACAAAGATAAGTGACCCATTAGGGCAATAGGCATATATACAAGCTGGGAAAAAAAAACCTCCTAAAGAGGGAAAAAAGTGCCCCGACGGTCCTAGTGTGTTCATAAACATCACTATCTAAATACATCAACAAATCCCTTCTACGAGTGATGCGGTGAAAAAGGAGCTAGCACTCATGTATAAGGAAGTGCCAAGCTATGTGGAATCACTCCACAAAAGGAAGGAAGCCCAAAGCTTTGTAGAAAGCTTCAAACTTCTCCCTAGGCAGAGCCTTCATGAAAAGGTCTGCAATATTCTCCTGCGTGGGCACATATGCCAAGCTGATCTCTCCAGCAAAGAACCTCTCCCTCACATAATGATAATGCACCTCAATGTGCTTAGTGCCAGAATGGAACACAGGGTTCTTCGCGACTGCCAATGCACTCTCAGTGTCAGTGAAGATGGTGGTGGCAGAAGACTGACCAACACCCAAATAAGCGATAAGGTGTCTGAGCCACATACACACAATCGCTATGAAAGCTGCCCTATACCCAACCTCACAATGGGAAGTGGCCATAGTAGGCTGCTTCTTGCTCAACTAAGATATACATGAGCTACCAAGCATCAAGCAAAAGCCACTGGTGGACACACAAGTGTCATAGCAATCAACCCAATCAGAATCAATAAAAGCATGTAAATCTGGTAGTACTGATCCCCCCTTGGGATAAAACAATCCAAGAAGTCGGGCACCACTCAAGTAGCGAAAGATGCGCTTAACTGCCTGCTAATGCTTGACACCTAGGAAATGCATAAGCTTGCTCATCTACAAGAAAACAAACTGAATATCTTGTCGAGTAATGCATAAGTAAATCAAGCATCCAATAGCATGCTGATAGAGAACAACATCAAATGCATCTCCAGCATCATGAAGACTCAATCGTAAACCTATCTCCATAGAAGTGGCAATAGGTTTGCAGTCTTCAAGGCCAAAATGTTGCAATAATGTGTCAATATATTTCATTTCACACAAAGCTATTCTACCATCAACTTGCATAAACTAAATGCCCAAATATTGATGCAAATGCCCCAAATCAAACATCTCAAATGAGGCATGCAGATCAACCTTAAAATCAGTAATATGATTCTCATGAGGACTAGTGAGCAGCATGTCATCAACATAAACAATAATGATCAAAAGCACATCATTAACACACTTAACATATAAGGTGATCTTAGCTGGACTGTTCTCAAAGCCATGTGCAATCAAATAGGCATGGATCTTTTCATACCAAGCACGTGGTGCTTGCTTTAAACCATATAATGCCTTCTTCAACCCGCACACTTGGTTTTCATGCCCTTTCTGCACAAAGCCATGGGGCTGAAAAACATATACTTCTTCATGCAAGTCACCATTGAGAAATGCAGTTTTAATGTCCAACTGATGTACATTCCAACCATGATGAGCTCCAAGTGCATAGATACTACGAACAGTAGTTATTCAACATGTACGTGCAAAGGCCTCATCAAAATCAATGCCTCTTTCCTATGCATAACCCTTTGCAACAAGCCTAACCTTATACCTATCAACTGTTCCATTAGGTTTATGCTTCAACTTGTATACCCACTTAGTGCTAATGGCTTTCTTTCCAGGAGGCAAGTCACATAAAGTCCAAGTACCATTCTTCATTATAGCATTATATTTAGATGGCATAGAAGCCATCCAATTTTCTAAATTTTGTGCTTCATCAAATCAAATAGGCTCATTCTCATCACAGAGACTAGATGTAGCCATAGCATAGCAATCTGATGCAAAAGAGGCACTATGAGAGCCTGAACAAGTACAATATGATAGAGGTGCATCTAATTTGCACCAGCCATTTTGGCATAGTTCTTGCCTTCTCAACATCAGCTCTCTCATCAACAAGTGCATCATGTAAATTTGCATCAGAAATGGAATGATCTACATCATCACATGAAACCTATAAAGGCTGAGAAATTGCCTCATTAGGACCAGCACTAGACTATCCACCTGTAAAAAGAGGCAGCAAAGTATCATACATGCCTTTGGAGCTAATAGATATCTCCTTAGTACACGAAAGTAATGGCTGAATAGCATCTTCCACAAAAACAACATCATAGCTAAAAAAATGCATTTTTTCTGTGGGTTATACAGACGATAGGCTTTTCTTTCAGAACTATGCCCAACAAAAATACATTTCACTACTTTATCATCCAATTTTCTGTGATGTTGTTGATGCACTAATGCATATGCGAGACAACCAAAAATACGTAGATGAGCAAGAGATGGCTTGCGACCATGCCAAGCCTCATATGGAGTGATAGACTGCAATGATTTAGTGGGACACCTATTAAGCACATATGCTACACACATAAGAACCGCAAGCCAGAAACTATGTGGTAAAGCCGGACTCTTGACCATACACCTTGCCAGCTTCATGAGTGACTTGTTCTTCCATTCAACAACTCGATTCTGTTGAGGGTGTATATGCATTGTTCACTGATCTTTTATCCCATGTTCAGCCAGAAATGCATTAAAGTCAGAAGACATATATCTCCCCCCTCGATCAGAATGGAGAGTGCTCATTTTACATATTGATAGATTTTTAGCCAGAAACAAAAAATTTTTGAAGCATATAAAGACTTCGGACTTTGATTTCAATGGATATACCCATGCATGCCTAGAAAAATCATCAATGAAAATCACGAAGTAAAGATAGTTTCCAAAAGAATGTGTCTGCATAGGACCACAGACATCACTATGAACAAGTTGCAACTTTTGAGTAACTCGAACTGAACCATCTTTGGAAAGGAGGAACATTGCATTTTTCCAAAAATACATCCTTCATATACATGTTTACCATGTGCCTCAAGTTTGGCCAAAGAGGACACCAATTTAGATTTTTGCAGGTGTAGCAAACTAGCAAAATTTAGGCGAACAAAGCGTGCATGCCAAAGCTTTGCATCTGACATAGCCTAAGAATCATGTACTGCACATGCTAAATCATTCACAGATTTTTCATAGTCTATGAGCTTATGCAACCCATGATATAAGATGCCAAAAGCAATAATCATGTCGCTATTTGACAATTCATAAACTATACATCTGTCATCAACAAATTTCACAACCAAGCCAATCTTGGCTAAAGGAGGATTGGATGACAAATTTTTCTTGATCCCTGGCACAAATAAAGAATCTGACAATGTAAAAGAACTACCATAAGCAGTAGTCAGAATGATCTTACCAACTCCCATGATAGGATAAGAGGAGTTGTTGGTGCATGTGATAGTATTCCTTGTAGGGCATACCTTAGCTTTATATAACAGATATCCATCATAGATATTGTAATTTTTTCACTTGAATCCTTTTTGATTACCCATCAATACTCCATGATCAATGGAAACCCACATATCACGATTCTCTTTCTCAATGGCTTACAAAATCTTGGAATATTTAGGATCAAGCCTGCATTTCCCTCTAATAGACCCAAGTAGCTCACTAGTGATCTGATTAAAAGTCATTTAATTGAGCATGGCCATGTGGCTAAGCGAATCAACCACTACATGAAACTTTCTCTTCCTATACCTAAGCTCATAATCAAACTCCCAATGGGTCTTTGCCCATGTGGCCTTATGACCTTTAAGGTTTGCTTCATTAGTTAGAGAGCCACTTAATGCTATTTTGATCAAACACTATCAAAACTTTGGCACCATATAAGTTATGACACCATTTCTTGAAAGCATGGCGTTTGCATACAACTCCTCATTGACATAATAATTCTTCTAAGAAAATTCTAGCTTCTTTCTCTCAAAATCCACTCGTCGAAAATCCTAAACTAAAACCACTCGTGTAGCAAAATCACTCACATCAATCTCAACTAGAAAGGGTTTACTGGGATCTTCTATATGTTAAAGTGGAGTTGTAGTGATTTCCATCTTCAACTTCTCCATACTTTGCTTCTCTTTGTCTCCCCAATGAAAGGCTTTCCCTTTCCCTTTAAGTTGTTCCATCATCAGGCATCAATTTTGGCATAATTCTTAATGAATCTTTAATAGAATCCTGATAAACCTAGGAATATCTACAACTCTTCCAAGTTGCTATGGTGTGGTCGTCCCATAATAGCCTATACTTTCTGAGGATCCATTTGAATTCCCAAATTTATGGACTATATAACCGAAGTATGTAACCTCTGTTTTGAAAAATTCACACATTGACTCCTTGACAAAGAGTGCATTTTCCATTTACATTTGGAATACTTTCCTCAAGTAGTCCGAGTGTTCTTGTTCTGATCTACTATAGATCAGAATATCATCTAAGAAGTCTAGCTTTCCTAGATATGGTTGTAGTACACTATTCATGAGCTTCATGAAAGTAGCAAGAGCATTGGTGAGACCAAAAGGCATCACAAAGAACTTGTAGTGTCCATATCTAGACTTGAAGGAAGTTTTAAGGAGATCTTCTAGCCTAATCCCAATCCAATGATATTCTGAACTAATATCAATCTTGATAAAATACCTAGCTTGATGTGGATGATAAAAAAAGTCTTCCAACCTAGGCATTGGAAACCTATTTTTGATATTTACCTTGTTCAATGTCGTATAATCTATGTAGAGTCTCATAGATCCATCTTTTTTCTTAACTAGGAGCATTGGGGATGCCAGAGGTGAGTTACTTGGTCTAATGAATCCTTTATCTAAACAATCATGGAGTTGCTTCTCTACCTCCTCATTCTAAGAAACACTAAGCCTATAATGTGGCTTACAAATAGGGATAGTCTTAGTAACTACCTCAATAGCATGGTCAATGTCCCCCCTTTCAGGTGGTAGTACTCGAGGTAAGTTAGTGGAAAAAACATATCTAAACTCAAACATAAGATCCTTAAAACCTTTAACCACACACTCTTTCAAAAAAGAATAATAGAAAGTATTATCCATATTTACATTTCTAGCATGAAAAATATACATGAGATGAAGTTTCTATACAATGCTCAAGATCGTGACTATACAAAAACACGTTTTCCACTACATGCTCAAAATGAAAAAGAATATACAACTCTATAGATGAGATGAGAGGTGTACTAGGTACATCTCTCTCTTTGAGTAGGAAATTTACTTCCATTCTTTAAAAGTTCAAGAATGTTGCTTTGGTATCTATGTTTAAGTGTGTATCGCAACCCCCATAGTCACTCTCTAACTAAAACAAGCCAAATTGGATATTGTAATAAACTGATAGGTAGGAGATGGTTGAACCACACCATTCAAAGATAGGAGACGGTTGAACTACACCCTAAGAGGGAAGATTAGGAATTAATCCTCAACCATGGCTTTTGGGGCAAGTGGTCAGCCCATCACATTCCTAACCAAGAGGTTGTGAGTTCAAATCTCCTATAGTTTGTTACATTGGTATCAAAGTCTAGGAATTAGGCTTGAGAAAGGTGGATTGACCTAATGGCCTCTAAAAAAGGCACTTGTAGAATCTATCATGTGAAAGGGTAGGAATTGGGAGGGTAGCACTTGAAGAACTCTATCCAAGAGAGATTTGGGTATATCCCTCAATTCGTAGGTCAGTTTGAGTCATGTAAGATATTGTTGGGGTATATCTCAAGGATTATGACGACCACCACATACTAGAGAGATGAATCTCCTCCCAACCTTATGCTTGTATATATAACTACTTGAATCAACAAGGACAAAAAATGTAACTAGAGTCCACAAGTGCATGTGCAATCTCCTCCACTCCTTTACTATCTTCTACTAGAGTCTACTAGTGGTTGGAGTGATCTTGACCACTGCTTTAGCACCTTCCACTAGATTCGAGTAGTGGTTGGTGTACTTGCCACTAAAGCTAAGTCTCATTGGGCTCAAGTTAACTCACGTTAACTTGAGTTAGAAGGCTTTAGATCTCCTTGTGCAAAAGACTCTCCCCATGCTCCCCGTGGGGTTTGAACCCAAGATCTCCTCCTTCACAACCTTGAGGCTTAACCACTAAGCTAGGTGAATTACTTGTTTAAGAGAGCAGTTGAACTTATGCTTAAGTCTAGTCTCGAGATCTTTGATCATACACACAAGTGAACAAACAATGTCCAATTTCATATCTGTCTAAACTCACCAAACCCTTAGATCATAGACTTACTTTATTACATTGTTTCCCCTTGGAAAACATTTTTGCCCTCGAAAATAAAGCTATATATAGTAACCGTAGGCAACCCCCAAGCCTCATGTTCTAAAATCCGAAAGAACATGATTCATCTTTGTGGTGGGATCCTTTCCCAAATGATTCAAAACACCATCTTGCTTTGTAATTTGATGAGTGGATCAAAGTACAAAGTAGTGAATGAATAATAAGGGTGGATCTGAAAATATCCCTAGCCACTTCATTGTTTCTCGATGTGCGATCTAGGCATAAACATATGAAATGGGCGGATTCCAATTAGTAGTTTTTTGGGCATAACTTGTGCATGGACTTAGTAACTAAGGCGGGATTCTTATCTTGATCAAGACTTTGAGAACTCTTGATTCACTTGAATTTGATTTAGAAAACGTGAAGTTTGATTGTCCCAAACATCTGACTTGGATGTTTGTACAATGGTTAACTCCCAATCAATAGTTACTTGATTTCTTTACTAGACTTTAGGACTACTTTGTCCCAATGGGCTTGAAAATCCTATGTAATTTGTAGGATAAAGTTTTCAATTTACTTTGGGTCAACCATACTATAACTTGGCCAAATCAAATCCAAAATGAAAATTGTCTAACTTATGACACTTTTCTCAAAGACCTTAGGTAAAAGTTCTTGGGAATTATCAATATGGTGAGCAATTTCTAACTTCTTTGTTCTAGATTCTACTAAACTCTAGAAAGTCGTTAGAGTTATGCTAGAGAACTGGAAGTCAATCTTGGCCTTATCATCTTTGGAAGATTGAAAGGGCTCTTGTACAGAACATCTATTTGGGATGTTTAATTTAGTTAGCTTGTTCGAAATGTCTAGCCCTAGACTTTTGTAAAAAGAATTAGATACCAAATCTGAGTCAAATCCAAAATATTTGGAAAGCGGAAAGAAAGGACAAAAACTCTATACAACCAATTCAAACTTCACAGATACATAAACTTTCTATGAGTCAAATTCTAGATGACTCAAGACTTTAACTTTTCACAAATCTGTTTTAACAAGCTATTGAAGAAATTTTTTTGTCTTTTAAGAGAAATTAGCTTGATTCTCAAAAAAGATTATGATGAGTAAATCTAAAACATCATCCAACCAGAAGATATTGATGTGGTATCTAACATGTTGGTGTGTAAAACACCACAAGAACTAAACTAATGTGGTATTAGAAGACCTCCATAACCATCATTAGCTTAGCAAACCTCTAAATATGAACCTTCAACTCTGAACTTAGTGAAAATCAAAAATTTCACTTCACAGAAATCTGTGCCTCTTCTTCAAACTTTCAATCTGACCTGTATCAACTTGATCTTTGCAAATTCTTCTGATCATTTGCTAAGAAAGATACTTGCTAATGTTCAGTAACACATAACACGCAAAACTTTCAAGCAATAACTTCAAAATCTTCTGATTTTGTACCAAACTTTACACTATGTCTGAAAACTGGAAATTGACTTCATCGATTTGACATACCTCCACTCTTAAGCTGATTTCTCTGAGTATGCTTCCCGTTTCTTAAAGATCTTTTGACCAAATGTAGTTGAGGATAGTAGCTTTCAAACGAGCTATCACTTACCAAAAACTTTACACCATGCTTCGAGATCTGACCTTCAGAAGATCAGTCAAATGTGCGCCAGAAAAGTCGTAACTGTCAACTACCTTATACAGTCATATGAAATGACTTGGAACTCAATGTACAAGAGGAATTAGACTCAATCCTTCTACACAAACATGTGTTGATTATCAGAGAAGATGTGTACAAAATGGCTTGGCCTAATTTTGCTCACAGCCATGGAAAACTCTCTCAGACTCAGAAGTTTTCTCTCACCATCTTTCTCAGAAATTACACGACTTTTCTCTACTCACTCAGATTACAAAATTGAGTTCTCTCTTACATATTTTTGACTCAAATTAACTTATATACCTATGGTTTACATTCTTCTAGACTTGAACTCGTAAGTTCTGAAGATCAAATACAAATCTAGACTCTAATTTTGTACTAATTTACAATAGTGAAATTGTCCCTTCACTTAGGCTTGATTTTCTGTAGGTCTTTCCTTTACTTCTTCTTTCCTCCATCATATGTCTTCATATGTCTTCATATATCTATGCCTAATTAGTGAGTGAAGCCCCAACATAACATCAGTGTGTAAACCCATTGAGGTTCTATTGATGAGTTTTTTACTCAAATAATGCTTCACTTGAGACTAAGTTCATGCCTATATGACTTCTTGCTAGGAATGCAATCCTTGTGCATTTCTTTGAGTCAAAGGATTGAATTTACCAAGTTACACTAGGAATGTGTTGCTTGACTTAGTAAGTCTATTCCTTAGTTGAAAGGATCATTTCAATATCAAAGTCCTAATCTTTTAGAAATTTATCAAATATTTTTGAAACAACACTTTATCTTGAAGTGTTTCATGATTCAAATAAGAATTCAGTCTTCTCCTTATTTGAAAAAGAAGATTTTGGAAATTATTTTTACTTTGTATCTTCACACGTAGTTGATCTTGAAGTATCTTGAGATCATTATATTATCCTCCTTGAATTTAAACTTCTTTGAGATTGAATTCCCTTGAGGATAAAATCTAACTTTAAGCTTAGGACTGAAAGATAATTATCATCTCATAGTCTGATGTCGCATACCATCTTTCCTACATCAATTTGAGTATAAAATCTGGTGTCCCATACCACCCTATTTTATATTCACATTGATGTGTGAGTGATACTTACCCTAAAGTCTAAACATCTCTTGATAGAGTACCTTCTCACTTCAAGAATTTTGAAGTTCTAGGTATTACCTCTAACTTGATATTCTAGGTTTTGATTCCTTCACACGATCATTTCATGATCTCGTGATTTTACCACGGATACTTGAAAACCTTTTGATGGAACATCCATCCTTTTTCTCTAGGGTTTTCAACAAAAAACCAATTATAATTCCAAGTTCTTGAATTTCTCAAATTCAAGTCTAATTGGTTATACTTGACCAATTTATAGTCACAAGAGCTATTGACTTCTTGTCTTTAGATTCCTTTATAGCTAAAGCTTTAAGTAGCTACCCAAGGACTCTATAGGAATCTCTCTACTGCTTGAAGTCTAAGCATCCACTCATGCTTTTGGATTTCACCTTTAGGAAATTCCTTTAAGGATAGGAAAAATTTATGTTGTACCTTCCACACACTTAATTACCATCGACATGGTTGGAAACTACATACTTGGAATTTTTACTCTGTTCAAGCATGGAACAATTCACTTATTTCACACTTTCCACTGGATAAATGGATCTTGAAAGGAATTTGATTGCCAATACTTGGACAAACTTCAGAGTAATTCCAATCACAATTTCTTGGACAAACCTTGCCAAGGTTGATCAACTCTTGTTGACCATGCAAAAAAAATAAAGACTTATTGTTTATCTTAAGATCTCTTGAACTATCAAAAAGCTTCTTTGCTTACCCATGGGATTTTAGAGATCTTTCTCTTACTCAAGTCCAAGCATGTACTAATGCCTTTCAGATTCTAAGCTATGAATCTTTGCTACACCTCCAAGTGATATCAACCATTGGACTTTAAGTACCACTTCTGGTGGATTGGGACTTTTGGGGACTACTTGCTATCTAATGAGTTTGAAAAATTTCATTCTCACTACTTGGGAGAGTGTTATTCTTCAAGGACTTGAGATTCATTCTAGGGAATCAAATAACATGAGCAAACGACTCATCTTGGAATCTTTTGCAATGCGGAAATGATGTTTCAAAGAAATTCTTGTACTTTCAAGCAATATCTAGAAGCTTTACTGATTTAGTTGTGTTCATTTCGCGAGTATCAAACTAGAGGATAAATATCACCTTTAGGATATGGTTTCCCATTCTTTATGAAAGTTTGACTCAAACTTTCATTTATGTAATGTTGATTCCTATTCTTGAGTTTGATACAAGATTTATTATTATTGGTCAATTTTTAGATGTTGCTAGAGTAATTTAAACATATTTTGACAAGCAAAATTATGTTTAAAGTACAACCATCTTTTGATGATTGATCCAATAATACTGCTACTATGAACACATAATTTTGAACTCTATAGCTTGTTTAGGAACAGTTCATGGATTGGAGATCCATATCTTGGAACTTTGTATTCCTAAACTATTCGATTCATGTCTTTAGGAACTCATCTCATTTCTGAAAGATCATTTGCTTTAGGTTCCCCTTGAAGCTTCAATTAGCTTAAATGAAACCAAAAATTAACTCTCTAATCCTTCTAAAAGGAAGAGTTCTATCGAGTTTTCATGCTTGTTTAGTAAGTTGCATCATTACCAGAGATGCAATCATGGAGCAAACATCCACCTATTGAACACCAAAGTCCGATTGATGCTAAGGTTCAATCTTTGATTTCCATCACTCGTTGGGATAGAATCAAGTGAGAACTTAAAAAAATTGCATAGTTTTTCTTGGCAGTTTGCATCCTTACTAGGGGTGTAACTTATGGAATATAAAAACTATCTTGTGAACTTTAAAATTTCAATTAGTTTGAGTTCCATTCAACTTTATTTAATTTTTATCACATCTTGGGATAGAATCAAAATAAAAACATTCCAAATCATCCTACTTGGATGCATGAAGTTTTTACATCCAAGCTTGATTTTAGGATTCTCTAAGTTTTCCTAGACTAGTATCATGGAGGTTTGCAAGTAGTTTCTATTTTCTTGCTCATTTAAATGGCAAGAAAATTGAATGCTTTACTTACTTTCAACATGCCTACTTTTTCGTAGCAGGACCCCTAATATGTGACACCTAAGTATCACTTTTTAGGAGAAAATGAACTAACTACTTGAGTTGCATAGCAGCTAAGAGCTTTGCAGCTAACTAGTTTGATATTTTCCCTAATTCTCTAACTCGATCTAGAAAAGTAGGTAAGAATTAGGAATGTATTTCTGTTCAACTACTTAGCAAAAAATCAGCAAAGAACCATGTTTGGTCATATGCCAATGCATGTTCTTGTTGGTGTATGTCATCCAAGCCTAGTGCTTGATCATTTATGTAAGCCTTTCTTATACACACTCTCAATGAGAGTCATAGAAACATGCTCTTATAACTCTTGAAAAGTTATTACCTTGAAAAGTAAAAGTTATTGAAGAAACTTAAGACCATGTTAGGCACAATTAAGAGTGATTGATTAGCTAGATGATTTCTCAACTTTAGGGGAACATTTAGGTACAATCCCTCCAAGATTTGAACTCAAATATCACTATAAAAACACCTATGCATAGTCATGGATTAGAGTAGCACTTAGAGCGATATTCTAGAGAGATTTTGATCAAGCACCAAGCTGCAAGTGAAGCAAAGTGCTCCTCCTTCCCAAGCTTCATGTCCATTCATATCATGTACAATATGTTCAATAGAGATCAATTTTTTAGCTATACTTTGAAGTTGTTCTCTTCTGCTGCTACACGTTCTCTTTCTCATTTTCACTCAACTTTAGTGAGTGAGTTCTTTGTGTATACTTGATCTTTTTCTGAGCTTTAAAATATTATAGGTAACTTGATAAGTCTATTTTCATCATACCAATTTTCATCATAATTTTTTATTACTTGTGAGCTGCAAGCATTTCTCACTAGGTATACTAGTAGTTAACTCCAAAAATATCGGGATGACACCCCTATGTTGCTAAATTGATTTCTCTAAGTATGGTTCATTAGAAATAATAAAAGTTGTTGCTTTAGATTCATTGTCTATCTAATTAAAAGTGTGCAAAATATCCCTATTCAATTTCTAGCAAGTTGTGATCTCTGAGTTAATTTCTAGAGTGCAATCCATCCCAAAATAACAAGTCTTTGCTTCATTCATTTAAGTTTTTGGTTCATCGTTTTGTATCAACTAGTCTATTTTGGTGAATCAATTTGAGATTGATACTCCAAAGCACTAGGATGGCTTATATGCATCCTTAGGAAGCACAATGTGTCTACTTATCTTCTCTAAAGTTATCTTGGCAGGTGTAGAGCAGGTTTTTTGCAGCACACATCTTTGGAGTGCATCACCCATCTCCCATCACAATGGTATCAGAGCAAAGATAAATCAATATGGAAGATGGATTTCCTTCCACCATTGACAAATTGGATAAAAACAACTACTCAGCCTAGTCTCTGAGGATGAAGGTCTACCTTCAAGAGTGAAATCTATTTGGATACATATCTGAAGATGAAGCCATGCCAACAATGAGAAGCAAAGAACAACCATCACATGAAGAGAAAGAAAGGCTTACAAGTTGGTGCTCAAAGGATGCTCTAGCTAGTTCCTACATCTTAAAATCAATCTCTGATTTTCTCTTACCTCATGTGAAAGGATGCAAGGCCTCAAGAGAAACTTGGAAAGCACTTGCTTCCTTCTTCTCTTCAAATACCATAGCAAGGAAGAACCAGCTATGGATGGAGTTTACTACCTTGAAGAAAAGTCCTAAGCAAAGTGTGAGTAATCATGTCACCAAAATGAAAGAGATATCTAATTAGTTAGGAAGCATTGGGAGGTAATTGAAGAAGAGCAAATCAAAAGGCGAATCATCAATTGAATCAAGGCTGATGAAAAGTGGGAATCTTTCACAACTGCCATGGACCTATACATGGACGTGCAAGTGCTTGACCTCAACACTCTTATAGGACACTGCTTCACACATGAAGCAAAGATAAGCAAGAATGGTGAATCCTCAAGAGGTAATCACTCTTCTACCTTATACTCTAATAAAGCTAAAGTCTAAGGATAAAAAGTCTAAGAAGAATGAAGATGAAGGTAGCTCTTTCCAAGCCAACTTCACAGGTAGAGGAAAAGCTAGAGGAAGGATCAAAGGAGGAAATCAAGGTAGGGGGAGACCCCAAGCATCTCAATCTTGTAACATTTGTGGTTATTCTAATCATAACAGTGAGGAATTTTACAAGAACCCAAGGAATTCAAGAGGAAGAGGATTCAATAGAGGTGGTCATGGATCAAATAGAGGTAGATACAATTGAGGATACAACAACAACTACTTCAACAATAATAATAAGCAAAAGGGATATAGAAGTAGAAAGGATTACAACAGCTACATTGAAGATCAAAGTCAAGAAGACTCACTACTGCTTATGAACCTATCATTGAAGCAGGTTAAGGATGATGATCATGTTTTCTATATTGACTCTAGGTGCTCAAACATTGTATCAAGAAATGTAAAATTGCTCTCTGATTTAGAAGATCCCAAAAATAAACATGAAGTGCAGATAGGTGATGATACAAGACATTCACTCGAGAAAGTAGGTAATGTTAAGACATCAGATGGCAACATGAATCTTCTAAGCAAGGTTATGTATGTACCTACCATAACCAGAAATTTGATAAGTGTTGGACAAATTGTGGAGAAAGGAATGTAGGTTAGGTTTACAAGACATGGAGCATATGCGGAAGACCCTAAGTAAGGATTTAGAAGAATTGCCCAAGGAGAGAAAAGAAGAAGACTCTTCACCTTTGAAGTGGAGGACACTAAGAACATAGCATTATTTAGCTATGGATCTCAAACACTCTTTGAATTTGAGGTATGGCACAAAAGGCTTGCTCATATTGGTGAGATAACTTTGAAACAAATTTGCAGGGATCAAAGTATACTTGGATTTCCCAACATCACAAAACAACATATGATATAGAAGTGTGGAGCTTGTCAATTTGGCAAATCTCATAGACAAACCTTCAATAGGATAATTATTGGATCTTGTCCACACAGATGTGTGGGGTCCAAGCAAAGAACCTTCTTTTTCATGTTCAAAATATTATGTATTTTTTATTGATGATTGTAGAAGATGGACAACTCTCTAGTTTACGACGCATAAAGATGAAGTCGTCAATTGTTTCAAAAGGTATCTTGCTCTTGTAGAAAATCAAACAGGTAGATGTCTCAAGAAGCTCATACCAGATGGTGGCAGAGAATACTTCTCAACTTAATTTGATGCTTTTATACAAGAAAGAGGTATCAGAAGAGAGGTGACAACCATATACACACATGAGCTCAATGGAGTAGCTGAAAGAAGGAACATAACAATAGTTGATTCAGGTAGATCCATGCTCAATGAAAAGGGTTTACCCAATTATCTTTGGGTAGAGACTGTATCAACAGCCACATACCTTGTAAATAGACTTCCATCAAAGTCTTTAGATGGTATGACTCCCTATGAGGTACCGAATGGAAGAAGGCCAAGTCAAGAGCATTGCAAAATTTGATGTCTAGCTTATGCTCACATACCTTCTCAAATAAGAGGAAAATCAGATCCCAAAGCAGAGAAGTGTATCTTTATTGGATATGATCAAAACAAAAAAGGATACAAATTGTATAATCCCTCTAACAAAGGCTGTTTAGTTAGTAGGGATGCAGTCTTTGATAAAAATAAATCTTGGTTTGATGATGATAGGAAAATGAAGCTACCCAATGACTTCGAAGAAGACTTTCCATCTCTTCCAACAAAGGAACCAAAGCATCATGAAGATAGTGACTCTAAAAATGACTCGATAGATTTAGAGAAATCGAAGCTATGGGAAAAAAAAGGGAAGGATAAGGTGCAAGAATTAGATCAAGGATCTAAAAGCTCTCATCAACAACTCAGAAGATCAATGAGAGAGAAAAAGAAACCAGAGAGATATGGATTTGATACCTCTTTGGTCACAAAGCATTCAATTTATATGGCTAACGAATCCAACAATGAAGACACAACATCGTACGAAGAAGCTCAAAGCAAGAAGGAATGGAGAGAAGCAATGGATGAAGAAATTGAAGCCCTCATGGACAATGACACATGGGAACTTGTTCGTAGCAAGCCATCAATGAAGGTAATTGGATCAAGGTGGATCTATAAAGTAAAAAGGAATTTAGATGGTAGTATTAATAGATACAAGGCAAGTTTAGTAGCCAACGGGTTTGCCCAAACCCATGGCATAGACTATGAAGAGACCTTCTCACTTGTTGCTAAAATGGCTACCATTAGAGTACTTGTTAGCATTGCTGCATCTAGGAATTGGAAGTTGTATCAACTAGATGTAAAAAATGCATTTCTCAATGGTTGGATTTCAGAGGAAGTTTATATGGTACAACCACCTCGTTATGAAGATGCACATCATCCAAATTAGGTGTGTAAATTGAATAAGGCTCTGTCTGGTTTGAAACAAGCTTCAAGAGCTTGGAATCACATATTAGTTACCTACTTGGATGACCAAGGATTCAAAGCTAGCAAAGCAGACACATCCTTATTCATCAAGAGGAATGGATTAGAAGTTATATATCTCTATGTATATGTAGATGAAATTATAATTAAAGGGAATGATGTCAATGGGATTAAATAGGTAAAGGCTGAAATGAAGCATGAACTCAAGATCAGTGGTCTTGGACCTCTCACTTATTTTCTTGGACTTGAACTTGTCTATACAAATTCAGGAATCTACATCACTCAAAGGAAGTATGTACATGACATGCTGTCTTTAGAGAATACTAAGTGTGCAGGTACACCCATGAAGTTGAATCATAACCTAAGTGCTTATGAGGGAGAACCTATAGAAGATATCACAAGCTATCAAAGCTTGGTAGGAAGCTTGAACCATGCAACTCTCACAAGGGTGGACATATGTTATACTGTTAGCATGTTGTTAACATGTTCAATGTTAATGTGTTAAAGTGTTAACGAATACTGGAATAAAACTACCACTGGGTTCTCGGGATGGTCAGAGATCTGTACTATAGAGGCCCTATATTCGTTAACATGTTCAATGTTAATGTGTTAAAGTGTTAACGAATACTGGAATAAAACTACCACTAGGTTCTCGGGATGGTCAGAGATCTGTATTACAGAGGCCCTATATCAAAGCTTGGTAGGAAGCTTGAACCATGCAACTCTCACAAGGGTGGACATATGTTATACTATTAGCATGTTGTTAACATGTTCAATGTTAATGTGTTAAAGTGTTAACGAATACTGGAATAAAACTACCACTGGGTTCTCGGGATGGTCAGAGATCTGTATTACAGAGGCCCTATACACAGATTCCTTACTGACGATTGATATGCTATCACCATTAACTTTATACTTCACCAACGAACACAGAACATCAACAAAATCACCACATTTACGCAGTACCAACACATTAAAAGAACAATATAGCAATATGAGTAAACTACGCTGGAATCAGTCCGCAGGCACACCGCCCAAACTCACAGTACCACGTGTTCACTCTGCCTCTCACTTCCATGCATTCTTTCATTATCAAAGAGTTACAACGATTGCGCTACATCCTTTCGATGTGCCTCCTTTCCCAATTACATTTTCCTCTAAGTATAATTACATTCCGTTCCGGTGGCCTAACACTGGCATGCACGGTGGACTTGAACCCAGAATGGATGTATTACAAAAAAAAGACGAACTAAGAGTCATCAATGATGCCCTGAATATACATGGTTTGAGCTAGTTTAAACGTATGGGATATCTTGGGCTTCAAAGACTAACATCTCTTGGACAGTATGGGGTTCTACCAAATGAGCATCAGTGCGTACTGAGCTAGAAGCAATAACTTGGGACAATAAAATTTCACTGTAGTTCTGCAAAAATGCTTCTTGTAAATAAAAATCATTTGTCAGAGCTGTATCTCTGCGTAATTTAGCTTCAGCTATTTTTGCATCAATATGTGACAACCTATCCTGCTGAATGCCAAGTTGCTTCTCTCTTTGCTCCAACTCTTGCTGCTGAAATTGCATAGTCCGAAAAAATTCTTGGCGTTCATTTTGTATGGCTTCAATTTACTTCCTTCACTTTGTTGTTCGCCCAATTTCTTCATCCAAGACTTGGCCTTTTTGAAATAGTTCCTCTGTCACCTTCTTCAGCTCTACTTCAACTTGTCTGCATCTCTGGCCGCAATAATTTCATCTTTCTCTATGACCTATCCCTGTAATACTGTTACCTGTTCCTGTAGTAGATTTGCATCGGCCTTGACCGCCAAAATTTCCTCCTATAGGGGAACGATGTCGGCTTCCAACAAGTCCACCTTTGCTTGATATTCGTTGCGTAGAGATTGGTGAGCATCATTCATTTGATTAGGGAGTTGCTTGGATAGGTGCAGTAGAGAATCACCAATTTGGGCTAACTGAGCAAATGCATCTAGTACTATAAAGGTTGATACGGGCTGAGAGGGGTTAAAAGAAATCGTAGCTGAAGAGGAAGGTGGGGAGTAATCCGGAGAAGAGGGAATAGGTTGAGAGTGGGAAATGACCACCAAATGATTAGGTGAGGGGGGAGGACTAGGAGGTAAGGGAACCTTAGATGGGGAAGGGGGAGGTGTTACTATGTGTGCGGTATGTGTACCTTCAACCGTAACTTTTGGTAAGGCGGGAGGCACAGTGGACTCCATATTGTCAAGTTGAGCTCCCTGATGAACAAGAGACTCCTCAATCTACATTTGCACGGTTTGCTGAAGGGTTTCTGTGACTGTGTCCAGTGCTTTATCAGGAACCTCCTATTGCAGATCGATCGTAACTATGGGTTGACCATCTTCCATGATTGTATCTTTATGGGTTTGGTCTTTAGGTGAGGGTGGGACGGAAGATACCTGCACGGACGAGGCAGTATTCTAAAGGAGTACTTTTGTGGAAGAGGCTTGGGCTTGACTCTGAGAAAGGCTAATTTTCCCACGTTTCTCTTGGAAAAACTGAAGAAGATCTTCATTGTCCTCATTGACAACCATGACCTACTCCGATTCTTCGCGGAAGAGGAGAGTATTCGTCAGAGGATTCTGAACAAGTTGAACAACAAGGAGGAGAAATGAAAGAAGGTGAGGGAGACAAGTATGTGGAATATCACCTTTGGATAACGATCGCAAGATTGCCTGACACTCATGATGGATCCATCGGAAGAAGAATAACGCCCAGCTAATCGATTCTTGGGCAGCAATGTCAATCAGGGAATAAAATGGATGAGATATACCATACATACATTTTCGGAGATTGAGGGAAACTACCAAAAATTGGAGGGCAAAGCATTCCGGTTCGGGTTGGCAAAGGATGGCGAATTCGTTATACAAGTGCTGAGGAAATAACCGCTTCATCATTGCCATTCGAAGCAGAGGGACCTCAACACATCCATCTTGGGGCAAATGGAAGCTTTCAGCAATAGTGTTAAGAGTAACAATTGTGCATGGATTCAGACAGGTAATAGGCCAGGAAGTCTCTGTCTGGGGGGTATCGAGAATGGTCATGATAACCTGGGCGAAATAGGGATGACATTTGACCGAATGCCAAGGCAACTCGACGAATGCCAACAACCTGCGAGTTCGAAGGAAATCCCTCAGGTCGGAGGAGAGACTGACACGAAAAGTGGTGATATTGGAAAGAGCTTCCATGGCGGAGGATATAAGTCGAATGCACAACACTATAACATAGAATACACATAGCGCAAGACTCACAATAACCAAAAAGAGGATGAGTACCCTGGTTAAGTAAAAAACGCAAGTTGAAAGCACAGGTGTGAAACGCAATCATCACCAGTGGAGGGAAACATGTATGCATAATGGCAACATAAGCGCATTAAGAAATTCCCAATTGTGGAGTGTGGCAGCGAATCATGGATAATTAATCAAAACGGGAAGATTATGGTTAGATGGTCAACCGAAACACGCGTAATGTTGACAGTGGTTAAAGATACATAACAAACATGACCCGAATGAATATAAATAAAGCCGATACAAAGCTAAGACGAGGTAGACAGTCCACAATATGAACGAAGTTTCGATCCATTGATGGGTTTAGGGAGTAGAGTACCAGTTAGAGTAGATAACTGGAAAGTAGTTGGACCGATCTCTTCAGCAATACGGTAGGGACTGAACCAACAAACTTTGAACTTGTCGGCCAAAAGATTAGACTTAGCATTGTAAAAAAGAACCAATTGTCCTTTGGTAAATTCAAGAGTCCTGAGGAATCGATCATGGGTCTTAGCTTGCCGTAGTTGAACTTCTTGAAGAACCAGAAAACTTTCAAGACATTGTTCATCCAAGGACCCCAATACATCCAACCGGAAAGGAAAGGACTCTTCAGGTAATAACTTATGTTCCAATGCCACATGTAAGCTAGGTACCACCAATTCCATAGGTGCAATTGCCTCCAGACCATATGATAGTTTAAAAGGTGTACTTCTGATAGCAACTTTATAAGTAGTGCGGTAAGCCAATAAAACCTAGGGAAGGAATTGATCCCATCATTCCAAACATTCCAACACAAGTTTCTTGAGAATGTTAAGAAGGGTTTTATTGGTACTTTTGGCTAGTCCATTTGGACGAGGATAGTAAGGGGAACTGAATTCATGGACAATCATAAAGATTCGGGTGAGCACTTGCATTAAGGTGTTAGCAAAATGAGTACCCTAATCATAAACAATCTCTAAAGGAAGCCCATAACGAGGAAAAACATCACTCATCAAACATTTAGCGACCACCGAAGTAGTTGCTGACCATAAAGCCCAGGGTTCGGCCCACTGAGTAGCATAGTTAGTACAAGTAAGAATATATCGATGATTGGTGACAATAGCAGGAGGTGTAATGGGAAAAATAAAATACAATCCCCACTTTTGAAAAGGCTCAAGAGGAAGGACAGGCTGAAGTGAAAATTGATGCCATTGTGAAGGTTGTCCAGATCATTGGCAAGCATCACACTGTTGGACATAAGTAGCAATATCGTCGTGCACAGTGGGCCACCATAATCCACTCTGCAGAATTTTCCAGTATGTAAGATCTACCAAAAAATGACCACCGGACGGAGCACAATGAGCCATTATAATTATAGAAGAAACTTCATGTGGTGGGATACATTGTAGAAGCACGCCAGATGGGTGCATATGATACAATTGTCCCACAATTATTCAAAATCGACGACTATACATGGCCCATTTACGGCAAGCAGAAGTTGTAGTATTATTTGGGGAACATCCACTCGTTAGAAAAATCATAAGGGTATCATAGTATGAAGGTGCCATAGGTAGCAATTGGGAATCATCCTGAACTGAATCAGGCGCATAACTGGCTGGAGTGGTATCATCAATACCACCGAGGAGCTCACCGGAATCAAGTCGAGATAGAAAATTAGCAAGGGCATGCACTGACCCCAGGCGATGTACAACCTCATAATCAAATTCTTGCAACAACAACATCCACCTGGCTAATCTGGCCCCTAAATGTTGTTGTTGTACCAGATAAACCAGAGCTGCATGATCCACATGGAAGGTAAATGGGCATCTCAATAAGTAGTGTTGGAATGTTTTCACCGAATAAACTAAACCAAGACATTCACATTCAGTTATAGAATAATTCCATTCAGCAGTGGCTAATCATCGACTAGCATGATAAATAGGGCAAAACCACTTATCCTATTGCTGCATTAACACACTGCAGATTGCAATGTCAGATGCATCCACAAAGACATGGAACGGGAGTTGCCAGTTCGGTGCTTGCAGAATAGGAGCATGTGTTAAAAGCATTTTCATGCGATCAAATGCAAGTTGACATTCTTCAGTCCATGCAAACTGTCGAGGACTATGAGTAATTAGGCTATTAAGTGGTATAGCCACATGAGTGAGTGTTTGTTATTGACCTTTGGAGTTGTCCTCTCCAATCATTTAGCATAAAGAATTAACAATACATCTTTATTTTGTCAATCCAAGAAGTATTCAAGAGACCACAGCCCCTTCTAGATGATAGAATCCAAGAAATAAGAAAATAATGGCTGGATTTCTGAGAATGGTGAAAATGAAGAGGAATTTCTAGGGTTTGGATTATCTTGAGCAAATCTCCACCATTTTCCACAATCTTGGTGTCTAATACATGCTATTTTCTCAGCAGAACACAATTATGAAGTCAAAACTCAAAAATAATACTTGTACCATATAGATGAGACAATCGCAATTCTGTGAAAACAGACGATTTTCATCTCCAACACCATTCTTCATCATTTTCTCACTCAACACATCAATATTCAGCTCTCTTCATACACTCTCAACAAAATTACACAATAGAAGCTCACAAATCTCCATGGATACACAAAGAATAGACTCAACAAATCAATGAAACCACACAAAGAGGAGAAAACACGATTTTCAGCAGGAAACTCTCTCTATTCACTTGGATAGCATGTAAACAAATAATCAACCAACCCCCTCATAATAGAGGAAATTGTCTTATATACATTTTTAAGTGTCCCTTTTCACACTTGAATTTTGGTCCTTTCCTCTATTATTCTAAAAATATGCTATCTAGGAGTTTCCAAACATTCTAGAAAAATTACATAAAATTCTATTCTACATAAGGAAGACTCTTCCTTATTTTTACATAAGTTGCATAAATATTTTTACAAGTTTTTGGCATTTTACAATTATTTTTCATAAAAAATGCTTCAAAAAATACATCTTCTAACATCCTTCCCCTCCTAAACCTTTTGGCTCCTGACAAAAGACTTTCCTGCTCTTATGTCCTGATTGCTTTCTTCACTTTTTCTTTCTTTGATAGACTTGTGACAGTAGGTCATGACTTCTTCTTTCTGTAATGTTCAGGTTATTTACCATTTCAAACAATGCTTTCCTCCACTGTACTGCGGCTTCTGGTTTATCAATTACATCCTTTTTCAAATATTCTGTGTAGCAGCTTCATATGCAGTAAGACGAGACTTGGTGACTACTGACAAGTTTCCGAATATTTCTGACTCTTTCTCAAAAAACCCATAATCGAATGCATCTTCAAAAATTTGTAAATAGTGACTGCCCAAAAATATTATTATGTTGTAGTATGCCATTAAACAAATTCTATCGGGTGTTTCACTAAGATCAAACAATAATGCATCAGTAGGAGAATTGAAGCCAATGTAATTTAATATTCTGACATCTGTATCTGTGTATGTCTCTATACATGCCAGAATTAGTCTCATAACTCTGATCAGTAAAATGCATGCAGGGTCATTCACATCTTTGTATGTAGCTATAACAGACTCAGCTGTATCCACCATGTAGTTTTTTGTAGGCCATGTTCCTGCCTTTGGACCTACTATCTTTGGGAAATTTAACCATTTAGGTGGGATTTGTCCTTCTCTCCTTCTTTCCCAAAAAATTGTCCATTCTCTTCTTCTTGCTACTTGGCAGTAAGTTGGATTAATTTTCAATTGAAGAGGTGCTTCCTTCCAAATTTTCCTGCATTCTTTATTTGCATCCAACCATCTATTCCTCCACTTTGGATTGGCTTTCTCAAATAATTCTTTGGTCACATTAATATCTTCTTCATATTTTAGATATTTATTTGGAGGTAATCCAACTCTTGCCAATTGATAGTTCTTGATACTCTCCATGATCATACATAAAGGTATGCCCAATCCATCTGCAGCCCAATGATGCTGGTCTGGATTATCCCCTTATTCAAAGCAAATGTGACAATTTGATCTTCATATTCATCATGCATTTTTATGATAAAATCCATTCTAGATTCTCTGTTTGTTAGCAATTTTTTGACAAATTCTTTTGAATATTCTTCCTCTAGTCTTTTATTTGCTGGTTCACTGCCATGTTGTATTCCATCATCATTTCCTACTTCATATTCTTCTGTATATGTAGTCTCTATATGTGTTTCTTCCTGAACTTGTGGCTTTTCCAGCTTTTTCTGTAATTCTTCTATTGTCACCATCAAACTTCCGTTCTGTATTGCCCATAACTCTCTTACTTTTATCCATTCATTTTTTTCCTTTTCCATCCTTGACTGCCAATCACTCCTTTCTTTTTCCATATCCATGTGCAACTTGTTATATCCTCTCATTGATGTAGCAGCATGTGTACTAGCCTGCTTCTCTAGTTCCTTGGCTTCTTTCAATTCTATTTGTAATCTCTTAATCTCCTTGTGCAATTCTTCCTTTTCTTGCTCTGTCATCTGAGCAGTCTTGCTTTCATCCTTTAACTGACCTTCTTCCAATAATAGCCTGTTTATTTCCTCATTTGCTTTAGTTAAAATTTGATAAGAAGTCTGCAAAGTTCTATATCTTCCTTCAATTTTTCTCAGCTCCATTTCCAATTTATTATTCTGCTCTGTTAGTTTTACACTCTTTTCTTCTAGATATTGAATTCTATTTTGTTTCTGTACTTCTAACTCCTCCAAAGCAATTATTATGTTTGTAAATTCCTCATTTTTCTCCTGCACCTTCCTGAATTGTTCTGACATTTGTTCCTTTTCCCTTTTGTGCTCCTTAATGATCATACTGCCTTTCTCAAATTCAAACTCTGCTACCATTCCTGAAATGATCATATTCCTGCTTGAAGGTCTAAACTGCTAATGTTGCTCATAATAATCTGGCAAGCAGATCTTATATTCTTGGGTATTCTTTCCAACGCCACTTCCATTTCCATTTGTTTAACTTCTATTTGTTTGTCTTCTTTGCACTCATTCTCCTCTTCCTCTTCTTCTTCATATTCTATAACCTTAGCCTTTTGTCCTTCATTGCTTTGATGAATTTCGAGTGTTTCTTGATCTGCAACATCTTCTTCATGTTCCAATGTCTGATTATCCTGGTTCTCTTGTCTTGATCTATCTTCATCTACCTTTACTTCTTCTACTTTGTTATTCTCCAATTCTGGTTGTTCTTTTGCAGAAAGCTGTGCTTCTTTTACCTGGATTGGGGTTTCCTGAATTAAAATTGACTCAGTTTTCTCACTGAATTTTATCTGATCATGGCTTGTCTGTTGTTTCTGCCCTTCTTCCTGCTCATCAATGTCCATAAGATCCATTTCTTCTTCTTGTCCTTGATTTTTGTTGGTTATAAATTCTTCATTATTCTTCAAATCATGAAGTACATCTTTTATGCTTTGGATAATCTCCTTTTCTACCACTCCTTCTGTAACTTCTTGAACATTCTTTTTCACTTCTATTTCCTCTCCTTCCTGAACTTGATCTGCACCTTTCTGTTTTATGGCTGGACTACTTTTCTGTGCTTCTTTTACTATTTCTGCTATGCTCTCATCTAATTTAAAATAAGTTTGTGAGGGTTTTGTCCATATTGATTTTATTCCTGTAGGCACCAGCCCACAACTGAATTCCTCTCTTACTTTACTTTCCTCTTCTGTCATTACTGCTTTACCTTTCCTCATCCTTCTTTCTTCTTCAGGACTGATTTGCTTAGCTGCCTCTTCTTGAACCTGCTTCTCCTGAGACTTCTTTCTCAAATCTTCAAGTGTTTTCTGTTTCTCAGTGGCCTGTGTAACCACATTAGGAGTACTTGGAGCTGAAAAATTCAGACTTTTTAATAAGAAACTTTCAATGTCACTTTCAGAGTCTGAGGAAAAATGTGAAGATCCTCCAATTCGTGGTTTTTCAACTTTTGACTCTTCTTTAGCAGTAAATTCCTTCTGCTGTTCTCTTACTATTACTTCTTCTGCCTCCTTTATAGTTACAGTTTCAACTACTGATTTTCCCTTCTCCTTCTTGGTCAACTTCTTCTTTTGCACTGGTTTCTTTTGAACCTTCTTTTTTACTACAATTGTGGTTCTGGTTTCTGGAGGTCCTTGCAGTTCTTTGAAGTATGCTAATAGCTCTACTTCCTTTTTAACAAATACCTCTTCTGTTTTGGCTGCCATCATCTGATCATGAAGTGCTTCATAATGCTCTACCTCCTCTTGGACCCAATCTGTAGCCTTGCACGAATAATCTTCCAGCATCTTTTGATATTGTGCCTCATACATTGCTCTTTTTTTATTTCCTTGAGTTAGATAAGTGTATAACTGTTCTTTGCTTGTTTGGGGTGGATGAGGATCACTAGAGGATTGAACCTACTTCTGTGCAGCTTCATGTTCTTCTTTTGTAGCTTCATCGAGCTCTAATTCAACCTTTCTTGGGTCCAACCTCCTTTTCTTTATAGGAACCACTTCCTCGGATATTACCTTTCTTTTCATCCCTACTCCCCTCATGCTGGTTTGTCCTTCTATTTCTCTCACAGCCATTTTCTTGGGAGGACTCTTGATCCCTGACATAAGACTTCTAAGATATTGTGCCTCTTGAGCCAGTTTCAACTGATCTTCCATTCCCAATACATGATAAATGATCCTGGTTAAAAACTGGGCTCCATTCATGAATTTTTTCTGTTCCCAGTGTTTTGCTGCTTCTTTCAGTTGTTCATGGATGTATGGTGTCACATCCATTACTCCAAAGGGCTTAGTTCTATCCTTGTTGTTAAACATCAGCAGTGTAACAGATTTATGTGTCATGGTATACCTTGGTAACTTTGGGAAGCAGAAATATTGTAAGAACATCCTTGTGGCATATTCTTCATTCTCTCTTCCTTTGAAGTCAGTGAATTTAGAGTACCCTGTATAGGTTTCCTTATTCTTCTTTACAAAGTTGGGGTCAAGCTTGGTTCCCATAGGGTAGAATTGTAAAGCTGCTCTGATATGCTCTGCTTTTATAGTGATACCCACCTCCTGATTATCCTTGTTCTTGACTTTGCACCGGAAATAAGCATCATTCCCTTTTCCTATTTCCAACAGACTACTCATTACTTGTGCCACTCTTTCAAAATCAATGAAGAAGATAGGCTCTTCCAATAATTTGTGTATACCAACTGCCTTCCATCTTTTCTGATTGACAGCAACCCTTTGAAATATGTAAAATTCTTGACATAGCATGGTATATTTGTATCCACCTACTCCCACTGTGAATATATGCTGTCCAATAATGCTTAGGGTCTCTTTGAGCTCCTTCACCACCTTCTCTGCCTCTGGAATCTCTAGTTCCTCATCAGATTCCAGGTTCACCTGCTCTTCCACAGCTTCACTGTCTAGGAACCAATGTCCTCTTGATAGGGTGACTGATTCTGCTTTGAAGTCATGAATTGAGAACTCCTTTGCATTCACCATTCTGAGGAAAATATAATACACAAAGAAAAACTCCACCCACATGAGTCACAAGAAATAAAAAAGTAATCTTTATTTTGAGATGTCATGACATAAGAATGAAAATAAAATTCAAAATAAATTCTGTTTCTTCAAAAAGACTCAATTAAGGTGATCATTACAGGTGTAGCAAGATGTCTAGTGCAATCCCTTTTCCCAACAACTCTTTTGGAGAAAAACAAAACATTTATCAATGAAAGAAAAATTAATACAAAATAAATAGAAATCTACTACCCTTCTACCTAGATCTTGCTTTGTGCTATATAATTTTGTAAAAGGGAAAAGAAAATAAACAATTTTTCTCAACTTTTCTCTCTTTTTTTTTTTTAATAACAATGATTCCTTCTGTTTTTTCTTGTTATTTTTTTTCTTTTATTTTTTCCCTCTTTTTTTTCTCTCTTATTTTTTTTTAATAATAATTTTTTTTCTATTTCTTTTCTTCCCCTCCTAATTCTCTTTATAGAAAAAAGGATAAGGTAAAATATTTTTGTCATAATTTCCAATATGTTATGATTTTCTAAATATAGATCAAATATGGATGACGTTTTCTCCATTGAAACAACTCTGATTTTTTGACCCAATACTTTTTAACTCTAGTTGTCCTGGTTTTAGGCAAACATCCATTTCCTTCTGATAAGCATTTTGTAGGATTTTTTGGTCTCCATATCCATTTTGTCCTGGATTTCTGTTTTGATGAGCGGACCTCCTGTAGACTTTGATTCCATATGCTTCTTGTTCTGATGTTTTGAGTCTTGAGACAATGCCATGATTGCCACCTTCTTCCTATCTCTCCACCCTTCTTTGTTCTTCCAATCTTTTGCTGATTGTGATTACATGAAGCTTGATCATTTAACATTTGTATTGGTAATGTCTGTGTATCTTCAAATGCAAAAGTAAATCCTTCCAAGTGTATATCATGAACATCTGATTGAATTTCCTGTTCTTCATTACTCAATAAAAATATTAAAAACCTTTTGTCATTTATTTTTAATTTAAGCTTCATTTTTTCAAAATCCACAATCACTTTACCTTGTTGGAGCCATGGTTGACCTAAAATCAATTTTTCAGACATCAAATGATCTGGCCATTCTTCATAGTCTATTTTCATATATTCTTCATTGAACTTAACTTTAATAGACAGTGAAGACATGCTTTGTACTATTTGACCTTCCAAAGTTTTGATAAAGGTTCTGCTTTTAGTTCTTTTTATGTTAAATTTACTTACCAAAGCTGAACTAATGAGATTCACTTGTGCTCCAGAATCTATCAAAACCTTAATTTTTTCATTTTGAAAATCCATTGTCATCACATGCAAATGTTCTTTTATTTTTAGAGGAGTTTCACACAAACAGACTTCCCTAAGATCTTTGGTTTTTCTTATCCTTTCCTTTGCTTCCTGTTGAGCCTCTTTTCTAATGCCTTCCTCTTCTTTTTTCCTATTTTGAGCTTGTTGAAACCTTCTCCATTCATCAACAGTTAACGGGCAGTCATACCTCTTGACTCTACATCCACTTATGAAGTTTGGCATGATTTTTCCGTCTATGTTAGCTAGTTGAATGGCTCCACTGTTGCTTATCTGATGTATAATATATGGTCCATGTCCTTTTTTCTGGAACTTTTTCTGATGTTCTTTGACTGTGTAAGCCAAAACTAGATCTCCTTCCTGTAGATCTTTTTCTTTTATGTGAACATCATGATAAGATTTTTTCCTTTTCTTGTCCACATATATACTCATAATGGCTTGGAGTCTAGAAGCTCCCAGTTTTTCCAATTCTATTACTCTCTCTAATAGTTCATGTCCAGTCCAATTGTAGTGACTACCTACTTTTAATGTTGGAATAAGGAATTCCATAGGTAGAACTACATTTTGTCCATATACTAGATTGAATGGTGTGTTTCCTATTGCATTTTTATAAGCCACTCTATAAGCCCATAGGACATGATTAAGTTGTAAATCCCAATCATTCCTGTTTGTGTTTACTAATTTTGACAGTACAGTACAAATTACTTTATTAGTACTTTCTGCTAACCCATTGGCTTGTGTGTGATATGGGGCTGACTTTCTATGACTGATCAGGAAATATTTAGTGATGTTTTCTATGATTTGGTTTACAAAATGGGTCCCCCTATCACTTACCAATTCAATTGGAAGTCCAAATCTGGTGATAATATTTTCATACATGAATCTGGCAGTAGTATGAGCATCATTCCTTCTTGTGGCTTTGGCCTCAGCCCACTTTGTCAGGTAGTCTGTAGCCACTATGATGTATTCAGCATGGGATTGTTTTGTTGGAGGATGTATAGGTCCAATGAAATCCAACCCCCATTTACTAAAGGCTCTTGCTGAAATTAATGGAACTAATGGCATATTATCTCTTTTATTTGGTTGACTCACCCTCTGACAGACATTACATCTTTTACATAGGTTCTTGCATCAGGAAATAGGGTTGGCCACCAAAAGCCAGAATCTAAAATGAGTTTAGCAGTTCTGTCACTTGAGAAGTGTCCTCCTGCTACTCCAGAATGTGCCATTTCCAACATTTCTAGAAATTTATTCTCAGGAACACAAATTCTTAAGTATCCATCCATTCCTCTCTTGTACAACTATTCTCCTATCAATTGATATTCTTCAGAGACTACTTATAGATTTTTGGAATCTGCACCAGCTATCACTTGTTTTCCTTTCTTCTTCCTTTTCAATTCCTCAATGATATTTTCACTCCAATCTGGATTTTTCTAGAACCAATATAGAGTTATGAATTCTGAATCTTGCAATAATTGGCACTTCCTGCAATTAGCAATGTATTTTGTTACATCTTGAATCTTATTAGGCCAATGTACCCCCATCCTATTGAGATTACTTAGGGTGACTACCCTTGAAGCATGAGTGCAAGGGTTCCAACAATGAGCTCTCTTCAGATATTCCTGTTGCTCTTCTTCAGGAGTACAATATTCCAATATGCCTGTGTGGTTGAGATGATACAAATGCCCAGCTAGTAACATAAAGTTCCTGCTTTGTAATACTAAGTGTGCATTGTTCCCAACTGTTCTGCAAGGTCCCATGGTTAATAATGGTACTAAAGTCATGGCCCACTCAGGAACACTCTCTACTTTGAACAAATAAGTGTCTGGCAGGTCGTCATCTAAAGGTGAACTAGGTTCTTTAGAATGAATTCTAGATAAATGATCTGCTCTCAAGTGTGTTTTCCCTTGTCTGACCACCACTTCAAACTCAAATTCCATTAGTAAAAGAAACCATCTGACTATTCTACCAGTGTGACAAGGTTTATTTACCAAATATAGTAAAGCTTGATGGTCTACAAAGAACTTAAACTTGTTGGCCAAAAGGTAATGTCTATATTTCTTTACAGCAAATATCATGCCCAATCCTTCTCTCTCAGTGGTTGTGTAATTTTTTTCTGCTAGATTCAATTGCCTACTAGCATAAGCCACTAGAAAATCTAACTTGCTTCCTTCTATTGGTTGTGCTAACACACATCCTAAAGCATAATTTGAAGCATCCACATGGACATGAAAAATTTTATCCCATTGAGGTGTTTTCAGAATTGGGGCTGTTACCAAACAAGTTTTTAAAGTTTCAAAGGCTTGGTCACACTCCTTGGTCCACTCAAACTTTGTAATTAGGTCATATAAGGGTTTGGCTATGTCAGCAAATTTGTGTACAAATTTCCTATAGTACCCACAATGTCCCATGAAAGTTTGAAGTTCCTTTACATTTGTTGGTCTTGGAAGTTCTATTATGGCCTTTATTTTCTTCTCATCATTTGAAATTCCATTTTTAGAGACTATGTGACCTAACATTCTTCCTTGCCTTACAAAGAATACACACTTTTCTGGATTTGAACATACTCTATAGGTTCTGCATTTCCTGAATATATTTTCTAAATCCTGCAAGTGATCTTGTCTTTTTAGTGAAAAAGTACAAAGATCATCTACATAAATTTCCATTACATTCCTCAGGAACTCTTTGAAGATATGACACATCAACCTCTGAAAATTTGCTGGAGCATTGGTTAACCCAAAAGGCAAAACCCTAAAAAGCATAAATTCCCCATTCTATGGAAAAGGTAGTTTTATGTTGGTCTTCCAATGCTATAGGTACCTGATTGTATCCTGAAAAACCATCTAAAAAACTATAAACCTCCTTCCGTGCAACTCTTTCTAGAAGATGATCTGTTATAGGCAGTGGATAATTATCTCTTATAGTTTGTGCATTTACCTTTTTCAAGTTAATGCATACCCTAAGTTTCCCATTCTTTTTTGGTACCACAACTATAGGAGATATCCATCCTGTATACTCAATCTCATAGATGAAATTGGCAGCCAACAACTGTCAATTTCTTCCTTTATTTTAGCATAGTATTTATCATTGAAGGTGTAATGTCTCTGTTTGCTAGGTTTTGCCTCAGGTGTAATAGGAATCTTATGCTCACAGATTTTAGGATCAATCCCTTTCAAATCCTTGTAGCTATAATCAAACACATCCCTATAGTTTCTTGCCAAGTTTCTTAGTGCCTCCTCTTCTTGAGTTGTCATGTCATCAGCCACTACAATATGTCTTTCTTCTCCCTCTTCCTGAGTGATCATGACCTTTTTAGTTTGTTCCTCATTATCATAAGCCTCCCCTTTCTTCCCTCCCTCTTTGGTTTCATCTTGAGAAGTAGTCCGTTTTCTACTTCATAAGTCTTGAAATTTGCTGGTACATCAAACTGTTGATCTTTGTTTAATTCCCTTTTCTTCTTCTCCTCCTCCTGATTTTCTTCTATTTCCTTGTGTTTGTTTTTCTTATACTTGCTGAGATTTTATCTTTAATAGCATCTTCAGCTTTTACTTCTTCCAAAAATTGTGTTTTCCCTTTTTCTAATATCATTTCTCCTTTCTGTTCCTCTTCTGTTTTTGATACTTGTATCATTTGTATTCCAATGTGAAAGACATCATACCCTTCTTCATTTTGAAATTCCACTCCTACATATTCATCAATGGCCAGATCCATGGTTGCCAAGATTTGGTTCCACCCATAGGGCTCAAATTCTTCATCTTTAAATTGTTGTGGTACATAGTTCTCATCTTGTAACTTCCTTCCTACCACACAGTCTTCTCTTCTCAATCTCCTTTTTCTATTGGTGAGGTTTCTTATCATATTGCACTTCCATATTGATGATTCAGTTTCATCCTGGTCTTCCATCTCTGATTCTTCACTTAAATCTTGATTTTGATGTATTTTATACCATTCTTGAGGAGATATGTCACAGTAGTGCCCATTTCTTAGATTTACTTTGGTTATTCTTCCTTTGCTCTGAAGGTATAAGCAATCATTACCCCAATCTTGCACAATTTGCATTTGTCTCATAAATGGTCTTCCTAGGATAATTTCATATGAAGTGGATTGTGGGAATTCAACTATGGCAAAGGTATGTTCAATCTCTATTCCACATATGTCCACAATTACTTTTTCCCATATTCCTAGGGGCTTTTCTATGTGTCCATCTGCAAGTTGCAATCTCATTTTGGTGGGTAATAATTCACTTTTTCCCCATTTTTCCCAAGTTTGTTTGGTCATGATGGCCACTCCAGATCCACTATCTAGAATAGCTTTGGCCTAGTTTTTACCAAATTGTATTTTTAGGGTTGAGTTTCCCTCTTCTCCTTCACAATATCCTCCTATCTTATCAATGGGAATATACCATAATTCCTCCAATTCCTGTAGTTGTGGGTGAAGGTTTTCTGGTGTGGTTTCCCATTTTTTTATTTTGTTTTGTAAGTGAGGATTTTGTTTCATTAAATCTTCCAATGTGGTGTGATATAGAATTGTGCATTGTTTATCTATATTCACCTGGAATGTTACTTGTGATTTTTCTTCCTTGTTACTATTTCCTCTTGTTTTTGTTGTCTCAGATTTCTCAACTGTTTTTTGAGAATTGTCTACTTCCCCCATTTTGAGTTGTACTTCCCGTATGATTTGTTTACACTTCTGCATCCTTTCATGTTCTAAGTCTGGCATAGGATAAGCCATCCCATGGTCTGTAGGTCTTGGTCCCTCTTGAATTCTTCCCTTGTATGCTTTTATTAGAGTGTCTAGACTTTGTGAATTTCCTATCTCCGACTGGGTTTGTGTTTTCTGAGGTGGAGTACTGTTTGATTGTTCACTATTTTCTTCTTCCAAATTTTTACCCATTCTTTTTTTCGTTTCCCATTTCCTTTTTTTGTCTATTTTTCTTCACCTTTGAGACTGACCCTTCATTTTGTTCCTTAGTTGTTCCTTGTTGTTTAGTTTGTGACCTTGTTATAGCATTTACATTCACTTGGTCAATGTCACTCAATTCTTCTTGTTCCATGATGTTGACTGCTTTTAGTGGTATGTTATTAGGTGTGTTTTGTTGTTTTTGAGGATTTTTTGGACAATCCTTTATCAAATGTTCCTTGCCACAATCCTTGCAATAAGCTCCCTCTATTCTTAACGTAGGAGGTTGTGGACAGTCTCTAATGAAATGTTCTCCCCCACACCTATAACAAGTTATCTTTGGTCCCCCTTTGAATTGAGGTTTTTGATTAATTCTGGTTCTCTTAATTCATAACCTTCCCATTCTTCTTGATATCCTTCATTCCATTGATAATCTTCCTTGTATGGTGACTTTGTTCTTGAGTTTCCCTTCTCTATTGGTGTGTATTTAATTGGTACCACATTTGTTGGTATAGGAGGTTGTTGCCCAAGCACAGGTCTTGGTTGCTCAATATACCCTAATTCTCTTTGGCTCCCATAATCTCTCTCCTTTATGGGTTGTTTATTATAGAAGCATTCCTCCCTAGTATATTTTGTCCATTTCCTCTCTAGTGTACAATATTTGAGTGTTTTCCTATCTTGCAAGTGGTGGCTTTTGATATGGGCATTGTTGTACCAAATGACTTTCTCCACAATTGTAGCATTTTTTATTTGTGTTTATCCTAGAGTTTATCAAATTGGTTTTGGTGCTTACCTCTAGGACTTTAGCAATGGCTTGAGCCAATTCTTCTGCTGGTGGGATTTTATCTTCATTTGATCTTGGTTGATCAAATGCTAACAGATCTTGGCCTCTGTTATCTTCCAAATCTATTGCTTCTTTTACACAAGCTCCTAGGTCAGGGCATCTCCTATAGTACACTAGGGTTCTTAATTGAGCACTTCTTAATCCTTCTATGAATAGGGATACTTGTCTTGCCATGGAAGGTACTTCTTCTCTGGGAGATCTGTCAATGTATTGCTTAAATCTCTTGGCTGCCTCTTTGACATTTTCATCTTTTTGTTGTTTAAAGCTATGTATCAGAGTGGCTGTGCTATGTTTTATTCCAGTCTTTGACAATTCCCCAATGAAGGCTTCTAGGAAGGATTCAATATCTAGGTACATTTCCTTTCTCAAAGGGATGAACCAAGATAATGCAGGTCCTGTTAGGGTTAGACCAAATGCTTCAAATTGGACTTTGTAATCTTCTACCTCCTCAGCTTTAATTAATTGCCTAAACTCTGCAGCATGAGCATGAGGATCAGAATATCCTTCATATTGATTTTTCATGCATTTGGCTACTTGATATGGTCTAAGCATTCTACCTTGATGTTGCCAATGATGTCTTCTCCTTAGTGAAAATTCATTAAATCCTTCTGGTTCCTTTTCAAAAGGATTTGGGGAAGCATGTGTTCTCCTCCCTTGTTGTTGCTCAGTACTAGTGTAGTTTTCATGTGGTCTTGGTAAGTTTGATTGTCCTAGGTTATGTTCCCAAGGTTCTTTGTCAGCACATTGCCCTAAGTCATTTGAATTTTCTGGGTCTTGGGAGAAGATGTATACATATCCTTGCCTATCCTCATACCTACCATCTTTGAATTGAGCTACTAGTGTTATGTTCAAGGGAACTTCTAAGTTTCTCAATCTAATGAGAAACTTATGCATTCCATCCTGATAGACATAGGTTCCAAACCTATTTGTATACATGTATTTGAGGATATTTCTATAATCCCCAGTTTCAATGGGCTCATTTGTTTCATTTAAATTTTCCATGTTGTTTTCTTGCCCTAGATTTCTTTTTTGCACTTCCCCTTCCACTGGCTCTATTTCCTTCCTTCCTAAGTCTTGCTTAGTATGTGTGTTTAATTTGTTCCCAGACCTAAGGATCATTCAAATAATTTTCACAATTCAATGGTCAGAATCGTGTTTTCCACGATTTTGTAGCCAAAATGGTGTTTTTCACGATTCTATGGATAAAATCGTATTTGTCACGATTTTGTGGCTAAAAATTGTGTATTCCACGATTTTCTGATCAAAATCGTGTTTTTCACGATTTTCTAATCAAAATCGTGTTTTTCACAATTTTGTGTTCAAAATCGTGTTTTCCACGATTCTGTGCTCAAAATCGTGTTTATCACAATTCTGTGTCCAAAATCGTGTTTTCCACGATTTTCTTGTCAAAATCGTGTATTCCACGATTTCCTGATCAAAATCGTGTTTATCACGATTTTGTGTCCAAAATTGTGTTTTCCACGATTTTCTTGTCAAAATCGTGTTTTCACGATTTCCTGATCAAAATCATGTTTATCACGATTTTGTGTCCAAAATCATGTTTTCCACGATTTTGTGTTCAAAATCGTGTTTTCCACGATTTCCTGATCAAAATCGTGTTTATCACGATTTTGTGTCCAAAATCGTATTTTCCACGATTTTCTTGTCAAAATCGTGTTTTTCACAATTTCGTGATCAAAATCGTGTTTTCCACGATTTTGTGTCCAAAATCGTGTTTTCCACGATTTTGTGGTCAAAATCGTGTTTTTCACAATTTTGTTTACAGACAATCGTGATTGCTCACAATTGTAAATAACACGATTTTCTTATGAAAATCGTGTTCTGGAAATCGCGATTTTGTTCTTAGTTTTAGAGAATCGCAATTTTGTGTCTCACTACAGAATTGCGATTCTGTTAATTTTTTTGAAAATTTTTAAAGTGTTGATTTTCAAATTTTTATTTCTTCTATAGAATCGCCTTAACTATTTTTTGACATGCAATAAAAGGGTTTTGTAAAGTCTATCAATTTTTCTCAGAAAATTCAGAAATTAAAAAGATCGCGATTCCGTGTTTTTGGTGTTTTTGCTTGTTTTTGTGCTTATTTGTGCTTAATGACCATGTGAATGTAAAGAAAAAAAACAAAGAAATTCAGGTCATGGCTCCTTACCTTGCTTGCTTTGTCCCAGAAATCTCAAAAAACTTTGCTCTACAGAAGATCGCGATTCCGATCCTGCTCTCACTCTCTCTCTTACTCAAAAAATGACTTTTCTCTGAAATTCCAAACTTTTAGAGTGTTCACAAAATCGCAATTTGGTGCAGTTTCCACTAATTTTCACTTTGTCACTTGTCCAATTTCATTTTTCAACAACTTTATGGTTTTAATTCTCAATTGTTCATTCTTTCATGATTAGTCACTCTCATTAGCTCTTGGTGAAAGTCGCGATTTTGTATTTTTCCACCTCTCTCACTTAATACTCAACCTTCACTGAGTCTTTGAAATTTAACTTTCTTACTTTCTCAATGTAAATGAAATCTCTTACAATTACCTTTCTCCAAAAAACCCAATTATACTCAAATTTCCCCAAAAATTCTTCTCTTACAGAAAATCGCGATTTTGTGGAGAGAATCGTGATTCTTCTGTATTTCCTATTTTTTGCAATTTTGAGTATTCTTTTCTCTTGTCTCCTTTTAATCCCCTTTACCAATTCTAGTTCAACTGTCAATGACAATTTTACATCAAAATGACAAAATTATCCAAAAAATCGCGATCCTGTGCAGAGAATCGTGGTTTTTCTGATTTTCTAGTTTTTGGCAAATTTTTTGCTTTCTTACCACGTGGTCTCTTCCACACTTGTCAACAAAACTTCAGTCCATCTTCCCAAGGAGAAAAGAAATTTGTTTGATTGTTTTAGTGAATTTTATGAATTTTTTTAGTATTTTGTCCTAAGTTAAGGTAAACACTTCACTTAGGGTTTCTTGTTTGGTGATCTATTGATCCTGTGTTCCTTGATTGGCTCTACTATCTTATGCTTTTGGCTATCAAAACAGTTCATGAGAAAACTTCCCAAAGAAAAATGTGCTAGAAAATGCAAGTATCAATTTTTGCAAAGATAAACTCAAACATTTTTTCTTCAAGATGCAAATCAATTTTTTTCAAGATTAATGCTTTGACTTGGTAAACACATGGATCTTATCTACTTGCATCTAGCTACTTTACTTGACTTTTCCTTAATGCAACCATGTTATCTTCCCAAGATCAACAATTTTGCCTAGTACTTAGTCAAAAAGCACTCTAAAAATACAAGAATAGACACATGTTACCTTATCTTCAGCTTTCTTGATTCAAATTTTTCACACACCTGCACTTTACTTCAAAAAATGAGATGAGCAACTATCAATTTACAAAAATTTCAGCACTTCCAATTCTCAAAAGATTATCTATTGCTTTCTTTTCCTAAAAGACAAACAAAGACATCTACCTTTTCATGTTCACATTTCTTGATTAAAGAGTATTACCTTTTCCATGTTTTCATTACCATCAACAATAGAAGATCCAGCAAGGTCCAACTTCAATGAAGCTTTTGATATACTCCCCGACAACGGCGCCAAAAAATGTTTGTTATTGACCTTTGGAGTTGTCCTCTCCAATCATTTAGCATAAGGAATTAACAATACATCTTTATTTTGTCAATCCTGGATGTATTCAAGAGACCACAGCCCCTTCTAGATGATAGAATCCAAGAAATAAGAGAATAATGGTTGGATTTCTGAGAATGGTAAAAATGAACAGGAATTTCTAGGGTTTGGATTATCTTGAGCAAATCTCCACCATTTTCCACAATCTTGGTGTCTAATACATGCTATTTTCTCAGTAGAACACAATTATGAAGTCAAAACTCAAAAATAGTACCTGTACCATACAGATGAGACAATCGCAATTCTGTGAAAACAGACGATTTTCATCTCCAACACCATTCTTCATCAATTTCTCACTCAACACATCAATTTCTCACTCAACACATCAACACTCTCAACAGAATTAAACAATAGAAGCTCACAAATCTCCATGGATACACAAAGAATAGACTCAACAAATCAATGAAACCACACAAAGAGGAGAAAACATGATTTTCAGCAGGAAACTCTCTCTATTCACTTGGATAGCATGTAAACAAATAATCAACCAACCCCCTCATAATAGAGGAAATTCTCTTATATACATTTTCAAGTGTCCCTTTTCACACTTGAATTTTGGTCCTTTCCTCTATTATTCTAAAAATATGCTATCTAGGAGTTTCCAAAAATTCTAGAAAAATTACATAAAATTCTATTCTACATAAGGAAGACTCTTCCTTATTTTTACATCAGTTGCATAAATATTTTTACAAGTTTTTGGCATTTTACAATTATTTTTCGTAAAAAATGCTTCAAAAAATACATCTTCTAACAGTGAGCCACCGAAGATGTCGTCCATGCCATTGTATTTGTCCAAGGAATCTCATAACTTCCCATGGTGTCTTAGGGGCAGGTGCATTCAACACTGCATTCACTTTATCAGGGTCCACTTGAATGCCCTGTTGTGAAATAATATGACTGGGCAGTTTGCCACAAGAAACAGAAAAGACTGATTTGTTAGGATTTAAGCTCAGATGAAACTCTCGGCACTTGGAAAAGCAGCAACGTAAGTGATAGAGGTGAGCCGATGTGTCACTAGATAACGAGAAATCATCCAAATACACCCACATAAATGTAGTTAAGTAGGGAGAAAAGATTTCTTGCATGCACCATTGAAAGGTGTTGGGAGCATTGTAGAGACCGAACCACATCATCGTACAAGTATACACGCCCCAATTCGTAATAAATGCAGTCTTTGGAATATCCATTTCAACCATGCGCACTTGATTGTAACCACTATAACCATCCAAAAAGGAATACATTTCTCGTCCAACAACATCATCTATCATAGTATCCAAAAAGGTAAGTGGAAATGGATCAAGCACGGTAGCGGCATTCAACTTCCGGTAATCCACACAAATACGTAATTGCTTGTTTTCCTTTGGGACAATGACAATAGGAGAGATCCATTCAACATGCTCAATGGGAACAATAAAGCCTACTTTCATCAGCCGATCCAATTCAGCCTTCACTTGTGCAGCATAATTGGGATTCATTCGGTAACTTGGTTGTTTAATTGGCTGAGCATCCAGTTTTAGCATCACATGGTGTTGGTGGATACGAGGGTTCTAATCCTTCCATGTCGTGATAATCCCAAGCAAATACATCAGCAAATTCCTTCAACAATTGTAGAATTCATCTTGAAAAGTTTCCGATAACCTAGCCTTAAGCTTGATTGGCCGCGTAGTAGCCTCATCTCCCAAATTACAAGTGATTAATTGATCTTCCGGTACATAAAACTGTCGGACCATGGAGAAATCCTCAAACGGATGGAGGAACTGTTGCAGATTAGTGGCATCCACAACCAGATCCGTAACTGGTTCCAATCCGTGGGTAAGGGAACTATCGTACAAGCGGCCGGAGTCCAATTATCCACGACGGCTTGTAAATCAATGGTACCCAATGCTAACAAATCTTGGTTAGCATTTAGGAAAGCTTCTTCTTCATCATCTGAAAGTCCATCCAACATATGCACAGGTTCGGCCACGTAAGGTGGAGCATGAAGGTCACAAGGCTTCATATCGTCCAAGGGTACCACATATTTTCGATGATTGCTTTTGAAAATAAGTTCATGTGCAGACCAATCCTGTAAAACTTTTGCTTGTTTCAACCACGGCCTCCCAAATAGTAAGTTGTAATCTAGACTTGATTCAGATAATTCTAAAACAACAAAAGTCATTTTGAATACTGCTCCCTGGAGGGTAATGTGTATATCATGCACCAAACCCACTAGATGTACCCTAGATTGATCAGCCATTCTTACAAAATATTGGATGGGCTCAATCTGAGTCCATCCTAACCTTTTATAGAGTGCGGTTGTAGCACATATATTCCCCCGCTCAATCAGAACAGAGGGTGCCCATTTTACATGTTGATAGATTCTTAGCCAAAACCTCCAAAAGAGGGTGTCTGCATAGGACCACAAACATCACTTTGAACACCTGAGCCTCCATCAATTAACACTTGTATAATTTTGTGGTTTTTATACCATACCATAATTAAAGGAACAGCATGGTCCACCATAGAATCAAGTTCCAGATTGATGGTTGCTGTGGCAGGTGTACACGAAGATCCTGGAATGATTTGGTGCTGAAATTGTTGTCGCATACCAGACACCAAGGCTAACAGATGCCCCAACAGTATCGTAATAGATGCTTTCAATCAAATATTCCACATAGAATCAAGACTTGACGTACCCGGTATTGAGTCAGGTGTGTCCTCCGATGACAATTGGACCGGATTCCTATCTTCCTGTGGTGTATTCTGTACTATTTGTTGGACCACCAATACTGGATTGGGAAACAGAGTCGGCTCTTGACTTACCCACATGCTAGCTTTAGTAAACATTCTCTATTGTTCTCGAATGCCTGGCTCAAAAATGTCAACAGCTGGTTGCAACTTCTTACTGATTGCTTGGGTATCTACTGTTGAAATATATACCATATTTGCCATTCGATGTTGTCGTTCTTTTCTTCGCATATCATATTCAGATGCTTCTTTGCAATATCTATGGATATGTCCAATTTCACCACAAAAATGGCATCTTGGTGGTGGAAGAGATGCACCTTCACCCGATTGGCCCAAATTCCAACGGGTCTATCCAAAATTGTTGTTCGTGGTCCTCTATAGGTTTTGTAACTTTGATAAGGGGTATTTCTCAAGTGTGGTGGTACATAGCTGGTAGCCTATTATCCCAGCTCTTGTATTATGGCATTCACAGTTGGTCTGGTCTGCACTTTGACATTGTATGGACAAGTTTCAGTGGAATGACTCACCGTATTACAAAAAGCACCATACATTTGATATAATGCACACGCTGAAGTGGTATGTCCCACATTCTTACATTTGGTGCAATATACTTATTTCAGTGGGTCATCGTTTGTGCTCTTGGAAGCCTTTAACCAATCCAAATCTTCAGTGAAACCACCAACCTTATGCTCCAGGTGTAATGCCATAGCAATGATTACATCCAAGGTTATGCCGCCCACACATTGTATAATCATAACTTGTTTGAGTTGGGGGTTTAATCCATTAATGAACCACTGGGCAATCACATCATCCAATAGATTAGCATGCACCGTCGGTAGCTGCCATAGATGAGTGCGGAATAATGTTGCATACTGCTGCACACTCTGATGTGGTTTCTGTCTATTGTTTTGTAAATAATCAAAGATTTTAGCCGCATTTTTCTTTAATCAAAAACGTTGTAAAAAGGCATTCTTAACATCGTCATATTGACCTAAATGATTAATATCATATTCGGTTAACCAGCGAGCAACTTTATTAACAAGGGTAGATTGGAACACTATAGCCTTATATGCCGGATTTGCTGGATAGTTGAGTACAACATAATTAATTTCAAAAGAACAAACATGAGCATCAGGATCATCACTTGGAAATCCACCAAATTTCATATATGTAGCTCTACTTGGTACCAGCCATGGGGGTATGATCTGCTATTGCTGTTGCTGTTGTTGTTGATGTTGTTGTTGTTGTTGTTGGTGTTGCTGTTGTCGTTGTTGGTGATGTTGCTGATGCTGTTGCTGTGTACTACTCTTGTTGTCTAAATCAAGAGGGAGTATCAATTCGGAATGATTTAAATAGGTTGATCTTGATTGCTGCTGGGTCATATCGCCACTTTGCAAATTCTCCGGTAGTGTGATATCATTGAGTCGATCACACACGTCTAAATTCAACTGCCATTCCTTGCATTTCACGTCTAAGATGAACTTTTCACCAAAAACTTCATCCACCAATATACTAGTTTCACTAAAATTGAAACCAGAAATTGAACTGTCTTCGAAGTTCAACAAACTGCCACCGGAGTCCCCCAAACTGGCACCGGAATTCACCAATGTATCATTGGAATTCACTAAACTGTCACCGGAATCAATGACTACTCCTCTTACCGTACTTTCAGTAGATGAGGTTGGTTGCACTTTTGGTATACTCTATAATCCTTGAACCAGAAAATACTGAGGTGGCACTCCACTAGCCCATATATCCCGCTTTCCTTTCGACAATTGTCCTTCACCACTACCACTGGGAGGCGTTCCCAATGCGCTAGGAACTTTCCACATATTCTGATCACTTTTGTACTTCACGTAAGATTCTCTGGAATGCGTTACAGGCATATATCATATGATTCTTCTTCAAACCTTAATCTCCTTTCAGACTAGCTACTCCATGCCCCATGGTTGGCACCAGTGTTAATATGTTCAATGCTAACGTGTTGAAGTGTTAACTAATACTGGAATAAAACTACCACTGGGTTCTTGGGATGGTTAGTGGCTCTATTACAAAGGCCCTATATTTATTTTCCCAATTCAAACATTCATTGTACCATATTCTACATTGCTTACACTGACTATTCTAGCAGACTTAAGTATTAATTTCCTCCAACAATTTACTCAATAATAAGAAGTAGTCACCACAACCAAAATACACAGATTCCTTACTGACGATTGACACGCTATCACCATTATCTTATACTTCACGAATGAACACGAAATATCGACAAAATCACCACATTTACTCAGTACCAACACATTAAAAGAAGAGTATAGCAATATGAGTAAACTATGCTAGAATCAGTCCGCAGGCACACTGCCCACACTCATAGTCTGGCATGTTTGCTATGCCTCTCACTTCCATGCTTTCTTTCATTATCAAAGAGTTTCAACGATTGCGCTACATCCTTTCGATGTGTGTCCTTTCCCACTTACATTTTCCTCTAAGTATAATTACATTCCGTTCTGATGGCCTAACAATACTGAGTCAATTTATGCACAAGCCAAGGAGGCCACACATGGAAGCAGCCAAGTGAGTGCTCAAATACTTGAAGGGGACAATCAGTGAAGGGTTTTTCTACCCCTTCACCTTTGAAATTGATATGAAACTTTACTCAGATACAGATTGGGCTGGTTCAAAGGATGACAAGAAGAGTACTTCAGGATATCTATCATTTGTAGGATCAAAAATTATCTCTTGGTCTTCAAAGAAGTAGCCAACTATTGCTCTATCATCTACTGAAGCTGAATACAGAGGATTGGGAAATGCAACACAAGAAGCTATGTGGTTAAAATGCTTATACTGTGATTTGGGATTACATACGCTAACTCCTCAAATTTTTGGTGATAATACAAGTTCACTTCACTTAGCAGCTAATCGAGTTTACCATGCTAGAACCAAACATATTGAAGTCCAGTGTCATTATGTAAGAGAGAAGCTGATGAGCAAGGATATTCAATTATCATATGTTTCCACTAATATTCAATATGCAGATATGTTGACTAAGTCATGGGATGGTATCAAGCTAAATAGGTTCAAAAGCATGATTGGATTGCTAGAAATCAAGGAGGACTAAAGGCTCAAGCTGATTTGTGGGTTAATTTCGAGAGTGCAATCCATCCCAAAATAGCAATTTTTTGGTTCATCTGTTTAAGTTTTTGGCTCATCCGTTTTGTATCAACTATTTTGTTTTGATGAATCAATTCGAGATTGATACTCCAAAGCACTAGGATGGCTTATATGCATCCTTAGCAAGAACAAGGTGTCCACTTATCATCTCTAAAGTTATCTTGGCAGGTGTAGAGCAAGTTTTTTGCAGCACTAGGCACATCTTTGGAGTGTATCACCCATCTCCCTTCGGAGTTTCCATGTGAGTGCATTCATGTGTTTGCATGTTTTTCCTTTTCATGTACCAAACTTAAATCAAGCAGTTCTTGAGCTTGTTATGCATGCATCCAAGCATCCATGCACAAAAAATCTACTTGCTATCCTTCAAAAAGATATAAGCATGCATGTGCACAAACTTGAGTGCATCAACTATCTTTTCCAAGCAAGAAGAAAGTGTATGATGTGCATGAAAACATTATTTTAGAAAGAGATGAATGCACAATCAATCTTTCCTTTTCGTGCATGATCTCCAATTTTTATGTTATGCACTAATATTCTTTCATTCCCATGTTGTGATACATAGGTGCATGCCTATGCTTGATAAATATTTCAATATGTTTATGCTTTCCCATTGCAATATGTTTATGCTCTCCCATTTAGATTTCATTAATTTACATCAATATTATCAAAAAAGAAGATTGCTTCCATACTTGAATGATAATAAAATGCATCGAACATGAAAGCATGGAAAAAAAACAAATATTGAAGTGAAAACATAACTTGGAACATACTTATCTCGACATCAAGCTACATCCTTCCATTGTGCAAGAGAAGAGCCACTTTCTATCTTTTGAGGCTTCTCTAGTAAAGTGTAAGCCGCCGGATTGGCAATTGTAAAATCAACTTTTAACGAACCGAAAGGTCGTTGCGTAAATGTTGTAACCCTGATTGATGATTGTAACCTTTATTTAAATCAATGGAAAAAGACGCTTCGGTGACACCAAAGGAGTCGCCAGACTGTTCGTCTAGTTGATGATGTTTGTGTAGTTTCCGTGGTGTGTTTGAGAACTCTGAGTTATTTTGTATCTTTCTGTTATGTTTGATTGTCAGTATCTATGTGTTACAGATAGTGTTACGGTAATGATACATTAAGCGAAGTATTGAATCGCTGTTTCTGTAAGTGGTTTTCTGTAAGTCTACATTACAGTAGCATTCACTTTGTACTTTGATTACTGAGAAGTTTTAATCTATGTATGAGTCGATACTCTGTGAGTGATCGAATTAGAATAGTAAGTCTGTAAGGAACAATTTTGAGTGTTGTCTGTTAGTAAGTCTGTTGGTAGAGTTGATGAACAAAATATTATGTGAGTAAGTGAGTTAAGCGAGTTAATTGGGAAAATCAAGTATAGGGCCTCTATTTAACAAACCCCTTCCACTCCCAAGAACCCGAATAGATGTTTAAACGCGTCTCTGACGACAAGACCCGTGTTTAACACTGGCACCGTCTATGGGAAAGTGGCACCAAATTGTTGCAAAACGATTATCCGAAAGTGGCAGCAAATTGTTGCAAAGCGATTATCGGAAAGTGGCACCAGAGCGTTGTAAATTGATTGTGAGAAAGTGTTCATAGATTGTGAATCAACAAGTAGTACGCAAAGTATTACAAACGTGATATATGCTGGTTACTCGTTCTGGTGAAACGTACCCGAAGTATAGGAGAAACGAACAGTATTGGGCGATACCTAATTTGGTAAGGACGCCCCCAGGAGCTAGAAGCGCAGATACGTTTAACCCAGTTGTCAAGGAAGTGAAGAATGATAGTAGTGAGTCCAGTAACATTCCGATGGAATGTACTGGAATTTCGGTAGATTTTGGTGCAATTTCGGCACAGTCTGTCGAAGATATAGTAACTCTAGAGTCTACCAGGACGCAGTATGCAGTTAACTTAACACCATTTGGACGAGATTCGAGTTTGTCTGAGAATAGAAGCATGTTGGCCAAAGAAATCGGTGAAGGTGAAAAAATACCTTGTTTTGGTGAAATTTCGACAAATTCGGGTGATATTTCGGTCCCAGTTACAGAGAGTTCACAGTCTCCCGGTGACGGTTTACCATTTCCTGGTGAATCTTCATTCCGGTCACCACTATTCAGAGTAAGCTTCCCTACATTTGATATCAAGGAGGAAGGTAGCTTATTCGAAGCTGAAATCCGAAAGAAATTGAACGATATTATCAAACTGGAAAGTGCACAGGCTGACGATACAGATTCTGACGGTCAAGAAATTCAACCTTGGAACTCAGGAGATAGTAACAATACGACAGCAAGCACCATGATTGGACAACAACAACAACAACAACAACAACAACAACAACAGCAGCAACAACAACAACATCTACTTCCACCTCGTCCGGTTCCGACAGGAGTTACCTACACAAAATTCGGTGGATTTCCAGGTGATGATCCTGATGCTCATGTACGAACCTTTGAAATTAGTTATGCAGTACTTAATCATCCACCTGATCCGGCATACAAGGCCATAGTATTCCAATCGACACTAGTTAATGAAGCCGCCAGATGGCTTATAGAATATGATATCAATCATTTCGGCACCTATGAAGCGGTAAGAGATGCGTTTCTGCAGAGATTTCGGCTAAAGAAGAATCCCGTCAAAATTTTTGATTACCTGCAGAACAATAGACAAAAGCTGAATCAAACAGTGTAGGAATATGCCACCCTATTTAGAACTCACTTGAGACAACTACCACCAGCACATGCTAATTTGCCAGATGATGTCATCACTCAATGGTTTATTAATGCTTTGACTCCGCAGCTCCGACAGATTATGATCATTCGTTGTGTAGGAGCTATGATGCTAGATGCGGTTATTGCAATGGCTTTGCAGCTCGAGAATAAGGTTGGAGGTTTTACCGAAGACCTAGAATGGTTAAAAGCTAGTAAAAATATTGCAGAAGATCCGACCAGACAGATGTACTACACCACATGCAAGGATTCCGGGCATACCAGTGCCACTTGTGCACTTAATCAGATGTATTGTGCTATCCGCAATACAACAAGATATTCTACTAAAAACTATGCCTATAACGCCAAAGTGCAGGGAACAGCAACAGTAAATGCAATTATACAAGAACCAGGACAGCCTGCCACCCACTATGTACCACCTCAAAGGAGAAATAATCAACAGCAAGGATACACAAATTTTAGAGGACAGAGGAATACCAACTATAATGGAAATCGTTCGCAAACAGGAACATCACAAGAAGGTAATGCCTTGCCACCACCTCGCTCTCATTTTTGTGGTGAGTTTGGTCACATCAAAAGATTCTGTAAAGATGCAGCTGAATATGATCAGAGGAAAAAAGAGTGTCAGAACCCAATGACAAATATGGTTCATATCACACCAATAGAAACACAAGCCGCAGTAGTTCAGACCCGATCCGGTAACCCGTTGCAACCAGCAGATGAAGTATTCGAACCAGGTGTTCGTGAGCAACAAAGAATGTATGAAAAAGCTAGTCAGTGGACCACCACAAAACCTCTAGTGTTCCCAGATCCAATTCCGGTGACACAAGTTCCGTTGCCAAAGGAAATCATGCAGGAGCAAGAGTCAATCCCAGTGACCGATGCATCGTCTTCAGAATCACTAAAAAGTACAAGGCAAGTAAATCAGGCATGGGAAATTTTATCTAAAGCATCCATTACTCTTCCTCTTGGACAATTACTAGCATTAGTACCAGGTGTCCGACAACAATTCCAGCAGCAGTTCAGTTCTGCATCTTCCTACATTCCAGCAACAGCGACAGTACAACCGGAAACTGACTCTACGGTGGATCACTCGGTTCCTTTAATTACGGTATGGTACAAAAATCATAAAAGTACTCAAGTATTAATTGATGGTGGGTCCGGTGTAAACATAGCTACTGCAGCACTTTGTAAAAAGTTAGGATGGACCGAAATTGAACCTGTGCAGTTTTTTGTTAGAATGGCCGACCAATCCAGAGTCCATCCAGTAGGACTCATACGGAATGTGCCAATCACTTTGCAGGGAACCACTTTTAAGATGACTTTCGTAGTTCTAGAACTACCGGAGTCTAGTCTTGATTATAACCTTCTTTTTGGCCGTCCTTGGCTGAAACAAGCTAAGGTTATACAGGATTGGTCCGCACAGGAACTCACTTTCAAAGACCATAACCAAAAATATGTTGTAAAATTAGATGCTATTCAGCCCTGTGAACTCCATGCTAGACCTTATGTGGCAGAACCAGTTCATATGTTAGATGGTCTATCCGATGATGAAGAAGAAGAATTTTTGAAGAATAACATAGATTTAATTTCCTTAGGGACTGTTGATTTACAAGCTGTTGTAGATCACTGGAATCCGGCAGCTTGTACGGTGATGCTTGTGACCGAAGAAGTAGAAACAGAAAATACTGCTGCTAAGAATGAAACTTCTATACAACAACTTTTACAATGAGTCGATGATTCAGAAAAACCTCGTCAATTCTATGTTCCAGAAGATCAATTGATCACATATAATCTAGGGGATGAAGTTAATCCACGACCTGTCAAAATAAAGGAAGGGTCTGGAGCCTCGCATATATCAGCATCGAGTTGTACCTAAACCAGAAGCAAAACCAATTAAACAACCCAGCTACCGGATGAATCCTAACTACGCAGCACAGGTAAAGGCAGAGCTTGATAGGTTACTAAAAGTTGGATTCATTGTTCCAATAGAACATGCTGAGTGGATATCACCCATTGTTATCGTCCCAAAGAAGAATAAGCAGCTACACATATGTGTGGATTACCGAAAACTGAATGCAGCTACGGTGCCAGATCCGTTTCCTCTTCCATTTCTTGATACAATGCTGGATAGAGTGGCTAGACATGAAATGTATTCATTTCTGGATGGATATAGTGGGTATAATCAGGTCAGAATGGCTGAGGAAGATATACCAAAAACAGCGTTCATTACCAATTGGGGTGTTTTTGCTTGTACAGTTATGTGGTTTGGATTAACAAATGCTCCTAGTACTTTTCAACGATGTATGCAGGAAATCTTCTCCCCCTATCTTACTTCTTTCATGCAAGTATATCTAGATGATTTCTCTTTATTTGGTAAGATGGTAGCACACCTGTATCATTTACGGTGTTGCTTTGAGAAGTGTCGTGAATACAGACTCTGCCTGAACCCAAAGAAGTCTGTGTTTGCGGTTTCATGTGGTAAGCTGCTTGTCCATATTGTGTCTGCACAAGGCATACAGGTTGATCCAGATAAAATTGCAGCTGTGTTAGAAGCACCTGTACCTACTACACCGAAAGAAGTCATGAGATTCATGGGTCAAGTTAGGTGGCATGGTCGACATTTACGGTGGCTTGCTCATTTGGCAATACCCCTCAATAGATTAATGACCAGTACTCCTCGACAGTTTTTTTGGACTTAGGAATGTCAAACAACATTTGATCGTCTAAAAGGCTTATTAACGCAGGTTCCAATTCTACAACCTCCTGATTGGGAACGTCCATTTCATGTTTCTGTAGATGCATCAGATATAGCCATTGGAAGTGTCTTAATGCAACAAACTGATAAATGGTTTCGGCCTGTTTATTATGCAAATAGAAGGCTTGCTCCTGCAAAAAAGAATTATTCAGTAACTGAAAGAGAATGCCTTGGTTAGGTATATTCTGTAAAAAAAATTCGGCATTATTTGTTAGGCCGAAAATTCGTCTTTCATGTAGATCATGTTGCACTAGTATATCTGGTTCGGCAGCAGCATTTAGGTGGTCGTTTAGCGCGTTGGGTCCTATTATTACAAGAGTTTGATTACAAAGTAATCCATCGACCTGGAACTGCACATGTATTAATAGATTTCCTTTCTCGGTTGGATTCCGGTGAAGCTCCGGTCGGTGTTGATGACACCACACCTGCAATTTATGTTACTGATCCAATTACTGATGAATCTGCAGAACCTCCTGTGACATCTACTTACTATGATTAGTTATTAGCCTTTCTTACTGATGGATATCTTCCTGCGCAGACTTCTCCTACAATGCGTAGGAAAATTGCAGTTTACAGTCGCCGATTTCAGTTGATTGCTGGAGAATTGTATTATATGGATCTCACTGGAGTCTTACTTCGTTGTATTCCTCCACATGAAGTTAACTTAGTTATCACTCTAGCACATTCCATACCTTCCGGTGGACATTTTGCAGCAGATTTAACGCACCGGAAAATTCTGCAAAGTGGGCTTTGGTGGCCTACCATGTACAGAGATATATCTCGATTTGTCAAACAGTGTGACAATTGTCAGTGGTCTGGACAGCCTTTACAACGACATTTTTTTCCTCTCCAACCTGTATTACCATTGGAGCCTTTTCAAAAATGGGGTCTTGACTTTATTGGACCAATCACACCTCTAGCAATCCTTAGCAACAACACATATATTTTGACATGCACCGATTATGCTACAAGATAGGTAGAAGCTTGGGCTTTACGGTTCGCTATAGCTATTTCGGTAGCAAAATGTTTAATGACAGACGTATTTCCACGATTTGGGTTACCTTTAGAACTTGTGACTGATCAAGGCACACATTTTGTTAACAATTTAATGAAAGTGCTCACACACTCTTTGCAGATTCTGCATAAATTCAGTTCTCCTTATTACCCTCATGCTAATGGCTTGGCTGAAAGTACAAACAAGACCTTGCTGAATATGCTTCAAACACTAATTCTGGAATCACCAGAAAGATGGGATCAATTACTACCTGCAGTATTATGGGCATACCGGACTACCTACAAAGTTGCCACCGGGATGACTCCTTTCAAACTTGCATATGGAATGGAGGCAATTGCACCAATGGAACTTGTAGTACCAAGCTTACGTGTGGCCATCTCTCAGAAATTGTTACCTAAAAATTCTTTGCCTTTTCGGTTGGACACACTCAGAGAACTAGATGAGCATCGCTGGGAAGGTTTTCTGACTCTTCAAGAAGTGCAGTTGCGGCAAGCTCGTACACATGATCGGTATCTAAAAAATCCAGTTTTTACGGTAGGGCAACTTGTGCTCTTTTACAATGCAAAATCAAACCGCTGTGCTGGAAAATTCAAGTTACGCTGGTTTGGTCCTTACCGAATTACTGAACAAGTGGGCCCAGCAACTTTTCAGTTGACTACTTTGACTAGAATTCCTCTTCCGAAGGTGATAAATGGTTCAAAGTTGCAGCCGTGTCATCAAGCGCCTGATTCACACTGAAGTGTCCTACGGTTGCCCGCGTATTTTTCTTTTTTTTCTTTTCAGTTTTGCATGATTAATAAAATAAGTCTGTAAATATCCTCGTTTCATACCTAATTATGATCTACAGCCGCCGTGCATTATCATTCTGCTCATGCATGCACACCGAAGTTATGACGTTATCATCTCAACATCGCGTGAGGATTAACAAGTTTCAACTCCTTCCCGCTGCCAAGTATCTACTTAACCTTTTTCATTTCATTGTTAATCGCTATTGTGTCTGTGCGTTTTGCGTGCTTGTGCTCTTTGTATACCCTGTGCAATTGTGTTCGTGTGCTTGTGTGTGCGCAACATGGAAGCGTTAGCAAACTTTGTTGCGTTCCGTGATGGACTCCCCGTAGATGTAGGTGAGTTCTTGCGAATTCATCGGTTGGCCAATTTCGCTGAACTGCCTTGGCATTCAGTGGATTTTCACCCATTCTACGCCCAAATCATTGCCGCCATCGCTGCCACACCTGCTACAGAGCAGAGTTGGCCTATCACCTCCTTACCATCTCGTACCGTAATAACTATACAGACCTTTGCTGATGCATTCCGACTCTCTCCGAGAGGTCGAGAGAATGGCCCTAGTCTTCCCATCGCCACAATGAATCAATTGTTTCCCAGAGATTCTTCTAATGAATATGCAATCCTTTGTCGTCTTGAGCCTGAACGCACGGCTCTACAATTTTTAGTTGCCATCTTGAACCTGCAAAAGCGCACATATGGAATATCTCGACCATTTTACTCCGCAATAGATCTAGCTGCTCGAGAGCCTGTAAACTTTGCCACATATTATTTCTGTCGCATTCACAGAGAATGCGTTGCGATATTAAACAAGTAACAAGGGTGATATGCCGCGTTCCCGTCTCCCCCACATCTTAAGTTTCCTGTTTTCGGCAATACAAGCAGCACAACCGCCACCTAGAGGACCAGTATTACACCATGAAGAATCCGCACAAATACTGGAAGATGATGAAGAAGATGAGGAAGAAATTTTCCACCTCCTCCGCTGCAAAAGAATCAGAATAAGTTCATCTGACAGTGAAGTACAGGGTTCAGCCGCAGATGATAAAGCAGGTAACAATGAAGAGGAAGGGAATGAAGATGAGACTTTCCATGACACAGCAACATCCATGCACTAGGATTCTTCAGCACAGTCATCTCAGGACCAGCAAGATGAACATGATAAAGACATCTCTTCCAAGGACGAATCACAGCAACAATCCGAACAAGAAAAGAATGAAGATGGGCAACATATTATTAAAGATATTTTTGATGAACTGATTAAGGCAGTAGAGTTTGCAGTTGTCAATCCTGGAGACACTGAGCAACAAACCACCGAACAGGTAGTCGAAACTAACTCTGTTCTTCTAACTTCTCCACCTGTTCCACCCATTTTCCATGTTCCACCCATTGTCACTGAGGAACCTACCGCTTCTTCATCCTCGCCACCGAATTATTCTCCACCCAATTCCCATCAGGTTCTCACAGCCTCTTCATCTCAACCTCGTCCTCATCTTTCGCTTCCTTCACTCCCTGTATTTTCTGAGCTTGCAACTATGGGACAGATGTTGATCCATCTATCGCAGCAATTACCTATACAGATGAAAGAAGTCACTGATACTATCAGAGATGATTTCCAGCATAAGGTCGATGTGCTGGAGGCAGACATTAGTCCTCTCCAGAAAGAATTAATAGTAGGTAAAGCACAAAATCAAGCCTTACATGAACAAATTAAGAAGTTACAGGCCAAAATTGCCGAACAGGTAGCAGTTACCAGTCAACGAGATGCGGCACTGGCAGCAGTCCGAGAAAAAGAAGAGTTATTAAGTGTTGCGGATGCTGAAATTATGCATTTAAAACAATTAGCCCAAGATAAAGAAGATGCACGTGTAGCTTTAGGAAATCTATTAGAAGAAACTAGACAACAACTTGATGAAATGGTACAACACGAACAAGAGATGGTGGACCTGGCGAAGCGCACTTCTGAAGAACTACAGAGAACCAAGATTGATTTATCTGATGTAAACAATATTCTTAAACGCAAATTAACCATGGAAGCTCAATTAGAGAAAGAGATAACAGGGATCAGAAGAGAACGTGATGCTTACTACAAGACAATCCAGTTTCAAAATCAGGAGTTGGAAAGAAGGGAGTATCAACTGGATACACAAAAAGAAAGACTCTCCAAGGTTGATAAGCAAATTGCTGATATGAAAGTCAGTAGGGATGCGGCTCTATCGAATGAATTTTACTTACAAGAAGCTTTTCTGCAGACACAAGCAGAAGTTTTGATGACTCAGGTTATTTCTTTAAGTTCAGTATGCACAGATGCCCAGCTTGTAGAACCAGACATTTTGAAGCAGATGATAGAATCATTGAAGAAAAAAATTGCCCAAACTTTTAGACTAGCAAGATCTATGTATTTAGAAGGTATAGTTGACGAGCCGTAAGATTTTTTGTAAACTTGCGGGTTCAAGTCCACCGGGCGTGCCAGTGTAAGCCGTCGGATTGGCAATTGTAAAATCAACTTTTAACGAACCGAAAGGTCATTGCGTAAATGTTGTAACCCTGATTGATGATTGTAACCTTTATTTAAATCAATGGAAAAAGACTCTTCGGTGACACCAGAAGAGTCGCCAGACTGTTCGTCTCGTTGATGGTGTTGGTGTAGTTTTCGTGGTGTGTTTGAGAATTCTGAGTTATTTTGTATCTTTCTGTTCTGTTTGATTGTCGGTATCTGTGTGTTACAGATAGTGTTACGGTAATGATACATTAAGCGAAGTATTGAATCGTTGTTTCTGTAAGTGGTTTTCTATAAGTCTATGTTACAGTAGCATTCACTTTGTACGTTGATTACTGAGAAGTTTTGATCTATGTATGAGTCGATACTCTGTGAGTGAGCGAATCAGAATAGTAAGTCTGTAAGGAACACTTTTGAGTGTTGTCTGTTAGTAAGTATGTTGGCAAAGTTGATGAACAAACTGTTATGTGAGTAAGTGAGTTAAGCGAGTTAATTGGGAAAATCAAGTATAGGGCCTCTGTTTAATAGACCCCTTCCACTCCCAAGAACCCGAATAGATGTTTAAACGCGTCTCTGACAGCAAGACCCGCGTTTAACATAAAGCTTCAGCCATATATGTCTTCTATAGATCCTTTTGCCATAGCAATTGGAGGTAAAGATAAGCACAATCACTACATGCAACATCCATCCCAGGTGCATCTCCTCCGGCTACTTTGTATGACAACACAACTCCTCAGTGGGTGTAAGATGGAGAAAATGATGTTGAATGGGTTCCAATTTGGGTTTGGTAGAGGATCTTAATAGAGAACTAAAAAGAAAAGCCTCTCAACTTGGCTTTAATAACAAACATGGATTTCCCATGGCAATATAATTCATGACAAGAAAATTGAAGCATTGATTGCCTCTATTATAGCAGTCGAGTGTTTAGAACAAATGGAAGTAATTTTTATAAAGCAAGAAAGAGAGAAAAATAACACTAGACACTTTCCTGATACAATTGAAGTCTTCCAAAGCTAATTTTAAGTGATTCCAAGCATTGAGGCTCTAAAAAGCACTGCTTTCTAGGCCCAAATGAATATTTAAAATGCCCACTTGGTTTTTGTCCACCAAAACTTCTCCAAATCAAGCGTTCTTCAATGATAGTCAAGTTAGGAATGTAGCTTCACAAGGTGACAAAAATTTCTTTGATCGAATCTTGAAGCACCAAGCTTTGGATTGGCGAAAACTAGCATGTTGGTATGGAAAGGTAAAATGCAAATCTTGATGGAGGGGCTTGTTTGGGAGCTTCAAAGAGGGTGCTCTAGATGTCTTTCACCCAATGTTCTTCCACAATCTACCTCTCCTCATCCTAAATGACATGTGTGTATATTGATCTCCCCAATGGAACCTCTATATGCTCTCCTTTTGCTTTCCCAAAGGCAAGAGAAAACTCAAAAATTGACCAAATCTTTACCTCCAAGTAGATGGTGGTAAAAAATTGAGTGTAGGAGAAACCCTACACAAGGGCGTTTATCCAATATGCAAGAATCTGTACTCACAATTTGGCTATATAAGGATGGATGTCTTCATTCTCTTTTCAGGCCAAGAGAAGGAGAGGAGGGAAGGGAGGGAGGTTCCTCTCCCCTCAGTGCACGCACACATGATCCTTGTGGGAATCTTCCCTTTGTAGTCACATCTCCTAACGAGTCTCCTTATTTTGGAGTTTGTAGGCTCAAACTCCAAAGTGGAATGAAGATGATGGTTTCCTAAAAGGTAGCGGGTGCATCATCTTCATTCCACTTTGGAGTTTGAGCCTACAAACTCCAAAATAAGGAGACTCGTTAGGAGATGTGACTACAAAGGGAAGATTCCCACAAGGATCATGTGTGCGTGCACTGAGGGGAGAGGAACCTCCCTCCCTTCCCTCCTCTCCTTCTCTTGGCCTGAAAAGAGAATGAAGACATCCATCCTTATATAGCCAAATTGTGAGTACAGATTCTTGCATATTGGATAAACGCCCTTGTGTAGGGTTTCTCCTACACTCAATTTTTTACCACCATCTACTTGGAGGTAAAGATTTGGTCAATTTTTGAGTTTTCTCTTGCCTAAAAGGTAGCGGGTGCATCATCTTCATTCCTCCTCCTAAATCCCCAATACCTCCTCCTTCACACCCTTGAGACTTAACCACTAAGCTACGTGGATCTCTTGTTCAAAGGAGCACATGACCTCCTAGTAAGACTAGACTCAAGATCTTTGGTCATACACATGCGTGACCAAACAGTGTTCAATTTCAAAAACGTCTGAATCGATCGGATCCTTAGATCATAAACTTACCTTATTACGTTCTTCCTCCCTTGAGAAAATATTTTCGTCCTTGAAAATAGAGCTATATAACTACGGTAGGCAACCCCTAAGCCTCATGTTCTAAAACCAAAAGAACATGGTCATGTTCTAAAACTGGAAGAACATGTCTCATCTCTGTGGTGGGATCCCCACCTAAATGATTTAAAACACTATCTCACTTTGCACTTTGATAAACTGGTGAGAGTAAAAAGTAGTGAATGAATTATAAGGGTGGATCTAAAAACATCCCTGACCAATTCACAGTTTTTACTAGGTGTGATCTGGGCACAAACATGTGAATTGGGTGGATTCAAATTACTAGTCCATTTCTGGGCATGACTAGTGCATAGACTTAGTAACGAAAGCAAGATTCTTATCCCTCGCAAGACTTTGAGAACTCTTGATTCACTTGAATTTAGTTTGGAGAACTTGAAGTTTGGTTGTCCCAAAAATCTAACTCGGATGTTTGTATGATGGTTTACACTCTATCCAATAGTTACTTGATTTTTCCACCCAACTAGAGGACTACTTTGTCCTAATGAGTTTAAAAATCCTATGTAAGCTACAGTAGAAAGTTTACCATTTACTTTGAGTCAACCATACTATAACTTGAACAATTCAAATTCAAAATGAAAATTGTCCAACTTAGCTTTTCTCAAAGACTTGAGCTACAAGTTCTTGGGAATTGTCAACCTGATGAGCAATTCCTAACTTCATCCTTTTAGAGTGTACTATACTCTAGAAAGTCATCAGAGTTATGCTAGTAACTAGAAGCAAAACCAAATGAATAAGTCAATCTTGGACTTATTATCTTTTGAAAATTGAATAAGTTCTTATACAGAACATCTAGCTAGGATGTTTAATTTAGTTATCTAGTTCCAATCGGCTAACCTTGGACTTTTTGGGAAAGGAATCAGATACCATATTTGAGTCAATTCAAAAAGATTTGGAAAGTGGAAGGAAATAACTAAAACTCTATATAACTAATTCAAAGTTCTAAGATATAAACTTGCTATGATTCAAATACTTGATGACCCAAGAATTTAGCTCAAGACTTTAACTTTTTAATGATCTATTTCAACAAGGTATTGAAGCTTTTTTTTTTCTTCTATCATTAAGAGAAAGGAACTCGATTGTCATAAAGATTCATAGAGTAAATCTAAACATCATCCAACCACACGATATTAGTGTGCTATCCAACATCAGATTGTCGACCCACTGAGGTTCTATTGATGAGTTTTTTACTCAAATAATGCTTCACTTGAGACTACATTTATGATTATATTCAATCTTTATGACTCCTTACTAGGAATGCAATTCTTCTGGATTGCATTAAGTCAAAGGATTGAATTTACCGAGTTACACTAGGAACTTGGTGCTTGACTTGGTCCATCTATTCGGTAGTGGAAAGGATCATTTCAATGTCAAAGTCCTTCTTTAGAAATGTAACAAATATTTCTTATCAACACCAAAATCTTGAAGTGTCTCATAATTCAAATAAGATCAAATATATGCCTTTATTTGAAAAAGAAGATCTTGGAAGTTACTTACTTCATATCTTCTACTTCCTTGACCTTGAAGTATCTTGAAATACTAATTTTATCCTTCTTGAATTTAAACTCCATCTTTGAATTTTTAATTCCCTTGAAGATCAAATGTAACTTTAGAATCCATTTTCAGACTAAAAAATAATTATCATCCCATGGTCCGATGTCCCATACCATCTTTCCTACATCAATCTGAGTATAAAATCTGGTGTCCCATACCACCCTATTTTATATTCACATTGGTGTGTGAGTGATACTTATCCTAAAGTCTAAACATATCTTGATAGAGTACCTTTTCACTTCAACTCTTTCAGAGAATTTTGAAGTTTCAAGCATTACCTCTAACTTGATATTCTAGGTTTTGATTCCTTCACATGATCATCTCACAATCACGAGCTTTGCCTTGAAAGCTGGAAAACCTCTTGATAGAATATCCATTGTTCTTTGCTAAGGTTTTCAAATGAAGACCAATCAGAATTCCAAGTACTGGAATTTTCACAAATTCAAGTTCAAACGGCAGTGCCATCGAAGTAATTCTTCATGGACTTAACCAGTTGTGTAGGTCTCAAGGTTCTAGTGCGTTCCCTCGGCCTTGGCAAAGGAAAATCATTAGCATTTCTTAGGTTCCTTGGAACTCTAGTTCTCTTTGTTTCTTCTCTATCCGTCTCTGATCGCATTCGTTCTCCTCCTATTGGGTTAGCAAAACTTACCTCAGGTCTTTCTCTATTCCTGTCTCTTGGAGCTCCATGAGCTTGGGATGTTCCAACTCCTGGGTGGCAATAGGACACATTAGATCTTGGTTGGGGAAAAATAAATTCACCCTTCCAAGTGTAAGCATGTCTACCATGTTCTGAAACCAGAAGTATTGTCTAAATAGGTCACTTTTCCTGGGCTATTAGGATCTTTGAGTTCATAGATCGTGATCATCCCTAGCTCATTCGGTGGATTAGGCTTATACCTCCAAAAGGCTTCATCGGTCTCTCGGTTTAAGAGCAAATCTATGCTTTTATTGTCCTCGGGAATCCACTCTGGCGTGATAATTCTAGTAAGAACTGATTTGCCTCGAGGTGTTTTAGGCTCTCCACTTAAGTTCCCCTCCTCTAGGTCACCGATGTCCGTCTCTAGGATCACATTCTCGAATTCGTCTGTCCTATCTGGGTGGATGGTGACTACGTATATGGTTCCTTGTTTGTCCAAGTATGCTCCATTTTCAAATTTGACTGCTGGACGTTCTAGTCCAATAGGTTGATCTGGTTTTTTGATCTGGACCACAGATCTTCCTAGGCCGTCCTCATAGATGCTAGCACCTAATTGGTTGGTCCTAAGGTATTCCAGCTGCGTCTTGTAGGGTCCTTCTACCCTATGTAAGTATGGCACGCCTGAACTCTCTGTGGGTCTCTCCATACCTTGAGACATCTCTGACTCACTAGTCTCAGAGCTAGGGTAGTACGAATGATGGCTTAACTGCTGGGCCCAAGACCTAGCAATATGATTGACACTAGCCTCTGAAGACCTAAGACTCTGTCTGTCTCTCCCTAGGTGTCGTCCTGATCTAAGGTTCATATGCTTAGCTGAGCAACACCAATTTGTTACCTAAGGTCGTCGTCAGGAATACTTAAGTTAATTTCCGTTGTTTTAGTTGATCGTTCCATGTTAAGTTCCTTTCCTTTAAAGTTATCGATCACACAGAGATTATGTTTTAGCTTGAACTTGAGTATTTAGGTAGTCTTCAACTTGATAGATGCCTGTCGTCACCCTGACTTACTTCTAGCACTATTCACACTTAGCCTAAGCTAGGAATTGACAGAGGGAGTTGATAGTATTCCAACCTCACTTGCTGATCCTTTGATCTTTAGTGCTCAAGAACCCCATTCTCAAGCTTGCGGAATGCCCTTGCGTTGGATGCCTTCTACTGCTCTCAGTGGACCAGTAAGAGTCCCAAAGTTAGCTCAAGACTTAGATTCAAATGACACAAAAAATCACTTTCATTCATGTAATTCACATGTCAATTTGCACCATGTCTCTATGGAACACAATTCTAGAGATCCCTTAGTTTTTCTTTCCCTTGGGTATAGTCACTCCCCACGAGCTTTCCAACAAAACAAAAATCACAGCAAACAGATTTCGTATGAGGAAGTTATGACAGTTCAGGGTTCTAGGGCTAAAACAGGGTTTAAACAGGTTAACAGGCAACCCGACTTTTTATCAGATTACTAGTGTAGAAGCTTCACAATACTCTAAATGTGTGATTTTTTTTATCCACAATTACCCCAAAAATTGGAATTAAAAAACCCTAGAATTTTGGCCAAAAATGCCTGTCAATCACGATTGACAGAGGTGTCAAACGGGCATCTCGGTCGCGATCAACATGTCAATCGCGATTGACAGTGTCAATCGCGATCGACAGAGTCGATCGTGATTCCTGTTAATCGCGATCGACGGTGTCAATCGCAATCGACACTTTTTCCGGGATTTTCACTGTAATTTCAGTCGATCGGTGTCCTATCCATCGCGAGGGACACGTGTGTGCGCAAATCTTTCTCTCAATCGTCAAATTTCAGTCGGTCGCGATCGACGGTGTCAATCGTGATTGACAGAGGTGTTGGTCGTGGCTGTCAATCGTGATCGACGATGTCAGTCACGATGGACAAGGTTAGTCGGTCATGGGGTCTGTCGGTCGCGATCGACAGAGGTGTCGGTCACGATTGACTGAGTCTGTCGATCGTGGCTGTCGATCGCGATCAACAGTGTCAATCACGATTGATAGAGAAACTCGGAATTTTTTAATTTTAAGTGATGATTTGGAATGTGCTCCTCATGTGTGTCATTGTGGTGTGCTTTGTTTTACCAAAATATGAAATTTTCTATCGATCGCGATCGATAGAGGTCTGCGACACAGAGACAGTTCCGAGCTTGTCCGTACCTGTGCAGCCTGCTGGACAGGATGATACAACAAAAACCTGCAAGGAAGCTCAAAAAACATGCAAAAGCAGCGCACATAAATCGCTCTCTCGCTCTCTCTCACAAGTGGAATGAGGGAAATGGAGGGGAGAAGGTGATATGATCAAAAACTGAAATTTTCGCGATGATGGAGATGGAGATCGGTTATGGTGAGGATGATGATGGTGATGATGAAGATGAAGTAATAAAGAGGAAAATAAGGAAAAGTAAAGAAATTACCTACAATGCCAACGTCACAACTCTACGTCTTGCCATCACACGCTCATCCTCAAAGCTCGATCCCCGGCAACGGCACCAAAATTTGGTGTAGCTCAGTGATGAGTAGCACCTCCTTTAATGTCAATCCGGGAAGACATGAGGATGGTATGAAAGACCTCGAACAAGTGATGGCATGAGTGTGTGAGTGAGAAGCACACTAACATGCACACACATACACACACACGTGCACACACAGCAAGAACAAAGAGAAAGACAATGGAGTTCTTTAGATTACTTCAAAAGTGCTCATACAAGTTCAAATCTATTACAAGCTAACCTAAAAAATGATCTGTCTAGCTCTATTTATAGTTTTTGACTAGCTTTGACCCTGTCCAGACCTAGTGTCCGGCCTAGTTAAAAATTAGGTTCTAGGGCCTATTTGGGGGCTCAAATGAAGTCTAAAAATTATGAAAATTGGTACGATGCTACTTCGAATACTCCTCAAGCTCGAGGACTCCTCGGCTTGCACAAAATGGAGTTACAAAAAGGTGAAATGGTATTTACAATGAGGTAGAGTGACTAAATTCACTATTTAGGAAGTATTACTTCATGGAAAAATTTGGACGGCCTACTTGCCAGATCTTCATTGACTACTTTGTCTGCTGGTGCTTTCTCTTCGCTCTGAATCCCTTCTTTGACTTCCTTGTCTTGTGAGTCCTTGGGTACCTTGACTACTGCCAACAATCTTCAAGAGTGTTTTTATGATTCCTCTTTTCCTTGTTTGGTAGGGGGTTTTGACCTTTAATGCTTTGCCTAAAATTCTAGTGAAGGTGTCATAAATTTGATTAAAAAAAAGATAGAAAAAAATTGAAAATTGGCAACCTATCACATCGCTTCAAACGGGGTATGAGATCTTAGCAGAGGTCATTGCTAATCATATTAACTTCCATCTATGATTGTTGATCAGTGAGGATAAAAAAGATTTCATTAAGGGTAGGTCTATACGAGAAGCCATTATTAATGTGTGGGAAGGTATCAAATTTGCTAAGGTGTCTTCCCAGGAGATCCTCTTCATCAAGATCGACTTTGGCAAGGCCTATGATTGACTTAACTAGAACTTGACTCTTTTATCTTTGAAAGATTTGGGGTGTGGTCCTAAATTTTTCAAGATGATTTCTACCCTTATTGGAAACACTCGAACTAGAATTGATATCACTAGACATATCTCTCAAGTAATTAGACTTAAACGCTCTATTAGGTAAGGTTGTCCCCTAGCCCCTCTCCTCTTGCCCATTGACATCAATGGCTTGAGTTGTTGAAACATCATGCCAAGCTTAGGCTAGTCTAGTTGTTTCTGCTTCCCACTAGCGAAAACTCAATAATGATGAGACTCTTTGCCGTTGACACAAATGTTTTTGTACATAATGACAATAAATTATTACCACCTTTTGGCATTGTCTTAACATCTTTTGCATTGCTTATTGGTCGAGAATCAACCACTTAAAAACTGCTTTCATGGGTATTTTTGGGCACCCAACAAAATTTTTGGTTAGCCAAGCTAGCAAGAGATTGGTAATAGGCAAATTTTCCATCTGCTTGACATTTTGATGGGTTTTGAGGTTTCCATGCTTTAGAGATGGAATTGGGTGCTTGCCAAGCTTGACAATGAATTCGCATACTAGAAAGGTATGCACCTCAACCTAGCGGGTAGGACTATGGTTATAAAAACCTTTCTTCACCCATGTGTTATGTATTTTTTGGTGTCCTGGAGGCTGAACAATAGAGATCTCACAAAGTTAGGACGTTCTTGTAGAAGTTTCCTCTCGATGGGGGATCCCAATAGGAGGGGTATGTATAAGATTAAATGGTCCATTTATAATAATTAAAATGATGTTGGAAATTTGGGGATCCTTGACATTAGGGGTTCCACTGATAAGATCATGGCCAATCGGATGATCAAAACCTTGTGTGGCCATCTATCTTTGGCTAGGTTGATTCTTAGAAACAAGAATTCTCTTAAATTGGTTGGTCTTCCTAGTTGGAAGGAGCATGGGTCACTCACTCTTCTCTTTTTACCTTTTCTTGTGACTCCAAAAGGTTCGGACTTACTTTTATCTCTTTGGAAGAGTTGGAAGAAGATGAAGCCTTTCATCAAGATCAATGAGAATGTAAAATCAATTATTGGGATTCGGTTCCCTATTGGAGGCATAAAAGAGATTAATGTAGAGAACCTCCAAAGGGCCAAAAAGCTTTGGAACAAGGTTTTTGTTCAGGGATTCTTGTGCAGAAAGGGATTTGATTGTTTGTAGGAGAAAAGGGAAAGACAAGAAGAAAGATACAAACACAGGAAGCTTTTGACGATTGATTATCAGAGGGAAAATACAATGGTGATGCACAATACAATCTAATGTTTTTTGTGAAAAATCCTACAGAGTGCACAATCACAAAGTACAAAATACTCAAGTTTCTTGTTGCTGTCGGCCTTCTCTACACCAGACCTCCACCTTCTCCAAGCTTGCCCTTGTGCACACCTTGCACTCAAGCTTCCAATAGGGGGAGGGATGGACACCTTCTGTCAGCCCACACACAGCTTCAATGAGACCTTGGGATCTTTGGTTGTATAGCTTAGCTGTGAAGAGATGGATAGGTATGTGCTTAAAGATGAAGAGGTGTTGCAAAATCCTTGATCTACACCAGCCAAATGAACTCCAGGAGTATATGTTGGGCCCTTTTAGCTTGCCAATGGATGTATTAGACACCCTATGTACCTTGGAAGATCACTCTCAAAAAGATAGATCAAAACAGATAAGTTGGAGTTAGCTCAGAGGTGAAAACTTGCTATTCTTGGTTCATACACCTGTCCAGTGTTTTACATAATTCTCTGAGCACAGCAACAAATAGCTTAATTCCTCTTGGGGAAATCTAGGTAGCTTAAAGAGATAACTTTCAAGATTAATCTCATCAAAAATAATAAACCACACACTGAGAATGAGTTTTAACAAGTGATGACATCATCCCGATTTTCATGGGCTGCTATAGTTTGAGACCAGTGAGCAGAAAAATGAACATAACTCAAACTGTAGGAATCCAATGATTATGAACATTTGTACGGTTATACTAGGCAGTAAGCTGAATCCAACAAGCTTTAAAGCACTGAATTTGGATAAGTAACCACGGAGAAATAACTCTGACAAGATGAGTGAAAAAATCGGGTACCTGACAGAGAAGTGAAGATGAACAGACCCTGTTGACTTCAAATGAACATAACTGAAGATTACAACATCCAAATGACATGAAAATTTGTGAGCATATAGTAGACTTATAGAGCTAACTTTACCAAGTTAAATCAGTGAAAATGATGCACCAAGCTCATAGAAAACATCTCTGCAATCTGACTGAGAAAACTGAGAGTAATGGCAGTGAGTAGTACACTTCACAAGAACATGGACATATGAACTCAAATGATAATGAAAATAAAAGTATATTGCTTGTACAATACAATGACTTACTGATACATATGTGTGCCTTGTAATCACACCTTGATATGGCATAAAGCTCAGCTCTTGGAGGTCTTCACATAGGTCTCTCTAACCACGACTAAAACTGCCATCTATTTATAGTTGAGTTTGGGAGGCTAACTTCCCTCAATCACTCTCCAATCAATCAGTGATTGATTTGATTCTCTACCTACCACAAATCACAAATTCATGGCTCCTCTTTCCCTTTTTGATCATGTGGACTCAACCACTTAAGATTCTTTCACTTTTACATTAAGTAAACTCTTCAAAAGTTACAAGTGGTAGTTCACAAGTGAACTTTACATAGTCTTCATTTTGAAGCTTCTTTTATGACTTTGTGGGACTCAAGCCAATACTTAGGCTTGTCATAGACTTGGTCCAACAGCTCCCCCTCAAGCCAAGTATGCTTGAGGTCTTCAATCTTCCAAGATTACCTGCAAACCAATCATAGCCTTGAATTTGCAAAGCTTTGTACCATCCAATGCATTGGTTAGAATATCTGCACATTGTTGATGAGTGGACACATATGATATTTGAATCTCTTTGCTTAGAACCTTCTCTCGTACATAGTGATAATGAACTTCAATATGTTTAGTCCTTGCATGAAATAGGATTAGCAGCCAAGTGAATAGAACTCATATTGTCACCAAAAATAGTTGGAGTTCCAAACTCCAATCCCAGATCTTTGAATAATGTCTTCATCCACATAGCTTCCTGAGTAGCTATGGCAAGACCTCTGTATTCAGCTTCAGTAGAAGAGAGAGCAACTGTGGGTTGCTTCTTGGATGACCATGAAATAAGCTTTGAACCTGCAAAGGTAAGATAACCTAAAGTGCTCCTTCTATCTTCCTTGGAGCCAGCCCAATGTGCATCAGAAAATAGCTTCAAACCTAAATCAGATACATAAGGATAATAAAGTCCTTCATTTATGCTTCCTTTGAGGTACTTGAGAATCCTTTTGGCAGCATCCATATGTGGTTTCCTTGGTGTGTGCATAAATTGACTAAGTACACTCACACTGTAACATATATCTACTCTTGTCAATGTGGCATAGTTGAGACTACCCACTAGACTTTGATATGATGTGATGTCCTCTATGAGTTCACCTTCAAGTGAGCTCAATTTGTGATTGACCTCCATTGGAGTACCTGCAATCTTACAGTCTTGCATCTTGAATTTTGCCAACATGTCCTTAATGTACCTTCTTTGAGTGAGAAACAAACCATGATCTTTGTAGACAACTTCCAAATCTAAGAAGTAGGTAAGTGAACCCAAATCACTTATCTTGAACTCTTCTCTCATCTGATCTTTGATCTTCTTCATACCATCTGCATCATTTCCTGTCAATATAATATCATCTACATATACACATAAGTAGATGACCTCACAATTACTCCTTTTGATAAAGAGTGAAGGATCTGCCTTGCTTGGTTGAAAGCCTTTGTCCTGCAAGAATGAAACTAGCCTGAAATTCCAAGCTCTTGGAGCTTGCTTGAGACCATACAATGCTTTGTTAAGTTTACACACATAATCAGGATAAACTTGATTCTCAAAACCAGGTGGTTGTGCCATATATACCTCTTCTGTTATCCAACCATTCAAGAATGCATTCTTTACATCTAGTTGAAGTATCTTCCAATTCTTGGAAGAGGCAATACTAAGCAAAACCCTAATAGTAGGCATCTTTGCCACAGGAGAGAAAGTCTCCTCATAATCAATTCCTTGAGTTTGTGCAAAGCCTTTTGGTACAAGCCTTGCCTTATACCTGTTAATGGAACGATCAGAATTCTTCTTGAGTTTATAGACCCATCTTGAGCCTATTACCTTCATGGATGAAGTCTTGGGCACCAAATCCCAAGTGTTGTTTTCCTCAAGTGCTTCAATCTCTTCCTTCATTGCATGCTTCCATTCTGTTTTTGCTTTGGCCTCTTCAAATGATGATGGATCCTCTTGGTTTATGTCCTGTGCTATGTACATAGAATGTTTAGTTACTAATGAGGTGTCAAACCCATACCTTTCTGGTTTTTTCTTTTCCCTCATAGATCTTCTTAGGCCATGATGTGATGATTCTGCCTCATGTCCAAGTTCCTGCAATTTTGGTTTACCTTTAGACTTCCATGCTTTGATCTTTTCCATATGAGATTCTTCATCATCCTCCGAGGTGTCTTGTTCTTCAATCTTTGGTTGTTCTCTACCAAGCTTTGGAAAATCTTCTTCAAGATCATATGGTAAATTGATCTTCCTACATGAATCTTCATACCATGAATTGTTCTCATCAAAAACTACATCTCTGCTTACCAAGAATCCTTTGTTGGTAGGGTTGTATAACCTGTAACCCTTTTGATTGTTGTCATATCCAATAAATACACACCTTTCTGCCTTTGGATCCATCTTGCCTCTAACCTGTGAAGGAACATGAGCAAAAGCAATACATCCAAAAAATTTACAATGATCTAAGCTTGGTCTTCTTCCATTCCAAGCCTCATATGGAGTCATCCCATCAAGGGATTTTGAAGGCAACCTGTTAATCAAGTAAGTGGCTGTAGATACAGCCTCAGCCCATAAGTAATTAGGTAAATGCTTTTCATTTAACATAGACCTTGCAGCTTCAACAATTGTCCTATTCCTCCTTTCTGCCACTCCATTTTGCTCAGGAGTGTACCTTGTAGTTACCTCTCTTTTGATTCCTCTTTCTTGAAGAAAAGAATCAAACTCATGGGAGAAGTATTCTCCCCCTCCATCTGACCTTAGCCTTTTTAGTGATTTACCTGTTTGATTCTCCACAAGAGCCAAATATCTTTTGAAACATGAAAAAACCTCATCTTTGTGTTTCATAAAGAATAGGATAGTTCATCTGCTGCAATCATCAATAAAGTAGACATAAAACTTTGATCCATATATTGAAGCTTCCTTGCTAGGTCCCCATACATCTGTATGAACCAACTCCAAGAGATCTCCATGCATATAACCTTTCTTCATGAATGGTAACCTGTGAGACTTTCCAAATTGACATGCACTACACTTATAAATCATATGTTGTTTTGATAAATTAGGGAGTCCAAGTACACTTTGGTCCCTACAGATTTGCTTTAATGACCTTTCACCAATATGTGCTAACCTTTTGTGCCATACTTCCAATTCTGTGAGTGTCTGACTACCATAATTAAAGAGAGCAATGTTTCTAGTGTCCTGTAATTCAAATGTGAACAATCTACCTGTCTTTTCACCTTTTGCAATTTTTCTGAATCCTTGACTTGGATCTTCAACAAATGCTCTTACCTTTGTGAACCTGACTTGCAACCCTTTCTCTACTATCTGTCCAACACTTATCAAATTCTTTGTAATGGTAGGGACATAGAGTACCTTACTGAGTAGGTTGATGTTTCCATCAGGTGCTTTGACATTGCCTATTTTCTCCACAGGATGTTTTGTATCATCTCCTGTTTGTACCTCATGCTTATTCCTTGGATCTTCTAAATCTGATAGGAGTGCCACATTTCCTGCCACATGATTTGAACAACCTGAATCTATGTAGAAAACATGCTCATCAGATTTACCTTGTGGCATAGCCATGTTCATGATCAATAATGAATCCTCTTTGTTTGAGCCTTCTGTGTAGTTATTGTAGTCTCTCCTTCCTTTGTAGCCTCCTTGATAGTTTGAATGATTGTAGTTGTTGTAGTTGCCATGATAATTGTTGAACCTTCCTCTTGAGTAGCCATAACTTCCTCTATTGTATCCTCTGCCTCTTTGATTCCTGGAATTCCTAAAGCAATTTTCAGTTGTATGATTAGTTAGTCCACAAATAGAACATGAGTTGGAGTCTTGGGATCTCCCCCTACCTTGTCTACCTCCTCTTCCTCTACCTCTGCCATGTCTTCCTCTACCTGCATAGTTAGCTTGATATGTACCTGCTTCATCATCCACTTTCTTTGCCTTTCCTTTGTTATCTTTGGACTTGCTTTTATCAGTGTATAAAGCTGAAGATTGATTACCTTTAGAGCTTTCTCCATTTTTTATAAGCTTTGCCTCTTGAGTAAGTAGTTGTCCAATGAGTGTATTGAAATCAGGTACATGCATGTCCATGTACAAATCCATAGCTGTGGTGAATGCTTCCCACTTGTCATCTGCCTTCAAGCCATTGATGACCTACCTTACAATTTGCTCTTCATCTATTACCCCTCCAATGCTTCCGAACTGATCTGCTATGTCCTTGAGCTTTGTGACAAAATCAGTCACATTTTGTTTGGGAGCCTTCTTGAGAGTTGTGAAATCCAGCCATAGTTGATGCTTCCTAGCTTTAGTACTTGAAGAAAAGAAAGCTTCAAGTGCATCCCACACTTCCTGAGATGTCTTACAACTTCTAATGTGAGGCAACAAAAAAATCTGAGATAGAGTTGAGGAGATAAGACCTTGCAAGTGCATCCTTGGAGCACCATGTGCTCAATCTTTCTTGCTCTTCTTGTGTTGGTTGACTTTTGTTCCTGAAACTTGGCATAACTTCATCTCTAGCCACATAACCATATAAACTTCTACCTTGGAGATAAGCTTCCATTCTTAATGACCAAGCTGAGTAATTACCTCTGTCCAATTTGTCAATTTATGAAGGAAATCCATCTGCCATGTTGTCCAACCTTGCTCTGATACCACTGTGAAGAGATGGATAGGTATGTGCTTGAAGATGAAGAGGTGTTGCAAAATCCTTGATCTACACCAGCCAAATAAACTCCAGGAGTATATGGTGGGCCCTTTTAGCTTGCCAATGGATGTATTAGACACCCTATGTACCTTGGAAGATCACTCTCAAAAAGATAGATCAAAACAGATAAGTTGGAGTTAGCTTAGAGGTGAAAACTTGCTATTCTTGGTTCATACACCTGTCCAGTGTTTTACATAATTCTCTGAGCACAGCAGCAATTAGCTTAATTCCTCTTGGGGAAGTCTAGGTAGCTTAAAGAGCTAACTTTCAAGAGTAATCCCATCAAAAATAATAAACCACGCACTGAGAATGAGTTTTAACAAGTGATGACATCATCCCCATTTTCATGGGCTGCTACAGTTTGAGACCAGTGAGCAGAAACATGGACATAACACAAAATTTAGGAATTTAATGATTATGAAAATTTGTATGGTTATACAAGACAGTACGCTGAATCCACAAAGCTTTAAATCACTAAATTTGGATAAGTAACCACGGAGAAATGGCTCTGACAAGATGAGTGAAAACATCAGGTACCTAACAGAGAAGTGAATATGAACAGACCCTGTTGACTTCAAATGAACATAACTGAAGATTTCAACATCCAAATGACATGGAAATTTGTGAGCATATAGTAGACTTATAGAGCTAACTTTATCAAGTTAAATCACTGAAAATGATGCACCAAGCTCAGAGAAAACATCTCTTCAATCTGACTGAGAAAACTGAGAGTAATGGCAGTGAGTAGTACACTTCACAAGAACATGGACATATGAACTCAAATGATAATGAAAATAAAAGTATATTGCTTGTACAATAAAATGACTACTGACACATATGTGTGCCTTGTAATCACACCTTGATACGACATAAAGCTCAGCTCTTGGAGGTCTTCACATAGGTCTCTCTAACCACGACTAAAACTGCCATCTATTTATAGTTGAGTTTGGGAGACTAACTTCCCTCAATCACTCTCCAATCAATCAGTGATTGATTTGATTCTCTACCTACCACAAATCACGAATTCGTGGCTCCTCTTCCCTTTTTGATCATGTGGACTCAACCACTTAAGATTCTTTCACTTTTACATTAAGTAAACTCTTCAAAAGTTACAAGAGGTAGTTCACAAGTGAACTTTACATAGTCTTCATTTTGAAGCTTCATTTATGACTTTGTGGGACTCAAGCCAATACTTAGGCTTGTCATAGACTTGCTCCAACATTAGCACTTCTCTGCACACTTCTAGTTCCTCTTCATGCACACCTTGCACTTCACTCCTCTATGTCGCACACTCTTGTATGTCTCTTGCACTTCGCTTGCTTAGTCTAGACTACGCTCACCTTGCTTAGCCCTCAAGAATAATGCCTTGCTTTGATTTGAGTGTCGATTCACGTATGCTCCTAACTGCTAGAGTATCTTGGTGCTCACTTTGATGTCCCAAGATTGTTTCTAAAAGTGGACAGACAACGAATCCCTGTTTTGTCCTTTAGTGACTTTAGACTAAAACAAAAATTTTAATTGGGGGCCATACTTTCACTTTGGCGGATGCTACAGCTTCACATACCTTCACATTTTGCCTTTTAATTCATCAAATGTGCACCTAAGAGAGGGTTCACCTGAACCTTCCAAATACTTTTAAAAAAACTTTAAACCTTAGAGAATTACAAAAATACCTCTACAACCTACAACCAATGTCTGCAACATATAACTTTTGTGAACAATTACTTGTGCACTACCTGTGCACCCTTGACACTCGAACTTTGAACTCTTTGACTTTACCCATGTTGAATTTGACCTTGAACATGTTGACTTTGGCCATTTTGACTTTGACATGTTGACTTTTGAATATGGTTGACTTTGATTGTAGTTGACTTTGACCAATATGACTTTTATGGGCTCAACAGCTGCCCACCACCTAATGGGCTCTCCGTCCTAGAGAGCTACAACCAAAACTCTGAACAGATATGACACCATGATTTATGTGCTGCAAAATCTACAAAAGGACACTTGAGAAGCCACCAAGTCCACTAGAAGTAGTAGATAAGATACACTAGAGAAGAACCAAAAGTGGAAATGTTGCACAAAAAAGCAAAGGATGGTGAATGGAGGGTAGGAAGGAGGGGGAAGGGAGGGCTGGGGGGGCTTGAGATTGATAGGGCACGGAGGTGTAAGGATGGGGTTGGGAAGAAGGTTAAAGAAAGGGTGAGGGAGTAGGATTATGGGCTCTGGAGAGGGCCGAAATGATCAAATAGTAGAGCTACAAAGGGTGCATATGGGAAATTGTGAAACATATGGTAAAATAAAGTGAGAATAGACCATATGGACATGTGGGTAAACAAAAACATGTGATAAATGTGCTCAAAACATGTGAGTTTTGACCAAAAGTCAGCCAAAATACATGAAAATGACCCCAAGTTTGAAAAACGTGACCATCCGAGGCGCGATCTAGAGCCAAAAGCATTGGACCATAAAAAATAATAATAATAATAATATATATATATATATATATATATATATATATATATATATATATATATATATATATATATATATATATATATATATATATATATATATATATATATATATATATATATATATATATATATATTAATAATAAATTTTATAAATGCACGTGGGTGGGATGAAGCTTACTTAAAAATAAAAATATAAAAATAAAATAAAATAAAAGAAACTAAAAATAAAAATAAATAGATAAATAATAAAAATTAAAAATAAAATAAAATAAAAATAAATAAAATAATAATATAAAGAAAATAAATGAAATAAAAATAAGAAAAACATAAAAATTCGTGAGGGGAGAGAGAGAGAGAGAGAGAGAGAGAGAGAGAGAGACAGAGAGAGAAAGAGAGAGAGAGAGAGAGGATTTTTTTTTAATAAATTGAGCCTCTAGGGAGCTTCCTTTTTTTTGTGGAAATATCTAGAAATTGGATAAAAAATCCAAAAAAAAATATGAAAAAAATAAAAAAAATCAAGAAACAATTCTCAAAAAATTCCCTACACGTCTAGGCCAATTTTCTCACTGAAAACCATAGAGAGCTTCCTTTATACCTCTAATTTAGCAAGAAAATGACATTGGAAAAGGATGAAAAAATGCTAAGAAATTTCTAAAAATGCTTGAAAAATTCCCAAATATTTCCAAAAATTGTACTTATGCAAAGGCTATGAAAGGGTTGCTAAATTTGCTAAAACCTCAAGGAACAAGCATGAAAATGGATAAAAACTACTAAAAGTTGAGCAAAATGATATGAGAAGGCTATGTACAAACCGGATAAATTTTGCAAGTTCCAAGTGATCCAGTGAGCTTCAGTTGATAGGCCTTGAGCCTTGATACGTTGAGCAGTGGTAGGACCTCTCCTTTTAGAGTCTCTAACTCCAATGCACCCCGATTCAGCATCGTCTTAATTTGATAAGGGCCTTCCCAGTGTGGGATCCATTTCCCCTTAGCTTGAGTAGACATCTGTGGTTTGTGTAACATAACTAACTCACTTGGCTTCAAAGTTTTAGGCCATAAGTTCTTACCATGAGCTTCCTTTCTCTTGAGCTGAGTCTGCTCTGACTGTCTGGGGGCTAGAATATGGGATTCTTCCATTTTGTGCAAAGTTGTGAGCCTATCCGTTACCTCTGAGCCCCTCCTTCTTTGAACCCCTTCAGTTCTGATCGAGCCATGTATGAACTCAAATGGTTCTATGGGGGCTATCCCATAAACTAGTTGGAATGGAGAAAATCCGGTTTTTTCTTTATAGGCTAATCTCTATGCCCACAGTGTACCAAGATAAGCTTTACCCCAAGCAGTAGGTTGTAGCATACATTCCTTCCGCAGCATGGCAATCAATACCTTATTTGTGGACTCTGCTTGGCCATTTGCCCTGTGATAGTAAGAGCATGAAGTCCTATGAATAATTTTATACCTCTTAAAGATTTCATCTAAAATCTTTTTCACAAACTATGTTCCTTGGTCTATGCAGATCTCTAGAGGATACCCAAACCTACAGAAAATATTACTGAATAAAAATTCAACCACTATTTTTGTTGTGCAATCAGGTGAAGCAATAGCTTCAACCCACGTTGTTGCATAGTCTGTGGCAATTAGTAAATACTAATCTCTATTTGGAAAAGAGGGAGGATATATAGGTCCTACAAAATCCAATCCCCCACTTCTCAAATGGTTGCTAATTGGTAGCTATTGTGAGTGGGTTGTTTCTCTGCTTGGTGGGTTTAGGGCCGCATCGTTGGTAGATGTCACATACCTTAGCCCTATCATTCGAGTCCCTAAAAAGGGTGGGCCACCATAATCCTGCATCTAGAATTCTTTGGCCCATGATATGACCTAGAAGGTGCCCACCACCTGGACCTTCATGTGCCTTTGTTAGGATATCCCATGTCTCTTCCTTCTCTATGCATTTCCTCAAACAACCATCTTTCCCATACATGTATAGTTTGCCTTGAATGATAGTAAATGGTCTGTTGTTGATTAGTAGCCTCTTCTTTTGCACCAAGCTTGCATTTTCTAGGTACTATTCAAGGTTAAGAAATTTTTTTATGTCATCATAACAACCCTTGGCTTGTACAACAAACAAATTAGCATCAGGGAAATCATCATTTACTCCAATTGCTTGATCTATGGCATTGATCCTGGATAGATGGTCTACCATAACATTTTCTCTACCTGGTTTATGGACTATAGAAAAGTCAAATTCCTGGAACAAAAGTAACCACCTCCATACCCTACCAATTGCTTGTGGTTTGTTCAGTAAATATTTGAGCGGTTGATAATCAGTTATCATAACAAATTTCACTCCCAACAAGTAATGAAAAAACTTTTGTACAACGAAAACCATGGCTAAGGCCTCCCTTTCTGTGGTGCTATAATTTCTTTCAGCCTTGGTCAAAATTTGACTAGCATACTGGATTGGTCTGTCCAGCTTGTATTCTTCGCTGTGTTGTGTCAAAACTTCCCCCACTGCATATGCACTCGCATCTACATGTAAATGAAAATTTTTTACCTCTCAGGTGTGATCAGAATGGGAGCAGCTACTAACCTTGATCTTAATGTTTGATATGCTTTTTCCTCCTCTTCTTCCCATTTAAATGGTAATTCCTTACCTGTAAGCCTAGCCAATGACCTGGCTATATCTGCATACATCTTAATAAACCTCCGGTGGTATCCTGTATGTCCAAGAAAACTTTGAACCTCTTTTGGAGATTTAGGTCTAAGTAACTTTAATATAGTTATAATTTTGTCTGGGTCAGGTGCCATACCTTTGGAGGATACCACATGTCCTAGGAGGGTACCCTCAGTCACCAGAAAATTGCATTTATTTGGGTTCAATTTCAACTTTGTTTCTCTGCACCTCTTAGAACTTGTTGTAATTGAATCAAATGCTTTTCTAAACAATCCAATGGAGTCTCTACAAAAGTACCTAAAAAGGATGAAAAATCATCCATGAAAATTTTAAGGGACTCTAGTAGCAATGGTCCAAAAATGAGATTAACTATTCGATTGAAAGTAGCTGAGGCATTTCTCAGTCCAAATGGCATCTTTACATATACATAAGTTCCCCAAGGGGTAATGAATGCAGTCTTCTCTCGATCCTCAGGGCGGATGGATATTTGATTATATCCACTGAATCCATCAATGAAGCTGTAAAGTGTATGTCCAGCTACTTCTTCTATAACGTGTTCCACAAATGGCATTGGAAATCCACCTGGGATAGTGATCTTGTTCAATGCTCTAGAATCCACACAAAATCTGATCTTGTTAGTGTTTTTCTTTGGAACAATTACCATACGAGATAGCCATTCTGAATGCTCTACAGGGATGATAATTCCTGCATCTTTCATTTTCTGAATTTCCAAGTAAACAGCTTCAACATATTTAGGATTCAACCTATTACTCTAAATACTTGTAGTGCTTAGTTACATTGTCCCACATAGCTTCAGTATCATAAGCAGGAACATCTTGAATGTCTATTTGCAGGTCTTCCTCTTGAATCCATCCTGGAGGGATTTCATGAAGTGGTAATGAATCCTCTTCTAAATTTTTTATCTTACCTTTAGACTCTGAACCTTCCTTTTGGTGGCAATCCACAGAAATAACTTCCTCTATATGGCTGTGTAAAGGAGACCTCTTTCCCCTTCTGTGGTCTTTTGCCAACTCTCCCAACCCAACTATTTGAATTCTTTCCTCTTTTCTGAATACCCAGCTTCTATGTCTGAGTTAGATGGAAAAATTCCAAAGCAAGGAAAAGAATTCCCTGCTTCTAACCATGGGAGCATGTTGTCTTCATCATATAGATCCACTTCCTTGCCTTCTTCATTGTCCATAGAGTCCATATCTATGTGTATACCAACTGATTGCATCATGTTGGTATGTCCTTGTTGATCCGGACCTTCTTCCAACAATAATTGTCTTAATTTAGCACCTTCCTGTATCTTTGCCCCAGTCATGTATTACACTAGCATGCCTAGCCAAGGTCTTCCAATTAATAGAGGAAGCCCTCCTTGCACATTTGGTAATCTTATAACTACAAAGTCCAAGAAAAATGTGTTACCTTGTACTTCCATCCGAATGTTAGGGACTATTCCCATAGGTCTGACTGTACTTTGGTCTACCAGTGTTATAGTGAAGTTGGCAGGTCTTGAAGGGTGTAGTCCAATCTTTTTCATGGTATGTTCAGACATCAAGTTAATGCAAGAACCACCATCCACAATAACTCATTGAAACTCATGACCTTCGATAGAGACTCTTAGCCGAGAGATCTTATAATCTGTGAGGGATGCTTCCCCTACCATTTTATCTTTATGCATAACATCAGCCTTTGCCACTAAACTTGTTGTGGAAGCCTCATCAATTATCTGCAAGAGTTTTGACTTGAATTTCCCATCCATCTTTATTAAATCAAAAATACTGACCTCCTTTTTCATGGACTTGAGTAGGCGTGAAGCTTCTGATTCCTTAAGAGCATGGGCCCCAATTGGCTTATCAACCTCCTCATGAGCCCTGTTGAATGCATGTCCAATGGCATCACTGGTACTTATGAGGTTTTCTTTTTGCCTTGTATCTGCACATGTGGTGGCTTTGTCTTCAGATGTCTCTTTGTCTTTGTTCAATCCATTAATCCTTGATTCTTGACCTATTTCTACTTGAGAATTTCCTTTGCTTCTTGTCTCCACTGTAAAAGATTCAATTTCTTCTAACTACATCACCTTGGTAGATGGTGATGGCACATTGACTTGATCTACCATTCTTCTTTGCACACAAAAATCATTTGAATGTGGGGCCCAGACGAGGATGCTTGGTTCTTAGGATAACAATTAGTATCGTGGTCTCTGGCCTCTCGACAGTTCCTACAAGGAGGGGCATTTTCTGGTAGAGTGCACCTACTTTGGTAATGCCCACATTCTCCACATCTAAAACAAATAATTGGCCTCCTAGGCCCATTTCTAAAGTTATTCCTCTGTCTACGGTTCTAATTGTTACCTTGATTAGGTGCAACTGCCATCACATTAGCCGGTGGTAGGGCTTCTCCTTGTGTCCAATATGCTGTTGTAGGCATTCCTCTTGAAGAATAGTCTTGATCCTCATGCCCTGTTTTCCTACATAACTGACATGATACATTTAACAATGGACATTTGCTTACCACATGGCCCTTTTTGCTACACATGGTACACCATAGCCCATTTTTGATGCTACCTCCTCATAATTCTTGTAATTCCTATCGAAGTTGAGCTATTTCTTCTGCTTGGGCTTCCTCTTCCTTTTGTAGTTTGAGGGCCTCGATTTCTCGTCGCAACAAGGCTACTCCATTTTCTTCGTCCTTTTGAGGTTTACTTCTTTTTATGTTCTCCAGCTCTTTCCTTAGTTGAATCACTGGATCTTCAATTTCTGCAGAATAAGGTAGCTGCAAAGAACTTGCTCCATATTGTTGTCTTATTTGTTCCAGTCATGTAGCTGTATTGATGAACTCCTCTATGGAGGCTGTTGGCAACACTAATTCCTTGATTTTACATTGTGTAGTCACTGGAAGTGTTTAGCTAACCATTTCTTAATAAAGAAATCATGTGGAGGATCTGGAAACTTAGACATTAGTGCCTTGGCCCTAGTTACAAACTCCAAAAACGTTTCACTAGGACCTAGTCTCAAGTTTTCTAATTCCTCTATGAGTATCTCTGTAGTATTCCCATGCTGGAATTGAGTTTTGAATGCATCTTTCATTAAATCCCAAGTGGTGAAATAGTTTTCAACAAACTAGCTGAACCATTTATCTGCTAACCCTTCTAATGTGGCAGGAAAGAGAATAAAAAAGGCATCCTCTCTTCCCATCAAACCTCTTGTTTTGCATAATGCTAAGAATCTCCTAATTTGCTCATCCGAATCTTCCTGAGCTAAGCCTTTGAGAGAAGTAAATTTTATATTTAATCTAGAAAGTAGAGTCTCCAAATCAACCTCACCTACCATGTTCTTGACTGATGACGTTGACGAAAATGGACTAGAGGATCTTCTAACAGCCTTCCTTCTTGTTGCTTCGCAAGTGACCCTCAATGTTTGAGATTGGGTTGCGGTCATGAGCTGTTCATAATCCTCTTAAGATGATATAATTTATAAGAAGATTTACCTCTTAACCCAATGAAGTAGTACTGTTGGCACTCGAATAATGCTTCTCCACACTACAATATTTCTTCTCCTATGCTCAAATCTCCTTGTCGTCCCACCAGGCGTGCCAAATTTTGTTGGGGGATTCTTGTGCAGAAAGGGATTTGAGTGTTTGTAGGAGAAAAGGGAAAGACAAGAAGAAAGATAGAGATAGTGGAAGCTTTTGTCGATTGATTATAAGAAGGAAAATACAATGGTGATGCACAATACAATCTAATGCTTTCTGTGCAAAATCCCACAGAGTGCACAATCACAAAGTACAAAATACTCAAGGTTCTTGTTGCTGCCGGCCTTCTCTTCACTAGACCTCCACCTTCTCCAAGCTTGCCCTTGTGCACACCTTGCACTCAAGCTTCCAATAGTGGTTTATGTAAAGCTTCTATAGAGAGAGAGAGAGAGATTTCATGAAAAACTTAACAACAAACTCTAAGAGACTATTTAGTAGAAAAATAAAAAAGAAGTATAAACTAGCCTCATAGACTATTTGAAGCAAAAGTGTTGATTATTTTTAATAAAGGTCAGTATTAAAAAAAATACCAAAGAACATTGGTGGCTAAATCACCTTTAAGGAGTTATAGTTTTTTTAGATTGTTTTAATCCAAGTGCTTGCACCTTATTGTGGTGCCTTCTACTACTTAGGTGCAATAGTAGGCTCATCTGTTTATCATAGTCATTTTGGCACAACTCCCACTAGAAGACATAACCGACTAACCAACCCTCCTTTGATAGACCTCTCTAGAGATCATTGTTCCTCGTCTTGCACATAGATCCAAGCCTCCACAAATGTAGTAGTATAGCCCACACTCAAGATTTCCTTTCTGTTCAACCAACCGAATAATGTTCCTCATTACTTCTCCTTGCTTTTGCATGAGGGTTAGAATCGCTTCTACATGAGGGTTAGAATCTGCTCATAAATCTTAGTGGTCAATTTTGTCTTAAACTTCACTAGGCAATTGATACAAAAGAATATCCTTGGTGAGTTTAAGAGCTTTGAGATAATTGAGAGTGTACACTTTCTTCAAGCTCATATACATGATTCTATCTTCAAGAATGACTCAAGAAGGCAGTGAACATAGAACACCCAATTTTTTTATGTATGGGGACTGCTTGATGTTGGAGAATAGGGTTTCTTAAACCTCCCTTGGTATTTTGTTGGGTAGCATGAATGCATCTCAGATAGAACATCACATGTGCCTATCTAAAAATCAAGATTTTGATAGTCGCATAAGAATTGATGGGCAAGTCTCTCAACATGCGAGGTTAGATTTTAGTTCAAGTACATATTTATCATGTGCATACTAATTTGTACAGTCATTACAATTTCAACATTTTATTTGCAATTAATTCTCAAAACATACCTATTTTTAGAATAAATTAACCATTGATTTTAAGAATTTTGGGTCCATCATTCAACAATAGCTAGCTAGCTCTAAGCACCTATTATTATCAAAATTTCAAGTGACTATGTCAATTCTTGCATAACACATTTTTCAAGATGAAACTATGTGAGAAATATATGCAAGATCAAGTATGATTTTTAGCCCTTAGAAGATGCATCGTACATGCTTGTAATTTGTATTGGGGCCTATCACTCAAAGGTATTTCCTATTCATTCATAATGATAATGAGATTTCTATACACACTTGATGACCCAAACACTTACATCAAGGCTCAAAATTGATGCCCAAAATTGGCATCAATTAGCGTTTTGTATCATTCGTTGATGACCATCCAAAGTGTGCAAACATCACTTGGGATTCCTATTATTTGAACCTTGGATCCCCGATTGCTAAGTATGTGATACTATCCTCGTGAAGTGGAAGGCACATGCAAATACATTGGTATATTTGGAGATCCATTCTACTTAGAATAGATGGCCATATGCAACGCTCCAAAATAAAAGATAGCTTATAAGCCACTCCATGCAAGCAGTGCAACCTAAACTGTAGGGAATCCTTAATAGATAAAACATAGTGCACTCTATTCTTGACACAGAATAGTGTACAAGCTACTACACTCTAGTGCTACCACTCATGCATCCTCCATGGCTTGCAGTCATATCCTCTCTACCAACACCTCTCTAATTTACACAAAACATGAAGGCATCAGATTCACGTGTCCTTTTTATTGAAACCTCAATCCAATAATATACAAGTTGTGTTGCATTTGAAAATATTTTTCAAAGAGTTCACAATAACTACTACTAGATGAAAACAAAATGGGCTAGAGAATTTTTGAATTCTATAAGCACTGGACACGCAAATCTAGTTCTTCAAAGATTAAATCCTACAAATAAAATTGGTTGAAAAAATTTCTTTTGATAAGGAAAGACCAGAAGAATTTAGATGTGCCCCTCAATTTTAAATATTCAAATGCCATAAGGAATACTTTTGCAAATAGTTTCATAAATGTCTGTAACCATTTTGTACATATTTCCATTTTTATAAATAGGTTTGCTTTGCATGTCCATGCACACATAAAATGTGATATTATATGGACAAGGTCTTGTGTAGCATCCATCATAAATGTGCATGAAGCTATTTATTTGTAATACAATCCTTGGACAACATAAAAAGCCTGATCAATGGCATTTCACCACTCATCTACATAGGATATTCTAGCCTTTCGCTTCATGCATATGTAGTTAACCAAGTAAAAGTATACACCTACAACATTGGTTCCAATGTTGGAGTTCACTAGGAAGTTGTCACCAATAGTCAATGTAGCACTTATTGCATCATGATGAACTTCTTCCATGAAACCATCATAGCCATTTGTATCTTACTCATCTGAGGAAGAGTCATTATCTTGGTCCTTATCCTTTGGAAATGGTAGCAAAAGATGGTATTCTAGGGTCGCACATGGATGTTTTTGGTACAATGATTCCAATTACATTGCACCCATGCATCACAAAAACATGATAGCTACCTAGTTGCAAGTTCTTTTTCATCTCATAGGTTGTGACCATGAACAACATGTGAAATATCTCAGTAGGTTCATTGTTCCACTTGTACTCTCTGGTCACATCCCTTTTCTTGAAATTTCAAAGGGACAATGCTAGTTAGCTTAATGATTGTGTTTATTAGCATATGTAATGTGCTAATTAGCTTATGATAATGCTAATTACCATAATATAAGTGTATCAAATCCACAAGAACATTGAATCAAGGAGAGTGATCATCCAATGAGAAAAGATACTTATTTCTTTGTGTGTCAATAGGAAATTCGGGGCTAGAAGTGCAAGCTCCACTTCATGTCAAAACAATTTGGAGGAGCAATGCATGCGTGGCTTATTAGAGAAATAGGAGCCAAAGCATATGTCAAGGAATTCTCTAGTAGTTTTGGAAGATCGTACATGTATATGATTTAACTAGGACAATTTTGTTGCTCAATTTGTGCATGACCTCAAAGAGAAATGGTACTTTGATAACCATATACATAAGTGGAGGATTCATAATCAATCACATCAAATAGTCTCCAAAGAGGATGATGATTGCATAGAGCAATGGCTTGGTGATGAACAACACATGGGCTACATATCTCCTCCTTGGAACGCCACCTCATTGTCTCATGAAAGCTTGGAAAGAACTTCTCCTAATAGAGTCCTTACCAGAGAAATATTTTCCATAGGAAGAAACTAACCATGTAAGACTATTGGCATTGAGGTTGATAAGTGCTTTAGAAAAATCTTGAGAGGAGCTGACGTTAGCTCAAGCGTCCATGGAGGACGTTAGGATAAAGCAAGCCACTATTGCAAAGATCATTCTCGTTGTCATCTCACTTCAAGAAAAATTGAATGAACTAGAAGAATTGTTGTTGGTATCCAACACCAAGAGACTTCATATTATAAGTAGCATAGATATTGAAATGAGGATTTTAGTATACAAAGAAAAATTAAAAGATCTTTTGTTCTCAGGGTTAGAGGATAATTTTAATGATGATATTGACATGTGTATTGCAATTCGTGCTTATTAGTAAGTATAGATTTAACATTAGCATAAACTTCCATGTGGATATAAAAAATCTCCCTAGTCTAATTTTGTTAGTTTCAAGTGGAAAGATTAGAACATATAGTGAAAAACCTTGAGCAACACTTGCACCTAATTTTCAAGATAGAGAAGAGTGATTGCTTCCCTCAATCAATTTACTACTCGACAATAGGAATGTTTTCAAGGGGCTGTAAAGCGTTATAATATCACCACAACATCAATGTGGTACATGTTGGTATGTCATTGGAACATAGGATATAACAATGATGATCAATCTTCCTTTGAATCATGCTAACCATATTCTCTATTCAGTAACCACCACTCTCATGAGAACAACTTAGAGTGCACCAAACTACCCTCATAAAATTTCAAACCACTTATTCCCTTTTGTTGGATCAAGTAGTCTGAAATATGCTTTTTATGCCAGTTCTTCTTGACACGTTGCATATTTATTGTAGAATTTAGCATAATGATTATGTCAATTAGCACAATTGAAATGCTACTTAGCACAATGTCTATGCTAATTAGCATAAATCCGCTTCTAATAAGCACAATATATGTGCTACTAGTAGAACCTTTTGGTTAGATGGCATAGTTGAGGTGCTAGTTATTACACTAGCTGTGATAATTAGCATAATGTCTTATCATAGTCCTATTTAGCATAGTAATTGTATTAATTAGCATAGATCTTGCATTAGCTAGTGTATTGATTATGATCATTAGCATCTAGCCTTTCCTTATCAACATAATGCCTATGCTAACTAACATAGTGATTGTGCTAGTTAGCATAGTGCCCTTGCTAGCTAGCATACAAATTGTGCTAGTTAGCATGTACTAGTTGTGCTAATTAGCATAGAGCATATGCTAGAAAACATATATATTGTGCTAGCAAGCATACTTGTTTTGCTAATTATCATAGAGCATGTTCTATCTAACATATAATCTATGCTAGGTAGCATACTCAAATTCCTAGTTAGCATAATGACTATGGTACCAAGCATGCTGATTGTGTTAGTTAGTATAGTGTCTTTGTTACCTAATGTAGAGATTTTGCTAATTATCATGCTACTTGTGCTAATTTGCATAGAGCTTATGTTAGCTTGCATATTGATTGTGCTAGTTAGCATACTAATTGTGCTAACTAGCATATCATCTATATTACCTAGAATGTGGATTGTGGTAGTTATCATACTTGTAGTGTTATTTAGCATAAAGCTTGTGTTAGCTAATATACTACTTGTGCTAGTTAGAATATTGACTTTTCGAATTAGAATAATGATTATGCTAACTACCAAATTGATTGTGCTAATCAGCATAGTGAATTTTCTATCTAACATATAGATTCTGCTCATTAGCATGCTACTTGTGCTACTTAGCATAGATCTTGTGTAAGCTGGCATATAAATTTTACTAGTTAGCATAGTAGCACTAATTGGCATAGAGTAGCTAACATACAGATTAAGCTACTTAGCATAGTGATTGCACTAGTTAGCATACCCACTTTCCTAATTAGAATAATGACAGCAAGCATATTGATTGTGATAGTTAGTTTACTAGTGCTCATAAGCATAGACCTTCTATTAGCTAGAATACTAATTGTGCTAGTTAGCATACTAGCTGTTTCTAATTAGCATAGACCCTATGGTAGCTAGCATATTGATTGTGCTAATTAGCATACTAGTTGTGCTAATAAGCATAGTGATGTGTTATCTAGAACAGGGAAACCTTCTCACCTATGAACAAAATGACAATCATCATAAGTGTTGCAACTACAAGGAATTGGAAACTACTTCAACTTGATGTGAAGAATGCTTTCCTCCATGGATGGACCAGTGAAGAGGTACATATGTCACAACCCCTGGATATGAAAACCCTAATTATCCTAATTATTTTTCTAATCTTAAGAAAGAATTTTATGGTTTGAACAAGCCTCTAGATCTTGGAACTATAGGTTGGTAACCTACTTATAGATTATGATAGGTGATGATGTGATTGGGATAAAAATAATAACAAAACATATTTAGGGGGAATTCAAGATTAGTGATCTTGGAGAACTCACATTCTTGTTAGGCATGCAACTTATCTATACAGATCAAGGAATGTATTTTACTCAAAGAAGGTATATTTAGGATCTACTCTTGAATTCCAAAATGGATAATGCCAGACTTGAAGGAACACCTATGGAAATGAATCGTAAGCTCAGTGCATATGAAGGAACACCTATGGGTATTCTAATATATGCTAACCATACAAGGGCAGATATATCTTATAGTGTTGGAGTGTTGAGTCAATTTATGCACTCACCAAGAAAACCACACATGGATGGAGCTAGAGTACTCAAGTACCTTAAAGGAATATTCTACTCTTACACATCAGATTTGGAGCTTAACTTAAACTCATATGTAAATTGGGTATATTATCAATGAGGGTATATTCTACTCTTACACATCAGATTTGGAGTTTAAATTATACTCATATGCCAATTGGGTAGGATCTAAGGATGTTATGAGAAGTACATTAGGATTTTTAGCATCCGTAGGATCTAAAATTGTTTCTTGGATTTCTAAGAAGCAACCTACAATAGCACTACAATCAGAAGTTGAATACAGAGGCTTGGAAACAACAACACAAGAAGTTGTATGGTTGAAGGAGCTATATGCAGGACTTGTGAGCTCCAAACCTCACATCTTTGGGGATAACTTGAGTTCAATGCATATTGCAGCTAATGTTGTATACCATGTAAGAAACAATAATATAGAGGTTGATTATCACTTTATCACAGATAAGATCTTATCAAAAGAGATTGATCTGTCATTTGTTCCAATAGATAAACATGTGGCATATATGATGAACAAAGCTCGATGAGGTAAAAGCTTTGCAAAATCAAAGCTATTGCAATATACAAGTCATTTAATATTGAAGACTCAAGCATGTTTAGATTGAGGGTGATCTCTTAGAAAGAAAAGATTTCAAAATGCTTAAAGACGAAGGATTCATCAAATACAATCAAGTTTATGTATTGAAATGAACTTTGTTAATGTCGCAATTTATATAGTTTCCCATACTAAACCCAAATACTAGATCATTTCTTCATTCTTTATTACATTAGCTCATTAATTAGGGATGAAAATTGAAGACTTAAGCCACAAATCAAGTACTTGAAGTCTCCAACCAACAATTCAACCAATTTGAAATCCATACCTCAATTCATAGATTGTAGGAAAAAGAGTATAAGTCACAACTAACTCAATCCTCCATGATTTATGAGTTAAATTTGGTTTTGGAAGTCATGAAATATCTTGAGGAGACATGCATGAGTGTATATAAACATTCTACACACCTATACTCATATAGGAAGAGAATACAATCAGTTTGATCCTACATCTTGCTCACTATCCTTTTCTCTATGTCATCTTCTCCAAGTTTGCAGATTTGTAGAGCTTGGTTCTGCCTACTCAAAACTCCAATACTCATAATTTAGGATTCATTGGAAATTCATTAGTGTTTTCTTTAGGTTTATAAAATCATGTCTTAATTGGCATCCTCTATAGTGAGTTAGAGTTCATTTTTCCTCTCAGGGTCTATTACTGCTATTTCTTGAAAAGTTGATTTGTGGATGTTGAGCTCCTAATACAAGCATTCTTTATTAATTCATTATACTCTGATGCATAGCAAGTTTTTAACTCTATAAGGGCACCATCCTCTGAGAGTGATTCGACCAATTGTATATAGGGTGAGAGTACTAAGCATTTCAAGTAACACTTTCCATCCATAATTAAAAAGTCCTTCATAGTTGCATCATGAGCAAATAGTCTATTTTGCATCATTTGTTTGATAGAAATATCACAAAGGACATGAGGTGAACTATATTGAAGCTTATAAGGTTAGTCAAAGCTTCCAATTCATAAAGGGTAGGTTCTATGTTGGATAGATGAACCTAACTTCATTACTCAAGGCAAAAGATTTCTTCCATCCTCTTCCTTCAAGCACTTACAAAGCAAAAGCATTTTTTTTTGCAAGCAAAGCAATCACCCACCTACCCACCCATGGCTTTCTCCAAGGCTTACAACTAAGGTGGCGACTAAGATTGTAGCTAAGGTGGCAACCAAGGAATAGACCTTGGCATACCTTGTCATCTGAGTCATCACAGTCACTATTGGCCAATCAAAGCACTTACAAAGCAAAAGCATTTTTTTTTGCAAGCAAAGCAATCACCCATCTGCCCACCCATGGTTTTCTCCGAGTCATCACAGTCCCCCCCCAAGGATTGCTTAAAAGTAGGTTTCCTACCACTAAGTCATGGTTTCTTGGTGATTTTAGAAGTGAAGATACTTAAGGATAACATTATTATGGACCCTTTCAACTACACAGGTGAAAAATTGGTCCAATGATCAATTTTGGAGCTAGGGGCACTTCATTTTATGTCTCCTTGGTAGTGTACACTCAATTTTAGTGCTAAAAGTTTAGTGGTTAAGTTTTGTTACAGGTTTCTTGGAAGGTTTTTAGTTGTGTTGGGAGCAACCACTATAGGTTTATGCAAGTTCTTTTGGCCTAAAGAACGGAGTTGGTAGACACTTGCCAGTGTTGTTGGCTAGCATTTGGGCTATAATGTTGATTTCTCAATGCCATTTTATTGCATACCTGATCACATACACACTATGTAAACTTCTATGGATACTACTTACGTACATCCATGTGATCATTGATATACAGATTATGTTTTAGCATAAAGCCCTTGATATTGATAAAAAGGGTTGTGGTCAGGTTTTCTTAACTGGGAGACACCCATATGTTGGGGCCTCTTCGGTGATGTAGGTGGAAGACTTATTTAGCCTCACCATAGGAGATGTATGCTAGTTGTTCAGTTCTTGATAAGCCTAGTTGGCTTCTTTTGGTTAACGTGTTATACACAATGGAGTTAGTTATTCACTATGTAGGTTGACATACCAGTACTCACATTTTTATGAGTTTTTTTTTCATTGCTCATATAATCATTTTGTAGAGGAGACTCTAGCAAAAATTTTCCAAATTTTAGTCCTTCAACTATACAATGATTGAGATACTCCTTGACAGACTTATTGCTATGAGCGGATACATTTTCACATAATCCTTTTGTTGGTCATTTTTGTTCTTTGATCCATTTTTCTAGGGAGATTGTCCAATTTTTCCCAAAATCTAACACTTTCTCATCCTTTTTAAGCCTTAGTGGTGTTTGGACTATTCTAGCTCCATTATCATTCTCATCAATTCTCTATCATCATGGCATCACATGTCATAGGCACATTTGGTAGATTAAGGTCTAGTGCAAGCGTTCCCTGGTGGAGCTATAACTTGCAAGGCAAATACCATTTTGAGATCCAAGATGGCACAATTGTTGCTCTATGGAAGAATGGGATTCAAGATGTGCTGACTCAACGGAGGTAGTGGAAGCTAGTAAAGGGAATCTCAAAGAATTTTTCTGACATGGATGTTGATAATTGGGATGAGTTGGATGGAATGACTAGGTCTCCCATTTTGATTGTACCTTAAAGATAATGTTTACTTTACAATATTGGACTATGAAAGTGAAGAGGAGCCTTGGAAGAAGTTATTCAACAAGTATGAAAAAGAAATGGGATCAAATAAAGTGTATCTAATGAGAAAGCTATATGAGCTTCACATAAAGGAACCAGATAGCGTTGATATACATCTAAATGATTTTAATGCTATATTCTCTCAATTATAGGCTCAGAAAATAGACATGGATAATGAAATGAAAGAAATCTTGTTGTTATGCACCTTACCATCATCATGGGATATGTTTTGCACATCTATTAGAAATAGTGCACCTAGTGGTATACTAGTCTGTGATGACATATGTGCAACAATCTTGAGTGAGGAGATCCATTGAAAATGTTTTGCACATCTATTAGCAATAGTGCACCTGGTGGTATACTAGTCCATGATGACATATGTGCAACAATCTTGAGTGAGGAGATCCATAGAAAGTATATGGTTCAAAGTTAGAGTGGAGATGCATAAAATGTATGTGATTCTTACTAAAGAAAGAATCAGCATCATGGCAGGAGCAAGAACAAGGAAAAGAGTGGTCAAGGAAATAAGAGTACAAGTAAATCGAGGAAGAGGGATATCGAGTGCCATTATTTTTGCAAGAAAGGACACATGAAGAATGGATGCTATGCATTAAAGAATGCTAAAGGTAAAGGATAAAAGTTTGATGGGCATGTTAAACAGTTACCTACACCATCTACTTCAACTATGAAGATAGAAGAAGATAATGCTATTTTTAAGGATGTTGATGTGTTGAGACTTGAAAATATTATGCCCACTAAGGCTCATATGGTTAATGCTCTTTCCTATAGATGGCTGCTAGATTTTGGTGCTTCTTTCCATTTGACACCACATAGAGAATAGTTCTCTACTCATGCAACAAAGTCTCTTGGTATGGTGAGACTTGGTGACTCTTACCAATCTGATGTTGTCAGGATTGGAGATGTGGTTTTGCAATTCATTGATTGTTCAAAATTCAATATGCATAATAAACACCATGTACCTCAATTATCATGTATTTTGATGTCAGTTGGTCAACTTGATGACCTTGGTTACAAAGTGCTTTTCTATGCTCAATCTTTTTCCATATCAAAGGGCAATATGGTTCTTGTAGAAGGAAGCAAAGTTGTCTCACTTTATCCTTTATTTTATCACATAAAGAACACTTACTAGTTGTTAATGAATGGCCTAGGGCTTGTATTTGGCATGCTCATTTGGGCCACATATCCTGTAGTGGAATGGAGAATATTTCTTGATCTCATTACTTGTGTTATCTTTCTCTAATTTTTCGTTTTGTGAGCATTATCCATATGGAAAGCAAACTAGCATAAGATGCACAATGAATCATGAAGTTCATCAGGTGGATCTCTTTATGATGCTACTAGAAAAGTTTCTGTGTATCCTATCAAATGGAAGGATTAGTTGTTCCCTACTTGTGGAAAATGGCTTGCTTTAGTTGAGAGTGAAAAACAAACTAAGCTCAAGGTTTTACATTCTAATAATGGGGGTGAGTATACCTCACATGAATTTAGTCTTTTCTATGAGTCTAGAGGAATTTGTAGAGATTTTTAGAGCTCCTTACATGTCATTATAGAATGGTGTAGCTCAAATGATGAATAGAGCTATTTTAGGATACTAGAGTTGATTCTATGTTGCATCATACAAACCCTTCACAAGGCATTTGGATGGAAGCAGTATTGATTGTAGTTCAAGTAATTAACCTTTCACCTATTACTGCCAAAGGTCTAAAAGTGGCACAAGAACTATGGATAGGGAATCCACCATCTTGAGAGAACTCGGAGAAGCTTGAGTGAGGTAAAATTTTTAGTTGCTAAGTGATGAAGATTGGTCCACCCAACCAGCATAGGACCAACCCTTGCACCCTTGCACTCTTGCAGTGTCAAATAAACCTTATAGGCTTGTAGTTAGTGCAATAAATGATACTATGTAATTTGGAATATCAATGAGAAAGAGTTGACACACAGATAGATTTGCACAATGACTAGTCAATAAAACTTGTTATATTGGGTTGAATTGAATGATGCAATTTCAAATGCTCAGAGCAGCCAATTATATTACAATTGATCCAATTCATTTTGAAGGAATGTTATACATAGGTTTGAGTAGCTAAAATGCATAAGAGAAGAATTTATCATCAACGAATGTGATTGCAAGAAGCTTAACACTGGATGATGGTACCCCTAACGTTTTAGGGGTATGTAGGGAAAAAATATTACCTTTCCAATGAATGCTCATTCATTGAATTTGAAGCTTTTTAGAGATAGAACCAACTCTTGCACAAAAGCATTTTGAGTCTTCATATAGACTTCCTTGATGCTTTCCATGAATCTCTTTCAATGAAGTCGAATTCTAATCCACATGGGTAGTGTTTAATGACATGAAGAAACTACTTTCCTATAATCTACCAAACATAGAGATCTAATTTTGATCTTGATTTGGTGACTAATTGAATGCCAAACTCAACCACCTTCAGTCTCGTGTAATATGAACTTTTCCTTTCCATAAAGGATCCTTAGAAAATAGCTTTAATGAATGTTGATGAAGGTTCTTCAAGAGATAACTTCTACTAGAATGTATTCGAAATGATGGATTTGAAATAGAACAAATTGTTTTCAATCATGATGATAGCTTGATGTCCTAATAGCTCCCCCTCAAGCTAAAGCATGCTTGACTCTTCATTATCTCATAGGTTGAAATACCTACCATTGATTTAAACCTGCAAATTTTGATTCCATCAAGTGCCTTTGTCATCATATTTGCTACTTTCTTTTCAGTTGGAACAAAAGATATGTCAATCTCTTTTTCCATGAGCTTCTCTCTAATAAATGGTAATGAATCTCTATATGTTTGGTTATTGCATGGAAGATAGGGTTTTTTGTTAAGTGCATAGAGCTTACATTATCTCCAAATATCTGAGGTTTGGAACTCACAAGTCCCAAATCTAAGTATAACTCACTTAACCATATTGCCTCTTGAGTTGCTATGGTCAAACCTTTGGACTCTACTTCCGTTGAGGATAAAGCAATGGTTGGTTTGTTCTTGGAACTTCATGACACAAGCTATGAACCTACAAACACTAAGTATCCTAAAATACTTCTCCTATCGTCCTTGGATCCTCCCAATCTACATCTAAATATATCTTGAGATCCAAATTTGAAATGAATAAGGATAGAATATTAATATACCCTCATTAATTGTTCCCATGAGGTACTTGAGTAGTATCTTTGCTGCATCCATATGTGCTCTTCTTGGTGAGTGTATGAATTGCCTTAGCACTCCTACATTGTATGATATACCTAATCTTTTATGAGTAGCATATATTAAGTTACCTACCAAGCTTTGATATTCTTTAATGTCTTCAATCTTCTCACCTTTATAAACACTAAGTATATGATTTATCTCCATGGGTGTACTTGAAAGTTTAGTATTCTCCATCTTGAACTTAAGAAGTAGATCTTGAATGTATCTTTTTTGAGTCAAATACATTCCTTGATCTGTGTATATGACTTGCATACCTAAGAAAAATGTGAGCTCACCTAAATCATAGATTTTGAACTCCCCTTGCATATGTCTTTTGATTTTTTGTATACCATTCAAGTCATGTCATGTAACAATTATGTCATCTACATATACACACAACTAGATAACTTCATTGTGAACTCTCTTGATGAATATAGAAGGGTGTCCATTGCTTGATCTAAAACCTTTGTCTTGAAGATAGGTTATCAATCTGTAATTCCAATCTCTAAGAGCTTGTTTCAATCCATACAATGCCTTTTTGAGTCTACATACATAAGATGTATAATTAGGGTTTTAAAATCTTGGAGGTTGTGAAATGTATACCTCCTCATTGATCCACCCACTTAGAAAAGCATTTTGCACATCAAGTTGAAGTAGCTTCCAATATCTTGCAACTAGTACACTTAGCAATGTCTAATGGTGGTCATTTTAGAAACTTGTGAGAAGGTTTGCTCATAGTCTATGCCCTACTTTTGAGAACATACTTTAGCAACTAATTTGGACTTGTACCTTCAAATGTCTCAATCACAATTTCTTTTCAACTTATAGATCCATGTGCAACCTATTACCTTCTGATTGGTTTGCATTGGGACCAACCCCCATGTGTCCATTTCTTTTAAGGCTTCAATCTCCTCTTTCATGGCTTTATCCCAATTAGGTTTACACTTTTCTTCTTGATATGTTGAAGGTTTCTCTAAAGATGAGTCTTTGAAAAATAAATAGAGTGCTTTCATAACAAATGTAGAGTCATGACCATAACTTTCAGGTTGCTTTCTTTCCCTTGTTGAGATTCTAGGAGTATATTTGGAACATTCTCCACATTCTTGCATTTTGGTCTTTCCTATTGACTTCCAAAGCTAATAATCTATTTCCTTCTCATCTTGTCCATCATCAGATTCACTTATTAGCTTGTGCACTTGTGTATCATGCTTGCTACCTAATAGATGAAAACTAGAGTCAAAATCATAAGGTAAGTTTACCTTCTACTTGTCCTTATCTTACCATGACCTGTGTTCTTCAAACACAACATACATGCTTGTGGTAAATTGCTTGGTGGATGGATTATAAAACCTTTAGCCCATTTGAGTTTTATCATAGCCAATGAATACTACCTTGATTGCCCTTTCAACTAGTTTACCTCTAATTTGTGAAGGTACATGTACAAAAGCTAAACCAAAAAAATACTTTGTAATGACCTAGACTAGGTTTTCTACCATTCCAAGCTTCATAAGGGTTCATACCTTGAAGAAATTTGGACGGACGTCTAATATAGAGCAATTGAGATTGCTTCTACCCATCAATAATGTGGTAATTTCTTCTCTTCAATCACTATCCTTTCTGACCCACCTAGGGTCTTGTTTCTTCTCTCTTCAATACCATTCAATTGAGGTCAATACCTTGTAGTCACTTCCCTTTTTATTCCTTTATCCTAAAAGAACTCATCAAAATCTTTGGAGAATTATTCTCCCTCTCCATTAGATCTAAGTTTCTTCAATGATCTATCTATATGGTTTTCCACATGTGCTACGTACTTCTTGTAGCATTCAAGCACTTCAGTCTTATTGTTGATAAAGTAAAGAATTCTCCATCTACTATGATCATCAACAAAGGAAACATAATACCTTGAGCCTACCAATGGAGGTTCTTAGCTTCGCCCTCACACATCAGTGTGTACTAAGTTCAATAGTTTGTTGTGGATATAGTCTTTGTGGTTCAATGGTTGTCATTGTGCCTTCCAAATTTGACAAGCATCACATCTATTGATCGTGTCTTGATTTGATATGTTTGGAATCCCTAGAACACTTTGACCCCCTGTATATATCCTTCAAGGTTATTTCATTCACAAGATCAAGTCTCTTATGCCACACTTCAAGCTGACTCAGGGTTTGAGACACAAAATTGAATAGAGCTATATTTTTGTTTCTCCTACTTCAAAAATAAAGAACCTACCATGCTTCTCACCTCTAGCTATTTTCGTGAAGCCTTAACATGAATCTTTTGATGGGTGTGGGTAGAAGTGAGAGAGACACACGACAAGCACACACAAGGAGCACAAACGCAGCAAGACACACAGAGAAGACAATGGCTAGAATAGCTCTCTCTATTGACGATGAACTGAACTGAAGTAAGAGCTAAATAATATACCTAAGTACAAAGTACCACCACATATGAGAGTATCAATTATATGGTAACATGGGGAAAAAACCTCTAGCTAGCACTGAAGTAGAAAGTGCCCATGTATAGGGAAAAGGTTCACATCAAATCTACTCGAGGAACACATAAGTGTAACAAACCCCCCTGGAGCAAATGATGTGAACACATACAAGGAGTGGCAGATCAACCCCACAAGGTAATAAGCCTAAAGCTTTGCGAAAAGCTTCAAACTTTTCCCGTGGAAGAGCTTTGGTGAATATGTCTGCCACATTATCTTATGTAGGTACATATACCAATTCAATATCTCCTGCATGAAGGCACTCTCTCACATAGTGATAATGCACCTCAATATGTTTGGTGCATGCATGAAACATCAGGTTTCATGCAACAGCCAAATCACTCTGACTATCAGTGAGAATATGCATAGCACCATCAATCTCCATGCAAAGATCCATCAATAGGCATCTCAGCCATATAGACTCCACTGTAGCTATGAAAACTGCCCTGTAATCAGCTTCACAACTCGATGTCGCCACTGTACGTTGCTTCTTACTCAACCAAGATATGCATGAGTCTCCAAGGAAAAAGCAATTACCACTAGTGGACATGCGAGTTTAATAACAACTAGCCCAATCACTATCTGTAAAAGAATGCAATCATGGATGAATATCTCTACCATAAAAGAGACCTAAGCTCAAAGTGCCTTGAAGATATCTAAACACATGTTTCACCACTTGCCAATGCTCAGTGTCAGGGCTATGCATGAATCGACTCAACTAGGAAATTGCATCCTGTATATCCGGCCTTGTGTTGCATACATATATAAGACATCCCACAGCTTGTTGATATAGAGAAGTTTCAAATGCATCACTAGAATCCTAAACTGAGAACCTGAATCCTGTCTCAACTGGTGTGGAAACTGGCTTGCAATCCTCAAAGTTGAAACGCTGAAGTAGTTTCTCAACATACTTTGCTTGATGCATAACAATTCCCCCCTCAACGGATACAAACTGGATGCCAAGATAGTAGCTCAAAAGACCAAGATAAGTGACATCAAAAGTATGCTGCAAATCAGCCATAAGAATGTCAAGTTTTGCATCACATGACCCAATCAAGAGTATGTCATCTACAAAAAGAACAAGCACTATAAGATGAGCCCCATTTTTGCATACATAGAGTCTGCTTTCAATTGTACTACATGTGAAGCCAAGAGCAATCAAGTGCTTATGGATTTTCTCATACCATGCACGTGGAGCTTTCTTGAGACCATACAAGGCTTCATGCAAGCGACAAACCATATGCTCTTTCCCTTTCATAGAAAATCCAGGAGGTTGCTTCACACAAACTTCTTCTTTCAAATCACCATTCAAGAAGGCTGTTTTTATGTCCAACTGATGCACTTTCCAACCTTGATGGGCAGCCAATGCAACCACGATACCAATGATAGTCATGCATGAAATAGGTGCATATCCTTTGGCAACCAATCTAGCTTTGGCATATCCTTTGGCAACCAATCTAGCTTTTGTAGCAATCAATTCTACCATCAGATTTACTCTTAATCTTATAAACCCACTTTGTACCAATGGCATTCTTTTCTTTTGGCGATTCACATAACTCTGAAGTACCATTCCTATGTATGGAATCCATTTCTGATTGCATAGCACTCATCCATTGTGGATCCTCACATGCATCTTCAAAAGAAAGTGGCTCTTCATTACATGTTGTAGCAATAAGAGAATAATCCACAAAATTACTTGATGCATGGTGAGAGCTTGATCTTGTTCTACCGAGTAAAGGTGCACTCAATTTGTGATCCTACAAAGTTTATTTCAGCCACTTTGGCATAGTTTGTGCACTCTTGATAGACATGCATTCATTATGCAATACATCATCAACATGTACATCATGAGTGGGCTGAATTTCATGCTCATTTCTAGTCATATTTTGATGCAAATGTTCAACCATATGTGGCTGGAAATTTCCAGCAGTTTTGATATTTTTTTGCTAAAAATTTTTAGCAATGTTTGGCTGGAAATTATCTGCATTTTTAGCACTATTTTTCTGGAATTTTTCAGCCCTTTGAGCCTCAATTGGCTGGTCTACATGGCCATAGTCAAGCGCACCATTTTGGAAAAAAGGCATGAGTGTATCGAATATATCTTGTAAGCTAACTGTTGGTTGTTTTTTGCATTCAAGTAGAGGGAAAATTGAATTTTCAGCAAATACCACATCTCGACTCACAATAATTGTGTTCTTCAATGGATGGTACAAACAATATCCCTTACTTTCAGCACTATAACCAACAAATATACATTTCTTTCCCTTGTCATCAAATTTGTGACGTTGTTGTGATGGCACAAGAGCATATGCCAAACAACCAAACATACGCATATGACTAACTATAGGCTTATGACCATTCCAAGCCTCATAAGGAGTGATGACTCTCAATGCTTTTGTAGGGTAGCGATTCAACACATAGTTTGCACACATGACCGCTTCCATCCAAAACTTATCAGGAAGATGTTTTCCTTTAACCATACATCGTGCCATTTCAAGAAGAGTTCTATTTTTACGCTCGACAACACCATTTTGTTGAGGTATATATGGCACTGTACATTGGTGTGAAATACCCCTTTCACGAAGAAAAGCATTAAACTCATGTGACATGTATTCACCACCACGATCTGTGCGTAGAGTCAAAAGCTTTTGTGAAGAAAAATTTTCAGCCATTGCTAAAAATGTTTTGAAGCAAGAAAATACCTCATTCTTTGCTTTCATAGGATACACCCATGTCTGGCAAGTAGCATCATCAATGAAGGTTACAAAATATACATGCTTCCCAAAAGATGGAGTCTTGACGGAATCACATACATCACTATGAACAAGCTATAATTTTCTTGTAGTGTGTGTATGACTATCTTTTGGAAAAGAAGCACAATGCATTTTTCCAAGAATGCAACCTTCACATGCATGCCTTTCAATGGACTCAAGTGTAGGCAAACCAATAACTATGTCCTTCTTTTGCAAGTAAAGCAAACTATTGAAATTCAAGTGACCAAAACGAGCATGCCAAAGCCCCATTTCAACCATGGAAGAAATATGAGCAACCAAGGCATTTGGGGCAGCCCTCTTGTATGTATCCATGCAATACAAACCATTACATAATGTACGGGACATCATGATAACATCCCCATTGCTGAAATCATGAACCATACATTTATCATCAACAAAGTGTACATGAAGTCTAGCTTTGGCAATCAATGGAACTGAAATTAAGTTCTTCTTTATACCCGGCACATACAATGCATTTTTCAAGAGAATCACACCTCCATTTGCAGCCGTAAGCTCAATTTCTCCTACTCCAATGATAGGATAAGAGGCATTGTTTGCACACACCACATGTCCTCCTTTGGGTGCATCTTTCAAAGAGGCAAAAAATCTTTTGCATGATGTTATGTGCTTTGAAGCACCACTATCAAAGAACCAATTGGAATCAGCCTCACTCACAACCATACATTCACTCTAGATTGCTCTTCTTGCAAAAGAAGAGACACAACCTCATCAAATGCATACATATTAGGATTTCCTTTTGCAACCAAACAAATTGTAGTGGCAAAGATTTGGAAAGATTCCGGTAATCCTTTCAACAATGTAGAAATGAGTGATGCATCCGAATGATCTCATCTATGTTTGCCAATTGCTCTTTCAAGTTCTTGACGTGAGTCACATACACATCCACTGACTCATTTTTAGCCATGCATACATCCTCAAGTTTCTTCCTTAAGTATGCAACACGTGCTTCATTACGCACGTCATACAAAGAAGCAAGAGTGTCCCATGCATGTCTCGATGTAGAACATGACCGAATGTGTGGAACTATATGACGCTTCACAGAAAGAGCAATCAAAGCATGAGCTTGAGCATCTTTTCCATCCTATCTAAGTTGCTCCTATGTAGGAGGAGAGAGAGAAACCATTGTATTCGAAGAAGAAGCTCCATCTGTGACAATAGACTGTGAAGTAAAAGAACCTACGGGTCTTTGATCTACAACTGCCACTATGTTCCAAAGTTGTTTAGCAACAAGAACATGCTTCATCATGTAAGACCACATCAGATAGTTGGTCCCATCAAGTTTATCTTCAGCTTGAAGCATGCCAAACAAGTCATTGCTACCTGCCATTTCATAAAAGAACAAGAATGTGACAAAATCTTCACTTCGATGAAAGTTGAAATGAATGCTGAAATTTTAGTTCACAAACCATCACTCTGATGGCAATTCTGACTACATGAATGGCTCTGAAATGGGGGTAAAACCCCAGCGCACCTGCTGGAACTGTTTCTTGGCTGGTAAAATTCACAGTTCTATGCTCTGAAGTTGATTTGCACTATTAAAAGTGCGCGCGCACCGCGACGCGAAAAACCAAAACTTGAGAAGGAGAAGAATGTGCTTTGATACCACTGTTGGGTGTGTGTAGAAGTGCAAGAGACACACGAGAAGCACACACAAGGAGCACAAATGTAGCAAGGCACACATAGAAGATGATGGTTGGAATAGCTCTCTCTATTGAGGATGAACTGAACTGAAGTAAGAGTTGAATAATATCCCTCAATACAAAGTACCACCACATATGAGAGTATCAAGTATGTGGAAACATGGGGAAGAAACCTCTAGCGAGCACTAGAGTAAAAAGTGCCCATGTATAGGGAAAAGGTTCACATCAAAGCTACTCGAGGAACACATAAGTGTGACATCTTCCACAAAAGCTCCATATTGGGTGAACCTAACTTGCAAGCCATTTTCAACTATTTGGCCTTCACTTAATGGTACATTAATAACCTTACTCAAAATGTTTCTCTTGTCATTAAGAGCTTGAAATTACCAATCTTCTCTAGATTCTGCTTGGCTCCCATGTTTGTACTTCACCATATGCTTTGGACTTTCCAAGTCAAATAGAAGAGCAACATTGCCTGCAACATGGTTTGAACATCTTGAATATATGTAGAATAAATGTTAGTCTTCTTTACCTTCTTTATGACTTAGATTCATTAGAAGTAATGAGTCTTCATGTAATTGATCTTTTGAGTAATTGTTGAAGTCCCTTCTATTATGAATTCTATTGTTATCATTGAATTTGTGTCCACCTCTACCTCTACTGTTTCCAAATCCACCTCTTGCACTTCCTTTCTGAGTCCTTCCATTGAACCAGCAATTCTGAGTGGCTTGGTTAGTTTTATTATATATGGCACAAGGTTGGACACCCTATCCCTTTAATTTTTCATGTTTTGCTCCTTTCTTCCTCCCTTTCTACTTGATTTTGCCTTCATAGCTGGCTTCAAAAATCTCATCTTCATCATCTTCCTTCTTCTTGCCTTTGTGCTTCTTGTCTTTCTTATCTGCATAAAGAGAACTTGTTGAATTACCTTCATAACAGTTACCTTCCTTCAGATTATAGTTGGCTTCTTGGTTGAAGATTTTTCCAAGGAATATGTTGAAATTAGGAGTTTTTACATCCATGCTCAGGTCATAAGATCTCGTGAAGGATTTCCATTGTATATCACTTCTAGTCCGATTCAGAATTTTCTTTATGATGGCTTCTTCTTCAATAAGCTCTCCAATAGATGCTAACTGATCTGCAACCTCTTAACCTTGGTAACAAACTCTATGCTAGTTTGTTTTGATTTTTTCTTCATTTGGTTGAACTCATTCCATAGATGGTTCTTGCTACATTTGGTGCTAGCAAAGAAGAAGTTCTTAAGTGCATCTCAAGTCTATAGAGATGTTTTTGCATCCTCTAGTATGTGCTAACAAAAGATCAGAGATAGCACTTAGTAGATATGACCTTTCTTGAGCATCCCTTGCACACCAAAGTGTGAGTCTATGTATCTCCTCTTGTATAGGTCCTCCTTTGGATCTTGGAATAGGCATAGCTTCATCACCTCCTACAATTCCATAGAGATTTCTACCTTGCAAATAGGCTTCCATTCTTATTTTTCAAGCAACAGAGATGTTTTGATCAAGCCTCTTAATCATTGAGGGAAATCCATCACTCATCTTGATGAAGCTTTGATACCACTAAGACCCTTGCACTCTTGGATTTTCAAATAAACCTTATAGGCTTGTAGTTACTTTGATAGAATCCATTATGAACTTTGGAATATCAATGAAAAAGAGTTGATATAAAATAGATAGATTTGCACAATGACTAGTCAATAAATCTTGCTATTTTGTGTTTAATGATGCAACTTCAAATACTCAGATTAGCCATTCTGATTATGATTGACCAAATTTCTTTTGAATGAATGTCATACATAGGGTTGATTAGCTAAAATGCATAAGAGAAGAAATTATCATCAACCAATGTGATTGCGATAAGCTTAACAGTGATTGGTTGTACCCACGACCTTTTAGGAGTATACAGAGATAGACCCCAAGACATTAAAACCAAGATTTCTCACAATCTACAAAACTAAATGCCAAAAAAAAAATGTACACATGAAGAAGATACTAATAGATTTCAATGAATGCTCATTCATTAAATTTGAAGCTCTGTAGAGAGAAGAGCAACTCATGTAAATGGATTGTGATTGAAGAAGATGATGTAGATATTAAAGTAGAGCAAAGTAGATGATAGAAACTGTATATGGATTGATACAACTGTTTGGAAAAAAAAGAGTGTGAGTCTTTATATGGACTCCCTTGATTCTTTCCATGGATATCTTTTGACAAATTGAAATTTGAATCCATGCAGGTAGTGTTTGTTGAGATGAAGAAACTACTTTCCTACGATCTAGGAAAAGTAGAGATCTAATTTTGATCGTGATTTGGTAACTAACTAAACACCAAACACAAACACCTTCAATCTCATGGAATATGAGATTTATCTTTATCCTTTTACATCAGGAAAACTCTAGGATTTTATAGAATAAGTGGTCCAAATAGGATAATTAGAAAATACCATAAATGAATGTTGATGAAGGTTCTTCAAGAGATAACTTCTACTAGAATGTATTCCAAATGGTGGATTCAGAATAGAACAAATTCTTTTCAATCATGATGATAGCTTGAGGTCCTAACACATATTATGATCCTATTTGAGTTTTTGGGTGTAAAGTGTACGTTCATATATTGAATAAGCTTAGATAAAAGCTAGTCCATAAGTGAAAGAAATTCATTTTTTCTTGGATATGGTCGAGAAAGCCAATTTGGATATCATTTATGGGATCTTGAAACATGGTCCGTGATCAAAGTAGTGATGTCATTTTCAATAATCCAAAGATGCATAATCAACCCATTAAGGAAGTTGAAGTGAGAAGAGTGGTGTTTGAGGATACTACTCTAGTTAGCATGCATAATAATGATACACATAGGGATGTTCAAGAGAATGTGTAGACAAATTAGTCTGCAAATGTTCTAGTTTAGTAATCATTGAGACATTCTCCACATGCTCACATCCACTTGATAGATATGTTCCAAGTTTGGATTTTGTATTGGTAACAAATGTTGGTGAGCCTTCTTGCTACAAAGAGGCTATGGGGAGCGTACCATGAAGAGTGATTTGGTTTCTATTCACAAGAATGGTAATTGGGATTTGGTACCTTTGCCCAAGGACAAGAAATCTTTAGCATGTAAATGGGCATATAAGCTTAAATTCCCATAAGAAAAGGCTTCACCAAATTATAAATCATGACTAGTTGCAAAGGGTTTTAAGCAACAAAATGGTTTTGATTTAAAGGATATTATCTCTCTAGTGTTCAAGATGACTAAATTGCACATGTTACTTGGATTCCTTGCAACGGAGGACTTAGAGCTAATCCAAATGGATGTGAAAACTACTTTCTTGCATGGAGATCTTACATATGAGATGTATATGGAAAAATGTGATGGTTATGAGTTCTTGGCAAAGAAAGTATAGTTTGTAATCTAAAGAAGAACTTCTATGGACTTAAAAAGTCCCCTAGACAATGGTACTACATGTTTGATTCTTTTATGAAGTCTCAATGTTGTTTGCAAAGCAATGCAGATCATTGTCTCTACACAAAGAGATGCTCAAGTGGTAGCTTCTTATGCTTGTTCCTTTATGTTGATGATATATTGATTGTTGCGAAGTCCTTTGATGACTTTTCATTCTCAAAAAGAATTTTAGTGAGACATTGATATGAAGGACTTGGGGGATGCCAAACATATTGTTGGCATGCATGTTACTTGTAATCGGAGTAAAAGATGCATCTTCTTGTCTCAAAATGGGTATTCAAAGTACTCCATAGGTTCAATATGCAGGGTGGCAAGGCACTGAGTACATCGTTACCTACATTTGTGAAATTGAGCAATGGTGAATACCACAAATTAGATGAGCAAAAGGAACTCATGACCAAAATATCTTATCATTCTACTGTTGGTAGTTTGATATATGCTATGGTAGCTAGGATACCAGACATTGCATTTGCAGTGGGAGTTGTGAGCAGGTGTATGTCTAATATTGGCAAGAGCCATTGGGAAGTAGTCGAGATATTTTTTTTGGACTTCGTTTGGACCTCCAAATAAGCCGTAGAACCTATTTTTTAACTAGGCCAAACTCTAGGTTTGAAACCGATCAAAACTAGTCAATAAACTATAAAGAGAGCTAGAGAGCTCATTTTTGAGGAGTTAGGAGTTAGAAGATTAGAAATTAGAAGCTTATTGGATGGCATGTAAGAGCTATTTCGAGTGGTACAAGTGTGATTCACGCCTTCGATTTTGTCTCCTCTTGCCTCTTCCTTGTGTGTGTGTGTGCATGTGTTTGTGCACTTGTGTGCTTCTCACCTTCACCTTCACGTGCTTCACTCGCTCATGATCTTCATATCACCCTACCTCTTCCATGGATTGACAATTAAGGAGGTGAAGCTTCTTGATGTGGTACTTGCCATTGTCTAGAACAACACTAAATTTGGCATCGTTGTCAAGGACGAGCTCTAGGACGAACATGTGATGGTAAGAGTCTTTGGATATTAGCATTGGAAGGTAAGTAATTAGTGTTTTGTTATTTTTTTTGTATATTTTCATCTTCTTTCACCTCCCCTACACTCATCCTTCATCCCCACATCTTCTCCACACATCACAAAAATTCACCAAAATTCACCATATCCACTCATCTCTTCTCATTTCTCTCATTTTTGAGAGAGCGAGAGAGAGAGAGAGAGAGCATAAGTGAGAGACTATGTTTGCATGTGTTTTTGAGTTTTCTTTGTAGGATATTGCTTTAGTATGAGATTAAAACACTCTACCGGTAAAATTTCTTAGTTTTCACCATCTCTACCGAATACCTCAGACCATCACAATGGTTTGAGAAGTTTGTATTTTTGTGAATACATCATATTGAGGGTGTAGAGCATCTTAGCACACTAAGGAATCCATAGCTACATCCTAAAAATTTGCATTTTTTTTTACCATCACAATTGGCTCACACCATCACGAGGATGCATCACCATTGCCATTGGCTCATGCCATCACGATGATACCAGGCCATCACAATTGGCTCAGACCATCATGGTGATGTGTGACCATCACAATCGGCCCACACCATCACAAGAACTCACCTTACCATCATGATGACCATCTAACCATGCAATCATGATTGGTTCATACCATCACAACACCTTCAGACCATCGTGCATCTTGACCATCACAATTGGCTCATGCCATCGTGATGACTAGTAACGATCGCATCTTTGCCAAACCATCACGATGATTGATCATACCATCATGATTGGATCCTGCCATCACGATGAGACCCAACCATCATGCTTATTACGGACCATCGTTGCGATATGCTTATTGTAGACCATCGCCACGACACGTTGCACCATCGCAATTGGACCACATCATTGTGATTGGGTAAGACCATTCCAATGGTTCATGACCATCGCAACTTAACCAAACCATCATAATGATTTTCCAAAAGTGGAAAAAATTAGGGTTTTTCGAATTTTTTGGAATGTTCCTCCCCTAATCGATATAGGGCAACCAGACGTCATCTCTATTGGGAATTTCTGATGATCGATAAGCAAAAAAGAAGCAATGCGGTGATCTGCACTAGGGGCCATTCAATAATTCTTAAGAGCAAAAGCAATAACAGTAAGTGCCCTACCTGCATTATTCTATTCAATTGCAAGAAGGGGGTGGAACCTTCAATTGGATAGGGACGAGTGGATGTTTTTAAAGGAAGAAGTCTTGAATGTTGAGAGTGTAAGTGTACCCTGACAAAGAACTTAATTTTTATGTTGCAACAACTTAAACACATCATGAGAGATGATACCTCAATAGAATCTTGAAAAGACAGGAACTTAAGGGCTAATCAACAAACCAAATTATTGACTCAAAGGGATGTAGAGAGTCCTAGATTCTTGATAAGTCAAGTGCTTGAAGGAGCTACAATTAATGAACCTCATATCAAGAAAGCACACAAGAAAGGCCGATCGACGTAGCATTAGGTCATATGAAGCTAGTGTTAGAACCATGGCACAATCTTGGGCCAAGCAATTGAGCGGATATACATACGAACTAAGCTCAGAAACAAGCTAGTTAGAGATGTCCTAAAGCAGGGAAAGACCAGAAGGTGGTTCAAGGTTAGCATACTTAGAAAGACCTAAAGGACCATACAAAACCCAATTAGAGTATATTCAAACCAACCAATTAGGTGCCCACATCTATGAGGATGGTTTGAGAACATCAGCCATTCAATTGAGAAACCTTGATCAACTCATTGGATTGGAGCATCTAGTGGTCAAATTTGAGAGAGATGCATATATTGGTAAGGAGGGAATGATGAACATAATTTCCAATCAACCCAATGTTAGTAATGAATTCGGAATAGAGATTCCTAAATCAGAAAGGGGTGATTTAGAACATGAATAGTTAGATGGTGAACCTTGGACATTGAGAGGTAAATCTATTTTGACTCGAGTGCTCAACCTAGAGTGGATCCCGTCAGGGTAACAAAAGTATTGAGTTATTCATAAATAAGGATACAAATGAGGCATTGTGGAGGTATAGATCTGAGAAACCAAGTGAAATTTGAATGGCCGCTATCTATGAGTTCAAGGATCCAAAGACACTTGGAAAAGTGGTGTACTTGGATAACACATCAGACGAGTATTTGTAGTGACTGAACACGAAAGGCATGCCTAGACATGGAGGGGTGAATTGATTTTTCCCCCACCATGAGCTAATGTTGCCTTTGGCCACCAAGGGGCAGGAAAATCCATGGCTCATGATTCCCAAAGAGGAAAAGGCAAAGAGAGGCCTCAAGTGAGTTTTTCTAACATGGTAGGAAGAGATCGATTAGCAGTAGAAATAGATAGGATGGAGAGACCAAGAGAACCGTGGCCCCAATGTGGTAGAGATGACTTCCCTCTATCTAGACCCAGAGAGACCCAATAATATTGAGACCCACCCAATTAGGGAAATCCATGAAAAAACTATTTCAATGGGATAGGAGATCCCTATGACCATGTGGCTGAGTTCAAGCAAGTGCTACGAGCCGAACAAGTGGACGCGATGTTCACCCAATAGAATGCATTTGGACTCACCTTGAAAAACAGTGCTTTAACTTGGTTCCAACCCTTAAAACAAAGAAAATTTAGAGACATCCATCACTTATTAGAATCATTTATCACTGAGACCTCTAAAAGTGGGATCAGGCACAATAGTTCTTCTTTGATTCACGGTTTCAAACAAGTTTCTTAGGAGACAGTCAGATAAGCTGAAAGTAGGTTCAAACAATACATTGAGAGATGTTCTATGTCAGAGTTGCCGAGTCGGGCTAAACAAATATCTCTATTTTTGGATGGGCTACTAAGCTCTATACTACGATCATATGTATACCTGAAAGAACCTTGAACATTAGAGCAATGCATGAAGATCTGTATAGACATTGAGGACAACTTAGGAGATGAGTTTGAACTCTCCAAGTTCTACAAGGACACAGATAGTTATACTCATTTTTCCTCTAAAGATTCTAGCTCCATAGAGGACCTAGCCGAGAAGGTGGCCCAGAAACTAGGAGTCTCAAGCAAAAAAACACCTAGGATAACCTCAATCAAGCATTGTTATACCTGCGGAGGTGACCATATGGCAAGTACTTGTAGGAACATGGCACAACCTCAAGGCAACCTAGTAGCTAGTACTGCACAATAGAAAGGTGGTACACTAACCACATTGCACCAGATTGTCTGTACAACAAGCAAGTGGTTAGGCAAAACTACCCATAGGCATATCAACCCCTAGTAGATAACCTGACCAATACAACATTCAACCCCATTATTATAGGCCCCAACATAACTAGCAGGTACCATATCAGACACAACCTAGACCCCAACTAGTCCTAAGTGATTAGTAACCACCCCTATCCAATGTAGTCTCTATCAAATATGCTATGGCAGAAGAGAATCTCAATAAGGCATTAGTACCCTCATCGCCATTGATCATTGATAATGATCCTAACTCCAAAAATTTTGATTCTACCCATGTAGATAGCCACTTCACATACCACACCAAGTCACCTGAACATATGGAGATAGATAGATATATAGATGGATAGATATATATATATATATATATATAGATAGATAGATAGATAGATAGATAGATAGATAGATAGATAGATAGATAGATAGATAGATAGATAGATAGATAGATAGATAGATAGATAGATAGATAGATAGATAGATAGATAGATAGATAGATAGATAGATAGATAGATAGATAGATAGATAGATAGATAGATAGATAGATAGATAGACAGATACATAGACAGATAGATAGACAGATAGATAGATAGATAGACAGATAGATAGACAGACAGACAGATATACAGACAGACAGACAGACAGACAGACAGACAGACAGACAGACAGACAGACAGACAGACATACAGACAGACAGACAGACAGACAGACAGATAGATAGATAGATAGATAGATAGATAGATAGATAGATAGATAGATAGATAGATAGATAGATAGATAGATAGATAGATAGATAGATAGATAGATAGCTAGGTAGGTAGGTAGGTAGGTAGGTAGGTAGGTAGATAGATAGATAGATAGATAGATAGATAGATAGATAGATAGATAGATAGATAGATAGATAGATAGATAGATAGATAGATAGATAGATAGATAGATAGATAGATAGATAGATAGATAGATAGATAGATAGATAGATAGATAGATAGATAGATAGATAGATAGATAGATAGATAGATAGATAGATAGATAGATAGATAGATAGATAGATAGATAGGTGGATTGAGAGAAGAACTGTAGGTGGGAGAATTAATGAAGAACTATCCTAGAGTACACCTAGAAATTGAGAGAACTAAGCTCTACATTAAAATGGTAGAATTGGCTCAAACCATGTTCGAAGCATTTGAGTATGAGCAACCTAGTGAAGCCATAGCTACAGTTTCAAGGACTATTATAGAGACTAGAATGCTTGATTTCTAACAATGATTAGATTGACCCTAAGCAAACATATCCTATCTCAAAAGCAACAGAAGATACTACACCTTCACTATCAGAAGTGCCTAATACTACGAATTGGGATTCTTTCTTTGATACATAAGTACCGCAATGATTTTGTAGAGAAATTCAAGAAGAGAAATGGAAGTTAGAACAAAAAACACGCCCACTAATTCAAGAGATAGATGACATAAAAGAAAAATTTCCCCAAGACATACCCTCTATATATGATGAATAAGAGGAGGAGCAACCTAGTGAACATACAAATTTTTGGTCTAATTCTCTGCAAGAGGTGCCTCATTTTCCTAGTCCTTGGGAAGCAAAATCCATCAATATGAAAGCAACCGCCATACTACTAAGAAATGAAGAGTCAGTTATTCCTAGGAACACTACTGTAATAAAGAACACTAAAGTGCAATGTCATCTCACTTTAAAAGAGTTGTTGAAGGTTAAGCCTGAGTTGTGGAAGCATGTAGCAAACCACTTACTAAAGACGGCTAATAACCACTCTCAGGAAGATTCACATAGGAAAGTGCCAGAAATAACCATTGAAAGGATTGGAGGCATGAGTGAAGGAGAAGAGGGAAACACTAATATGCATATCTCCTACCAAGGTTACACTACTAAAGCAATCCTAGACTGAGGTGCTGGAGTGGCCATTGCCACCACTTCCTTATGGAAACGATGGGGAGTTTGGAAAGAACCATGCATATGAAATGATTTTGGGACATCCTTGCATGTAAAATTTGCAAATCATAAAATATTGGGGAACCAATTATTTGTACCTCAAACATCTGGGAGTGACTACCAAAGTCAACCTCAAAGACTGTTCCCATCGTGATATACCCCCACGACAATGGAATACCATCCATAAAGCACCAAAAGAAAGTGAGTCAGTTCAATCTTTATAGTCAGACCCTTCATGGTTGCACGAGGATAATCATTTATAAATGTGTAAGGTAGCTAAACAAGAAGAGGAGCGACTAAAAGCTAGAACCTTAGGATCTGTCGGATACCCATGTACCCTTCAAGATCTTTCTTATGCACCAAAATATTTCTAGACAAGGAATTTGAGCCTCATAGTTGGGAAGAGATCTTAGACACCATGGACATAGCAATGAATGAAGAACAATGGACTCCTCACTTTGATGAGGATGGCTATGACATCTCTATCTTTATGATAGAACCCATGGAAGATGAGCTTGTATTAGAATAGTGTACTAAGAGGACCCTAGAGTCAGATGGGGCAAGTGATGAAGATCTAGATTCCATCATCATGGAACCCTTTTGTTCTTCAGATGAAGAATGTCTTTATTTTATAGAATCCACCATCCTCAATGTAAGGGAGGATAACTATATTGAGGAGCTCATATGACTCCCAGAGATTAAAGAGAATAAACAGAATAAGGAACAAAAGAAATCTTCTAGAGTAGAAGAAGAACCCCTATCGAAAGTAACAAAGAACTTTAAGAAATATGAAATAGAAGATCAAAGGATGATGGTAAGAATGCCTAAGAGAGAAACAAGCACTCGAGAAGCATACAACAATCGAGAGAGGACTAAGACAATTGTAGTTACAGTCAAAGAAGGAGAAGAAAAATGTACATATATCAGGCATGACTTGACAAAAGAGGAAGAAGAAGAGTTGATAGCCTTGTTGAGAGAGTATAGAGATGTATTTGCATGGAGCTACATGGATTTGAAAGGAGTATACCTTGACATATGCTCCCATAGAGTCCCCATGACTCAAGAAGCCAAGCCTTCAAAACAAAAACCATATACTTATAATGATAATTACACTGCCAAAGTTAAGGAAGAGATAGTATGTTTGATAGAAGCCAGATTTATCTATGAGATTGAGCATACCGAATGGGTATCACCCATTTTAAAAGTTCCCAAAAAGAATGGAAAGCTATGTGTGTGCATTAACTTGAAGAAATTCAATGCAACCACTATTAGAGATAGCTATCTGCTTCCTATCATGGAACACCTACTAGAGTGAGTGAAGGGCAAGGAGGTATACAACTCCCTTGATAAATTCTTTGGTTACAATCAAGTGGTCATTGCCCTAGAAGACTAGCATAAGATGTCTTTTGCCATAGAATGGGGCATATTCACATTTTGTGTGATGCCATTTGGGCTTACAAATGCACCCGCTGCTTTTCAATGGCTAATGTATCATGTCTTTAATGAGTTTCTATGAAAGAATTTGGAAGTATATGTTGATGATTTATATGCTCATTCCAACATTAGGCAAACACACATTCCTAAATTAAAACAAGTCTTTGACAAATGTTGGGAATATCAGGTATGTTTGAACCCAAAAATGTGCATTTTCATGGTCAGACAAGGCAAGATTCTAGGACATATTGTGTCAAAGAATGGAATCTCGATAGACGAAAAGAAAGTTAGCGTGATTGCAAAACTAGCTAGGCTGAAGAACGTTAAGGAAGTACAAGCTTTCATGGGGCATTTTGGTTACTATCGATGATTTATACACATGTATGCGATCATTGCAAAGCCTTTGTATGCCCTTCTGACTAAGTTCGAATGGATAGATGAGTGTGCGAAATCATTTAATGAACTTAAACAATGCTTATGCTCAGCACCAGTTCTGACGGCACCAGATTGAAGCAAGCCATTCCATGTACATGTGGATGCATCCAATTATGCCATTGGATGTGTGATATCACAACCTACATGTGAGGGTAATATAGACCTTCCTATATCATATGTGAGTAGGCAGTTGAATGCAAACGAGAGGAACTACAACACCATTGAGAGAGAAGTTTTAGGAATGATTTATGCAATGAAGAAATTAGACATTACTTATTGGCAAACAAATTAAAGTTCTTCATAGACCATTAAGCATTGTTGTATATAGTCAACAAGCCTTGTAACATGGGAAGATTGGTACATTGGTTTCTTCTATTAATGGAGTATTATTTTGAAGTGGTACTCAAGAAAGGGAATACCCACCTTAGGGCCGATCATCTCTCACGACTAACTATTGGAGAAGCCCCTCAAGGGATAGTGGATGATTTACTAGATGCATATTTGTTTAACCTTGAAGTAATGCCTAAATGGGCAAAAAAATTGTCCCTTTTCTCACATTTGGACCTAAGAACCCTCAAATCAAGATCAAGAAAGGGGAGATAACTAAGTCACAAACATATCGAATTATGTCAAGAAGTATTTACAAACAAGATGATAAAAAAAATCCTCAGTTTTTACATAGAGGAATCAAAGTACGATAAATGGTTGCAATTAGCACATGTAGGTGCTTTAGAGCAACATCATTCAAGACATGACACCCTATAGACTTTGCATAGATTAGGGGTGTTTTGGCCTTCGATGGAAGCAGATGTCTATAAGATATGCAAGGAATGCCCATTTTGTTGTATTAGATCACGAGTCGAGCATGCGACCTTATACCATGTATCTAAAACACCAGAATGGTGCAAACCAATGATAACTTACTTGAGGAAGAAAACATGCCCTCAATGAATGACTTTAGCAAGACAAAGAAGTCTAGAGCAAGAATCTCGAGACTACACACTCATTAGTGATAATCTATAGAAAAGAGGAAGAAATGGATATCTGAGATAGCATGTTCATGAGAGTGACTACTTGAGCATATTAGAGACTGCACACCAAGGTGTTGTAGGAAATCATTTTGGCCCTGATTGGATAATCAAGACCATACCATTCTCATGACTATGGTGGCCTACTCTTCATGTGGATGCACATACATATGTAAAGAGATGTGATGTCTGCCAAAGAGCTCAATTTTGAACACATAGAGATGAGATGCCATTGAAACCCAGGATGAGAGGATGTGCATTCTCTAAGTGGGGTATATAATTTTTCAAACCCATAAACTCCCCTGCTAAAGGCTCTCATGCTGAATATATCATCGTAGTTATAGACTATCTCACCAAATGGGTAGAGGCTAAGGCTATCAAAAAGAATGATACACACATGACTACAAAATTCTTATTTGAGAATATATTTACAAGGTATGGATTACCTATAGAACTCATGAGCGACAGAGGGACTCACTTTCTAAACAAAGTCATTGAATATTTGTTACAAGATTTTATGGTGATTCACAAGAAGTCTACACTATATCATCCTCGGGCCAATGGATAGGCAGAAAGTACTTATAAGATCCTTTGCAATGTATTGATTAACTCGTAAACAACAAATGTTCATATTGGGACAAACAATTACACTACGTTGTTTGGGCATATCGAGTGGCGTATAGGACAATACTCAATGCGACTCCCTTTCAGATGGTTCTTGATCAAAATGTAGTGCTTCCCTTGGAATTTTTGATACCCACCCTTAAGGTTGCACAAGAACATCAATGGACTAGCCACGAGTTATCATCAAGGATCATGGACTTGGAACGATAAGGAGAGACTAGGTTGAGAGCAACAACATGAATATATGTAGCCAAAAAGAGAAAAAAAAGCCTATTTCGATGCACATGTGAAAGACAAAGGATTGAAAGAAGAAGATTTAGTCCTAGTGCATATGCTAAAACAACACCATGAAAGCTAAAGAAACGTGGTTATGGACCCATGATTATAAAGAGGCTTTCAATGATTGGAGGGATACACTTAGCCACTCTACAAGGAGAGATAATGCCTAACTATATTAGCCATTGTAGAGTCAAGATTTATCAAGAACCTCTCACCAAGGATATGCTTAGATGACTCACACTGGCAAAGAAGCGCAAGGACGAAGAGAAAAGAATAAGAGATGAAGCTAAAGCAGAGGCCTTAGAACACAATAAATGTTTGAAATTATGAAGACAAGGATTAGGAAGTGAATGCTATAATCAATTAGAAGGCATCCAAGTAACCCACTATACCAACATAGAAGCCCCCAAATATCCTATGGCAATGTGTCAAACAAAGTCAACTGCTCACCCTAGCATAGTGGATTGGAGACCATTCATTATAGTTATGCTAAGGCAAGGCAATGCTCTCAAGGAGATTAGGGCACTAATTGATTCAGTTGTTGCAACCAATGCGATTAGGTGGTCTCACTGTCAAGACATGGGACTATAAATGCAGCCTCTAGAGGCATACCGCATAGGGTTAGGAGGCATGGAAACCCCTTGCATGGTTGAGGTGGATCTTCCTATCCTCATACAAGATGTAACCTTGATGGTGAAGCTCCTAGTTTGTCATCACAATGAACTAATAGAACCACTGATTCTTGGCCAAGATTGGTTATATGATAGCTAAGTCCACTTAAATCTTAGAAATGCTCCCTTTAGCTCAAGATATTAGGCTACTAGTGAGTAATATCACTCGAGTTCCCTAACCATGCCCACTCAAAGGGAAGTAACCGCTGCCCCTATATAATGGATGTGAAGGAGGATCGAAAGATCTTTGGATGGATCCTCCACGTAGCATCTATCCTCTCTGGATAGATGGGGACCAACCTTGGCCAAAGGAGTAACCAAGATGTCTTCCCCTCCTTCCTCTGCCAAATGGGCACTACCAACAGACAAATGAGGACCATCAGCAGCCAAATGGGCACCATATTCCCCTCTAGCTCACCCTCCACATTTCTTGCATGCCTGGCTAGATCTCTTGTATAGAATGCCTCACCTCCTGATGGGCACGTCATGCAAGTTTTGGACCTCCATTCATTTCCAAAGCAGAGTGTCCATCCGACCTCTCAACCACCACCATGGGAAAGTCAACCACGATTGGAACATCCCAACTGAGGACCACTCTAGACTACCCCTTGAACGCACTGCAGATATCCAAAAGCAAATGTGGGTTCCCAAAAGCTAGCAATCACTGACCATCTCCTCCAGTTTAGGACCAAAGGTCAAGAAAAAGTGGATTCAACCTCAATGCTCAATATCGCCTAGACATTCTCCTCTAATCAAGATTCGACAAGTTTGGGTGCCTAAGAATTCTCTGATAGCCAAGCCCAACGCCACTCAAATCTGGGTGCCACGGCTTGTCTTGTAGTTTAGAAACCAAGCCATGCAATTTTGAACCCCCCAAGATCACACCGCTCACTTACCATATCACCTCCCAATCCATCCTTTGTATTAAAGAAAATGAACCGTTTCCATTCACCACTCACTAGGAAATGGGTGCCTAAATGCCCCCAAAACCCTCAATCTATTCCAGTCTACAATAGGAAACCTCATGATGCTAACCATTCTCCTTGTGATATTTCACTAACACTTAATCCTTGTAAAAATCGACCCTTACTAACTCACTATCAATGTTAATGACATCTCTCATGAAAGGATATGTATGCATCATTCAATCCATGTGGGACATCGAAAGACATGCATTAGTCAGTGAGAGATCATTCCACAATCACCTCACCACACAAGTCTACATTGGCTACACATCAATTATGGAAAGGGATTGTGGTCTCACTTTATTGGGATCATGATTAATTTCCATGCGAATGTGATGTCCTTTTGTAGCAAATCTTTTACACAAGTACTCAAGATCAAAATGCCAGCTAAAGGGTCTTCAGGTGGTGGCACCAATGTGCTAGCTCTGGACTTTGAAAATATCTGGTGGAGGCCCATCCTTCAATGAGACCTCCGGAGTTTCAATATTTCACGGGGCCAATGCCAATTCACGACCCTCTAATCAGAAGGACAGAGCAAGTGGATAGTAAATCTCATTCGTTCCAAGGATTAGCAGACCCTCTTACATATGCAAAGCATATTTATGATGCAACTTTATGTGTTAGTGGTGACACATGGGGAAGATACCAGTTCTTCTCCAGGTATTTTGAAGCCCTTTAGAACTCAAAGGAATTAAGACACATATGGGCAAGAGTAGGTTTCATAGAATATTTTAGTGCACCCCTCCCAAACCTGACTTCTATTGGTACTATTATCAGGTCACCACTTTACAACCACTAGTCAGGAAGGAGATCTCGATCACTTTTATCTTGCCATCCCTAGTCACAGATCCACCTTTTAAGAAGTTTTATCTTTCTTCGAACCTCATCAAGGCTGCCTTAAAAATTGATGGTATGCACAAGCCGATCGAAAGAGAAAGGCTCATCCCTGAACCCATGAAGAAGGGAGATGTTTTGAAGTGTGCTGACATCTCATCCATTAAACTCAAGATATCAAGCCTCTACAAACCTACATGTAGCATTTTGCCTTTCCTACACAGGATTGTTTCATGTTGCCACAAAAATGTATATGGTTTGGAGTCTATCTAGCAAACACTGGCCCATAGAATATTTACCTAGCCAGTTGGATATAAGATTAATTATTTCTGGCAAACCAAAAATGGGCCAAAAAGAGAGTCATCCATGGCTATTGTGCAATTACACGAATAGTATATATGTGTTTGGTTTACAACATCCTTGTGAAACAAGCCTTATCAAGCATAGAATTAAAACAATTTAAAAGCACTATCAAGTCATGTAAACCATCGAAGTTTTTCAACCTCTTTGACTTATTATTTAGAGGAATAAAATCAAGATAGGACTTGAAAACTACTATGGTCATATCACTAATTTCAACTACAACTACCATAAGAACAAATCAACCTCATTGGCCATGTTGAAGAAAATAAGAAATACCCATCTGCATGATAGTGTATGCTCAAGGGGATATGTCAAAAGGTAAGAACATCTTTGAAGGCCAGTTAGGTAGATCCTCCATCGGTGGTCAAGGAACCTAGCGAGGAGCCACCAAAATAGTATTTTCAAAATGGAGAAGATTTTATCGTTAGTGTCCATTTGAAAGGCCAAATGACTGCCAGAAACTTTTTATATATGTTAAAACATATAGTGGCATGGTCAGCCATAGAGTGTAAGTTTGACCACATTTGTATGACCTAAGAAATATGTGTTCATATTTTGTGTGTTGTGTGGTTTTTTGTGTATTATGCACCCCCTATGTAGTGTATTGGGGGTGGCGCTAGAGTTCGGGTTTCTACTACAAGGGTATTGTTGTGGAGCTCTCGAGAAACAAAGTCCACCATCATGCATTGAAAAAGAAATAATTCACTAGTATCAAAGCATTTTGATGCAAAAGCTTAGTTTCTTTCACTAGGGAAAAAAATGAACCTTGCATGGGCCTTATAAGGATCCCAAATTTTTAGGGATTAAGCTTAATTTTGTCCTTGTTTAAGGGGACAAAGTGAATTTAATAGGCTGCTTTTTAGTAGGCTAGAGTAGGCTTTACTAAGCTCCTCTCTTTCTTCTTCTAGAGAGAGAGCAAGAGAATCTCATTTCCATATCATCAAACTCATGCATGTATCTAAATAAAAAAACGTTTTTTTTTTCAAGTCTCATTTTCAATTTATATTTACCTAAAAGGGCCCATTTTTTAATATATATGTGAGAAGTCACTTTTCTTACTCATTTTTTAAAGTTTCTTTTAGAAAAAGTATAATTTTCAAACTCCCTCCAAAATTAAGTGCCACATCATCAAATCCGTAACTATGGTTCCCCAAAAAATTTACTTTTTTCAGATTCAATCATTTCAAGCCATACACAGTGGAAAAACACACTTTAACCCATCCACATACAAGAAAACACATTTTCTCAGCAAAACACATGCTTTAGAGTCCCTTCCAATCAGATTTCCACTTTGTTTTTTATATTCTTTATCATTATCAAAGATGGTGTTGACATGTATTACAAGCTTCACACTAGAACGTCCTCATGCTCTTGCATCAACAAGTATCCATGTTTGTGTGCCTAGAAGGTTTGTTTCAAATACACAGTGCAACAATGATGTGGATTCTCAAAATGAAATTTGTATAACTGGAGAAAAGAGTATTGATCTTTGGACTCATGGTTCATTATATTCAAAGCATAATCATATCTTTACAAAAACAACTTGTAGAGTTTGAATAGGAAATGGAAGCAAAGGAAAGCACAATTGCAAAGTCAAATGTCAATCTCTAGTAGCTAAAAGAGGCTCCACTTGGTACGAGATATAGGAAAATAGCATTATCATCCTTTGAAGCTCTTTCAATAGGTGGTGGAGCATGTGAACTACGTATTTATGAAACAAGGTGAGTATTTGTTTTAATGAAGTTTTGAAATTGAATCTTTCATTGTGTAAGTCATTTATTCAAGACATAAGTTCTTCATCAACACAAGACTTGTTCAAGTTGATGAATAGTTGTATAAATAGTAAAGAAATCACTTTTTTTATACACACACCCATTTGTTGTTCAAGATGAGTTCTCAAAGAAGCTAAAAAAACCTTATCAAAGTGCAAGATGTGCAGGAAATATGTGATGAAGTAGGCATCAACAGAAATGGGTATACTGCAATATACAACCTTCTGAAGCAAGCCTTATGAGCACAAGGTATTTCTCAAAGTATATTTCCATGCCCATATGAAGCTCTCTATCAAGCAAAAAACTTCTAATGAGGATGTGTCTTGTATTGTTGGACAATATGTATTCATAGAAGACACTATGCCTACCTCTGTTTATCATCCAAATATTCCCAAGAAGCAATTAAAGATCCTACCTACACAAGGATTTGCTTACACTAAATTCAAAAAACATTTTTTTGGATCTTCAGAAGCTTCAACAAGCAATGGTTCACTTTTATAGTTCAACAATCAAAGGTACCCCTACAACATTTTACATGGTATTGAAGTTTTATTACATTCAAGTGTTAAATTAAGGTAATGTTTCCTCTTTTGTGGAGACTATAATGTTAAATTAAAGCTCATACTAAGTTTGATGAGTGTCAAATTATAAAGGGTTGGGAATCGAAAAGGTTGAGTGTGACACTAATGAATGAAGTTACGGACCATGCAACGACTGATAAAATGTTAGGATCCACTTCCCATTTTACTTATAGTGTCCAATCAGAGAGAGATATCTGGTGGTTAGGTGTGTAAAAAAGTGTTATTTTGTGGATTTTTACTAGGAGTCCATGGATTACAAAATTAAATTCTTCTCAAATACATGGGCAAAACCTTTCTGTAGATGGTATAGGTGATCTTGAGGTAGAATGACATTGGGGTGGAGCCCTTATGAGTATAAAATACATGCTAGGTTGTAAGCAAGGAGCATCTTCTCTATATCCTTACCCATATTGTACTCAAGGTTATAAAGGATCTAAGAGATAATCTAAACCTGCAAGGGCATTGATGAGAGTTGATGACTTTGAAGAGATTGATGACATAGAATCATGGAATAGTAGGAGATGGGAGATATCTATTTTGAGGTGTCCAATGTTGGAAGAATTGAATCGTGAAAAAACAAGCAATGATTGGAACCCCATCATTCCATTTCTTTTTATCAATGTTCACTTTTTTACTTTGCGCATCTTCATGAGGATCTTTGATAGGCTTTTTAAGCTTCATGTTGAATATGCATTTGCAATGAAACCACTAGAAAGGTCTGTAATAGCAATTCAAAAAATAGAAGATCTTCTAAATTCTATTGGTTGTCATGGTGTCCATGTATCTTTAGTTGTTAAGAAGTATGGTGAGTCTCAAGAGATTTTACAACAAGTTTCAATGACTAGTAAGAAGGCAAGACATTTCTTTAAAAGAGGTGTGAATATTCAAGATGATGGGAAATAGGAGATTTGGAAAGACCTCTGCTTGATTACAATAAACAATGATAGCCAAGTTGATCTCATTAACAAGGGAAAGAAGGTTTGGTCATCCTTAGAGAGTTTACATAGTAATTCATCCTATCATGGGGAGAGAGCAACATTACACATTACGTAGTAAATTTTTCTTACATTTTCTTTTATGTTTTTTAATACCATGTGTACATCTTATTGACCAAACCATAGCATATTGTTTTTGCACATGGAGCATATTTTATGAACCAATATGGATCACTAGAGATTTTTATTACACAAGGAATGGAGAAGTCACATTACAGACCTAGAGGTGTTTACTTTGAAAACACCCACCATGATCGTGGTCTACAACAATTGAACTATTTGGAAGAAATATTCGACTGGTTTTTTTCGTACACCATTCTCTAGAAAATATGCAATGGAACGAGCATGTGAGTCAAAAATAGCAAAAATTGCAAGAAATACAACATGACATTGCAAGAGAAAAGTGGGTGTCATCATCAAGACAACTACATCATGCCCAATTGTGTGCACAAAGAGCCCATGAGGGTTCTTCTTGGAAATAGTTTAATGACTCCCATGATACATTATTTCTTATCAAAAATTGATTGTCAAGGTTTTTATGATTCCTTTATCATCAAATAAATTTTCAATTCTTTCCAATATATAATGCTCAATTTTTCTATTATTATTGTTAGTTTTTAAATGTTTTCCCTTAATATTTTTTAATGTTTTCAAAATAATCTTTGTCCATTTAAATGTGTACAAGACAAATCTTAGGTGAAATTCTTTAAATAAAGGTGTCCTTATTCATTTTAGCACTTTAGTTCATAGGAGAATGGCACACGTGAAGCAGACTACTAGGAAGGATTGTGTCATCTACCCTAGCCATGTGCAAGGTATTCAGCATCCAACATGGATGACACCCATAAGAAGCATCCAACCACAAGCCACTCTTTTAGACAAAACTCGAGTGCAAGTGCACACTCTAGAAGCATTCTATCATGGGGAATGAAGCTTCACAACAAGAGAGAGAGATGTAACACAAGAAACGCAAGCTTCACCTCCTATATTTGATGATGAGCCCCCACCTAAGACAACATTCAAGGCAAGACCCAAACAAGAAAGGATGGAGATGAGTCATAATGGAAAGTGAGTAAGATCTAGAGGATTCCTCTAATGAAGAAAGTGTTAAAGAGACACCATGGAACAATGATAATATCCTAGTGAACCATTGAGTAACACAAGGAGGCAAGACACTCCCTATAGGAAAAGGGTAAAGACCAACCAATGAAGAAAGAGAACAAATTCAACATGCAAATATGGCAGAGCATGTAAATGATGAGGCAAGACCATCTAGGCGTGCTCCAAGAAGAAAGAAGAACTATCAACTGTATCACAACCCAACCCAACATCCTTCCAAATGCAAGAACACCACAAAGGCACAGAGAGCAAACAGAGCCTTTGTAGAGATTCGACATTATCAAAAATCTATGGAGCTTCTTATTCCATGAAGGCCAGTTGCAAGAATTGTAAAGGAAGAACTCAAAACTTAATTGTTTTGGACTTCATATTCAAGGGATAGCCATTGAGGCACTCCAACAAGCTATAGAGGCATATCTAATATCAATGTTGGAATACTCTAACATGTGTGCTATCCATGCAAAGAGAGTAACAATACAACCTAAAGATATGCATCTAGCTAGAAGGATTAGGGGGAATAACCCTTAACATTTGTAAACTCTCTTGTTGATAGAACTTTTTGTATATCCCAAATGATCAATATGATCTTCTTCTTATCAAATTTGTTCTCTAAAGTGTTTGTCTCTTAGTCTATTTGTTTTGAAGTCTATATGTCTCCTAAGTATTTAGAAGTGTCTTTGTCCCTTTGCACATGAGTATCTTAGTCTTCCGCAATGTTTATCAAGTTAAGCAAATATTTCATGTACATGGGGTGTCTATTTTGTGCTTTAAATTCTTGCAATGCCCAAGAATAGCCAAAAAGAGGATTTCCACAAAAACATGGGATAGGACCATACAAAAGTTTTGTAGGGCCCAATATTGCCTTTCAATGGAAGACCTTTTTTTTACTATTCTTGGCCATCAAACCACAAGGCATGGTGATTGGAGCATATGGTTTGCATTATTTGAGATGCACTTCATGCAAAGCCTTTGTATAAGAGCAATAAACTTGTGGCATGTTTACATCTACTTATACCTTGATGCATATTTATATGCACCAATAGGAGGCCAAATGTGTTCTAGTGCACTCAAGAAGGCTTAGAATTGACAAAAAAAGGCCTGCCACAAAAACATGGGATTGGGCCCTCCAAAAGATTTGCAAGGCCCAATCCCGTGTTTCTATGGCAAAACTTTTTTTGGCAATTCTAGGCCATCAAACCATAAGGCATGATGATTGGAGCATATGGTTTGCCTTATTTGAGGTGCACTTCATGCAAAGCTTTTGTACAAGATAACAATGAACTTGATGCATATTTACATGTACTTGTACCTTGATGCATGTTTATATGCACTTATAATTATGCAAATTTGCTCTAGTCCACTCAAAAAGACCTAGGAATGCCAAAAAAAGGGTTTTCACAGAAATGCACGTATGGGCCTTGCAAAAGTTGAATTTGCTCTAGCGCACTCAAGAAGGCCTAGGAATTCCAAAAATAGGGTTGCCACAAAAGCACGGGTATAGGCCATGCTGAAGTTTTGCAAGGTCCATACCCGCTTTTCTATGGAAACCCTTTTTTTGGTATTGCTAGGCCATTAGAAGCCACTTATACTACATAAATTTTAAAGAAACATTGATTTAACTATGCAAAACATATAAAGTATGTTGTCAAAAACATAAAGGCACGATAGACAAATGAATGCACATGGGAATTGAAAAAAGCATAAGTTCTATTTTAAGTGTTTGCAATTGGCTCTTAGCCTTCAAACTCTCCACTACATTCTTTCTTCTTTAAAAATATTGTGGCAATTGGTAAGTGAAAACTAATCCGGAAATTAAATGGGGGTCTATCAATTCAAGACCTAAAGAAATTTCTATTCAAGCTGATATTTTTCCTCTAAAGTTAACTCCTAGGGTGGTAAGGGCAAAGGACTTCCTAACCAAAATTGCACAATTAATCCCCTGCATTATTGTAGATAGGCACAAAAGTTTGCTCAAGGCCTTTAGACACCAAGTCATGAAGTGTCCTTGGGGGGAATAGTCCTTGTGGATAATGAAAAAATATTCCTTTGGCAATTTTCCAATGTAGTTTTCCAAGGAAGAGCCACGGCCATGGGCAACCCAGTCACATCCACTCCTTGCTACAGATTTATCAACTTTGATTGCTTCCAGCACATAGACATTTCATGAGTACAAATATGAAACATAGTCAATCATAAATCTCATTAGATACTTACATCTTGAAGCATATCTTCATCTTCTCCTCTTTCCATTGCATCTAGAGGAATGGGAGAGTGAGCCATTCCAATTTTCTCCACAACAAGGGATGTTGTGATCTTCTTCTCCAAAATTCTTTCCCTTACTATGGCCAAATCCTCTTCAGTGGCATTTTGGTTTGCATCATTCAAAATCTCCTCGTACAGCAATGCAATAGTGTCTGCAACTGAATCATTGAATGGAATGGTTGATTTTTCAATTTTGTCAGAAGATTTGTCCATGGGAACTGTAAGGAATTGAACTCACAACCTCTTGGTTAGGAATGTGATGGGCTAACCACTTGCCCCAAAAGCCATGGTTGAGGATTACTTCCTAATCCTCTCTCTTAGGGTATAGTTCAACCATCTCCTACCTATCACTTTATTACATTCTTCCCCCCTTGGTCAATCATTGTCCTCAATGGTCTACTCTTGTATCCCTCTAGCCTCGGTGATCAGTCCCTTGAACTCCCTAGGTGCCCTTGAATTGATGTCCTCAGTGAAAGCGAAGGGCGCTACTTTTGTACCCTTTCATATAGAGGATGCCATGGTGCCTTTTTTAGAGGCCATTAGGTCAATCCACCTTTCCCAAGCCTACTTCCTAGGCTCTGATACCAATGCAAGGAATTGACCTCACAATCTCTTGGTTAGGAATGTGATGGGCTAACCACTTGCCCCAAAAGCCATGGTTGAGGATTACTTCCTAACATCAGAAGTCAAACAAAAAATACTAAGGCATTTGTCAAGGCATAGTCCAAATGCCTTCTCAATATCATGTAAGAATAAAAACTCTTCTCCATCTACAAGCACCGTTGAAAACGTTTCCATCTCTACCTCTGGTAGAGTGGGTTCGTAGGGCTGCAAGTCAAAGGGTGGATGATCTTGTGAAGTACTAGCTTGGTTCAATTTGTCCCCTATGCCATGAAGAAATTATCTATTTATTCTTTCACTCTCTTCTAATAAGTTGAGAGCTTGTGTTTGAGGTTCCTTTATATCATCTACGAAGCCCCCAATAACAAGATGGGGTTGGTCCATGGGTGTAGGTTCAGGCTCCTCATTGACAAAGAAGATGGTTCTTGCAACGTAGGATAAATATTTTTTTTTTCCATCTTCTCTTCTTATTTAATTGCATGATTAATGGCACCATGTCATCTAACAGGTGCCCTGCATCCTCAGTAACAACCATGAAATGCTTTGAATTCTTTGCAAAAGCCTCATCTCCTTGCAAGAATCTATAGCTCTTTGTGAGTGAAAATGTGAGAAATGAGCACATAGAACCCATTTTTATAGCAGTTTCAAGTTTTTAAAGTGAGTTGGCCCACTTTTAAAAGTACATAAGAAAAAAATGAGTTTATAATGACAAAATAACACACATAACACCAAACAATATCAATATAAAAACCAACATGAACAACCACATTTCAAAGTAGTGAACATAGAGTTTTGGCAATCCAAACCATGAGGTAGACTGATTAGGACCCAAAAAGTGACATCATTAGGTTGCAAAAAATCTATGAAAATGAGAGTTCAATTCCATCTTTCCTCCAATTTGTAGGAATTTTCATTTTGTATTCCAATTTCCTTCCCGCATGTAGTCAATTTATAAGAAATTGAAGTTATAAAACTGAAATAAGCAATAATGAAAATATTATCTATATGTAAGCCGCCGGATTGGCATTTGTAATTCTCTACTTTTTGTATTCTGCACGAACCAAAAGGTTGTTGCGAAGAGTTGTAACTATTTATTATCTAATGAAAGGACGCTTCGGTAACGATCAGGAGAATTGCCAGACTGTTTGTCTGGGCGATTGCATTCTATGAAGTTGCCATAGTGCGGTGTCGAGAAATCTGAGTATTACTGTTTTCTTGTCTCTTTTTGATTACATTAGTTGTGGTTGGGCACAGTTCCTTTAAGTTAGAGAACGTAAGTCTGTATTACGGTAATGAATAGTTTCGGCGCTATGTACTGAGAAAGTATTAACCTGAGCATGATCGGTAAAGTTGTGGAAGAACCAATAAAAGTCTGAGTACGAACAGTAAGTCTGTGAGAGAACAAACCAGAGGATTGATAGTAATTTGTATGCAGAGTTTTGAGTGTTAAAGTACTACGAAGTGGAGGTGTTAATTGGGAAAAATTAAATAATAGGGCCTTTGATTAATAGACCCCTACCACTCCCAAGAACCTGAAAGAGTTTAAACGTGCCTGTGACGGCAATGCGCGTTTAACACTGGCGCCGTCTATGGGAAGGTGGCAATAGAGTGTTGCAAATTGGTTGTCGGAAGGTGACCATAGATTGTGAATCGACAGTAAGGTAGAGTAGTACGCAAGTATTGCAAAGGTGATATATGCCAGTTACTCGGTCCAGCGAGTCATATCCGAAGTACAGGAGAGACTGACAGCTTTGGGTGGTACCAAATTTGTTAAGTTCACCCCCAGGAGGCAGAAGCACAGATCGGTTAAGCCTAGTAGTAGAAGAAGCGAAGCACGGTAGCAGTGATTCCGGTAGCATTCCGGTAGAACATACTGCAATTCCGATAGATTTCAGTATAATTTCGGCACAGTCTACAGAAGATATAGTAACTTCGGAGTCTACAGGAACGCAGTGTGCAGTTAACCCAACACCGTCTGGTCAAGATTCAAACCTCTTTGAGGATAGAGGTGTGTTATCCAGAGAGACCATTGCTAGTGAAAGAATACCCTGGTTTGGGGAAAGTTCGCTTAATTCCGGTGACAGTTCGGTCCCAGTTGCAGGGAATTTAAAATTTTTCGATGATAGTGTTATACTTCCTGGTGAATCCTCATTCCGGACACCACTGTTCGGGGTAAGTGTGCCTATGTTTGATACCAAAGAAGAGGATAGGCTATTCGAATTGGAAATCCGTAAGAGGTTGAGTGCTATTTTCGAACCGGAAGGTGAGTAGTCTGATCATACAGAATCCGAAGGACTGGAAACACCTCCTCAGAACTCAGGAGATAGTAACAGTACCACCACTAGCACCATGAGTGGACAACAATAGCAACAACACCAACAGCAACAGCAACAGCCACTTCCACCTTGACCGGTTCCAACAGGAGTAACATACACCAAGTTCGGTGGATTTCCAAGTGACGATCCTGATGCCCATGTACACACCTTTGAAATAAGTTATGCAATGCTAAACCATCCACCTGATCCGGATACAAGGCCATCATATTCCAGTCTACATTAGTCAATGAAGCAGCCAGGTGGTTAACAGAGTATGATACCAATCATTTTGTCACCTATGAGGCGGTAAGGGATGCGTTTTTGCAGAGGTTCAGGCTGAAGAAGAACCCTACCGAAATTTTCGATTACTTGTAGAATAATAGACAAAAGCTGCACTAAAGTGTTCAGGAATATGCCACATTATTTAGAACTCATTTAAGACAATTGCCTCCGGCACATGCTAATGTACCGGATGATGTCATAACCTAGTGGTTCATTAATGGTTTGACCCCACAGCTTAAACAAATCATGATCATCCGCTGTGTGGGTGCTATGACACTGGATGCTGTCATAGCGATGGCCCTGCAACTAGAACATACGGTTGGTGGATTCACTGAAGACTTGGAGTGGCTGAAAGCTAGTAGAAACGTTGCAGAGGATCCGGCTAAACAGATGTACTGCACTAAATGTAAAAATCCAGGGCATACCAGTGCTACCTGTGACCTCAATCAAATGTATTGTGCTATTTGTAATACCACCGGACATTCCATCGAAAATTGTGCATATAACGCCAAAGTGTAGGGACATGCAACTGTAAATGCCATTATACAAGAACCAGGGCAGCCAGCTACTCACTACGTGCCACCGCAGATGCGAAACAATCAACAGCAAGGATACAAAAATTATCGGGGACAGTGGAATACCAACTTCAATGCAAATCGATGGCAAGCCAGTACATCAGCAGAGAATACTTCTCTACCACCACCTCAATGTCACTTTTGTGGTGAGCTTGGTCACATCCAAAGATTTTGTAAGGATGCAGCCGAATACGATCAAAGAAAGAAAGAGCGTCAAAACCCAATGACCAATATGGTCTATATTTCACCAGTGGAAACTCAAGCAGCAGTGATTCAAACAAGATCTGGTAAGCAGTTGCAACCAGCAGCGGAGATGTTTGAACCTGGCATCCGTGAACAGCAGAGAATGTATAACAAGGCTAGCCAATGGACCACCAAAGAGCCTACGGTGTTCCCTGATCCAGTTCCGGTGACACAGGTTCCACTGCCAAAGGTGGGAGCGCAAGAACAAGATTGTACCCCAGTAACATGAGAATCATCATCAGAACCAGTGAAGAGTGCAATTCCAACAGATCAGGTATGGGATATTCTCTCTAAGGCCTCAATTACACTTCCCTTGGGACAGCTACTTACCTTGGTGCCTGGAGTTCAGCAACAATTCCAGCAACTGCTTAGTCCTCGATCTCCCAGTACTCCAGCAAGTGCCACAATCCAACCGGAAGTTGACTCTACGGTGGATCATGCCGTCCCCTTAATTACGGTATGGCACAAGAATCACAAAATTACTCAAGTACTAATTGATGGTGGTTCCGGTGTAAATATAGCCACTGCAACCCTTTGCAAGAAGTTAGGGTGGACCCAAATTGAGCCTGTCCAATTTTTTGTAAGAATGGCCGACCAATCCCGAGTCCATCCGGTGGGACTCGTACGGAATGTCCCGATCACTTTGCAGGGTACAACGTTTAAGATGACCTTTGTAGTCTTAGAACTACCGGAGTCCAGTCTCGATTATAATCTTCTTTTCGGCCGACCATGGTTGAAACAGGCTAAGGTTATACAGGATTGGTCAGCACAAGAACTAACTTTTAAAGATAATCATCGTAAATATGTTGTCAAACTTGATGCTATTCAGCCCTGTAAACTCCATGCTAGGCCATATGTAGCAGATCCAGTCCACATGTTGGATGGCTTATCTGACGATGAAGAAGAAGCATTTCTGAAACACAATGAAGATCTCATTTCCTTAGGTACTATAGACCTGCAATCAATAGTGGACACCTAGAGTCCGGCAACCTGTACAGTTGTTCCCGTAATCAGAGAGGTAGATACAGATGATACTGATGCTATGGATAAAGCTACTCTCCATCACCTTTTACAGTCAGCTGACGATCCGGTGAAACCTCGTCAATTCTATGTTCCGGAAGACCAGTTAGTCACCTACAATTTGGGTAATGATAGTAATCCGCGACCTGTCAAGATAAAGGAAGGATTGTTCGAGGCATTTCAAGCAGATTTGATCCAACTTCTTCGTGAGTTCTCTGATGTTTTTGCCTGGGATTATCGTGATATGAAAGGTCTGGATCCTCGGATCTATCAACATCGAGTCGTGCTTAAACCAGAAGCAAAGCCAATTAAACAACCCAGTTACCGAATGAATCCCAACTATGCAGCACAGGTTAAAGTAGAACTTGATCGCCTATTAAAGGTGGGATTCATTGTACCCATTGAACACGCTGAATGGATCTCCCCAATCGTGATCATACCAAAGAAAAACAAGCAGCTCCGAATATGTGTGGATTACTGGAAATTGAATGCAGCCACGGTACCTGATCCATTTCCTCTTCCATTTCTTAACACGATGCTGGATAGAGTGGCTGGACATGAGATGTATTCATTTCTCGATGGTTATAGTGGTTATAACCAGGTCCGAATGGCTGAGCAAGATATACCGAAAACAGCGTTTATTACGAATTGGGGTGTTTATGCTTGTACAGTCATGTGGTTTGGGTTAAGAAATGCTCCTAGCACCTTTCAGCGTTGTATGCAAGAAATTTTTTCTCCCTACCTCACCTCTTTTATGCAAGTATACCTAGATGACTTTTCTTTATTCGGTAAGATTGTGGCATACTTGTATCATTTACGGTGTTGTTTTGAGAAATGCCAAGAATACCGACTCTGCTTGAACCCGACCAAATCTGTCTTTGTGGTTTCTTGTGGAAAACTCCTTGGCCATATTATTTCTGCACAAGGTATACAAGTTGATCCAGACAAAGTTGCAGCTGTGTTGGAAGCACCTGTACCTACCGCACCAAAAGAAGTGATGCGCTTCCTAGGTCAAATCTGGTGGCATGGTCGCCATTTACGGTGGTTAGCTCATCTCGCCACACCACTTAATCGAATCATGATGAGCACTCCATGACAGTTCGACTGGACTCCAGAATGTCAAACCACCTTTGGTCGTTTAAAAGAATTATTAACCCAGGCACCAATTTTGCAACCCCCAGATTGGGAACGCTCGTTCCACGTCTTCGTCGATGCCTCAAATATAGCAATTGGAAGTGTTTTAGTGCAGCACTCTGATAAGTGGTTCAGGCTTGTCTATTACGCAAGTCATCGACTTGCTCCTGCTGAAAAGAATTATTCAGTAATTGAAAGAGAATGCCTCAGTTTGGTGTATTCTGTAAAGAAATTCTGGCATTATTTGTTAGGTTGAAAATTCACCTTTCATGTAGATCATGTTGCGTTGGTGTATCTGGTTCGGCAGCAGCATTTAGGTGGCCGCGTGGCACGTTGGGTTTTATTGTTACAAGAGTTCGATTATGAAGTGATTCATCGACCCGGCACTGCACATGCATTAGCAGATTTCCTCTCTCGATTAGATTCCGGTGAAGCTCCGGTGGGTGTTGATGACACCACACCAGCAATTTATATTACTGAAACGACTAGTGATGAATCTGCAGAACCTCCTGTGACACCTACCTACTATGATCAATTATTAACCTTTCTTATTGATGGATGTCTTCCTCCTCAAACTTCACCTGCTATGCGTCGGAAAATTGCAATTTACAATCGTAGATTTCGGTTGATTGCCGAACAGTTGTATTATATGGATCACACTAGGATCTTGCTTTGTTGTATTACTCCACATGAAGTAAACTCGGTTATTGCTATGGCACATTCAATACCATCCGGTGGACATTTTGCAGCAGATTTAACGCACCGAAAAATTTTGCAAAGTGGGCTTTGGTGGCCTACTATGTATAAAGATGTAACTCAGTTTGTACAGCAGTGTGACACCTGTCAGTGATCTGGACATCCTTTACAACGTCACTTTTTTCCTCTACAACCTGTATTACCTTTAGAACCTTTTCAAAAATGGGGTCTTGATTTTATTGGACCAATCACACCTCCAGCAATCCTTAGCAACAATCGCTACATTCTGACATGTTCAGATTATGCTACCAGATGGGCAGAAGCTTGGGCCTTACGGTCTACCACAACTATTTTGGTAGCAAAATGTCTGATGAGGGACGTTTTCCCACGTTATGGATTACCTCTCGAGCTTGTGACAGACCAAGGAACACACTTTGCTAATAATTTAATGTGAGTGCTCACACACACTTTTCAGATTCTACATAAATTCAGTTCACCGTATTATCCTCATGCTAATGGCTTAGCTGAGAGTACAAACAAAACGTTGTTGACTATGCTTCATAAAATGATTGTGGAATCACCAGAAAGATGGGATCAGTTACTACCCGCAATATTATGGGCATACCGAACTACCTACAAAGTAGCAACCGGACTGACTCCTTTCAAACTTGCTTATGGGCTGGAAGCAATTGCACCAATGGAACTTGTAGTACCCAGCTTACACGTGGCCATCACTCAGAAACTGTTACCAGAGGACTCTTTGTCATTTCGGTTGGACACACTCAGAGACTTGGATGAACATCGTTGGAAAAGTTTTCTGACCCTTCAAGAAGTTCAGTTGCGGCAAGCACGTACCCATAATCGCTTTCTTAAAACTCCAGTTTTTTCGGTGGGATAGCTTGTGTTATTTTATAATGCTAAATCAAATCGTGAGGCTGGAAAATTCAAACTACGGTGGTTTGGCCCTTACCGGATTACCGAACAAGTGTGCCTAGCTACTTTTCGGTTGACTACTTTGACCGGAGTTCCTCTTCCTAAAGTGATCAATGGTTCAAAGTTGCGGTCGTATCATCAAGCACCTGATTCTCGCTGACGTGTTCTTCGTTTTTCCGCATGTTATTTACTTTCTTTTTATTTTTGCGTGATTAGTTAATAAGCCTGTAAATATCCTCATTTTGATATCTAATTATGATTAAAAGCCGCCATGTATTATCGATCTGCTCATGCATGCACACCATAGTTATGAGGACTATCATCTCAACGCCACACGATGATTAGCATTTTTTATCACCTCCCATTGCCACGTTTCTACTTAATCTTCTTCTTTTCGTTGTTAATAGCTATTGTGTCTGCGTGTTTTGTGTGCTTTGTGCTTTCTATAATCATTGTGTATTCGTACTACTTCGCGTGCGGATCATGGAAGCTTTAGCAAATTTTTCTACCTTCTGTGATGGAATCCCTCAAGACATGAGTGAATTCTTGGGTGTCCGAGGTTTGTCCAACTTCGCTGACTAGCCTTGGCATTCAGTGGAGTGTCATCCATATTATGCTCAAATTATCGTTGTTATTGCCGCCACACCTGCTACAGAGCAGAGTTGGCCTATTACATGTTTGCCATCTCGTGCTGTAATCACCTTACAGTCATTTGCTGCTGCTTTCCGACTCTCTCTGGAAGGACGAGAGAATGGTCCTAACCTTTCGATCGCTACTATGATTGAATTGTTCCCAAGGCACTCATCGAATGAGTATGCCATACTCTGTCGCCCTGATCCTGAACGGACCGCCCTTCAATTTTTAGTAGCCATACTGAACTTACAAAAACGCACTTACGGGATTTCTCGCCCGTTCTACTCGATGATTGACATGGCTGCTAGAGAGCCTGTCAATTTTGCTTCTTACTATTTCCGACGCATTCACCGTGAATGCGTTACGATCATTAAGCATGTTAACAAAGGAGATCTGCCGCATTCCCCTCTTCCTCACATCCTAACATTTCTCTTTCCGGCCCTCCAAGCAGCGCAACCGCCTCCAAATGCTCCAATCTTATATCATGAGGAATGTGCTCAAATACTTGAAGATACCGAAGAGGATGATGAAGACCTTTTCCAGCTTCTCTGTCGAAAACGCAGACGGATAAGCCCATCTGAGAGTCAAGTACAAGGCTCCACCGTCGGACATGAGGAAGAGACCTTTCATGACACAGCTACTTCAATACATGTGGAGTCTTCTAGTCAATCTTCTACGGATAAGCAGCAAGACCAAAGTGTTTCTAACACCAAATCTGATGCAGTTTCTTCTCGAGAAGAGTCTCAGCATCAGTCCAAAGAAGATGTGCAAGTCATGGTTGCAGAAATTTTCGAAGAAGTGATTGCGGCAGTGGATTCTGTTGTTGCCAGAAAGGACACGAATACGCAGCAGCCTACTGGAATTGTATTGGTTCCCACCACTCTTATATCCATTCCTCCAACAGTACCTCCAGTCGAACCCATTATCCCCATTCCACCTATTGTCCCTGAAGCACTGGATTCCTCATCCTCTTCACCTAACTATTCTCCACCCTCTTCCCATCACCTCTTGAGAGCTTCTTCATCTCAACCGCCTCCTCCTCTTCTGTTTCCTTCCATTCCTTCTATTAACTACTGTTGATGCAGAGATTAACTAGTTGAAACAGTTAGTCCAGGATAGAGAGGATGCTCGTGTGGCACTAGGAAACTTGTTGGAAGAAACTAGATTACTGTTGGATGAAGTTGTATAGAAAGGACAGGAAATGGCAGATTTAGCTAAGCGGACTAATGAAGAACTCTAGAGAGCAGATGCCAATGTGTTTGAGGCAAATTCTACTCTTAAAATGCAGATGACGTTAACCGCTCAACTCCAGAAAGAGGTTGCAGGAATTCGAAGAGAGCGAGATGCTTATTACCAGACCATCCAGTACCAATCACACGAACTAGAGAGAAGAGAAAAGTAGCTTGGTGGCGAAGCAGAAAGATTATCTAGAATTGATAAACAAATTCAAGACATGAAGTTAAGCCATGACGCAACCCTTGCGAACGATTTTTACCTGCAAGAGGCCTTTTTGCAGACACAAGCTGATATTTTGATGAGTCAAGTAATTGCTGCAAGTTCAGTTAGAACTGATGCTCAGCTCGTGGAACCGAAGACCCTAAAAAAGATGTTGGACTCGCTGAAGCAGAAAATTGCCAAAACATTTAAGTTAGCCCAAACAATGTATATTCAGGGTATAGTAGAAGAGCCATAAATTTTGTATCACTGCGGGTTCAAGTCCACTGTGCGTGCCAGTGTAAGCCGCCAGATTGGCATTTGTAATGCTCTACTTTTCGTATTCCGCACGAACCGAAAGGTCATTGCGAAGAGTTGTAACTATTTATAATCTAATGAAAGGATGCTTCGGTAACCATCAGGAGAATCGCCAGACTGTTTGTCCGGGCGATCGCATTCTATGAAGTTGCCATAGTGCGGTGTTGAGAAATCTGAGTATTACTGTTTTCTTGTCTCTGTTTGATTACATTAGCTGTGGTTGGGCACAGTTCCTTTAAGTTAGAGAACGTAAGTCTATATTACGGTAATGAATAGTTTTGGCGCTGTGTACAGAGAAAGTATTAACCTGAGCATGATCGGTAAAGTTGTGGAAGAACCAATAATAGTCTGAGTACGAACAGTAAGTCTGTGAGAGAATGAACCAGAGGATTGATAGTAATTTGTATGCAGAGTTTTGAGTGTTAAAGTACTACGAAGTAGAGGTGTTAATTGGGAAAAATTAAGTAATAGGGCCTTTGAATAACAGACCCCTACCACTCCCAAGAACCCGAAAGAGTTTAAACGCGCATGTGACGGCAATGCGCGTTTAACATATACAAAAGCACAAAACGTTTCTCACCTTATGTCCTTGTATTTTGAATTTGGATTGAGTTAGTCCCTCAAAGTCCATAATCACCAAGTGTTCTCTCACATTAGCCAAGTTCCAATGATGATTCACTAAAATATTTTCCATTTCATTGTTGGGCAATTTAAGATTTATTTCAAATGAATGTAAATATCCCTCAAAACTTTGAAATGGTATGCATTGGCCAAGTTTGCACATCCAAGGATCATAGTAGAATCTAATGTACAATGAGGTAAGTTATTTCAAAAATCAAAATCCTATATGTGTTCTGCCTATTTTACAAAGATATTTGTCACCTTTTGCAATTCCTTCTATCAAACCCCAATTTTCACCTAGGAGACTTTCAACTTGCCATATGTGATATATTTACACATGAAAATAGTAGAAGTCTCTTGGAATGAGACTCCTTGAAATAAATATACAAAACAATGGATGGGAAAACACTAGTGCAAACCTATAGATGTAGAAACTTTTGTAAATTTCAAAGAGTTACATATATCCATTACGATCTTGTGCTTTAAAGACGATATGGACCATACATCACGTTTTGGCCAACTCAAGCTAAGAAGAGAATCTACTTCAATTCTCTCTAACCTTCCAAAACCATTCATTGTAGGGGGTAGAACATATCTATTGTTGGAAGCAATGTCCAAATAATGGTCCAATTCTAAAGCATAAGAAGCATTTTTTATAACATTCTACAACAAGAAGTCCAATGGCATCATGGACTAAGACGAATGCCTTCCAAACATGCAAAGCAAGTTCAAATCTTGCCAACAATAGATCACGAAGTTTTATTTTATGTGGATGTTTTTCATAAATAAATGTTGGTGTAAATTGCAAGCCTACACATTTGGCTCAAAGGATGCATTAAAGTCTACACATACATGAAGAAGCATAGGAACATATGCTAGTGGTTAATTACCACTTTACATCATTGTAAAAGTCAAATTGACTTAGAATCTTTTGTAATCACCTACCAAAGTGAGTCGTGGAAAAAGTAGTTCATTTGATTGAAGGAATATCTCCAAGCATTTAGGAGCTTGATCATAGGGAGCCCAAATTTGAATTTGATTTCAAATCTTTGCTCATTACATATAAAAGTGAACATGAAAAGTCGCGGGTAAAGAGTGATCATTCCTGAGCCTCATTCTACTGATTTTGAGTGTGTGTGAGGTCTATACTATAGCCTACACCTCTCTACACCATTAGGAAATGTTATTCATGCCAATGGGATTGTATACAAGTGTTCATTAATAGATACATTTACATCATTAATCTCTGAGTTCTCTGTTAGTCCACTCAAAAGTCTGTCAACTTGTCAAGGGCATATCTCGGTCAATTCTTCATCAAATCAAGTGATTCAAGGCTTATTGAATTCAGCTCAAAGTCATCTGCATGCTATCAAAATTTAAAGTAATTCTATTTAGCCGTTTCAGAGAAATCTGTGTCGAGGTGAACTCTGGTCATTTTCTGCTACAGTCCTAAAAAGTCAGGGGTATAGTTAAACTTGCTAAATTGATTTCTCTTAGCATAGTTTATCTTTTTACATCATTCCACTTGCAAATGGTAGCTTACTAAGCTAATTAAATACCCCTAGAAGGAATTTTATCAATTTCTACTGTGCTGGTCACACTGAGTAAAACATCCAGTAGGTATCAAGACAGAAATAGAAGGTTTTCTTGAGTTTGTGAACTTCAAAGTTATCTGTTTTGGTTCAATCATTACACACATCACTTCCAAAGTACATAGGCCTTTTTTTGGTGCTATTGGAAATCTAAGAAGGTCTACTTAGCAACTTTGAAGCAAAAGAGGGCTGGTACAAAGCAGGTTTAGCAGTACCTACTCAGTCTCTTGAAGCATCCATCCATCTTTCCCAACAGTGGTATTAGAGCAATAGAGGTAAAATGGGAGATGGTTTTCCTTAATTTATTGATAAATTGGACAGAAACAACTATCAAGCTTGGTCTCTAAGGATGAAGACCTACTTACAAGGAAGGAGTCTCTATGGATACATCTCAGGAGATGAGGAATTGCCCTCATTCAAAGCAAGAGGATTGCCAACCAAGGAAGAACAAGAAAAACTCAACACATGGTGTGCTAAGGATGAATTGGCAAGGTCTTGTTTACTCAACTCTATCTCTGACTTTCTTTTGCCACATATTAGAAATTGTAAGACATCCCAAGAAACTTGAGAAACCTTGTCATCATACTTTTCCTCCAATACAAGGGCTAGGAAAAATCAGTTGTGGATTGAATTCACAACACTAAGGAAGCAACCTAAGCAAGCTGTTTCAGAATTTGTGACCAAGATCAAAGATGTTGCAGATCAGTTAGCAAGCATAGGAGAAGAGATTGAAGAAGAACAAATTGTAAGGCAAGTGATCAATGGAATCAAGGCTGATGACAAATGGGAAAGCTTCAGCACTGCAATGGATCTTTACATGGACATGCACACTCCAGATCTTACAACTCTCATGGGACAACTATTTACACATGAAGCAAAGCTCACAAAAAATGGAGATACATCCAAAGGTAATAAATCTTCTGCCTTATACACTGATAAGAAGTCTAAGGATAAAGGCAAGAGCAAGAAGATGGAAGATGAAGGCTCTACCTCCCAAGCCAACTATGCAGGGAGAGGTAGATCTTCAAGAGGAAGGGGCAGAGGAGGTAAGCAAGGTAGGGGGAGACCCTATAACTCATCACCATGCAACATTTGTGGTTTATCAAATCATACAGATGATTGTTTCAGGAATTACAAAAATCAGAGAGGAAGAGGCTACCAAAGAGGTGGATACTCACAATCTAGAGGAAGGTTCAACCATCACCAAGGCCACAACAACAATTACAACAACAACTACAACAACAATTACAATGGCAACTACCAAGGAGGATTCAAAACCAGAAAAGACTACAACAACTACACAGAGGAGCAGGATGACTCTCTTCTGATCATGAACATGACTTCAAAGTCAGGTACAAATGATGACCACCTATTCTACATTGACTCACGGTGCTCAAATCATGTGGCTGCAATGTGGCACTACTCTCTGATCTTGAGGAACCAAAAGGTAAACATCAAGTCCAAACAGGTGATGATATAAAGCATTCAGTAATTAAAGTTGGAAATGTTAAGACTTGTGATGGTAATCAGAATTTGTTGAGCAGGGTACTCTATGTAGGATTAGATGAGTGTTGGTCAGATTATGGAGAAAGGTTTGCAGGTCAGATTCAATCAATATGGAGCATATGTGGAGGACCCAAGACATGGGTTCAAGAGGATTGCTAAAGGAGAAAAATCAGGTAGACTTTTCACTTTTTAGTTGGAAGATACAAAGAATATTGCACTATACAGCTATAAAGATCAAACACTTTCAGAGCTTGAGATTTGGCACAAAAGGTTAGGGCACATAGGAGAAAGAACCTTGAAACAAATGTGCAGGAACCAATGTGTGCTTGGGATACCTAATGTATATAGCAACATATGATTTACAAGTGTGGTGCTTGTCAATTTGGTAAGTCTCACAGGTTACCCTTCTCCAAGAAAGGATATATGCATGAAGACTACTTAGAGCTTGTACACAGGTAAAGACCCCTCAGTCTCAGGTTCAAGGTACTATGTGTCTTTCATTGATGATTATAGCAGATGGTCTGTATTATACTTCATGAAGCACAAGGATGAGGTATTTAATTGTTTTAAGAAATATCTTGCATTAGTTGAGAACCAGACAGGAAGGAATTTGAAGAGGCTAAGGTCAGATGGAGGAGGTGAGTACTTCTCCAATGAATTTGAAGACTTCTTGCAGGACAGAGGCATCAAAAGAGAGATAACCACAAGGTATTCTCCTGAACAGAATGGGGTAGCTGAGAGAAGAAATAGAATAATTGTTGAGACAGCTAGATCTATGCTTAATGAGAAGAAGCTACCTAACTATGTATGGGCAGAGAGTGTTTCTACTGCCACTATTCTCCTGAACAGAATGGGGTAGATGAGAGAAGAAATAGGTTAATTGTTGAGACAGCTAGATCTATGCTTAATGAGAAGAAGCTACCTAACTATCTATGGGCAGAGAGTGTTTCTACTGCCACTTACCTCATAAACAGGTTACCATCTAAGTCACTTGATGGTATGACACCTTATGAAGCATGGCATGGTAAGAGACCATCATTAGATCACTGCAAAATATTTGGATGTGTAGCATATGTGCACATTCCTTCTCAGATAAGAGGTAAGCTAGACCCAAAGGCTGAAAAATGCATTTTCATTGGGTATGATTTAAATAAAAAAGGTTACAGGTTTTATAATCCTACCAATAAGGGATTTATGGTAAGCAGAGATGTGATCTTTGATGAAAATGATTCTTGGTATGAGAATGAATGCAGGAAGGTTAAACTACCCTATGATTTGGAAGAGGAATTTCCAAAACTTATAAAGGAGGAACCTACTCAGAATGAAGACTCAAGTTCAGATGATGAAGACACTATCAACCTTGAAGAATTCAAGGCATGGAAGTCCAAGGGCAAAATGAAGATGAAGAAGCTTGAAGACATACCTGAATCTTCAACTCAATCAATCAGAAGATCACAAAGAGAAAGCAAAAAACCTATAAGATATGGGTATGATACATCTCTTGTTACTAAACATTCGGTTTATCTTGCCAAGGATTTGTCAAATGAAGAACCAGGATCATATGAAGAAGCAATAACCAAATCAGAATGGAAAGAAGCTATGGATGAGGAGATTGAAGCACTCAAAGAGAGTGACACATGGGAGTTAGTACCTAAGAAGGACTCAATGAAGGTAATAGGATCCAGATGGATCTATAAACTTAAAAGAAATTTTGATGGCACAATTAACAGGTACAAAGCCAGATTGGTAGCCAAGGGTTTTGCACAAACCCAAGGCATTGACTATGAAGAGACATTTTCTCCTGTGGCCAAGATGCCAACAATCAGAGTGTTGGTAAGTGTGGCTGCATCAAAGAATTGGAACATGTACCAATTGGATGTCAAGAATGCTTTCTTGAATGGATGGATTTCAGAAGAAGTTTATATGTCACAACCTCCTGGCTATGAGGACCCTAAGAAGGTAACTTATGTTTGCAAATTAAAAAAGGCTTTATATGGATTGAAGCAGGCACCTAGGGCATGGAATTACAGGTTTACTACATACCTCCAAGACCAAGGTTTTGTCGTGAGCAAGGGTGACACTTCTCTATTCATTAAGAGAAGTAATCCAGAGGTAATATATCTTTGTGTTTATGTTGATGACATCATCATTACAGGTAATGATGTCAATGGAATCAGGTATATCAAAAGCCAGATGATGAAGGAGTTCAAGATCAATGATCTTGGTTTATTGAAGTATTTTCTAGGGCTTGAATTAGTTTACACTAATTCAGGGATATACATTACTCAGAAAAAATATATACAGGATATGTTGAAGAAGTTTCACTTGTAGGATGCTAAAGTAGCAAGCACTCCAATGGAGGTAAACCTAAAGCTAAGTGCCCATGAAGGTGATGAAGTCAAAGACATTACAGATTATCAAAGTATGGTGGGTAGCTTGAACTATGCTACTCTTACAAGAATTGATATTGCATATGGAGTAAATGTGCTAAGTCAATTTATGCACAAGCCAAGGATACCTCACTTAGAGGCTGCCAAGAGAATCTTGAAGTATCTCAAGGGTACACAGAATCATGGTTTGTATTTCCTGTACACTTCAGATATTGATATCAAAATTTATTCAGATGCAGATTGGGCACGATGCAAGGATGATAGGAGAAGCACTTCTGGATACATTTCATTTGCAGGTGACAAACCAATTTCATGGTCTTCAAAGAAGCAACCTACTGTTGCTTTGTCTTCCACAGAGGTAGAGTATAGAGGACTGGCTAATGCCACACAAGAAGCAATTTGGATTAAGCTTTTGTATACAGAATTGGGTTTGTTTACTAGGTCTTCAATTATCTTCGGAGATAATACAAGTTCTCTTCACCTTGCAGCTAATCCTATCTATCATGCTAGGACCAAACACATAGAGGTCCATTATCATTATGTGAGAGAAAAGTTGATAAGCAAAGACATTCAACTTACCTATGTATCAACCAGCATGCAATGTGCAGATTTGCTGACTAAAGCTTTGGATGGAACAAAACTTTGCAGGTTCAAATCCATGATTGAATTGCAGGATATACTTGAAGATTGAAGATGAAGACTTAAGCCAAAATGTTTGGCTTGAGGGGGAGCTGTTGGTGTAAATTGCAAGCCTACACATTTGGCTCAAAGTATGCATTAAAGTCTACACATACATGAAGAAGCATAGGAACATATGCTAGTGGTTAATTACCACTTTACATCATTGTAAAAGTCAAATTGACTTAGAATCTTTTGTAATCACCTACCAAAGTGAGTCATGGAAAAAGTAGTTCATTTGATTGAAGGAATATCTCCAAGCATTTAGGAGCTTGATCATAGGGAGCCCAAATTTGAATTTGAATTCAAATCTTTGCTCATTACATATAAAAGTGAACATGAAAAGTCGCGGGTAAAGAGTGATCATTCCCGAGCCTCATTCTACTGATTTTGAGTGTGTGTGAGGTCTATACTATAGCCTATACCTCTCTACACCATTAGGCAATGTTATTCATGCCAATGAGATTGTATACAAGTGTTCATTAATAGATACATTTACATAATTAATCTCTGAGTTCTTTGTTAGTCTACTCAAAAGTCTTTCAGCTTGTCAAGGGCATATCTCGGTCAATTCTTCATCAAATCAAGTGATTCAAGGCTTGTTGAATTCAGCTCACAGTCATCTACATGCTAGCAAAAGTTGAAGTAATTCTATTTAGCCATTTCAGAGAAATCTGCGTCGAGGTGAACTCTGGTCATTTTCTGCTACAATCCTAAAAAGTCGGGGGTATAGTTAAACTTGCTAAATTGATTTCTCATAGCATAGTTTATCTTTTTACATCATTCCACTTGCAAATGGTAGCTTACTAAGCTAATTAAATACCCCTAGAAGGAATTTTATCAATTTCTACTGTGCTGGTCACACTGAGTAAAACATCCAGCAGGTGTCAAGACATAAATAGAAGGTTTTCTTGAGTTTGTGAACTTCAACGTTATCTGATTTGGTTCAATCATTACACACATCACTTCCAAAGTACATAGGCCATTTTTTGGTGCTATTGGAAAGCTAAGAAGGTCTACGTATCAACTCTGAAGCAAAAGAGGGCTGGTACAAAGCAGGTTTAGCAGTACCTACTCAGTCTCTTGAAGCATCCATCCATCTTTCCCAACAATAAAATCATGGCATTACCCACATTTAGTGAGTAGTTTCTGTTTAGATTATGTTATTCTTTTCAAGTCTAGCAACATCTTCCATGTCACAATTGTAGCTTTATGCTTTTTCATGAGAATCCTAAGCTATGAAAAGAAAGCCAAGTGTTACTTGTTGATCATCACACAATCTTCTCAATGCTCAATGCTAGGAGTTCAAAACTAGAAGAGGTGACCAAGGAGGTGGTCAATCTCAAGGAGATCTTGGAGGAGGTGTTCTCTACAGTTGGAGAAAGCTGGATGCGTTTGTATCAGCCAACATATTATGAGTAACAAGTGTACATCTGTCCTCACTTGTTCATCACTAGTTTTTTATGTAGGGAAAATTAGAATTCGGATTTGCTATAATTTCTAAATTATTCATATTCTCCATATTCTCACACACACTTTTCATATCTCTTAGGCACACAATTTCTTGTATCTAGTTCCTATTTCTACCTAGATTCAGATATTGTCACTTTGTACTATATAGATACATTTTAATTTAACATTTGAGTATAAGATAGTGTAGATGAGCATCCTAGCTTTTCGTACACTTTGAAAACTTGCCTATCTCTCTCTATCTCTCACTCATCTTCTTTTTTTAGTATTAAGGTGTGTATGCTAAGGTTCATCTGTTGGAAGATCCTGTAAACCTGTTAAATATTTATATTCAGGCCAACCCTAATTCCAACATTTGGTATCAAAGCATAGTTGACATACACCCTTAACAAGATGAGTGACTATAGACTTGAGAATGAAGGCCAGATTGAGGGCATGTCTAATTCCAATGTGGAGTTTTATGTTGATGAATCTGTTAGAATCTAAAGACTTGTGGAATATTGTCAATGGCACTAGGCCAAGACAAGTCAAAGAAGAGGCTACTTTATCTTCTAGAAGAACCCTTTTCCCTATTTCTACTCAATAGGAGGTTAGTGAAAAAGAAAGAACCACTTCATCATTAGGAGTTAGTGGTACTACTATAAGATTATTTCCTACAATATAAGAGAAATCCAAATGGGATTCAAGGGATGCACTTGCACTTTCATATATTGCTATGGAAGTCAATAGGCATATTATACCCCAGATCAAGTCTTGCAAAACTTCTTTTGAGGCTTGGTCGGAGTTAGAGAATCTCTATCAGAGTAGAAACATTGCTAGGAAAGATCATTTAAGGAAATAGCTAACCAACACAAGGATGAAAGTTGGTGAATCAATTCAGTCACACATTTTGAAGCTCAAAGTTTACGAGATCAGTTACTCATTGTTGGAGTAAACATTTTAGATGAAGAGATGGTAAACACACTTCTAAGCTGACTTCCATCTACATATCGTGCTTTTGTTACTTCTTTATCTCTCTTTACAAGAGATAAAGAACTTTCATTTGAAGAGCTACAATTCCTCTTACTTCAAGATGAAGATCAACAAAAAGTTATGGAAAAGAATGATGAATCCATGTTATCATCATCGAAGGGGAAAAAGAAGAAGGACACAAAGAAGGAGAAGAAGATTCGGAAATCCAACAAGGAACGTTAGTCTTCTAATCCTAAGTCTTCTAGCCATACCCCTAATGCTTCCTCTACACCCAAAGAAAAGTCTTCGACTACATCTGATTCAAGAAAATGAGTATGCCATTACTGTAAGAAACCAAGTCATTTCATAGCAAAATGCAAAACAAGGATTTTTAATGAGAAGAAGAAAGCATTAGGTAATTGCGTTGAAGATGATCCAAAACCTAAATCTTCAAAGGTGGATTCCTATGCATGTGTTACTATTGAAGAGGTAGCTTTTGATCACACAACATTAATTGCAATCTCAGATAGCCCTTAGACTTTTTATTCTGGAGCTACTAAGCATATGACATGTTGCAAAAAGGTATTTTCTTCACTTTGTAACCCTTTAAGTAGAAGAGTGACCATTGCAGATGGTCATGATTTAGATGTTGAAGGTGTTGGAGAAGTAAATGTTAAGTCCATAGCAGGTGGAAATTTCACAATTTCTAATGTTCTTTTATGTTCCGGACATGAAGAAGTATTTGCTCTCTATCTCTACTTTCTTGTCAGATGGTTATAAAGTTTTTTTTAAGAAAGATTTATGTCAAATCCTCTCACCTAATGAGGATGATTTTCTACTTCAAGGTGAAAATGGAAGTGGCATGTTTGTGTTATCCAAATTAAGTCATGCTAGTGTTGTTAGGTCTACTACACCTCACGAGAACATGGAGCTATGGCATCCTAGATTTGATCATACCAGCTACATAGCTCTCAAGCATATCAAAGATCAAAGTATGGTGGAGATTTTTCCTACTTTTTCTTTACCAAATGATGCAAAATCATGTGGAGGATGTCTTGAAGGAAAGCTTCACAAACTACCTTTCAAGATGTTGGAAGTGAGGTAGGCCCTTAGCTCATGTCATAGGTCCATGGTTCCATAGGTCCAGTATATACAACATTAATACCAGCAATCTTCCATATTGACAAAACATGAACATACCACAACTTAATCATACAAATGATGAGACAAAGATAGAGAAAGAATAGACAACATGTGTAAGGTGTTACGTAAGCCATCGCTTACTCATAGTATCATATATACCAATGTTCAATGTACAATGTGGGAGCAAAACTCTCAACCACTCTATGTGATGAGAAATAGATGAATGAGTGAATGTACAATGTAACAAATATATTCAGATGTATGGGCAATAATCTGAATATACATGAGATGTGTGACCTTATAGGTTATAGAAGAGTGAATATGAGTGACTAAAAGAGGAAGGATCAGTGTGAACGGAAATCCTCAAACTCATGTGAACACACCTTCTTAAACACCTCATAAAATATGCATAAAGCATATACGTACTGTTTCTCTTGTACCTATGCCGAATAGGACTCCTCCTGATATGAACGCCACAGCCTCCATAAACTTCAAGTAGTACCTGTGTGCATAAAGAGAATATGTACCTGAATACTTTAACATAAGATGTGAATCTTATGTTAAACTCCATCTAATGTCTTTGAAGTAGCCAGATATCTTCTTGTAGAAGACAATCTTCAACCTAACATCTTCTTGTAGAAGATGATCTTCAAATACGCCATGTAGATGGTTCCATCCAATGTCTTTGAAGTAGCCAGACAGCTTCTTGTAGAAGATAATCTTCAACCTAATATCTTCCTGTGGAAGACAATCTTCAAATACATCTTGTAGATGGGCGATCCTCACCATCAAGCTGCTAATGACCAAGTCTTCTTGCCATGAACAAGAGATAACCTCCTCTCCATGAGGTAGAGTGTGAGCACACTCTTCATCTTCTCCAAGAAGAATCACCAAGAAGAACTCCATAGCTGCTCCTCAACATGCTTCAAGTTAGCACCATGGCTGCCCCATGTGCTAGAAGAAACACCACCTCTACTGAGGTCCAAGCTCTAGAAAGCTTGTGTTGATCCTAGGTGAAGGATGCATACAAGTGAGCCCAAGCACTTGTTATATAGTATTTGGTTGTCCTTGAAAAGCACCACTAAAAGCTTACGTTTGCATAAAGCAAGCGATCAAATCGTAGTGATTAGAACAAGAAAACGCCGTTCGCGAATCCGTTTTTGTCCGCCATAATTTTATGGGAAAAGTTAAAGATAATCTAAAACTCTTTTCGCGTTTCGCGCTGCCGTTCACGGGTATTGAACCCTAGTGGGTTACATGGGAGGATGTTTGCTTATCCACGGCGCCCGTCGTCCTTTCTTGTACAAGGGAGTGAACAGATTCTGTACACATGCTTTAAAGAATGGACAAAATTGACCAATCCTTGACCAATGGGACATTGTTTTCCAACAATCCCCCCTGCAATGTCATATTGGTACAACCTGGACTGAATCTGCAAACTTCATAGGCTGCAAACTATTACAAGCTTCAAATAGCTTGTCACAAGCTTCAAGCTTGTACTCCCGAACTTCAGAACTTTTCTTCAAAAAGTCTTCTTCAAAACTGAATTTGACTTTCCTTCAAAAGAACCTGAACTTGCTGAATATGAACCATAATACTTGAGAAAATATGCAAACTAGATATCCAATAGTGTACACATCAAGCAATCACTGCTTGACAACAAATGTAGCATGTACTGACTCTGAACCTACTATCTCTTGTCTTCAAAAACCTGAAAACATACACTAGGATCCATATATTTGCATTTACCTTCCAAAAAAGGTTTCTCAACGTACTTCTGCTGCGTCAATACACTAAACAAATCAAGAACTGAATCCTGGAACCTGTGACTGTCAACTCACAACTTAGTGTATTATGAACACTGTTGGTTCATCTTTGACTGTACTCAAGTTAAATCAACTCAACTCAATTGAAATATGAGTCAAAAAATCTATGATGTCATAATGTCTTCATCCTTTAAATCCTTCATACCTCTTTCCTTCAGAACTTGGTATAAACATATATGTGCGCACTTCTGAAATATACCTTTCTGAAATATCAAGCTTCTCTTTAATAGAAATCTGGAACCTTCTCCTGAACAGGAACATCCTAACAAGAACTTTCTCCAAACATTCTTCTTCTTCCTTCTTCTTTCAAAGCTGGAACATAAAGAGAACCTGACAAAGGAAATATAGGAATGCCTGAAATAGGAATACCTGTAGGTATGACTCTGCATTCTTTTACATATGGCTTGAAAATAAGTCTTCATGTTTCATCACCCCCTGGATGACTTAACACTAGTATCCAGTATTCTTCAAATATATCAGACTTTATGAAATGTGGAACGTCTTCCTTCTTTCAATAAATCTGATCTTTAGTAATCCATACTTGTATCTGAAACAAAAGTTTAGGATCCATATTTTTCTGTAACATAACAAGTATCTTCTTTTTCTCTGCAACACAAATCTGATAGAATCTGAATCTTTGACTTACTTCTTCGAATGCTAAGAACCTTACCAAACAAAGGATAGACAACTGACTCATAAATGTTCAAGATCATACAAGATCATACAAGATCAATGATCTCTCCTGTGTAGAATCTGCTCTCATCAAACCTTCATGTCTGAATGTTTGATTTGCTACCTGAATGTCTCCAAGTGTCCATGCTTCTCAAAAAGTTGTAAAACTTTTCTTCAAACAAATCCTTTAAGGAATCTGAAATTCCTACTTGAACCATAAGTGGACAAACTTCTCACCTTGAGAACTCCAAAAGCTGCAAGTTGATACTTCATAACTTTCATATTTTACCCGGGTGAAATGTGACAGTACCTGCTTGACTTTCTTTTGGCTAACTCCACTTCTCAATCAAGTGATACGATATGATGGAACACCTTTTGGAATACAAACATGTATCCAAAAATCTAGACAATCATAAAAAGTAGATTCTTCAACTGACTGGTACATCAACAAGTCTGAATTTTTTGAAGTTTTCTGAAAATATTGAATATGAGGTAACCTTTTCCAAACATAAAACCTCAACCCAAGTCTTCAACATCTGCTACAAAAAACTCTTTTACCTCTAGAGTTAGATAAAGAAGAAATATACTTCTCTGCAACTTGTCATGTACCAAGTAGCTCTGTATTGACACTCCAAGAATTCTTTGAGGGAACATATAAGCTGCCTGCTTAAAAGCTTCAACTAAAACATAACTCATACATATATGAGTTAAAACATATATCTGCTGCTTTTCTTTCTCTCAATGCAATTCTTTGTCAAATCTACTAAATCATGACCAAGTGTAATGCAAAACAAGAAACTGCTTCTTCTTTAAACAGGATGTTCTCGTAGACTTGTCTTTGGATGTAGAGGATAAAATAGGAAAAGTATATGGAAAATATATGAGAAAAGGAAGCCTTACTTTTCTTTTGGAAATGATGGACTTTCTTCTTCTGTATCTTTCTTCCACCTGATGATGTCAACATTTTCAAAATTCTCTTCCATACCTTTTGTTCTCTTCATCTTGAAGTAGCAAACACTCTTGACCTCTTCAAATGAACTTTTCTCTTCCTTTAGTGTAAGAGTAAGAGATAAAACAAACATGGTATATAAATGGAAGTGAATATAGAAACATGTTTTACCATCTCCTCATATCTCTGAATCAAAATTCTGCTTCAAATGTCTGAATCGACTAAATTCACCAATCGTTGTCTGAATGATGAATTGCCCTTCTAGAGTTACCTTCTCTAGATACATTTGTACCTTGATATTCAACCAACTTACAACAGAAAATTGGCTGAAAAAACTCATCTCATCTCTGCACTTGTCTTCTTAGATGAACTTTCTTGCCATGAAAGAGATCTCTCAAAACTTTCTAGAAAAACCTCTAGATACCTGTTTTGATGTAGCCTTTAACTTTCAAATGATGAAAGCGTATAAAAGCACTCCTTGAATTTCTTCAAATCTCTTCATAACTGCTCTTCTAAGATATGACCTGCAAATGATAATCTGATAGTAGAAAGTGATACCTGTGATTTGATGTTGATCTGATTTCTTCATTTTCTCTAAACCATTGTTCTTCCTTGAATTTGAAGTAGTCTTCTCTTCATCAAGTCTGGGTCTTCAAACAATACTTTTGTAAAGTATTTGCATACTCTTCAAAAATATTCGGCTGCTAACAGATCATCAACTTCATACTCCACACTGATGAATGTAACTGAAGTGTCTAATTCTCAAATCTCTACTCATCTAGATTAAGTGTGTATGTCAAATGTCAAATATTAGAAGATGCCTTTAAATTATATGTTGTAAATCTGGAATTCTAGGAACCTGGGATATGAATGAGCCTTAATGCATTGATGCCAAAGATCTAAAGTTCTGTAACCAAAACCTTAGTGCTCTGATAACAAATGTTGGAAGTGAGGTAGGCCCTTAGCTCATGTCATAGGTCCATGGTTCCATAGGTCCAGTATATACAACATTAATACCAACAATCTTCCATATTGACAAAACATGAACATACCACAACTTAATCATACAAATGATGAGACAAAGATAGAGAAAGAATAGACAACATGTGTAAGGTGTTACGTAAGCCATCGCTTACTCATAGTATCATATATACCAATGTTCAATGTACAATGTGGGAGCAAAACTCTCAACCACTCTATGTGATGAGAAATAGATGAATGAGTGAATGTACAATGTAACAAACATATTCAGATGTATGGGCAATAATCTGAATATACATGAGATGTGTGACCTTATAGGTTATAGAAGAGTGAATATGAGTGACTGAAAGAGGAAGGATCAGTGTGAACGGAAATCCTCAAACTCATGTGAACACACCTTCTTAAACACCTCATAAAATATGCATAAAGCATATACGTACTGTTTCTCTTGTACCTATGCCGAATAGGACTCCTCCTGATATGAACGCCACAGCCTCCATAAACTTCAAGTAGTACCTGTGTGCATAAAGCGAATATGTACCTGAATACTTTAACATAAGATGTGAATCTTATGTTAAACTCCATCTAATGTCTTTGAAGTAGTCAGATATCTTCTTGTAGAAGACAATCTTCAACCTAACATCTTCTTGTAGAAGATGATCTTCAAATACGCCATGTAGATGGTCCCATCCAATGTCTTTGAAGTAGCCAGACAGCTTCTTGTAGAAGATAATCTTCAACCTAATATCTTCCTGTGGAAGACAATCTTCAAATACATCTTGTAGATGGGCGATCCTCACCATCAAGCTGCTAATGACCAAGTCTTCTTGCCATGAACAAGAGATAACGTCCTCTCCATGAGGTAGAGTGTGAGCACACTCTTCATCTTCTCCAAGAAGAATCACCAAGAAGAACTCCATAGCTGCTCCTCAACATGCTTCAAGTTAGCACCATGGCTGCCCCATGTGCTAGAAGAAACACCACCTCTACTGAGGTCCAAGCTCTAGAAAGCTTGTGTTGATCCTAGGTGAAGGATGCATACAAGTGAGCCCAAGCACTTGTTATATAGTATTTGGTTGTCCTTGAAAAGCACCACTAAAAGCTTACGTTCACATAAAGCAAGCGATCAAATCATAGTGATTAGAACAAGAAAACGCCGTTCGCGAATCCGTTTTTGTCCGCCATAATTTTATGGGAAAAGTTAAAGATAATCTAAAACTCTTCTCGCGTTTCGCGCTGCCGTTCACGGGTATTGAACCCTGGTGGGTTACATGGGAGGATGTTTGCTTATCCACGACGCCCGTCGTCCTTTCTTGTACAAGGGAGTGAACAGATTCTGTACACATGCTTTAAAGAATGGACAATTGACCAATCCTTGACCAATGGGACATTGTTTTCCAACACAAGAAGCATGGATATATCACAGTCACAAGGAAGTTGCAAATCATACATTCAGATGTGAATGGTCCAATGAGAGTATATTCGATTCAAGGTTTCGGGTACTTTGTTATTTTTATTGATGATTTCTCAAGATATTTGTGTATTTTATGATCTTAAAGTGAAGTCAGAGGTTTTTCCTACTCTTAAGAAATTCTTAGCTATGGTTGGAAATGAAAGTGAGTCAAAGATCCAGATTTTGAGAAGTGATGGAGGAGGAGAATACATCTCTAAAGAATTTAACTCTTTTCTTGAAGACAAAGGTATCTCTCATCAACTCACTATTGCTTACACATGAGAACAGAATGGTGTTGTAGAGAGAAAGAATAAGATACTTGTTGAGATGATGCATAGTATGATGTCATCCAAAAAGGTTTCTCCCAAGTTTTGGTTTGATATAGTACATACATCTAATCACATTTTGAATAGTTCTTCCACAAAAGCTTTAAAGGCCATTACACTGGATGAAGTTTATTTTGGGAACAAACCCAATGTGAGTTACTTCAAAGTTTTTTGTCCCCCAACTTATGTGCACATTGAGAAGAAAGATCGTGGTAAGCTTGATGTAAAAGCCATTAAAGCCGTTCTTGTTGGTTATGCAATTGAAAGAAAAGGATACAGATTCTATGTTCTAGATATAGGTGATATCGTACTCTCACGCAATGCATATATTTTAGAAAGTGAGATTTATGATAAGAAGGAAGAGATTCCAGAATTCATAAAAGCAGATGACTATGCATTTTTCAAAAGGATTTTGGATTCTTACATTCATCCATACAAGGGGGTGATAAACTCACTCAAACCCCAAGAGATGCGAGTGAAGAGAGAGTTACATTACCTACATCTGTACCTAGTCCATCATCATCAGTACCTCTTCAATTTCTGATTTATGAAGTTGAAAAAGGTTCAAGAGTTCCAGAAGAAAGAGATACTAAAGAACTAGAAAGGATACCACCACTTTTCAAGGATACACCAAAGTGGTCATATCAAATTTGGAAGGATAGTGGTATAAAGGATTACAATGGAAGAACTAGAAGGCAAACAAGGAGACAGCAAATAGATTAGGTGAATTATGTAGAACATTTTGAGATTCATGATATTTTACCTCTTACTTGAGTTGAGAATGAATCACCTAGTGTTTAAGATGCACTAGAAAGTGATATGATTATCACAGGCCCCAAAGATTCAGATCTTCAGTTGTGTAAACATTGATGTAAATGACTTAGGTATTTTAAATTATTATCTTGGGATTGAGTTCATGTACAAAGATGAGTGTATCTACATGACACATCAGAAATACATTGACAGATTATTGTAAAGGTTTGAGATGATAGATTCCAAACCTATACCTATGGATGTCAACATGTCATTATAATTAGAAGCAGATTCAGAACCATTTGATGCTACATTATATAGTCAAGTAGTTGGGTTGTTATATCTATTTAATACATGTTTGGACATTCAATTTGTAGTTTCTCAAGTATCCAAGTTCATGCATAACTAGCTCAAGATTCAATGGAAAACAGTCAAGAGATATATTTCCAGAGAGTCACAGTAACTTTTGTAGGTTATTTAACCTTGTACCATTGTGACATTGAAGAGGGGATTGTTGGAAGAAATGTCCAAACAATGGTCCAATTCTAAAGCATAAGAAACATCTTTTATAGCATTCTATAACAAGTTGTCGAGTGGTATTGTGGACTAAGTCGAACACGTTCCAAACAGGTGACACAAGTTCAAATCCTGCCAGCAACATATCATGAAGTTGTCTTTTATGTGGATGTTTTTTGGAAATAAAATTGTGGTGCTACCCAAATATAGAAAGTAGTTTCTTTTTAGATTATGCATATGTTTTTCAAGTTTGGCGACATCTTCCGTGTCACAATTGTATCTTTATGCTTTTTCATAAGAGCCATAAGCTATAAAAAGAGAGCCAAGTGTTGTATAATTACATGGGTCTAAGGGGTAGAACCCTTGGGTTTCTAGGTGTGAAAACCTTTGGATTTATGGTTTATTTACCTCTTTTAGATGGGTCTTGAACCTTAGGACTAATTCTCTAAGGTTGAGTACCTTAGGCTTAATTGGAAGCTTCTCCTAGCCACTTGGCTTGTACATGAGAGCTTGGAGAATCTTCTTTTAGAAGCCATGTGATTTCATGTGATATCCTAAGCTTGGAAACCATGTGAACACCTTAGGGACCCATGTGATGGAAGGTACACATGTCTTCTTAAGAAGGACTTACGCCCTTGGTCTTGGAGCTATATATTGGAGGGGTTGGTTGGGTGGAAAGACATTTCTCTTCCTAGTGTGTGGCCTTGCTAGTTAGACTTCTTAGTTCATTTGTGTGGAGGCTATGGAGTCCTTCCACAACAGTGGTACCAGAGCTAAGGTTTTATTCTCTTAGAAATCTTAGGCGGAGAACTTTTCTCGGATATGTAAGTCAGCCACGAGATGCGTTTTGGAGCCGAACAACATCCGATGATGTATATGAGAGCACTCGGTGATGTAAGCAAAATTGTGCTCAAACATCATAGTCCAGGAACCAACCTCTCTCACATTTAATGCTCTATGAGCGGTTGTGAGTTTCTCTATTAAAGGCGTGCGGCCAGCAAGAAGATGCCCACGAAGATCCGTAAGCAGCACTCTCTCTTGCTCTCTTTGAGTTGAAGAAAAGTGAGGTTTGTAGCCCCTCTTAAAGACCGTAGACGGCTGTTCTACATCGTATGTGGAATTATCGCCCACCTATGCACCCATGTGTGAGCCTCCCAGCTGGGTCTACTCTCTTGTGAGTTGAAAGGAACGCAGCATGAAAGCCTCCTTGAGTTCTTAGCCTAGCGGGGAATCACACGGCTCTCCCTCCTCTCCTTCAGATTCGGGCTGTTTTGGAAATGACTCTCAAGTTTCTTTTCTTTAGGCATTAACCTTCGTGAAGCTAAACTCTTTGACAACCGTTATACCCATCTAATAACCAAGGGAAGCAAGGTAATGAGTGATGCTTGGATAAAGCATGACCAATGGACGATGAAGAATTCATGGAGTCTCTTCTTCACATGGGCATTTAGGGAAGTTTTTTTTATCATTGTCTCTTTTATTCTTTGTATATTCTGTTTCCCTACTTTATGAGTAAGTACATTTGGCATTATCTTTTTTTGGACCCTTTCATATGATAGACTACCCACGTGAATGCCTACAATAGCTCATGCACATATGATTAGGCATGGTCGAGTATGTATAGCTATATTTTGAGTTCTTTTCTTTTAAACTACCTACTCAATAGTTGTGTGCAAGGGTACGAGCATAGAGAAAGTGTCTCCTCATAAATTTCAAGGCCATGCATATTTTTGTTTTATGGCATATGAAATTATTGAGAACTTTTCATACACAGAGGACAATTTTTATGATTATCACTAGCACATGCATGTTTAAGAACATCAGTTTATTTGAAAAATTTATTTTTCAAAAGCAAATGAAGCATGCACATAGCCATGCATGAAGATTTCACCCTTTGGTATGCATGATATATGCATGATATCGGCATGAAGTCAAATTTGGCACTCAAGTATAAGAAGCCCAAGAAGGACTTCAACGATGGACGAGATGGGAGTTGTACCCAAGACCGGTGGCCCAAGCCTGCTTCATCACCGTAAGAACACTAAAGTAAAGTCAAAGGATGGATGAAGCTTAATTTTCAGGTATGTATTTGCACACCTTTCTTTTCCTTGAAGACTAAAGAGCATACAATGCATGTCATAATAGACATGAATTTGAAAAAGGATGCATAGGTTGAGGTGGCCTTATTTGTCTGGTCACATACATAACTAGTTATGGAAATGATTGGCAATATGCATCAACTCATATGGTTTTGGAAAAGAAAGATTGGTTGTGTATAATGATGGTCATGATTTGTGTATTCATTATGGCAATTCATATGCACAGAAAGAAAGATGCATGAAAGTTTTGCACCATCCTTTGAATGAACAAAGTTCCAAATTGGAAATTTTGCATGTTTTAAGGAGGGGTTCAACTTCTGAACCTTATACACGCAACGCCTTTTCCAAAAAAGGTGTAAATGTTTTGGCATACACTAAAGTATGCATTTGGAATATATTAAATGGGTTTTTGAGTAGAGAGGCAAATTAAAATTAAGCTTAAGTAGGATTTAATTTTATTAGTTTCTAGGAAGAATGGTGATGAGGCCAATAGGCCACTATAAACCATTTAATTCCTTTAAGTTTGATTTAGAAATTAAGATCCTAACTTCTTGAAATACCTTAAGCTTAAAATCCCTCTTATGGAAGTTTAAATTCCATAAAAGAGCATGGCATGCCTGATCAGCAAGGCCATAGATTTAAGGTAGTAATACAAAAAATTTTCTCTCTTAAAACCACGATAAAATGGTGGTAACTTAGAGCACTATCTTCTCAAAGATCTAAGGAAGAGAAAAATATGGTATAACAGAATCTTAGTTTTGGAAGATGAAAGTATTAGTGCTCTTGTTCAAGAAAGTTCTTTATTTAAAAGAACTACAGAACTATTTGGAGCTTTACATTATTCTTCCAAGCAAATGCAAGGCATGAAGAGAAGGTAAAACTCAAGGGTTATAATAAACCCTAAGTACCATTTTCTAATGTCCTAGAAATAAAGGATTCTAGAGTGAATGGAATTACCATCTACTTCAACATAGAGATTTGATTGGCAAAGTCAATTATTCTCAGATACTCATTATGTCATAAGAGATAATGTCTAGTTGAGATTTAAACTAGCTCTATTATCAAGTGACATAAAAGGGATATTTTGTAGTATATCTGAATCAAGGAATAATTGAAAAAGTCAAGTTAAGACTAGTCTTGTCAAATTGAAATTAGAACTAAGATTTGGTAAGTTAAAATTTTCATGAGCACCAAAACATGCTATGGAAATTACACTTACAAGTCCAATAAGTAATAGATCTTACTTGAATTAGAAGAAGGTTTGATCCCGAAACTCAAGCTACAGTTACCTTTACTTAAGTGGAAGTGTAAGTCAGATGGTATGGGACATCTAGGCTTACACTACCATTAAAGTAAAGTTGGTGGTATGGGACATCGAATTTGTGAATAATCTCAACTTGAACTTTGGGACTTTTGTTCTGTAAGCTTTCTATTGAAAGAGCATGATTTTCAATATACCATTAGGCAATTTTCGAGGACAAAAACTCTTAAGGAGGGGAGAAAGTTCCCAAGAACTTGTATCTTATTTCTTAAAAAGAGAAAATAAGGTTTTGTAAGGTAAAAGATATGCAAGAAATAGATGAAGTTGGAGTACTTCCTTGTATGCTGGTACTTCATACTTCTTTCATTACGTCTTCCAACCTAGATGAAGTTCTCAAGGTTTTGGAATTTTTAAAGAACCTCAACAAAAGAGAACACTTTCATACACCATAAGGATTGTAAGAATATTTAGTGGGTTAGGAAAAGAAGTTGGATGAGCCCTAAAGCATAATCCTAAAAGTATCTTGATGCTTCATGGGGATAACATTACATATGTTATGGAAGTTCCAATAATATAGACCTAAGGAATATGGCTTCCTGTATGAAGCATAATAGCTAGATCCCCAAGTAAAACCCATGGGTAAAGCATTGAACATGAAGAGGATCTATTGGGGAAAGACCTAGTCTTATCTCTTATTTTGGCAAAAGAAGAAAAGAAGAGCCAAAAGGCCCAAGTAGAGTAAAGATCAAGTCAAACTTAAAGTTTGATAAGATAAGTCACACCACATAAAATGGTTAACCAAATATTTTGAGTATGATTAGTAGTGGTGTATCTAAGCACCTTAGTCCTTGCTCTCATAAATTTGGTACCATAGTATGAAGGGCATTTAAAAGGAGAGAAAAGGTGAGAAGGTATAAAGACATATTTATGTGGATTGGATGAAGAACCTACTAGTATGGGACAGTGGGGACTGATTCCCATTGAGTACTTTTTCTTGATGGCTAGAAGAAAAAGGGACTCATGATCCAAAGGAATACATCAGGAAGACAATGTCTAGGAATAGGCATCTTCTTCAAGAATCCTCTCAAAAGGAAGAAGAATTCTTCCAAAAAGATACGAAAAGATCTATTTCTTATAGAGAGTTAGAAATAAAGGGAGGATCAACTTCTTTGAGTTTGAAGGTAAACTCCAAAGGATGAAGCTCTAAAAGTTTCATCCAAAAGCGTAACTTGAAATTCAAGAAACATAAAGATGACCTTAGGCCAAGCTTGAAAGAAATCTCAAAAAGATCATCTTTTTCATACTTGATAAATCAAGTTAACTAAAGAATAGGAAAGATCTAATTAAGATGTCAACATAGGACATCTTTAATCGATCTAGAATATAAGGGAGAGAACTCTGGAAGGATCAAGAAGACCTTTAAGGTTTGAGATCCAACTAAAAATCCGTAAGGATTAAGCAGTGAAGAAATGATTGGAATAATCTATTTCTACTTATGACCTTAAAGATAACACGATCTTTTACACTATGAGTTCCCATCTTGGGACGTAGTTATAAAGATCTTAATCTTTTTGGAAGAACAAGTAAAATAGGTTTCAATCAATTGGACTCTACAATAGTTAGATTAATCCCTATGGATTCTAGTCCCTTAAAGTGGATTCTTAGAACTACGTAAAGTTTTGAAAGAACATTGCATCCACTTTTGGTAAGCTATTCAAATTCTCTCTGAAGATAAAGAGGATGTTATATCCTTGTAAAAACTAGATAATCCACCTTTACCATTCTATTGGTTAGGTAGGGGTTATATAATAAAATTCCCCTCTATTTAGATTTATTGGAGGTGAATTGCAAACACGAAAATCCACCCATTTCACTAAAAGAGAGTGATTTGGGCAGGGATTATGTAAGATTCATCTTCCTTTTAGAACAAGTTGGATTCTAACTTAAGAGATGAATATGATAAGGAAACCTTAAGTAGCATTCATCTATTTTGCTAGGTCCATGCACAAGTGGTGCAAAGCCATGGACCAAGGTAGTAATTTAGCTAAAGTCACTTTGTATCCACCTAATTCACATGTTTGAGATATGGTGAGCCACATGAACATGGCTTAAACAAGGAAATAGGCAAAGATGTTCTCTTTCACCCTTTTCATTCTTTCCATACTTTGCATTCGACTTGGTTCTTTTTCATATGCAAACTAGATGGAACTTTGAATGATTGGGGCAAGGAATTAGACTAAACCTAGATTCTCCTCTTTTAAGATTCAGTTGGGGTAGAACTCCCCTTTTGAATTAAGAGGCAAACTTAGAGAGATGAAAGCCATGATGCTTGAGATTGATCATGGAGGAGGGGGGAATACCCCAAGGTATATATCTCCACTCATTTCCGAGGATGGAAATGCTTTTAAGGGGGGGAGAATGTTGTATAATTACATGGGTCTAAGGGGTAGAACCCTTGGGTTTCTAGGTGTGAAACCCTTTGGATGTATGGTTTATTTACCTCTTTTAGATGGGTCTTGAACCTTAGGACTAATTCTTTAAGGTTGAGTACCTTAGGCTTAATTGGAAGCTTCTCCTAGCCACTTGGCTTGTACGTGAGATCTTGGAGAGTCTTCTTTTAGAAGCCATGTGATTTCATGTGATATCCTAAGCTTGGAAACCATGTGAACACCTTAGGGACCCATGTGATGGAAGGTACACATGTCCTCTTAAGAAGGACTTACCCCCTTGGTCTTGGAGCTATATATTGGAGGGGTTGGTTGGGTGGAAAGACATCTCTCTTCCTAGTGTGTGGCCTTGCTAGTTAGACTTCTTAGTTCATTTGTGTGGAGGCTATGGAGTCCTTCCACAACACAAAGCCTCACTTGTTGATCATCAAAAAATCTTCTCAAAGCTCAATGCTAGGAGCTCAAGATTGGAGGAGGTGATCAAGGAGGTGTTCAATCTCAAGGAGATCTTGGTGGAGGTGTGCTCTACATCTAGAGACATCTGGAAGAGTTTGTATTAGCCAACATATTGTGAGTAACAAGTCCACATCTATACTCACTTGTTCATTCACTAGTTTCTTATTCAGGGATAGTCATTATTGGGGCTTGCTATAAAATAGTTCTAAATTGTTCATATTCTCCATATTCTCTCTCTCTCTCTCTCTCACACACACATACTTTTCATACCTCTTAGGCACACAATTTCTTGTAAATAGTTCCTATTTGCACGTAGATTTAGATATTGTCAATTTGTATCATATACACACATTGTAATTCAACATTTGAATATAAGATAGTGTAGGTGAGCCTCCTAGCTTACCATACACTTTGAGAACTTGTCTATTTCTCTCTTTTTCTCACTCACTTTCTTTTTGGGTATCAAGGTGTGTATGCTAAGGTTCATGTGTTGGAAGATCTTGTAAGCCTGTGAAATATTGTTATTGAGGCCCACCCCACTTCCAACATCTATGTGTGTAAAAAAAATCGCTATCATGGAAAAGTTGAGCAAGAGATACTTGTGGAAAGACTAGTGCATCAACATCTACATGCAATACTTGGAAAGTACCCATAAGATTGGGAAGTGGTTGTACTTCGATCAAAATAGAAAGAAATATATCTCAAACAAATAAAATCATATTTAAATAGTTCAAAAATATATTCAATGCTATAAAACATTCAATATTGTAGAGTAATACTTACAATTCATAGGATATCTCATTCTAATAGAGCTTTCGAGTTTCATAGTTGCCATTGTAAAAACATGTTGTACAATAGCAACCATCCCATTGTCTTTGTGCTTCTTTAAGCCAAGTAGCTTTTCCCATGAAGGTCCAAGTTTCCACGATCTTTAACTTGATGAGGCCCAACTCTAGAGGGTTTCATGTACACCCATGCACCTTTGGAGTACTCATGTGATAGCCATTGTCCATCTATAGCTTTGATATTGTGACATCTCAATGTGAGGACTTCATCTTTTGGTTGCCTAGAAGCTTTAGATGTTGCCATTGAAGTTGAAAGTCTTGAAGGTACAATAGTAATTTGAGATATGAGATGTAGATAGCTTGGAATCTAGAAACAGGAGCTTCAATGGTGTGCTACAGAAAGAAAGTAGTGGAAAAGATGACTTTTTAGGACCTAGGTATGAAAATGTGAGGTTTACGAGGAAAATAACTCTTTATTTAGTTTTTTGGAAGAAAAAATATTTTTTTAAGCCCAAAAGATGTATGAATTTTGAATTTGGGATAAAAAAGAGTACTATTGAACCTAAAAAGCAATGAGGGGTCCATTTTTAGGTGTTATGATGAGATTTTTAACTTTTTAAAAGTTTTGAATTTTTGGATCTAGCCAAATTATGAGATTCCTTCTCTCTATAGAGGTAGCTCATTAAATAAGGGAGAAATATGTCCCCTTTACCCCCTTCAACCTAGTATTTTATAAGGTATACATTGTAGCCACCACCTTCTTTTGGTTGGTCCATCACTAATTACTCCTTAATCTAAAAGGCCCATGTAGGGTCCATTTTTTCCCCTAATGTTATGCGAGGGAAGCGAGCACCTACCCACCCACCCAAGGCTTATGACTAAGGTGGCAACCAAAGCTAAATCTTGGCATACCTTGTCATCCAAGTCAACGAAATCACCGTTGTGCCGTTGGTTGCATGCAAGGGAGGAACTCAATGATCAAGGAAGACGGAGGTTCTCAGGACTTCCCTGGAGGTCACCCATCCTAGTTTGGTCCCCTAGAGCTCCCTTAACGCACATATCTTTTGCCACTAAGCTACACCTTGTGGTGCTTGAGGAAGGGGAAAGATTAAGGTTTACATTACCTTGAACATGTTTTTGGCCCTCAAAGCTTCACTCTTTGTTTTCAAAGCCTATTTTGAAGCATATTTTGGGTGATTTTTGGAGCCATTTTGGAGTAGTTTCATGCATAGGTCTCTTTATATAGGTTCAAGAACATCAAGAAGAGTGTTCTTTGTACTTCAACAACAACAAGTATTCAAATTTGGGGCTATGTTTTCAGCCACACTAGTAAATCTACAGGTTTCTTGAAAGGTTTTCTATTGTGGTGGGGGCAGCCACCTCAAGTTTATGCAAGTTTTTTGAGCCTAAAGAATAGAGTTGGAAAACACTTAGGGGTGTTGTTGGCTAGTGTTTGGGCTGTGAATTCAGCTTTTCGATGCCATTTTAATGCATATATTGAGCACATACACACTGTGTATGCTTCTATGGATACCATTATGTACGTTCATATGGTCATTGATATAGCGGTTACGTCTTTTTTCATAAAGCCTTTTTACGTTTGATAAAAAGGGTCATAGTGAGATTTTCTTAACTACGAGACACTGAGATGTTTGGCTCTCTTCGATGATGTAGTTGGAAGACTTACCTACCCTCACCATAGGATATGTATGTTAGTTGTTCATAGGTGCTCCCTAAGCCTAGTTGGCTTCTTTCAGGTAACTAATTATATGCAGTGGAGTCAGTGAGTCACTATGCAGGTTTCCATGTGAGTACTTGTAGTTTTATGAGATTTGATACTGATCATATGCTCATTTTGCAGAGGACACTCTGGCAAAAATTTTTATAGATTTTTTTGTTTTGAGAACTATATAGTGGTCAATTTACAACTTGATACACTTATTGATGTGAGCACATTCACTGTCACATAATTCTTTTGGTTGGTCATTATTGTTCGTTAATCCATTTTTCTTGGGATACTCTTGATTTTTCTAAGAATATGATACCTGCTATCTCTTGGAGATCTTGTCATCAAGAATATACAATTGTTTTCACCACACAAGTAGAGTATGTTGCAGAAAGTGAGGCATGTAAGGAAGCATTGTGGCTTTCTCGTCTTTCTTGTGATATGGGTCCACCTCAGCATCTACCTTGTTTGCTCAATGATAGTTAAAGTCCCATTGCCTTGGCGAAGAATCTGTTTTATCATGCAAAGAGTAAGCAGATTGAGGTGCAGCATCACTTCATTAGAGATTCCTTAGCCATTGAGCGCATTATTCTTTAGAAGTTTCATACTCGAGATAATGTTGCAGATGCTTTGACTAAAGCTCTACCACATGATAGCTTTCAACATTGTTATCGCTTGATGGGGAATAATTGATTCGTGATCTTACACATTTACTTGTATATTGTGTAAGATGCCCATCAATGGGAGGTATAATTTGTATACTTACACTCATGTATTTTTTATCATTATTTATTTTTCTTCCATAGTCACTTTGGCCATATTGACCTTTAGTGGGAGATTGTGACCATTAGTACACATGTGAAAGGTGTCACAAGGAAGGAGATAAGGAAGAGACAACACACATACACTCATACTCAAAGAGGAGCACACACATAGATCGAGGCAAGGCAGAATAATCTTCTTCTTCTATTACATAAAAGGAGTATACAAGAACGACCTAAAACAACAATACAATAAGTGCAATATATAATGAACAATATATAAGGAAAGTCCTAACGTTCACAAATGAGTGAGCCAGCAAGAAAAAAATGTGTCATCACTCTCTGTAGATAAATCTAGTAAAGCTCAATGAAGTATCCGTGACATATACTGGCATGACCACTATACATGTCAGAGAAATGAAAGTGATAGGTGTCATCCTAGATCATCACATGTTGATCTTGATATTGCAATGCTCCCCCTCAAGCTCAACATCATGTCCTCTAATCCAAATATCTTTCGAAACTTCTTTAACTTCTCTGCTCCAAGTTCTTTAGTATAAATATCCGCAACCTGCTCATCTATCCTTACATAAACAAGATCAATAGCACCTGCTTGTACCTTCTCTCTGATGAAGTGATAATGTACCTTGATGTGCTTTTTTCTAGCATGACAAATAGGATTCCATGGGAACTGAATGCTGCTTAGGTTATCACAATAGATGGTGATATGCTGTGGCAATTCGACACTTAAATCTGCAAGTAGCATCTCTAGTCATGATGCCTCATATGTTGCCATTGCATCACCTCTATACTCAGCCTCTCTACTTGACAAAGCAACAGTCTACTGGCCCAATCTGCATTGCTATATCCAGGCACTTATAAATCTACACTAGCTTCATAAAACAATGCATAATCCAATTTGCACTCACATGACATAGATTGCACCTCAAAGCATCTAAGTATGGCTTCCTGGGAACCTGCATAAATTGACTTTCAAGTCCAATAGTGTAGCTTAGATCAAGCCTTGTAATTGTGACATATATCAAACTTCCCATAATTTTCTTGTACATAGTGGCATTTTCCAATGCTTCACCTGATGTAGTATCCAACTTCAAATTCTGATCTAATGGCATAAAAATTGGCTTACAATCAGCCATACCATACTTTTGCAGCATACTCAAGGCATATTGCCTTTGTGACATCCATACACCTGTTTTTGTATGTATAAACTCAATGCCCAAGAAGTAGCACATCACATCAAGATCTTTCATATCAAATTCCTGCATGAGGAGTTTCTTTACCTCTTTAATGCTTTCTTCATTATCACCACCTATAATCAAGTCATTAACATAAATAGCCACAATCCTGATGCCATCATCGCCCTTCCTTGCATATAATGAATCATCTGCATTACACATAGAAAATCCAATGGTGGTTAAGTAGTCTGCAATCCTTACATGCCAAGCAGGAGGGGCTTGCTGAAGTCCATACAAATCCTTTTGCAACCTGCAAACATATTCTAGGTGCTTTGGATCTTCATATTTTGTCATTGGTCCATGTATACTTCTTCCTACAACTCACCATGTAGGAAAGCATTCTGCACATCCATCTGGTGCAAAGTCCATCCTTTTGTTATAGCTACTACAACAACTATTCTAAAAGTAGAAATTTTACCTGAAGGACTAAACGTTTCCTCATAATCAATGTCATATGTTTGTGCATATCCTTTTGCTACCAACCGTGCTTTGTACTTGCTTATGCTACCATCAGCATTGTGCTTTACCTTGTAAACCCACTTGCAGCCTATGGTTTTCTTTCCTTGCAAAAATGGAACTAGCTTCCATGTATTGTTTCCATAAAGTGCAGCCATCTCCTCATCCATAGCTTTTTCCCAATTTGCATTTCCAATTGCATCTTCAAAACAAGAAGGTTCAACATCTTGTATTACCATTGTCATGTACGCACAATGAAGAGCCATGTAATTGCCATATGTCAATCGTTGCACTGAATTCTGCATCCTCCCAGATCTTCTTGGTCTTGGATCACTTCTCCTTGTATCATCTGCATGTGCCTTTCTCACTCTTGGAGTCTTCACAAAGGGCAATCCAAGTTCCTCATCAAGGCTCTTTTCTGAATCGCTTGAATCTCCATAAATGTCTTCAAAACTTGTAGATGTATTAGTACAAGAAAAAAGCTTTTCTTTACCTTTCTTGGATGTATTTGATGAATTTGTTGGACTAAAAGTTCCATGCAATCTTCCACTCCATGGATTTGAATTGGAACTATTGCTTTGTGATGCATCCGGTCCTCTCAGAACTTGAGATTCTGCACTTGATTTTTTAGCATTTTCTTTGTCATTTGGTTCAAGATTAGGTCCATCTTTGGCATCTACATAGAAGCTTGACATTTCATCAAACACCACATCTCTACTTACCTTCACCTATCATATGAGTGGGTTATGACATTTATATCCCTTTTGCTCAAGGGAGTATCCAATGAAGATACATTATTCTACTTTTGGATGAAGCTTCATCCTCAATTCATATAGGGAACATGTACATATGCAATATAGCCAAAAACTTTCATATGTTATAAGTTTGGCTTTTTACCTGTGAACTTATCTTCACGTATAAGTTGATGTACAACAATCGTCAAAGTTCTATTCATGATGTATACAACACGGTGCATAGCTTTTGCCCAATAAGAATGAGGCATATTCTTCTCAACCATCAAGGATCTTCCTATTTCTGTAATATATCTATTTTTGGGTTCAATAATGCCATTCTGTTGTGGTGTGTACCTGCATGAAAACTGACATCCAATTCCATGACTTTTAAGAAATTTGCTGAACTCATTTGACATAACCTTAAAATTTTGGAAGTGAGTGAAGACCTCACTCTTCTCTTTCACAAAATAAACACATACTTTTTGTGTATGGTCATCAATGAAAATAACATAAAACCTACAACCGCCCATAGATGTGGTCTTTGAAGGACCCCAAACAACTGTATGTGCTATTTCTAGCACGTTCTCGGTAACATGCTTGTCATGTGGAAATGTTGCTCTTGATTGTTTACCAAATTGACATGCTGCACATATCTTTTACATTTTTGTAACTTTGAAATTTGGTAGTCCATTGACAATCTCCTTTGACTGCATCAATTTCACCCTCTACAAGTTTGCATGTCCAATTCATTTGTGCCATATCTCTATATCAGCAATAACTAGCACATCCTTGATGGAGAGTGTTAATCTCCAAAAGAACAAGCTACTCTTGTAGTTAGAGCACCTCTATAACAAGAGTAACTCAAATCTTCACCAATTTTAGAGAATCAATAATCAATTATAAAGATTTTGAAAAATCTGTAAAGAAGATGACTTCACAGAAAGTCTGTTGCACATATCTTTCTCATTAACTCATCAATTGTGTAAACTTTTTGATGCACAAGGTGTCGCCTATAGTTTGCACACCTTCTCCAAGTTAAATCACTCCAAAAGATTCAGTAGATCTTGAGAAATGACCTCAACAAGTTACCCTATGTCTAAAACTGCTCTTCTGAGAAGCCGATTCAGACACCTATAACTTCTAACACTTGGTTCTCTCAATCTAGAACTCGTTTATGCAAATGCTTTTAGCCATAGATGGCTTACCTTCTAACTTAAATTTTGACTCCTTACTCATGCAAAACTTTAACCTGTGCACTGAGAAATGATCAAATCATTGACCATCGAGATTGCGCCTGTTTCAGGAACCAGTGAACATTTCTTCACATATGAATGTTCCTACTCATAATTCTCACAACCTGTTTACAATTAGGCTCTCAAACTTTAACCATAGACTCATAGACTATGGAATTAGACATCTCCAAAAGGATTTTTGAAATGATCAAGCACAGAAGGAGAATACACAGAAACATCGGGTGCAATTTTCTTCCATTCCTGAAGGAATTTACAACTGAGTGATGAGATAGACTATTACTCACTTCTAAGATGTCTAATGACTCATACAACTCTTGATTTATTTATTCACATGCTTTCTCATATTTGCCCCGACTTTTTTACTTGTATATATAGGAAAATATTTACAATATCATGACTATACAAAAGTATAAGTGAACTATCTCTAAATTAATATACATATGTATACACATCTTCATCTTCTGAATATACACTTCCTTCATGCTTCATGACTTGATCTTTTCTTTAGTCCTTGACTTCCAAACCTTCATTAAAACTTCAATTGTTGATTGCCTTGCACCAACAGCTCCCCCTCAATCATCAATTGAGGTTTTCTCTATCTTCTTTATGCCTGCCATGTCTTTGAATCTCTGTAGCTTTGGTCCATCCAAGCTTTTGGTTAGCATATCAGCTATCTGATCTTTTGTTGAAGTATGTATGACTTCAATCTCTTTATCCATCACCTTCTCTCTTAGAAAGTGATACTGAATCTCAATGTGTTTAGTCCTAGCATGAAAAACAGGATTAGCAGCTAAATACAATGAACTCATGTTATCTCGATGAATAGTAGGTGTACTCTGAGTGATGTCAAAACTCTTCATCAGAGTCTTAAGCCATATCACTTCCTTTGCAGCTTCCACCATACCTTTATACTCAGCCTCTGTGGATGATAAAGCAACTATTTGTTGCTTCTTTGAACACCAAGAAATTAACTTATCTCCCACATAACATAAGTATCCATAGGTTGATCTCCTATCATCAGGATTACCTGCCCAATCTGCATCACTATATATCTTGATGTTTGTATCTAATGTAAAACCATAATACAAACCCTCTTTGAGTGTACCCTTAATGTACCTCAACACTCTTTGTCCTACAATCCAATGTTCTTTCCTAGGACAATGCATGAATTGAGACAAAACTCCAACTGCATATGATAAATCAGGTCTAGTTAAAGTAGCATAAATCAGACTACCAACCAAACTTTGATATAACTTCATGTCCTCGAACTCTTCTCCTCCATATCTACTTAACTTGTGATTCACCTCCATTGGAGTAGGTGCTACCCTGCAATCATCCATTTTAAACTTGATCAACAAGTTCTTCAAATACCTTTCTTGAGTTACATACACTCCATGTTGAGTGTATGAGATCTCCATGCCCAAGAAATATGACAAGTCTCCCAAGTCACTGATTTTGAACTATTTCTCCATTTGCCTCTTTAGGCTTTGAATGCCTTTCTCATCTGTACCTGTAAGAATTATATCATCAACATATATGCACATGTAGATAAACCCATCTTCACTTGCTTTAACAAGCAAGCTACTATCTGCTTTAGATACTTGAAATCCAAAAGTTCTTTCAAGAACTTTACAAGTCTATAATTCCATGCCCTTGGGTCCTGCTTCAAACCATACAAAGATCTCTTGAGCTTACATACATACTCTGGATACCTTTCATCTATGAATACTTGGGGTTTCTCCATGAAAACATCATCTGAAATGTAACCATTTGAAAAAGCATTCTTCACATCTAATTGACATGATTTCCAACCTTTACATGAAGCAATGGCTATAAGTGTCCTGATGGTTGTCATCTTTGCCACAAGACTATATGTCTCATCATAATCTACACCATATGTCTGAGCAAACCCTTTCACAACAAGTCTAGCTTTATACCTAGACACACTTCCATCTGCATACCTCTTAGTTTTGTAAACCCATTTACATCCAATGATCTTCTGACTATTTGGTTTAGGAACCAAATCCCATGTCTGATTCTCCATCAATGCATTATACTCCTCCTACATAGCTTTCTCCCAATTCTCCTTACCTTTTGCCTCTTCATATGTAGAAGGGTCTTCATCTACCTTTATCATATAAGCTTAATCTTTGGTAGCCAAAAAAGAAGTATCATAGCTATACCTTGTAGGTTGCCACTTGTGTCTTGATGACCTTATGAGTTCTCCACTCCTTGAGGTTTCTGGTTCATCACACTCAGGATCAAATCTTGGCATTTCTTCAACTTCAACCTGTACTTCATTATTCTCATCTTCATCAAATATCTGAACCTTTGATTTACCTTTCTTTTGATTCACAACTTCTTCATCACCTGCATTAATATTGATTGTACCTGCATACCAAGTACCTTGCTCATAAAATGTAACATCCTTTGATACAAGGAGTTGTTTTGTGGATGGACTCCACAACCTATATCCCATCTGCTTATCATCATAACCAATGAATACATACTTTTCAGCTTTAGGTTCCAATTTGTGCCTTAATTGTGATGGCACATATGCATATGCCAAACATCCAAATACTTTGCAATGATCTAGAGTAGGTCTCTTACCCCACCATGCCTCATATGGTGTCATACCCTGCAAAGCTTTACATGGTAACCTATTAACCAAATAAGTAGCTGTATTTACAGCCTCAGCCCACAAATAATTTGGGCAATTTTTCTCCTTCATCATAGATCTTGCAAACTCAACAAGAGTTCTATTCCTCCTTTCTGCTACACCATTTTGTTGAGGAGAGTACCTGCAAGTAATTTCCCTTTTTATACTTGCATTCCACAAGTAATCACTAAACTCATTAGAGAAATACTCTCCCCCTCCATCTGACCTTAGTCTCTTCAATTTATGACCTGTAATTCTCTCTGCATACACATGATAGTGTTTGAATGTATTGAATACCTCTGACTTATCTTTGATCACATAATACCTTGAACCATTGATACTGAAATCTTTTGATGGTTCCCACACATCTGTGTGTACCAACTCAAGCTTCTCTGGATACATAAAACCATGCTTGGAATAAGATTGCTTATGAGCCTTACCTAATTGACATGCTCTGAATACATAAAACCATGCTTGGAATAAGATTGCTTATGAGCCTTACCTAATTGACATGCCTCACATTTGTATGTCATATGTTGACCTGCAACATTAGGCAATCCAAGCACTGAACCATTGTTAATCATATCTTTGATACCTCTTTCATTAAAATGTCCAAGCCTTTTGTGCCAAAGATCTAACTCAGAGATCTTATGTCCTCCATAGGTGAACAAGGCATGACCAACATTACCTTGGATCTTCAATGTGAACAATCTTCCTTCTTTTTTCTCTGAAACAATCTGTTTATACCCATTGCTAGGGTCTTCTACAAACACTCCTTCATTAGTGAATCTAACTTCATAACCTTTTTCAACAATTTGTCCTACACTTATCAGATTCTTAGGAATTGTAGGAACATACAAGACCTTACTCAAGAGGGTGCTACCATCCTTGGCCTTCACTGATCCACTTGATTTCACATTGTGCTTTGTATCATCACCTGTTTGAACAACATGATTAGTTATCTTATTCTACAAATCAGTCATCAAGGCTATGTTGCCACTCAGGTGATTGCTACACCCTGAGTCAATATAGAAGACTCTTTGGTCTTCACTTTTCCTTTCACAAGTTGCATTCATTATCAATGTTGAATCCTCCTTCTCATCTGAAGCATAATTGTAGTAGGTATTGTTGTATTGTTGACTTTGGAACCCTCTACCTGCATTTCTTCCAAAGTAACCCCTACTACCTCTACCTCTAAAATTACCTCTTTGATTTCTGCCACCTCTTCCACTTGAATTAAAATTCTGATTATATCCACCATTACTCTGAGTATTATGCCAACAATCATTAGCTAAGTGATTTGTCTTACCACAAATCCAGCGATCTTTGACTCCATCTTTATTACTCCTGCCTCTTCCTCTACCTATGCCACCTCTTCCTCTTAGGAAGTTAGCTTGCCTAGTTGTACCTTCATCCTCATTTGTTTGTTGTTTTCCTTTGTTATTCTTCTTCTTATCCTTCGAATACATTGCTTGACCTGTACTCTTGTCACCTTCACCTTTGGCATCCTACTCAAAGGTTAACATATGTCCTAGCAACGGATTTAAGTCAGGAGTAAAATGATCAAGTGATAATTCAGTAGACAAAATGAATAGCTTCCATTTTTCATCACCTCTCAACCCTGTACGGATTCGCCTTACCAATTTATCCTCCTCAATGTCTTCATCAACTGCTCCTAATGCATCTGCAATGTCCTTCATCCTTGTTACATAGTCTGAGATGGATTGAGAGGCCTTCTTCTTGAAAGTAGTAAATTTTGCCCATAAAGATGTCTTCCTTGACTTTGTGGTGTTTTGGAAATGCTCCTCCAAAGCATTCCATATATCACTTGCACTTTCAAGACCTCTAATATGAGATAGCAAGTAGTCATTGACTGCCATATAGATAATGATCCTAGCTTGAGCATCTCTCTTCATCCAATTCTTCAAATGTGATAATTCCTCCCTAGTTGGAACACTAGGATCTCTGAACTGAGGCTTTTCTTCTTCACCTGTAATATAACCTATCAAGTCTTTGCTCATAAGATGAGCTTCCATCCTCATTGACCATGCTGGATAGTTTTCTCTATCCAACTTCTCTATTTGAAGAGAATCTCCCATCCTTTCTTCACCTGTATATTGAATTCTTCAAACTTTATGAGTAATAGATGTACCTTTACTTCGAATAATGTTCCTTTTGTATTCCTTGATGTCGTATGACCTCCTTCTCAAGGTTTGCCCTCAGACTTTCACCTTTTGAACCTTCAGATATTGAATTCTTTGTGACTGCTGCAGTCGGGATCCTCCTTTCTTCAATTATGATGCTTCCAGCTCTGATACCACTGATGGAGAGTGTTAATCTCCAAAAGAACAAGCTACTCTTGTAGTTAGAGCACCTCTATAACAAGAGTAACTCAAATCTTCACCAATTTTAGAGAATCAATAATCAATTATAAAGATTTTGAAAAATCTGTGAAGAAGATGACATCCAATTCCATGACTTTTAAGAAAGTTGCTGAACTCATTTGACATGTATTCACCTCCTCCATCAGACCTTAATGTCTAAATATACTTTCGTGTCTACTTTTCCACCATAACCTTAAAAGTTTGGAAGTGAGTGAAGACCTCACTCTTCTCTTTCATGAAATATACACATACTTTTTGTGTATGGTCATCAATGAAAATAACATAAAACCTACAACCGCCCATAGATGTGGTCTTTGAAGGACCACAAACATCTGTATGTACTATTTCTAGCACATTCTCGGTAACATGCTTGTCATGTGGAAATGTTGCTCTTGATTGTTTACCAAATTGACATGCTGCACATTTCTTTTGCATTTTTGTAACTTTGAAATTTGGTAGTCCATTGACAATCTCCTTTGACTGCATCAAGTTCACCCTCTATAAGTTTTCATGTCCAATTCGTTTGTGCCATATCTCTATATCAGCAATAACTAGCACATCCTTGATGGAGAGTGTTAATCTCCAAAAGAACAAGCTACTCTTGTAGTTAGAGCACCTCTATAACAAGAGTAACTCAAATCTTCACCAATTTTAAAGAATCAATAATCAATTATAAAGATTTTGAAAAATTTGTGAAGAAGATGACTTCACAGAAAGTCTCCTGCACATATCTTTCTCATTAAGTCATCAATTGTGTAAAGTTTTTTATGAAACTTTGCACAAGGTTTCGCCTACAGTTTACACACCTTCTCCAAGTTAAATCACTCCAAAAGATTCAGTAGAACTTGAGAAATGACCTCAACAAGTTACCTATGTCTAAAACTGCTCTTCTGAGAAGTCGATTCAGACACCTATAACTTCTAACACTTGGTTCTCTCAATCTAGGCTTCTAACTTAAATTTTGACTCCTTACTCATGCAAAACTTTAACCTGTGCACTGAGAAATGATCAAATCATTGACCATCCAGATTGCACCTGTTTCAGGAACCAGTGAACATCTCTTCACATATGAATGTTCCTACTCATAATTCTCACAGCCTGTTTACAATTAGGCTCTCAAACTTTAACCATAGACTCATAGACTATGGAATTAAACATCTACAAAAGGATTTTTGAAATGATCAAGCACAGAATGAGAATGCACAAAAACATCGGGTGCAATTTTCTTCCATTCCTGAAGGAATTTACAACTGAGTGATGAGAGAGACTATTACTCACTTCTAAGATGTCTAATGACTCAACAACTCTTGATTTCTCTATTCACATGCTCTCTCATATTTGCCCCAACTTTTTTACTTGTATATATAGGAAAATATTTACAATATCATGACTATACAAAAGTATAAGTGAACTGTCTCCGAATTAATGTACATATGTGTACACATCTTCATCTTCTGAATATGCACTTCCTTCATGCTTCATGACTTGATCTTTTCTTAAGTCATTGACTTCCAAACCTTCATTAAAACTTCAATTGTTGATTGCCCTACACCAACAATCCTCACTAACATGCTTGTCATGCGGAAATGATGCTCTTAAGTGTTTACCAAATTGACATGCTACACATACCTTTTGCATTTCTACAACTTTGAAATTTGGTAGTCCATTGACAATCTCCTTTGACTGCATCAATTTTAGCCTCTACAAGTTTGCATATCCAATTCGTTTGTGCTAGATCTCTATATCAACAATAACTCCTGCACCTTTTGCAAACATGTCTGCATTCATTTAAGGAATTTTCACATTTAAGGTAAACATGCTACCCACTTTGTTTCCTTTGGCAATCAATCGTCCATGCTCTTTATACTCTTCTACATATAATCCATCAGCATTGAACCTGACTTGTAATCCTTGGTCAACCATTTATCCAACAAAAACTAGATTCTTTGTTATATTTGGAACATGCAGCATATCAACAAGATGTTTTACCTTCCCATCCTCCATAGATAGTGCTATATTTCCTGTATGCTTGATAGGATGTGATGTGTCATCACCTATTTCAATATATCCAGGAACTGGCAATTTCTATAGACTACTAAACCATTCTGCATAACTGGTCATGTGATTTGAAGCACTTGAATCAATATACCAGACATTATCATTAGATTTTGAAACATCAACATACATCATATTCATCATGTGATGTTGAACCATGAACAGCTTCTCAGAATCATCTATACTTGTGGATGCATAGTTGTTTTGCTGCCTTGTGTTATTTTGACTCTTCAACTTGCAATATGTTCAAAGTATCCAGGTTTAGCACAATTCCAACATCCTTTATTGTCATTACCTGAATCATTTCTTTGGAATTTTTTGTGGCCTCTTTGGATCCCCCTGCCTCGAAATCGTCCTCTACCTCCTACATGATTCTGATGTTGACCTTGGTCTTGGTTACTGCTTCCTCTTCCACTTCCAGAGCCTCTACTTCTGCCTCTTCCTCTACCAGAGTAGAGTACCTACTCAGAACCAGATTGTAACTTCGATCGCATTTGTATGACTTAAGAAATCTGTGTTTATGGTTGGTGTACTATGTGTTTTTCTATAACAGTGAGTCGTAACAAACGAGAACTATGTCGTAAAAAGAGAACACTTACGTCAAAAATTACATGTTTTCACCTCATTTTTGGAATTCCTTTACACCAGTATACATATATTACAAAAATGAGGTGAAAACAAGTAATTTTTGACGTTTTTTGTCATTTTCTCAAAAAAAAATGAGCTCAAAATGTAGTCAAAATTTCACTATATTAGGCATTGACGTGTCCCAAAATGTATATGATAAGACATTGACATGTCCAAAATCTATATGATAAGACATTGACATGTCTAAAATATATATAAGAATGTAGAAGTCAATAGTTTTTACACAAAAATAACATTTTAGACATATCTTTAATGGGTGGATATCTGATTGTTATTCAAAATTGCTACAAAACATGGTTTCATTAACCAAACTACTTTGAGGCATTTACACAAGCACTAAAAATATCTGAGAGCTTCAATGCAACTCACAACTTTGTCGATCTATGTCTACACCCTCATCATCTGATGCACTTGATTCAGTCTCATACTGTTGAGAGCTCTCTTCTTCTTCTTCTATATCCACAAGAGCTCTATCTTCATCCACGTACATACCAAATTCTGCAGGATCATGCACAACTCTTCTTGTTTTCCTATGATTTCCTGTACCACATACATCTGGAAGCTTTTGTTTTATCATGTTGATGGTTGCTTTCCTCAAGTGACCAGTTTTTGTCAAGGAAAAATCATAAACAAGAATATCTACATCATCCATTTTAAGAGTGGATGTGCTTCGAATATTCTTTTTCCTTTTTGAACCTGTTCGTTTAGCATCACACACCATTTCTAAGTTATATTTACCTGTGAATGCATTACTACTTTTAGTGTAATACCAATGCACCACCAAAGCCTCTATTCTTCTCTGATCAATATCTTTAGTTATCTCTAAAATCTTTGCAATCCAAAATGGTCTGGTAGCCTCATCACCATCAGCAAGTACTGCAATAAGCGTTCCAACATTTATCTCTATTAAATTTCCTTGCCATCTTGCTTCTGCCTGTTTTGTCATCCTTGGGCCTACATAAATATTTCTTTCTGGTGGATGTATAAAACTTTGAAGTGCATCTGCATTACATGCTTGGGCCACATTCACGGATCTTTGTGTACAAAAATCCCATGTGAATGGAACATCAACTGGCCAGTGACCTGCAATTGTATACTGTATAATCTCTTCTTGATGATTGAAAAAGTCCTCCCACCAAGATACATCTTGATCTCCAGCATATTTTTTTGCACGCTCAATATGTCTCTTCTTTTCAATGAGTGCATGCATCCAGCTTTTACTTTGATCAACCACACTTCCACATCTTTCTGTATTGTTTTTATCTTCATATGGTGATTGTTCTGCACCATACACTGTTACAGTAGACAAATTAGGCACCTGCAATAAGAATCTGCATCCCTCTGTAGGCTCCCACCCAAGAGAAGATGAATACTGCTTTGCAAATAAAAGGGTTATTTCATCAACCCTCCTCATCAAGAATACATGGTTGAAACTAATATTGTGCAATGGAGCCAAAACCTTAGCACTGTTATCAAGGCCCATTGAGCAAAAGTGCTTAAAGTCATAAATCTGTGTGAGGTGTTGAACTTCTGGTTTTGGAGTATATGCTTCTGAAATCAGCTCAGATAAAATCGGAAGAGTAAAAGCATTGTTACGTGCCAACTTCTTAGAGAAAGTATTGAACATTTGATCAATGTGATCATGAGTGTGGCCAACCAGGAGAAAATTTACCTTAACCTTCTGAAATACCTGTTTTTCAACAAGCATGCTTAAATATCCAAAGACTGTAGAATTTTTATTCTCTCTTGGAGTATTATCTAGTTGCAAATATAGAGTTGGTGGCAAAAGACCCTTCCATGATTGCAAAACACGATGAATGACAGTAACTATAAGGTTTGGATCATTATGCACATTCGGATATGTGAAGAAAACCTTGGACATTACAGTTCCATTGTATACCAAAGCGCCAACCAAATGCATTTGCACAAGGACTTCATCTCCAATGTCCTTAGGGATGCGATAAAAATGTGGCAAACAAGTTTTTTTTTTATCCATACCATCGATCAACAAACACATATAACGCTCCGGATTTCTGAGTGCCTTACTTCGATGATGAATTGCTTTCTTTCTCTCTAATGCTTGACTGTCACGATGGTTGTTAAGAAGGTTTTTAAAATTATGCTTTTCCTGTGGTGTTGTAGCCCCTTTTGCCATGTTTTTCAAAGTGGCACAAACTGAACATTCACCCATTCTAACTTTATGAGGAATAGAAACATTGTTAAACTCCTCCTTCCATAATCGAGTAAAGTGACGATACAACACATACTTCTCATTTCTATTTTCCATGTCTTCTCTATATATTTGAAATACCTCTCGACGAGTAAAGTTATCTGACAAGTGCAACCTTCCAGTTGTAGGCATAACTTCACAATGCAAGCTAAAATAGTTCATCATCCAATTCATTGCATGACGTCCAACAGATCCTTTGGTCCCACCATGGAACGTATCCAAAATGAGATCCCCATTCAAAAACCCTTGTTGAACTCTATGTATTCTAAAATTTCCTACACCCATTGCAATTTTAAATGCAGCCCTACAGCATGGCATCCCTTGAGTAAAGAAATATTCAAAACCAACACGCGTTACTGACATGTTATCCTCAATCATTTGCATGCAAGAAACAAGGTATATATCTTGCCTTTCACTATCTAAATGGAGGAATTTTTCTCTTATGTGCTTTAGTTTCTTCATCCCTAAATTACACAAGCATTTCAAACCACAACAATGCTTCACAATATCCAATGCAATCTGTCTATCTGAAGTAAGAAATTTAAATCTTTTTCGACTTACTTCACGAGACCTTCTTTTAAATCGTAGATTGAGCTTGCTTTGCTTTTTCGTTGCTCCACATGCACTTGAGTCAGAAGGGAGATCAATGGTTGGATCAGATGGGAGATCAAGAGGTGCATTTGTATGAGCAACATTGCACTGTGAATTGGATAACTTAAATGACTCAACAGAAAACATGGAATCATCAGCACGTTCTAAATCATAGGGATCATCACTTCTCTGGAAAGGCTCAACTGAGAACAATGAATCAATATGAGCAGAGGAAGCTGATGCCCAAGCATCCACTGAAAAGATTGAGCTCATCTTCACTGAGTTCACAGAAGACTGAAGATGAATGACCTTTTTAAATAAGTAGAAATCCGAGATCAAGTGAAGATATCACATCAAATGTCACATCAAGAAGATATGAAATCAAAAGCTTATTAAAGTACATTAAATAACATAAAACATCAAATTACATCAAATCACTTAATTACTCAAATATACACTAATAAGGGAACCAAAGATTTGATTCACTTTTGATTCAAATGAGAAACACAGTTGATTTCTAACTTCATATGAGTCATTCAGTCTAAGCATTGTGAATGAATCAAAATATATCAAAGTTGTGTTCCAATAGGAATATATAATAAAATTGTTTGGAGAAATTTTACAAGAAGAAATTTTACAACTGGAATATATCCAAGTTGAGTTCCAACTGGAATATGCTATGCCATTGAACACTATACAAGAAGAAATTTTACATTTGGTTAAGATTTCAAGGATTAGGTTTTATTGTGGTCTTGGCTAGATATCAAAGAGGTAGATGAAAGTATATTGAAAAAGAATTATGTGTAAAAGAGGCACACAGAAAGTATATTCATACATTGATTTTCCATTTCAACAATGTGTTACAAGATAAATGTGAATATGAACTAAAGTGTGGAGGATAACACTAAGAAAAAACATCTACATGAGATTAGAAATCCTCATGTACATACCATACTGTTGCCATTGAAGTTTAATTTCCATGCAAATGTATATAAATAGTTGCAAGGTTCTGTACTAGAATGTTTATTCATAGTGATTTTCCATTTCAACAGTGAGTTACAAGATAAATGTGAATATGAACTAAAGTGTGGAGGGTAATACTATGAAGATGTCATTAGTCTCCCACATTTAACACAACTTTGACTTGATTTTCTCCCAAGAAAGAGATTCTTAGAAACAAATCTCTACATGAGTTTAGACATCCTCATGGACATACCATACTCTTGCCATTGAAATGTAATTTCTATGCAAATGTATATAAATAGTTGTAAGGGTCTATGAATATTTCATTAAAGTGGCTCTGAAACAGCCTATTTGTGTGGGTGCTATTCCCTAGTTAGATAAGTTGACAGATTTAGTTAGCAAGTGGACTCATTCAGTTAGATCCAGTTAGTTTCTGGTTCAAGTTACCCAATTGCCTATAAATACCAGAGGAGGAGATCATTCGCATTTTCAAAATCCACGAGCAAGAGAGAGCAGCAGAGCACAGACAGCCATGGAGCACAGAGGTCAGCATACCAGCAAGCCAAGCCTGATGGAGAAGAAGAATGTTGGCAAAAGTACCAAGAGGTAGACAAAATCATAACTAAAAAAAAGATTCCAAAAAGATTCCCTCTGTATGTCTGTGTAAATATCTCATTTCTAGGTCTTTATTTTTCTTGCCTCTAGAAATATGGATTCAAAGCATGTACAGGTCGATGCCTGGCATCGACTTTAAGGTGTAAGTCGATGCCAGGCATCGACTTAGGATTGCAAGTCGATGCCAGGCATCGACTTGCAGGAGCAAGTCGATGCCAGGCATCGACTTGTGGGTGCAAGTCGATGCCTGGCATCGACTTGCAGCCCCAAGTCGATGTCTGGCATCGACTTACACCTTAAAGTCGATGCCAGGCATCGACTTGGTCCCAAAAAACGATGCCAAGCATCGACTTGCCAGCATCATCATGCACTGAAAAGTCGATGCCAGGCATCGACTTTTGGGTGCAAAATCGATGCTTGGCATCGGCTTTTGGGCCCAAGTCGATGCTTGGCATCAACTTTTGTGCCCAAGTCGATGCCAGGCATCGACTTTGTGTGCAAGTCGATGCCAGGCATCGACTTGAGGGTAAAAGTCGATGCCAGGCATCGACTTGGCCCAAAAGTCGATGCCAGGCATCGACTTGGGCCCAAAAATGGATGCCATTCATCGACTCTTGCACCCCCAACTCGATGCCTAGCATCGACTTTCACCCTCAAGTCGATGCCTGGCATCGACTTGCACACAAAGTCGATGCCTGGCATCGACATGCACTTAAACATCGATGCATGGCATCGACCTGAAGCTCAAAATCCATGCCTTGCATGGACTTGGGCTGATATTTCCAATTGCTTGATATTTCCAATTGCTTTCAGGGATGCAGAGTACAAGGATGAAAGGCCCATCAAGAAGCTCAGAGTCACCATGGGCTCTGCTGACCAGCAACGTGACAAAGGCAGTGGTCACCAAGCAAAGGCAAAGAAAATTATTGCACCATTATCCTCTGAGAAGGCCAGCAACCCACTAGGAATATCCTCAGGTGGACAGAGTAGCATTAAAATTCCTGTGGAGGATCCAAATATGAAGGAAAGGTCGAGGGAGACAGAGGTCATGAAGACAGATCGTCCACTTCGGGACATGACAAATCTCGAATGGTGCCTTCAGTACGTTGAAGAGAAGAATGCTGTCCTCCTTGTGTTCGCAGGGGCCTATGGCAGAGGAAAGATCACGACAACACAAGGTTTTCAGTATGGCCTTGTTTACAAATTGGATTATGAAGATGAAGATTCTGACAACCTGCTTTTCTTGGTGGAGACATCGAAGGGATTAAGAAATGTCATATGCAAGATGGATTTCTTGTGCCCAGAATGCTATGTTCCAGAGGAGCTAGCTCAGATATGCAGAGACTCAGTGAATTTCATCAAGGACCTGATGCCATGGATACAGGGCAATATCATGCCAACACAGCACAAGAAGACGACCCCTGTAAAGGCAAGGGGTAAGCAGAGTGTGCAGAAAAAGCCCCAAAAGAAAAAGAAGATAATTGCAGAAGAGGACTTTTCTGACTCAAGCTCTAGCTCTGGGGACATTATTGTTGCACCTGGTGGAGAGCTTGCATCTGGTGTGCTTGGCACTGAGCAGAATAAGATCAGGGAGGACATAGCTAGAAGAAAAGTTGTGAAGAAGGGGCAGTTGTTCCACCTGCCTATTAATATTATCCACAGGCCACCAGTGGATCCAGTCACAGGGAGGAGGCCCCTTGAGATCAGGGAGCCACATAATTTGCATGTCCAAAATCTTAAGAAGAAAATGAAAATTAATCCTCATGCTACTGTTGTGCCATTCCTTGTCATGGTGGATCCGCATGAGTGCAGCTGTGTGGAGGATTTCAATGAGAATTTGTTTGAGGAGTACACTTATTATGTGATTGGAGGTTCACACTCTGCAGAGGCTCGTAGACAGTTAGTGAAGGAGCACCCTACTACATTTTTCTTTAGGTATGCAGAGTGTAAGATATATGCTGGTCTTACAACTGAGGAAGCCAAGCTTCTTGCTTGGGATCACAACAACGATAATGACTACAAGCAGAAAATGTCCTCCATAGAGAGAATTCGGTTCTTCCACCATGAATACGAAGATTGTCTTGTGAAGGAAGCTGGGAGAATACATCCCAATCTACGAAAGCAATGCCTTATTGAGGTTGGAATTGCATTGGATGAGAATAGAAAGTCAGATGCTTTGAGGAAATATGATCCATGGTTTCAACTGGCATTCAGATCAGGTGAGATCTGGGATCTTCAGGATAGAATCTTCACAATGTGGGAGCACAAGGAGGTCAAGGGCCAGAAGCAACGAAAGTCGAGGCCAGACCCACAAATTGATCTGAGGGGAAAGGGAAGGAAAGTTGACCTTTCAATTGAAGAGGCTCCTGAGGACATGAAGCTGACCCCATGGAGGGCCCTTCAAGGAATCAAGGATGATACATTGATCATATCAACTTTGTCAAGGGTAATCTCGAAGGAGTTGAGCCTCGAGGAGATGGTGACTGAGCTCAATAAGTATGTATGTTATTCTCAGATCCTTTTTCCCTCCTCCCATGCTTCTTGTCTAACCTAGTCTCTTTTATATTTATGTGTCTGTAGTCATAAAGTGTACATGAAGATTCAGGAGGTGATGATGAAGAGGCTGGGTTGCTTTTCTTGGACAGAGGTCCAAGCAGACTATCCAACCACATCATCCTACAAAGCCTTATCAGAATATTTCATCCTGTTTCGTGATTGGGTAGATTCTCTTATCAGAATATTTCATACTAAACAATTTGATGCATTGCATGGCATCAACATGGGGGCATAAGTCGATGCCTGGCATCGACTTGGGGGCATAAGTCGATGCCTGGCATCGACTTGCAGCATAAGTCGATGCCTGGCATCGACTTGGGGGCATAAGTCGATGCCTGGCATCGACTTGCAGCATAAGTCGATGCCTGGCATCGACCTGCAACAAAAGTCGATGCCTAGCATCGACCTCGTGGCAAAAGTCGATGCCAGGCATCGACTTAGGTCCCTAGGTCGATGCCAAGCATCGATTTTTAGTAGAAGGTCGATGCCTAGCATCTACCCCAACAAGAAATCGATGCCATACATCCGTTCTTTATGTTCTGTTTGCTGTACTGAAGAGCTCTTCTAATTGTTTTTCCAATTTGTTCTGCAGAAACCAAGGAAAAGTAAGTCTACAGAGGTACTAGATGATTGCCCCCCTGCATTCCTTGCTCACATTCAAAGAGCAAGGCATGAGAAATCTAGACTGAAAGCGAAGGAGATGGATTTTGATGATGAACCCGATCTTAAATGTTTCTCCAATCCCCTAGACCCCCTTAGGCCTGTATATTACAATGTGTTCTGTAGTGATGTAAATAATTGTTCTGTTGTGCCTAGAAAACATTTCTCCCTTCTCATAGCGGACATACCCTATGGATTTAGGATGTTAGGATCAGTTAATGATGATGAGCCCTTCAAACACCCTCAGATTCGGAAGATGGTCACTGATTTTGCAGAGTTGACTATGTCTCCTCTTTGGAGGATAGTAATTTTCCATAGCAGAGACCAGTCTTTCTCTGTTTCAACTGCTCTGAAGGCAAGATGTCATGCTGTGGAGTGCCTAACTTGGTAAGTAATCTTCTTTCTATCTCCATGGCTTTCATGATGCCCTATGTGACTCATAGTTCTTTTTTGCAGGGTGAAGACAAACGTAAATCACACTCCTTTGCATCGGTTTGTGAGTGCCACTGAATGCATTACAGTGGGCTATTATGATGAAGTAAGCAAAAGGAGAGTCAGGGAGCATTGCAATGAGAATGGGATCTCAAATGTGCTCATGTTCCCAGCCGTTACCAAGAAACTTCGTCATGTAGCTGGGGACATGACATTGGTTAACCCTTATCAGAAGCCACAAAAACTCATAATGAGATTGCTTCAGCTATTTTCCAATGATGATGACTGGGTCCTAGACCTTTTTTCGGGCACAGGTAATTTAAATTTTCACAATTTTCATTAGTCATTGTTGATTGAAGCCTCTAAGAGGTTTTCTGCTGTTTCAGGAACGACTCTGGCTTGCTCCTTAAAGATGTTCAGGCACTGCATAGCTGTGGAGAAGGATGATGCTCAAGTGAGCTTCATTAGAATGAGAATCAATGGGCTGAATGAATGCCCAGATGAAGACCAAGAGGTTGGAAGGAAGCACATTGCAGATACGGAGAGATTCCAAGCAGCTTCAAGGGAGCCTGTTCCCCCACTTGCAGATGAAACTGGGGACATGGCTGACCTTGAAGAGCCAATCTTGGAGCAAGAGAGGCAAGATAGGTGTTCTAATGTGCCAGAGGATACCAATACCCTTGAGCCTGAGGAAAGCTATGATCAGCTTCTATTGTAGATTCACATAACTCTTGTAAAACACATGAAATGTAAAATATCATTTTAATGGAAATATAATTTGGAGTTCTGCTTCCACTTCGTGTTCAGGTTGATTTATCTTGAGCATTTCTCTGATCATGTGTGAATGTTTCTTAGTATAATTTTGTTGAATATTATCTTCTCTTGGGAATGCTTTTGTGAAGTGTATTTAATATTCTGTTAATATGGCCAGGCATTCAATGGGGATCTTAACCATACAAAGGGGATGATCTTAATTGCCTTGTTAAAATGCTCTGATTTTTACAACACATGTACTCTAACTTTCGAGTAACTCTTAATTAGCTATCTTCTGTGCTTGTTGAGGTTATAGATGTAATGAAGGAGCTTCGCGAATTCTTACATGTACCTTTTCAACTCTAATCTATTGTCCAAGATCATGATGTGGGATTCTTGGTCATGCTCAACAACTAGTTTTCATGGCAGCAAGAATTTTAGTATATCTATCTTGACTACTTGGGATATGAGATCAAGCTTCTAAAGACAATATTTACAAGCAAGACTCGTGATGCTTTCTAGATATTGTAAAATGCCCACTTTTTTGCTTCATATAATGGTATTTAGGTAAAAAGAAAAAGAGAACATGTCTTTGTTCTCCTTTGTTGTGACTCAGTGTTCTATGTATTATGCACCCCCTCTATAGAGTATTGGGTGTGGTGCTGGAGTTTGGGTTTCTACTATAAGGATATCATTGTGGAGCTCTCGAGAAGGGGAGTCCACCACCGTGCATTGCCACAAAAATACTTGAGAAGATCCATATCTAGGTCCTATGTGATGCAACTAATGTTTTTTCTTATTATGTGATTTTGAAACTAGCTCATTTTTCTCTTGATATTTTAAAGCTTCTTGATGCATAACACTCTAGGTGACTATAAAAGACTAAGGTGTGAAAATAGAAATGGGAACACCATTTTAGTTAGTAAGACTTTCATTATCCCCTTGATACCTATGATCTTTGTTAAACCCCTCCAAATGATGCCAAGCCCTACTGCAATAACAATGTTTGATCACCTCACTTATATCTTATCAAGAGCACATCTAGATTGTTAAGTTGGGAAAAAGCTTCTAGAATGTTTTATTGAGAATCTCAACATATTTAGTGAAGATTGATGTGTTACTAGCTTTACAAGCTGTAGGTTGTCTAGTTGCACATCAATGTACACTCTTTCTCATTATTGACATATCTACATACAAATAAAAAGGGTTCCTAAGGTATACACTCAAGCCCTTGTGGTGGTACAAATATAATGTCCAAGGGTAAACGTGTGTACTCAATGCCCATAGTTGTGTAAAACTGCCAGTTCTACATGCTGCATGTGATGGATGATGAGGAGATGCCAACCGGAGAAACCCAAACTCATTATTCCTTCAGACAAGTCAATTATCATGATGTTGATAGATAATTCTATATTTAAGTTCCTCTTCTAGTAAGTAATAGGTTCTAACATACGATACTCCATGCTCCCAGAGTCCAACCTAGCATACATCCTATATATATCTATCTATTTCTCTCTCACACACTTTCCCTCTCTCTCTCTCTCTGTCTATCTATTTAGAAGACCACTCCTCTTCTAAGTGTGCTAATGTAACTCCATACTTCAAAAAAAGAGAAAGACAAGTACACTTCTTATCATAGTTCCATGGAGTAGTCCAAGGGAAAGACACAGAACTTGAAGTTAGTTTAAGTGATCCAAGTCAAGAAAGAGACTAACTAACTATACATATTTCAATTGCTTAAACTTTTTGAGCTTGCCTTCAAATAAATGTTTGCCTCCCTTTACATTAAATTGATGAAATTCCCTTTTTCTTTTTGCCAATCTTATTGCCATGATCACGGCTTTATGCTCACCTTTCTAAAAGCAAATGACCCTACTTTCTCAAGTTGCAAGGGCTCTTTGTCCTCACTCTCTACATTACACACCATGTATGTGTAGTATCTTTATGTATCCGTACACGTATATATTCATGTATGTGTACGTAAATACAAAGGGCGATGAGGCCATATGGTACATCATGCAGTGTTGATTTTTGACGGCCGTATTGCCCGTTTTGGCCATTTTTTGTCGTAAAACAAGGTAAAAAAATTCTATGACCTTCAAAAAATACATTAAAAACAGCAAATACAGGTATCATCTGAAGCTAGCCTTCAAAATTGAAGGGCATGGTAGACCGTCAAAATACAACACTGGGTAGATGGTTTCTCTTCTTGTAAGATGAACATTGGAACATAGGCACATGTGTTTTAACTTTGTGATAAAAATAGAAAATATATATATTATTTAAATTTTCTTTATCATCGTGTTTCAGCATCTCTCACCAAGGGTGGCCCGGCATATGCTTAGTCGACGTCAGCTACATGCAAAGCTATGGAAACCTCGAGGGGTGACACGCTTGAGATGGAATTCTCATCACTGTACACGTGTAACGAAACAGCACATAATCCACGTGGCCGCAGACTATTAGCCATTACTTTAAGCTACACCGTGCATTCGGAAATCTTTCACGTTTGTACGTGACATTTCTGGACATCTGCTGGAGTCTCTTCCCACGCAAGCGTGAACTGTTCAACTTTAAAAGGGTGCATGAGACTCGCAGTGTTGATTTTTGACGGCCGTATTGCTCGTTTTAGTTATTTTTTACAGTAAAATAAGGTCAAAATTTTTACTAGACTTCAAAAAATACATTAAAAATATCAAATGCATTAAAAATATCAAATGCAGGTACATTGTGTAGATAGCCTTCAAAATTGAAGGGCATGGTAGACTGTCAAAATCAACACTCCATGAGAGTATAGGAGCTTATATTGGATATGTACAACATCCAACAGATTCCCCCTTTTTTTTTTTTAGAGTATAACAAATTTGGAAACACACTCAAACACCCGACTTTGTAAGGTAGAGGCACCCATCTTATGTCTAGCGAAGATTTGAACCACTAGGTAGATGGGCAGCTTGTCGGCACATTAGCTCAATTGGTTGGGTTTTTTGGCTTCTCAAGGTTCGGGGCTAGGGGTTTAACCCTTGGTGGTGAGATGTTATATCAGCCCCTTTCCTTCGCAGAACTATTGGGCCTTCAAGCTACTTAGTTTGAATGAGCTATCTTGTCGTCTCGCCTTAGAGCCATCCCTTCCTAGTGTCTACCTTAGGGAACCTTCAAGCTCTCTATCCTAGTGGTTGCTAAACATCGAGCCTTTGTTTTAAGGAATGCAAAGCATCCCATGGATGTTATGCTCATCTTTCATTGTACTTTCAAATTAATTCAACCTGATTCGAAAGAGTAGATCTCAATGATTGAACTTCCTTCAAACAATGGATAGGTTTTAAAAATTTCAACGAATGCATCAATCATCTTGATCGGATGATCGGTTCGGCTTCATGCCACATCCGAGCCAGGGATGCAGCCGCGGGAAGCAGCAAAAACTTAATATAGCTACTAGCTCTTGACTCCAGCGGCAGCCTTCCATCATCCATGAAAACTTCCAAGTTCCTAAAAATAGAATCTTATCCATACCTGATAAAAAGCTGTGGAGCACTGACGTACGTTTCCAATCATAGAGTGCATGTATGCAGCAGACTGCAGTACACACGTAGATTTTGAAGCACCGCAAGAACAACAAGGAGACATTTGTGTCAGAGCATAGATTTTTGAAGCACGGCAACCACAACAGAGAGACATTTCTGTCAGACAAGTGGAAATATGAATCCACATGTGTGCGTACAATAGACCGTGGCGTCAGTGGACGTGTGTGCGCGTGTTTTACAGTGGACCACGGTACTAGACATACATGATACTACCTGCCTCTCTATATATATATATATCTATGTGTGTATGTACACGTGCATGCAGCATGGGTATATGCGTGTGTATATATATATATATATATATATATATATATATATATATATATATATATATATATATAATCAATGGCAATTTTTAATAATAATTATTTCTTAACAAAAAGTTTGAGCGAAGGTTAATTTCCTCGGGTTTGAATGTATTGTATTGAAAGAACAACTATATAAATGAAGGTCATGGTACCTATGGTACATTACATATCCCACAAAGCAAGGGTAAGAGTGTTGAAGAATTACAAAGCAAGGGTTGCCTGAAGGCATCTAGTTTTAACGGCCGGAAGGCATTACATGGATAGAATAGTCACACTCACCCAAGCGTATCCTGCAGCCCACAAAGATTGAACACACAACCGCTGTCTCAAGAGATGAGTGCCCATTCAACTCACCTACGGATTTTGGACCTTTTCAATCATATTTGAAAAGCATCTTCCACTACGTCTTAAAAGATTGACATTTTTTTCCTGAAAATGAAAGGGGGTAATTGTAATAATAAAAGAAACCCTAAATGGGAGATTAACAATACATAGAAAGGAGGCATTTACGTTACACTCTTGTGACTCTTAATTCTCATGCGTTGCACGATAGTGAATTATGGACGGAGTCCTCAAGTAAGAACCCCCCTTTTATTTGGGAGTTCTCAAGTATTGCCTTTGAACAAGAACACACTTTACCCATGTGGGCTCCGCATGTGGGCAATGAGTGGGCGATTAACCCTTTTCCTGTAAAGCCATCTACACTCTGTAAAAGCTTCCCCCGCTCTGTGGGATTTAGGGGATCCCGTGGGCACTAGTCCCCTTCTTTTGTATTTGTCCTTTATTTAATTCAAGTCCGGGAGAGTATGCTAAAGCTGAACTTCCTTTATTAAAAAAAATAATAATTTATGGAGGGAAGGCTCACCAAAAGTATTTTGAAAGTTTTCGCCATTTCTATCTTCCAAAATTTTCATAGGAATTCTCCTCTTGTCACATTTCACAAGAGTAAAAGACCGCTTCCAAAAGTTTTCCTCCTCAAGCACATATCTACTATGCTATTGACGATATGAGCTTGCATTGTCTTTTTCGAGACAAATGCAGGTTGTTTCCGGAGTTATCTCACTCTCGAAAATTCGATGACTAGCTAGTCTGAAGCAAACAACATCACCAACTATAGAGAACTGTGCTAATTGATTCCAGAAGCAATTATCGGCCAGGTCCAATCAATGTCCGCCCAAATACCATTACATAGCCATGACTATTTGGACTTCATATGAGCATTGATAAGCAAAGCATTAACTTGAGCTGACACTTACAGTGCCAACCTAAGGTCACCATCTATAACAACCTTCTTGGGGCACAGATCCAAGATCTTAGTATAATTTCCTCGTGTACAAATTGCATTGAAAATTTACAAATTTATAAGTGTAAGATAAAATTCCTATGCAACAAAACTTTTATACCAAGTGTAATAATATGGGGCATATTGCTCTACTTTATACTTTGCTATTTGTGATGTTTATGATCACACCGTATCTAATTGTCAGCATAATATGCAATGGCCTCCCCCCAAGTGCAAACCATAGCATGAGTGAGGGAAGGAATAATCAAAATTACCCACAAAATAGGAGCCTTCAAGGCCACAGGATCAGACATCCTTTCCCTCACTGAAATGTTGGTGGGCAATACTGACAAGGACTAACTCCTATTACCCTCCTCAAGTTCCTAAATGTTGGTTGTATCTTCAAGAAGGTAATGTGTGTAATGAATGCATAGAAGTTAAAGAGTATGACAAAAGTTAAATACAATGCTTTTGTTGCTCCCAACCTCCATTGGACATTTACTAGAGAGGATCATATACTAAAGCTCCCTAGAGGGTTCTTGAATCTAGTGATCCAATCAAATCAAACAAGGAATTCCATGGAAGAATGACAACATCTCTGCCAACAAGCCATGCCATGGACCCTAGGCCACCTTTCAATCTTTACCAAACTTATTCTTATTATAACCAAGCTGTTAGGCTAAGTCCTATCTTTGAAACAGTGGAAGGCTCCAAATCCATAAACACCTTTGACACAAGATATGTTGGTAAGTGGCCCTTTTTCTCAAACATTTATCGTTGTATCAAATTGCCAAAATTCAATTCAGAAAGTCCTGATTGATGGTGGATCTAGAGCTAATATTTCCACTTATATTTTATGTCAAAAGTTAGGTTGAATTACCTTATAGCCTACCCCTTTTTCCATGAAATGGCTGATCATTCTCATGTCCAACCATTAGACATCATAAAGAATATTCATATTCTAATGAAGGGCATCGTGTCTTATATTGCTTCTGTAGCTTTATATTTATCCAACTTGGTGGCCAATTAGATTAGACAAGCACAAGTTATCCAAGACTAGTCAAACTACAAATTTATCTTCCAGAAAAAAAGCATTCAACACTTTGCTGGACTTGATTTGATGACAAAGTGTCGGCACATGAAGAAGCTAAGAAGAAGCAAAAACTTGAAGTAATGACTTGAAGAATTGAACGGGCTCACCATTTTTTTTTTTCAATGATGGGCCATGAAGTGCATGAACGATCACTTGGATCAAGCCAAGGGATAAGGGAGCATCAATGGATGGAGTTTATGCCAAAGAGGCATCAACTATTATTTTTATGCCAAAGAGGCATCACCTATTATTTTTATGCCTTTTTTTTTGTCCTTTTCATGTATTTTTCACCAATCCATAAGGTCTTATGTATATCCATTCCATTTTTTTAAAGTTAAAAGGAGTGATTTGAGCCTTTTTAGTCATTGCCCAACCCTCTTAAATGTCATATCATTTTTGAAGGCTCAAAACAATGAAGAAATGAGTCGTACGTCTATTTCTAATTGAATTTAGGTTAAAACCATGTGAAAAAGGCCAGATATAAAACTACAAAAGACAAAAAAACCAAGTTGTACTCACATTTTGAGCAAATTTCGTGCATGTTGCTTCTTGGGTTGCTATTTTTCATCTCCTTCTTCATTTCCAACTTCTATGTTGTTCTTGCAATGTCCCAACCCCATATCTATCATGTGAGAGTGCATTTGCATGCTTTATTCAAGGGTTTCTCTTCATTTGAAGGTGTATGTGGGATGCTTCTCTTTTCCTTGAGATTTACTTGAGCTCCATAGCATTCTGGTGGCATGTATTCATACATTTGGATATGGTAAATTACTTGGATTCAGAAAACAAAATTGATCTCCATCACTAGAAGCTCGTGAGTTTCATGTTTTCATGTCTATAACAACTTTTGGCACTATTTCTAGGGTCTATGCTACTTCATGAGGTTTCCATTGATGGTTCAAGTTTGGGAGATGGTGTTAAGAGATTTACTGAAGGTCTTGGTGAACACTATTGTGGATTTTTCAGGTATTCTTTTGTACACAAAGAATTTATGATCTTCTTCATCACATTAGACAATTGGACTAGTAGAAGTGTAGTTATAGTAGAGCTAGAGGTCATTTGAGCTAGGGAAAGCTTGCAAATCCATTATCATCTTTGTAGCTACTCATTCAAATATCAATAAAGAAAAAAAGACACTCTGTTGATTCCATGGCACAAAGGTAATCAAAAGTTTGAGAAATCATGTATTCCTTGCATATCCATGTATGATCCAAGAGCTAGTGAGAGAGGGAGGCACCTTCAAATTTGTTAGCATAGCGAGAGAGGGGAGTGTGTACATTGGGAAGAAGAGGCTAATAGTTTTCTTTTCAGAAGGAGAGTGAGATCAAGACATCAAAAGCTACAAATAATAGACACATCAAGAATATTGAAAAGGTAAGGGATGAAATTTTCTCAGTTTGAATACTTCATTAGATAGAAAATTAGAAGGGATTAATTATGCAGATGAAGTAAAGAATGAGAAGATTGAGGAATGATGGTTTTGAGTGAGGGATTGTAGAGACACCATGGGTTGAGAATGCACATGTTGAAGGGGCGAATAGTCCAAACTCCAAGGTAAGAAACCTAATTGGTGTAGGAGGGTATAAGATGAAGCCATACATATATAGGAAGGGCATTGTTTCCCTAGGATAGAATAGCTAGAGGGTCTAACAGGCCAAACCCTAAGGTAAGAAACCTAATTGGTGTAGGAGGGTATAAGATGAAGCCATACATATATAGGAAGGGCATTCTTTCCCTAGGATTGAATAGCTAGAGACATTATTATTGTTTCTAGCCATTTATTGAAGGGGTTCTACTCACTAGGATGCTCAGTAGGAGTGGGGAAGTTCAAGAGAATCAAAGAGAATAGATAGGGCACATATCAAGTCAATACAAATTTCCAATAATGTCCCTATAAGACAACTTGGCAGAGACATTGTTGGGTGGAAAGGTTGTGAATTGAAGATGTTCTCTTAAAAATGGAAGATCTAAAAGCTAGGAAAATTAAGTCTATCCAGCAAGAAGCCAAAGGTCTCACTTCAAACAAATAAATCAAGGAATGATGTCCCTAGTTTTCTAGTTTCTAAAGACATTGCTAAGGTAAAAGTTGAGTCAAGGAGATAGGTCATCTAATTTGGGAGGTCAAAAAGAGAGGAAAACCTCAAGATAATCAAAGAGGAATTCAGAGATCATACTCAAGTTGAATCTCAAGCAATAATGTTCCTAGTGCCCTAGCCATCAAGGAAAAAAGCAAGATATTCACCCTTAACTCAAAAATCTAAGCAATGGTGTCCTTACTACCTTAATACATGTAGTAGGGGAATAAAGGGATAGATTCAATCTAGCAAGGAACAAGCAAGATATACACCCGTAAGTCGAAACCAAGCAAAGGTTTCCTTATCAAAAGTCAAAGATATCATTGAGAGTCGCAAGGGGAAATTGTGTGGAATCTGAGCAAGTACAAATAGAGAGGAAGTTTGGGAAGCCGAAGCCAAGGAAGAGATAAGTAATATGACTGGTTTCAAGCCAAAAATCAAAGAACCATGTCCCTATAGGAGACCTACATTAGAGACATCATAGTGCTAAATTAGGGAAAATATGAGTTGAATAGTGGTCTATAAAGTTGGGAGAACTAGTAAAGATCATTAAAGTACATGATTCTTGAAGCAAAATAAAGAAGAGTTAAGAAAATCCCAAAAGGATGTCCCTATCTAGAGACGTCATTGGGTGAATGCATTGGGGGTGTGTGTTTTCTTGATCAATGGTTGTTAATGAGGATTCACCAAGTGGAAATCTCCACGAATTTCCATAATAAATATCAAAAACTTTAAGAATAGCACCAACATGTATGTGCTACCCTAAGAACCAAATAAATTTTTCTACATTTTGAAGTGCATGGGACCTTAGCTTTTAACCAAAGGATGTGTTCAAATCTTTGTTGACTCCACAAAGAAACATTCACTAGGGATTGGATTGATCAAATTGTAGAATCTTAAGTCTGGGAAGGGAAGGATGTCCTTGTAGGATAGTTCTACTAGATACTTTTTTCTGACTGAAAGTGTGTGTTGGTGGAATCGTTTTATCTAGAAAGAGGCTAATTCAAAGAAAACACAACTCCAATGGAAAAAATCTAAAGAATCAACAAAAGCATCCATTTTTTCCCAATGATATCCATAGCCTAAAGTGGCCTAGAGATATCACTAATCAAGAAAATTATCACATTCAAATCACGCTAATGGTTGATAGTTAAGTTCAAGATGTCAGATCCTTCACTCTATGTCAAGGGGTAGGAAGAAAGAAGAGGAATTTAGGAGTTAGTTTGTTGGAAATGTCTCTAGAATATTTCATGATTTGAAGTGCCTTTTGAATGAAAAAAGGACTTGAAGGTGCACTGAGTATTAGTTGGAGACTAAGAATAACATGCTTTAGGAAGTGAACTTGAAAGAGTGGACAAATCTATAGAATCTAGGGAACAATGTGTTGATATATCTTAATAGTGATGTGTGAACACACTTAGGATAACCAGGGCACTTTTCTCCCTCTTTAGGAGGTTTTTTCCCCTCAAATTTTATATATGCCTATAACCCTAATAGGTGACTATCTTTGTATGCTCACTTGGTAATACATTTAGTATTGTGTGTTGTGCTCCAAGCTCCTTCTTCTTCCTTGTGTTGTTCATGTGCTTTCGCAGACCTCAAACTCTAAGAATTGGTATTAGAGCAGGTTGCCACTTCATCTAGGGCATCGCCAACACCCCTCAAGTCAGAGTCTTAGAATCGCATGAAAATTGGTGAGCATAATTCGCTTTGTGGTGTCAAAATCATGATTTGAGCTCGTTTTGGCCTTCAAACTCACTATCATAGAACCTATGTAGACAATTTTGTCCTTTTGTACCAAACATATATACAAGTTTGGGTTTGCTAGTACAAGCGTGTCGAAGACTACTACAGATCTAGTAGAGCTCGACAGGGTAGTTCTGTTCATCTTTTTGAGATACAATCATTTTTCTGCATTAGGGTATTTTAGTTAGTGGCCATGGCTGAAAGCAATGATGTATTCTGTATGTTGGCTATTGAGGATAGATTGTATGGTACTAATTACCCATTATGGGCATATGATATTTCATGTATCGCTAATGAAAGGACTGTGGAATATTGTGCAAGGTAATGAAAAACAACATAGTATACCTACAAATATAGTCATTGAAGGTGATGCAAATGGCATTGAAGATGAAGATCTTCAAATTCCTATTCGTGCTATAGTTTTTGCTGCACCTACTATAGAGCAACTTTGTTGGGAGGGCAGAGATGCTCAGGCACATGCATTGATAGCTTTATCTTTCAAATGTGCCATTATTCCTCACAATCACTCTTGCAGAACAACAAATGATGCTTGGGATACATTCACCACTTTATACTAGGAAAGGAATGAGGCTCGTGTTGCTTACCTCTAAATAAAGTTGGAGGGTGAGTGTATGAATGAAGGAGATTCTATGAACAATTTTTTTTTGAGAAAGATCAAAGATTTGAAGGAACAACTGATTTCTGCTGATGGTCTTACTAAATAGCTCACTTGTGTAGACTGTTCTTAATGGTCTTCCAGATTCATATAAGAGTTTTGCCTCTACTCTTTGGTTGATGATGAAAGGCAATCCAAATGCCTTAACATTCGATGATTTAGTCTTTGTTTTGTTGCAAGAAGGTCAGTTTAGGTAGAACAAGTCGATCATGTGTGTTGTAGATCAAGCTTTCATAGCTAGTCAAAAGGGAAAAGGTAAATGGGGCTCATCTACTAGTAAGCAAAAATTTGCTAATTTGAACTTCGAACCCCCTCTCCCACCATAGAAGGGACTGTATGGCTACCATTTCTAGGGTTTCCCCCCGGAGGATACCACCCAACCTCCACTCTCTGCTTCATGCCCCTATATCTGAAGCAGAAATCATTGAGGTCATTGACGCCCTCCCCCTCGGTAAAAGCCCGGGACCCGACGGTCTCACTAACGAGTTCTTTAAATCCTTCAAGCTGGTGATTGCCACCCCTCTCCGGATGGTCTGGCAAGAAGCGATAAAGTTTGGCGCTCTTCCTTCATGTCTAAATAATGGAATTATTAAGCTAATACACAAGAAGGGGGATAAGAACAGAATCGAAAACTGGCGGCCTATTACGATGCTTCAAACCGGATACAAGATCATCGCCAAAGTCATTGCCAACAGGATCTCGTGCCACCTGAGATCTTGGCTTAGCGAGGACCAAAAAGGTTTCATCAAAGGCAGGTCTATTCTGGAAACCATTATGGACATTTGGGAAGGTATTCAATTTGCAAATGAGTCTAATCAAGACGTGGTCTTCCTCAAGATCGACTTTGACAAAGCCTACGACAGACTAGAATGGGACTATATTCTGCAGTCGCTCCAAAATCTCGGATGTAGTCAGAAATTCACCAGGATGATCGCGACCCTTCTAGGAAACGCAACGACTCAAATTAACGTTAACGGAAAACTTTCGAAGGCGATCCACCTTAGAAGATCTATTAGACAAGGGTGCCCTCTGGCCCCTCTTCTTTTTGCCATCGCCACTGAGGGGCTGAGCAAACTTGTGGCGCATCATGTGGAGATTGGCAATATCAAAGGCCTCCGGCTGCCCCACGACCACAACCAAATTATCATGAGACTTTTTGCCGATGACATGAATGCTTTCGTTCACAATGATAATTCAAGCCTGGAGACTTTCTGGAGGTGTCTGGCTACCTTCTGTGAAGCCTCTGGTTCCAAAATCAACCACTCTAAGACCGCCTTTAGGGCTATTGTGGGACAGCAACCTGGCCTCCTCATTGATCATGGCTGTCAAATCATTCCGCAGGGCCAAATCTTTCGTCTTCTTGGAATCCCCTTGGGGTTTGGCGTCTCTATGGAGCAGAGATGGAGTTGGGTGTTGGCCAAACTCGAAAACAAGCTTAACTATTGGAAAGGTATGCAGATCAACCTCGCTGGGTGTGCGATGGTTATCAACACGTTCCTCCTCTCTTCTATCATCTATTTCCTCTCTTGTTGGAGACCGAACGAGCAAGGCCTGTCCAAACTGAATAGTATTTGTAGAAACTTTCTTTGGACGGGCGACCATAACAGAAGGGGGTTGCCCAAAATCAAATGGACCATCTGCACTAGCCCTAGAGATAGCAGGGGGCTCGGCATCCTGGACATCGGGTGCATGGCTAACAAAATGGCTGCCAAATGGATGATTAAGGCTTGGTGCAATAGGGAGGCTTCGTGGGCCAAGCTGATCTTCAGAAACAAGAACGAGTTGGCTCTCATGGGGTTCCCAAAATGGAAGAATCTTGATATCATGACCCTGCTCTTCTCCCCGATCCCCGTCTTCCCGAAAGGATCCAATCTCGTGTGCTCCCTTTGGAAGGGCTGGAATAAAGTCAAAAGCCTCATAAGAATTAGTGAGGACTGGAAGTGGGCGGCCGGAATCAGACAAAACGACTCTGTCTGGTTTCCGATACATGGTATCCGGAGTGTGGAATCGTGGAACATTCAAAATGCCAAGAGGTTATGGAACAAAGGATTCAAAAAATGGAAACACCTCTGGAAGCATGACACCCGCAGCTGGATCAACTTCGAGGATATTGACCCTTGCGCAAACATCTCCTACGAAGAATGGAACACTCTGCAAAGCCGCTGTCTCGCATGGGATCGTCACAAGACTCGCCTTCTCATGGGACTCGACACACCGAACTCGCTTGGTCTCAAATGGTACAATGGAAATAGCCTACTAAAAATCTCGAACATCAAAGATCCGGCTGACCACCAGATCAGCCTCAACAAGAAGTGGTGCCTGTCTTGGACGCGGCTTCGGTGGGACATGAAATTCATGGGTATCTGGCACCCCCTTATAGAGATTAAGAAGTCTGTCCTCTTATGGCAAATTCTCCATCGCGGAATTTGGACCAACCATAAGGCTAGCAAACTTTGTGGGACTCCTCCGTGGTGCAAACGCTGTCACCGGGCTATCGAAGATGTCCCACACATCTTCCTTACTTGCCCCAGCTCCTACAGAATCTGGTAGACAGTTGGATTGAAAATCAGACTTCAAAATCAACTTAGCTGGAAACAAATTCTTTTGGGTGAAGCAATTGGCTGCTCCGCGTCCCTCTGGAACGCCATCAGAGGGGAAGCCCTGTGGAAAATTTGGCGGGAGAGGTGTGCTCTCAACTTCGGCGATCCCCCTAGGGAGTGGTCGATCGAGAAATCATTATTCCTCCTTGGCAAAAGGATTGTTAACAGCAAGAAGTCCCCCCCCTTCAGACACCATCAAGTCCTCCTTTTGATCAACAACAAGCTTAAACCCAAGTGGGCCCCGCATGAGGGCGATGAGAGGGTGATTAACCTTCTCTGTAATGCAACCTAGGATTCATTCAAGCTTCCCCTGCTTTGTGGGATTTGGGGGGTCCCGTGGGCACTAGTCCCCTTCTGTTGTACCTTTGTTTCTTAATTTAATTCAAGTCTGGGAGAGTAGGCGATTGCCGAACTTCCTTTACATTAAAAAAAAATTTGCTAATTTTGCACATTCAAAGAAGGATGACAAAGATGAGAAGAAAAAAAAAAGCGAAATTTTTTTGCAAATACTATAAAGGAAATGGTCATGTCATAAAGATTTGTCCAAAACTAGCTGCAAAAGAGGCAAAGAAGAAAGAGGCTGGAATGGTTGTTACAAAAGGCCTCTACACCTAAAAGAGAGTCCGCTAATCTTGTGTAGAATGAAGAATGGGTGTTTACTACTATTTGTAGTTATGATCCATCTTCTCATGAACAGTGTATGTTTGTAGTAGACTAAGATGTTTGGTACTTTGATAGTGGGGAAACCAAACGTATTACCTTGCAACACAATTTCTTCAAATCACTTGAGCCTACCCCTTCAAGAAATAATATCACATGCACTAACAACTCCTCTTATCTTGTAATGGGAGTTGGTAAGATCATTCTGATTAGTGTTGATGGTATTTCTTTCACATCGTCAAATGCTTTGTTTGTGAAAAAAAGGTGTTATCAGTTTCAACATTAGCAAAGATCGGCTTGGTTGTGAAGTTTTTTGATGATAGATGTACAATTCATGATCCATCAAATGGCAATGTTATTATTGTTTCTAGCATTTTATGTCCAGGGCTATATAAGCTCATAAATTATGAAAAATTTGTGAATGATTCCACATGTGGAGTTCAAGACTCCCAGGCTATCTCAAATGCAAAGCTTTGGCATGCACGCTTTCTTCATCTAAATTATCCTAGTTTGCTATGATCGTAGAAATTTAAAATGGTGTCCTCTCTACCCAAACTTGAGGCACGTTGTAAACATGTTTGTAAAGGCTATATTTTTTATAAAATGCAGCATTCCTCCTTCCCAAAAGATGGTTCAATTTGAGGTACTAAAAATTGCAGCTTGTTCATAGTTATGTTTATGGTCCTATGCAAGCACCCTCTTTTAGGAACTACCTTTACTTCATGAATTTTATTGATGAAGTTTTCTAGGGGTGCATGGGTTTATCCACTGAAAGAAAAGTCTAAAGCATTTATGTGCTTCAAACAATTTCTGGTTTTGGCTAAAAAATTATCAGCATGTAAAATGGGCACCCTCTATTCTGATCTGGGGGGGGGGGATAGATGTCTTCTGATTTCGCTTCTGGCTTGAGGCTGTTATGTACAACTTGCAAGATAGCAAATTATATGCCTTTGTCATATTATACTTGTTCACGCTCTCATAGTGCTTCTTTTGCACTAGATTGATATGCAATGGCTTCCTCAAGTCTTTGTGATGAGAATAAGCCTATTTCATTTGATGAAGCACAGAATTGAGAAAATTGGATGGTTGTTATGCAATCAGAATATAATGCTAATCTAAAGAATGATACATAGACTTTATGTGATTTGCCTCCTACTTAGAAGGCTATTGGCACTAAGTGGGTATACAAGCCAAAGTGTAAGCTTGATGAAACAATTGGTAGGTATAAGGCTAGGCTTGTTGCAAAAGTTTATGCTCAAGAAAGAGGCATTGATTTTGATGAGACCTTTTCTCCCACGTGGAATGACTACTATTCATCGCATCTATGCACTTGCAGTTCATCATGGTTGGAATGTACATTAGTTGGACATTAAAATAGCATTTCTGAATGGCGACCTACATGAAGAAGTGCATGTATTTCAACCCTATGGTTTTTCATAGAAAGGGCATGAAAACAAAGTGTGCAGGTTGAAAAAAGCATTATATGGTTTGAAGCAAGCACCACATGATTTGTATGAAAAGATACATGCCTACTTGATTGCACATGGTTTTGAGAATAGTCCAACTAAGAGCAGCTTATATGTTAAGCGTGAAAATGATGTTCTTTTGATCAATGTTGTCTATGTTGATGACATGCTATTGATTGGTTTTAATGAGAAGCATATTGCTGATTTTAATCTTGATTTGCATGCCTCTTTTGAAGTGTCAAATTTGGGGATTCACATCATTATTTGGGCATTTGATTCAATTGCCACTCCTATGGAGACAAGTTTATGATTGACTCTTCATGATGTTGGCAATGTGTTTGATGTTGTTCTCTATGAGCAAGCTGTTGGATGCTTGATTTACTTATGCATCACTTGGCCTGATATTCAGTTTGCTTTCTCTGTGATGAGCATGTTTATGCATTGCCTAGGTGTTAAGCATTGGCACAAGGTTAAGTGCATCTTTCGTTACTTGAGTGGAACTCGGCTACTTGGATTGTTTTATCCTAAGGGGGGATCATTATCCCTAGATTTACATGCTTTTTCTGTCTCATTCTGGGTTGGTTGCTATGACACTCGTGTGTCCACTAGTGGCATTTGCTTCATGCTTTGTAGCTCATGCATATCTTCGTTGAGCAAGAAGCAACCTACTATGGCCACTTCTAGTTGTGAGGATAAGTATAGGGCAACTTTCACAACAAATGTTGAGTGTGTGTGTGTGTGGCTCAAATTCCTTTTGGCTGGTTTGGGTGTTGGTCAATCTTCTACCACCACCATCTTCGCTGACTATCGGAGCACATTTTCAGTTGGAAGGAACCAAGTGTTCCATGCTCACACTAAGCACATTGAGGTGCACTATCATTATGTGAGGGAGAGTGTTGCTCTAGCACAATGGTGAGAACCACGTTAAGAAGCTCCACCTTCTTAATGTCAATCCGCGGAAGAGATGGGAGTGATATGAAGATCGTGAATGTGAGATGAAGTGAGAGTGAAGGTGAGAAGCATAGAGATGCACATACACATACACACACACTACGAAGAGACAAGCAAGACACAATGGAAGGTGAGAAATCAACTCTATTACTCAAGAACACTCTTACAAGGTCAAAATAGCTCTAAGCTCACACTAACCAACCTCAAAAATGAGCTCTCTAGCTCTTTTTATAGTTTCTAGACTAGTTTTGACCGGTTTCACATCTAGTGACTGGCATAGTTAAAAAATAGGTCCTATGCGCTATTTGAGAGGGTAAACGGTGTCTAAAAATAACCAAAATTGATACGCTCATTCTACCTAAGCTCCTCAAGCTCGAGGACTCCTCGGCTTTCACAAAATGGAGCAAGAAATTAAGAAAAGGGTTTTTCTATGTTACATATGTTACAATAGTGATAAAAATCACTGTTTGAGGTTTTTGAAAAGTATTTTAAAACATAATTCTTTGAAAAAATTGATTCGACTGACTCCCTACTCTGTCTTTACATGCTTCCGCGTCTTCTATGCCTCTGGCTACTGCCAACACCCCCCTCCCTCTCGCTTCTATCGTCCTCGATAGAACCTTGTTGTGCGGTCTGTCGGATGTAGTTCTGTAGTAGTTCCTGAGCGAGGGTGTGTTCTGATATTCGAATGCCTCGGGCCAAATCTGCCTCGAGTTTCTCCCAATCAATTGGTTGCGGTTCATTGGGTGGTGGGAGTCGATAATGTGTGGAATATACTATCTGTTCACAGGCGAATAAGTGTAAGAGGTGGGTGGGCCTGCTGATGAACACTTCTGAATGGTATTCCCAAAAACCGATTGTGAACATCTCTTCGAAAGTCTTCTTGTAGCACACCGGTAAATATTTAATTCTGCAATGCCAGGCATAACACACCCGTAGCGATGGCGTTGTACTCATATCATATGCAAGATCCAAATTGCCATGCTCGAAGCCCGGAGTGTTTACATGAGGTGCCTTTACACGACGGAATACTTTGAAAACCATTTGCATCATGTCAAAGATTTTGACAGTCATGTGCGCGGCTATGTCATCCATGTGTTTCAAGCGAGGGAGCCAGTGACAAATCGTGGCCATCATGTATCCCACTGTCGGTAGTTCTATGGGTGGCTTGAAATATGGGTAATTTAACCAATCCTGGCACTGCTGGTTGTTCTATACTTTAATAGCAAATGCTATCCAAGAGCGGCGATGTGGCACTGGTCCCCAACATGGGTTGTATTTCAAATGTAGTGGTGCCTTTACCCAAATACTCATCATCTCAGGATATTCTTGTAAAAGATCTTTACGCCACTCTGGTTGATAAATCTCGCCTCGCTGCGCATCCAGTGGCAAATCATCAGGCTCAAACTGAGTAGCGTGAGATGGTTTCTTGCCTGTTTCTTTCTCTATGGCCAACTGATACTCGGCCATTAGCATAAAGTACGGTTTGTGCTGTAACTCATGCCCTGATATATATCTGCGAGGGGCCAAGTGAGCGAAGTAGGGAGACTGTAAGATTCTTTCCTCAATCATTGCCATTGCGTGCAACTGCGCCTCTACTCATGCTGAGTGGGTGGTTCCAAGCTCTTCCACTGTCTTCATCCATGCGAGGGTTGGAAGTTCATAAGTCATCTCGCCTTCAGCCATGACTCGTCCGCCTGGGATGGGTTGTGGTTCGTAGGCTTCTTCAAAGGTTTCCTCCACCGGAATGGCTACATTTTCTTCATCGGCTGGGAGCTCTGGTGGGGAATCTGGCCGTGGTGGTGCTTCATATATAGCTATCCACGATTCAAGAGTGGATACCTGGGCGCGTAATGCATTGAGTTCCTCTAGGATGTCAGGAGAAGGGTCCGCAGGAACTGGTAATCCTTGGGTTGCTGGTAGTCCTTGTGTTGCAGGTGCTCTGAGCTGGAGTAGTTTATGATCTTCCTTTAACTTCTGATACTCTTCGTTCATTCGATCGTATTTGTCGAGCAATCTGATGTGATCATCGAGCAACATTTTCATTGATTGGGAGGGCACTGCTTTGAACCGGCTAGGACTTAATGGTTGGTCTGGGTTATCGAGAGCAGCTTCTAAATTTTCTCTGTTTTGCTCTTGTAGCCATTGGTTCTCTTCCTTTACTGCTGCTAGGTGTCTTCTGAGTAAGCCCATGTTCCGTGTAAGCGTCGCATTGCGAACTGTCTGGGCCCTTAACAAATTATCAAGATCAACAGTGGCCTCTTTGGCTTTCTCTTCACTTTCTAGTTCCAGCTTGTGATAAGCCTCGCGTAGTTCTTGATATCGAGTGTTCAGTGAGGCATTCTCAATAGACAATGAGTTAAGCTGCGACTGCAAATCGTTGGTTGTCCTCTGCAGCTGCTGATAACTATTTCCAAGAGATGTGAACTCATCTCTTACTTGCGTCATACACGTGAACATCTGTCGAAATGCTGTGTCTAAGGTGGGTGATAAGATTAATGGTGTGCTAAGTGAAGATGCATTGGGTGTAGATGCAAAGGGAATGGGGAATGGGGGTGGGAAAGTGGATGCTGTGGTGATTGTGGAAAATTGTGGTGTGCTTAAATATTGTGGTGCCACAAATGAAGTGAGTGGAGGTGCAGTGGGGGGTGATATATCCATATCGCTGGATGTAGTGTCGAGTGTGTGACTGTGAATAGTGGTGTGATCGTGGGTAAGTGTGTGGGTGTAAATATAGGATTTACAAAGGTCGAAGAAAAATTTACAGAGGGGTTGCCTCGGACGGCTTGATGGAAGGGGGAAATAGGGGTTACGGTGGGTCGGGGAGGTGAGACTGGGGAGAAGGTTAATGGTGGTGGGAATGGGAAAAGGGGTCTTGGAGGTGTGGGGAAGAATGGAAAAGATGGATGGAGAAATGGGTTGGATAGAAAGGTGGATGTGTTAGGGGGTAGACTAGGTTGAGTGGGTGCGGGAATTGTGGGTTGAGTGGGAGTAAGGACGACTTCTGCTACTCCACCGGAGAAAGAAGATGTTGTTATGGGAGAAGGGGGGTGTATGGGGGAGACTGGATGGATGGGAGGTGATGGGGGAGTAGTTGGGGTGGTCGGTACTTCGACGACTATGGTGGTATGTATAGCGGTAGTACGGGGTGGGGAGTCTACAAGGATGGTGTTTTCTGCCAAAGAGCCTTCAGGGACAAGACGTGCTTCCCTGGCCTATTCTGAAGATTGTGCTCCTGTTGGGACACGAATGTATTCGCCCCGTTTTGATAATAGCCGTACGCGTCGGGGGTCATACTGCGGTAATGGTTTCCTCTGTAAATATCTTAAGGCTTCGGTAGGTCCGACTGATTTGACAAGCTCTCTGAAACCTCTGATGTAGACTTCTTCGAACCCTCCTGAGACGAGTTCTTGTTCGATGAGTGTTTGGCTTTCTTCGTCAGTCAACTTCTTGCGTGCCCCAACTTTTTCCATAGTACGATATAATTTTTTTATGGCTAACGTATAAGCTGCAGCTTCGAAGGTTTCTTCTTCGTGTGTGCTCGTGTCACCTTGGGTGTCAGTTTGTTGTCCTTGTTCGTCTGTTTGCACATGTTCTTGGGATTCATGTGTACCCTGGCTGGCTTCATCGTCTCCTTCGTCGTCATCTGTTGCTGTTCTTTCGTCATCTGAGCTTGATACGATTTGTCCTTGTGGTTGATCTCGGGGTGTGGGAGGGTAGCTGGGCCTTTCATATTCCTAAGAGAAGATCTGACCTTCTGAAAATTGAAATTCACTTGAAAATACGTCCTGCATCTCAAAATCAAATGTGGTGCCTGCTTGTTCTATTTCTAAATGGGGTATCGGGAAAGAGAAAGCTTCCGCACCGATAGTGGTGGGAACTTCTGCCGTAGTGGTGGTAGGTCCTGGGACTGTGGTTGCTTGAGTAGTGACTGTGCTGGTAGTGCCGTCCGTTACAACTGGTCTTGATAACCGTATACGAATAGGTTGTACTGTGGGAGTGGCTTCTGTCGGAGACTGCTCGGGAGATGGTTGTGGTGAGGGTGATTCTGGCACCTGAAGGCAGGGGATAGTTCCTCTCATTCGCTTTCCTGCTCTTCCTTTGCTAGGCTTCCTAGCTTTCTTTGTGGTTCCTTTAAATGCTTTCAGCTCCTCACTTGTCATTGCTCGCTCAATCGGCAAGTCATATGCTAAGCACATATATACAATTCTAGTCAATGCGCAACATCCATTGATGAATTTCTTTCTTTCCCATCTATGTTGTGCTAAATACATCTGATCAATGATCCAACTAGCTAGATCAACTATCTGGGGTCCAAAACAAGATAAATACAAACCAAACCATATTCGTTTGTGAGGCATTGTGAATCTGTCCTGAGCGGGGAAAGCAAAATGCTGCATACATATCTGCAGTGGTTTTGAAAGCTCAGGTGTGATCGCTGAAATCTCCTCCCACTTCGTAACATCCCCACGTTTCATAGGGTCTGGAACTAACTTTTCTCGCTCTGTGGGCGTGTGGGTTCCATGAATCTTGATGGCAGCTCGAATCAAATCTTTAGAAAGATAAAACCTTTTATAGGGTGGATCGTTCACTAAGGATGGCAGGATGAAGGTGCCTGGCAGGTTCTTATTCTCCGAAGCTATCAAAGTGGTGATTAAGTAATAGCATATGTAGAAGTCAGGTTTAGGCAAAAGGTCACTGAAATACTCTGTGAAGCCGGATCTTGCCCAAACATGTGTTAAGTCTTGTGTGTTCTGTAGCCCTTCGAACTCTTTTGAGAAAAACTGATATTTGCCCCAGGTACGGTCATCAAAAGTCAAATTAGCCTCAAATATAAACTCAGCATCTGCCAATGGTCCTGCTAGCCCTTGAAACCAATGAGAATTGCGATGAATCTTCTCAGTATAGCCTCGAGGAGGATCGTCAATAGGCATGGGTCCTAGGAAACCTTGAAGTTCTGGCGGTGGAGCTGTCGGATGGGACTGTGCGAGTAAAATATCGATAGGTGCTATAGGTGCGCTGGGGCCTGCTTCTGATGGTCCTTCTTCGGTTTGCATGATGATTGTCGTGCTAATGGAAAAGATCTGCTACAAAAGATTAGCACATTAGTATGGAAATTAATTATGATCCCATTAAGGTGAGACCGCAATCCCTTTCCATAGCCGATGTGTAACCCATGTAGCCAAGTGTTGTGATGTGATTGATGCAATGCTTCTTGCAGAACTAGTGCAGGTCTCTAGACACCTATATGTTTTCAGATATTGCATGCAGTTCTTTGATGAGATGTTATTATAGGTGATGTTGGGTTATAGTGTGTGGATTTATACAAGGTTCAATCATGAATGAGTTATTACAAGGTTGTAGATTAGTCGGGGTGGTAGTTATGTTAGATAAGGGGTTAGGAGAAGACTTCTGGATACGTTTCGGTACCCACTTCCTAAGAGTTTGTGATCGGGTGATAGGTCTCTGCGGAGGGATAAAAGTTGAGATCGGACGTGGTATGGAGGGTTGAAAAGATTTCTGAGGATTATATATTACAGGGCTTGAGGGTTGAGCTATAATACACTGTTTGGGTACCCAAATTTGCGTGGGTGTGGGTCTGTTCATAAGGTACTTCTTGGCGATCCAAATTTGTTGAATGTTTGTATTCGTACAAGAAGATCGAGGAGATCTTGGATATTGTTTCTGCTTCTGCCTTGACTTCTTCTTATCGTTGTCTGCATTGTTGAAATCTGTTGGTGGTTTTTGTCCTTTTGGCACCCATATTTGTCTTGTGGTGCTTGCTTTGTGATGCTGACACTGATTTCCTCTTTGTGTTGTCTGATGTTGTCGTCGGTCTGGGTTCCTTTGTTGTGGTTGACTCCTTTGTGGTTGAGGTTGAGAGGTCGGATGGACACTCTGCTTTGGAAAAGAAGGGAGGTCCAACACTTGTGAAACCTGCCCATTAGGAAGTGCTCTGATTTGTACTTTTAATCTAGGCCAGTCCGCAGTAAGTGTGGAAGGATGGGCACCGCAGGGTGTTTTGCCCATGTGGACACTGATGAAGTCCACCTGACCAAGCGGTTGGGCGGTTGCCCCTTCTAATTTGCAGGAAGCCCCAGGGAAAATCTCCTGACGTCCTTCTGATTGACAACTGTCTATAGCCAAGCTCGAGTGGGTTGATGTAGAACGTAACGTGACTGATCTGACCAAAGATCTTCCGGTCTTCCGTCGCATGCATTTCATAGGGTCTAGGGTTACAAACCTCAGTCGGAATGCCATTAGGGAAGTCAAGCGGTATCACTTGCTTTTGATCTAAGGTTCCAATCTGCAAGGAGCCTTGTCTAAGATTTAGATCCACTGAGTGATCGTATAACCAGTCTTGGCCAAGGATTAGGGGTTCTATCAGGTCGTCATCATGGCACACTAGTAGCTTCACTGTCAAGGTCACATCATGTATGAGGATAGGAAGGTCCACCTCACCCATGCAAGGGGTTTCCATGCCTCCTAGCCCTATGAGGTATGCTTCAATTGGCCGCATTTCTATTCCTGAATCCTTATAGTGGGACCATCTAATCGCACTAGTCGCAGCACCTGAATCAATTAAAGCCCTGAGCTCTTGGCAAGGGTTGTCGTGCTCTAGCCTGACTGTAATGACTGGTCTCCTGTCCACTATGCTAGGATGAGTGGTTGACTTTACTTGACACATGGCCATGGGATATCTGGGTGATGTTTCCAGATGGTTATACTGTTCTCTCCCTAGTCCTTGTCTTCTTAACTTCATGCGCTTAATGCGTTCTATAGCTTCTGCCTGAGCTTCAGCTCGTATTCTATTTTCTTCCTCCTTACGCTTCTTTGCCAACGTGAGTTGTCTAAGCATATCCTCAGTAAGAGGTTCCTGATATAACCTGACTCTACAGCCACTAATGTAATTAGGCATTATATCTCCTTCTAAAGTGGCTAATTGTACTGCTCCACTTGTCGAGAGTCTGTTGAGGATCATAGGTCCATAACCTCGCTTTTCTAACTTCCGTGCGTGTTGTTTCAGCGTATATACTAGAACTAAATCTCCTTCTTTCAAGCCTTTATCTTTCACATGTGCATCAAAATATGCTTTCTGTCGTTTCTTTGCCGCATATATTCCTGCTGCTTTCAGCATGGTTTCTCCTAATCGTTCCAAGTCCATTATTCTTGATGATAATTCATGGCCGGTCCACTGATGTTCTTGTGCAACCTTAAGGGTCGGTATCAAGAAGTCCAAAGGAAGCACAACATTCTGACCAAAAACCATCTGAAAGGGAGTTGCATTGAGTACGGTCTTGTAGGCCACTCGATATGCCCAAACAGCATGGTGTAACTATTTGTCCCAATCTGAACGTTTGTTGTTCATGAGTTTCCTCAGTACATTACAAAGGATCTTGTTAGTGCTTTCAGCCTGACCATTGGCCTGAGGATGATATGGTGCGGATTTCTTGTGAATCACCATAAAATCGTGTAACAAATATTCAATTACTTGGTTTAGAAAGTGAGTTCCTCGATCGCTCACTAACTCTATAGGCAATCAATATCTTGTAAAGACATTTTCAAATAAGAATTTTGCAATCGTGTGTGCATCATTCTTTTTTGTGGCTTTTGCCTCTACCCATTTGGTGAGATAATCTGTGGCAACAATAATGTATTCAGCATGTGTACCTTTTGCAGGGGTCATTCCTTGAGGGAATGTTCTCGTCCTCAAGTATGTCACTAAAGATTCACTCCAGTCTGGTGTGAGAAACACGTGATATAGTGTAGCATGTTCTACTGGTGGTCTTTCACAACAAACATGGCATTCTTTACACAACTTGTAGACATCTTCTTCCATCGTAGGCCAGTATACTTCTAGTCTATGCAGAGTCTGTAATGTACGATGTTTTGAGTGATGTTGCATTAATGCACCTACATGTGCTAATTGCAACCAATTCACATGTTCTGATTCATCTACACAACAAGCAATAATCTTTTGATTATCCTGTTTATATATGCTTCCTGCTATGATTTGGTCTCTGAGACTTGGTAATCTCTCCTTCCTTGATCCTTATCCTAGGATTCTTGGGTCCATACGTGAGAATAGGGACTATCGGCTGAGCCCATTCTGGTGCTATCTCAAGGTTAAACAAATATGTATCTGGTAATTCATCCACTACTCCTTGAGGAGCTTCTCCTGAGGTTAACCTTGAAAGGTGGTCAGCTCTAAGATGTGTCTTTCCTTTCCTAACTACCACTTCAAAATCGTACTCCATGAGTAATAGAAACCATCGTATTAATCGTCCTGTGTTACATGGCTTGTTGACTAAGTATAATAGGGCTTGATGATCTGTAAAGAATTTGAACTTGTTTGCCAACAAATAGTGCCTGAACTTTTTTACAGCGTAGATCATTCCTAATCCTTCTCGTTCCGTAGTGGTGTAATTTCTTTCTGCTGCGTTCAATTGTCTGCTCGCGTAAGCTATGGGGAGGTCTATATTACCTTCATTCGTGGGTTGTGCTAACACACATCCTATGGCATAGTTGGATGCATCCACATGTACATGGAATGGCTTACTCCAATCTAGGGTTGTCAATATAGGTGCTGAGCACAAACGTCGTTTGAGTTCATTGAATGAATTCTCACATTCATCTGTCCATTCAAACTTGGTTAAAAGAGAGTACAATGGCTTGGCTATGATTGCATACATCTGTATGAATCTCCTATAATAACCGCAATGGCCCATAAATGCCTGTACTTCCTTTACATTAGTTGGTCTAGGTAATTCTGCAATTACTTTCACCTTTTCTTCATCAGTAGAAATTCCATTCTTTGACACAATGTGTCCTAGAATTTTGCCTTGTCTGACCATGAAAACGCACTTTTCTGGGTTCAAACAAACCTGATATTCTCGGCATTTGTCAAATACTTGTCTTAACTCAGGGATATGTTTCTGTCTTATATTTGAATGTGCACATAAGTCATCGACATAAACTTCCAAATTCTTGCGTAAGAATTCCTTGAAAACATGACACATGAGTCGCTGGAAAGTGGCGGGTGCATTTGTTAAGCCAAAAGGCATTACACGAAATGCAAATATGCCCCATTCTGTGGCAAAAGCCGTCTTGTGTTGATCTTCTGGAGCTATGGCTACTTGATTATAGCCTGAGAATCCATCAAGAAAGCTGTAAACTTCCTTGCCCGCAACTCTTTCCAATAAGTGTTCTATGATAGGAAGAGGATAACTATCTCTAATCGTGGCGGCATTAACTTTTTTAAGGTTAATACACACACGTAATTTTCCATTCTTCTTGGGCACTACCACAATGGGGGATACCCATTCGGTATGCTCAATTTCATAAATGAATCCTGCTTCTATCAAGCGATCTATTTCCTCTTTAATCTTCGCAGCGTAATTATCATTGTACGTGTATGGTTTCTGTTTCGTGGGTTTTGCATCTGGAGTCATAGGGATTCTATGAGAACATATGTCTGGATCTACTCCTTTCAAATTTTTGTAACTCCAAGCAAACACATCTCTATATTCGCGCAATAGGGCAACTAATTCTTCTTCTTCTTCCTTCCTCAAATCATGCCCAATGTATGTACATTTTTCTTCTTCTCCTTCTATGACAACTATGATTTTCTTGGTTTTCTCTCGGTTATCATATACTTCTCCAGTGTCAGCTTTTTTGTTAGGCATACGTACCATGATTCGTCTATCTTCTATTTCATATTTCTTGAAGTTCTCGGGTACTTCAAACAAGGATTCTTCTTCTTCTGACATGGTTTCTTTCTTCTTTCTTTTCTTGCCTTCACTCTTGACAGTCACTTGTGTAGCTATCCTCACCTCATTCATGATTTCTTCGTGGTTCTGAGGATGAGTTTCTACTTCGTAAAAATATTCTTCCTCTAATGCAAAGGGTGGGTCCATAATAATTGATTCTAAATCGAAATCACTTGCATCCTCAAATGCATCAGTGTTAGGTTCACACTCTTCTAAAACTGAATCACACATGATTGGCTCTACCGTGAAAACTGAAATGTCATAGCCATCCTCGTCACAGTGGGGTGTCCATTGTTCTTCATTGATGGCTACGTCCATGGTTGCTAGGATTTCTGCCCAACCATGGGGCTCAAAGTCTTCGTCTGGAAATACTACAGGTGCATATGCTGGGTCTTGAAGGGTTCTTGGATGTTGTTCTGCACCTAAGGTCCTGGCTTCTAACCGTTCTTCTTCTTGTTTTGCAACTTTACACATCCATAGATGAGTGTCCTCGTGTAACCATGAGGGGTCTGACTCCAAAGAGTGTACTGATTCTGTTTCTACTGGTGTCTTATGGATGGTGTTCCATTGTATTGGGGGTACATCTCTATGGGAATAGTCTTTAAGATTGACTTTGGTAGTCACTCCTAAATGTTGCAAGTACAAAGAATTAGTTCCCCAATCTTGTACAATTTGTAACTGACGCATGAATGGTCGTCCCAATATCATCTCATAAGCATGATTTTTACTAAAATCACAAATGGCAAAAGTATGCTCAAACTCCACACCACAAGTGGTGAGAGATATGCCTTCTAGTAAGCCTAATGGTTTTTCTATGTGTCCATCAGCCATTTGTAGCTTCATCCGGGTGGGTCTGAGTGCTGGCTTACCCCAACGTTTCCATAAAGCGGTGGTAGCGATGGCTACTCCGACTCCTGAATCTAAGATGGCTTTCTTGGTGTAGCCTTGATCGGTTATTGGAAGATATGTGTTACCTTCCTCTCCTTCACTTACATCTCCGATCTTTTCTACGGGTATCTCTTGTACCTTCTTATGTGATCCTATCTGAGAGGAAGTAGTAGCAAGCTCAGGGAATTGATTTGCTACATGCTTCCACAATTCTGGTTTTACCTTTAACAATTCCTCCAGAGTGAGATTACATTGTACCTTAGTGTTCTTGATCACTTCCGTGTTTCTTGGGATTACCGATTCTTCATTCCTCACTATTATCGTGGGTGCTCTCATGCTAATAGACTTTGCTTCCCAAGGTCCTATGAACTGAGGTAATTCTTGTAAAGAATTGGATTCAAAACCCGTGTGTTCACTCAGTTGCTCTTCCTCTACATCATCGTAAATAGAGGGGATATCTTGGGGAAATTGCTCTTGCAAGTCGTCTATCTCTTGAATAGGAGGATGAGTTCCTTGTTCTTTTCTCCATTTCTCCTCTTGGATTTCTCTCAAAAATTCATGTGAATATCTATGTATGGAAGACAGGTTGTCTTGATTCTCTGTGTTGGGTACTTGAGACAGGGATGGTGCATTCCTTTGCTGTGTCTCTGGGATTCCTATGCTGATCCTTTTTCTCTTTGCTTTCTATCAAGTATTCTAGCCTCTCCATTAGTCCTTGAAAGTGTAATTCCGGTTTTGCCATGTTATTCCAATTAAGATATCTAGAGGCTTCGAACAAAGCTTGTGCTAATTCTACGATCTTCATACAAAGTTTAGTCCTCTCAAGTTCTAGATCAGCTCGTGGGTAGTTCTTACTCATTTCAGCTACTTGAGGTCCCTCTTTTAATCTAGCCTGATATGCACGAAACATCATGTCTAGATTTTCTGGTATGGGTTCTGCTAAAACTGATCCTGATTTCTGAGCTGGGTTCTCTTGATTCAATTCGTGTGAAGTCAGTTCTAGGATTTTGGCTCTAGATTCCTTTAAACTTCCTTCCAACTCAGTTATCTTTTTACTCCATTTTCTCTTAATTCTTTCTCTAGAATCTTTCCAAGATTTCGTCTTTTTACTGCTAGATTCTGCAACTTCGCTACTTCCGGCTACTTTCTCTTGATTAAGCTGTTGGTTCTATAAGAGCGCCTGGGCTCTTGTTATAGCTTGGATAGGCACGTATGTAGGGTTGGATCCATCTGCATTTTTTACAATACCTATCACGTTGATTGGTGTCACATTTGAAGCATTCACAGGGTTCTTAGGACAATCTTTGATTATGTGCTCTTTACCACAATCGGCACAAAAGCCTTGGATGTTATAGTACTGTGATTACCCTGCTATTGAAGGATGTGGAAAATCCTTTATGAAGTGATCTCCTTGACACCTCAAGCATGGTCCTCTAGGGCCCTGTGGTTTTTGCTATCTCAATTGGGGCCATGGATTTGGGTTTGTGTACATCACATTAGCATAGTCTGGCTCCCAACTAGGTTCCACTGGTGGACTATCATAATGATATGTCTCCACATGTTCTGGTGACTCTTTGTAATATGCGGGTGGACTATCTACATGAGTAGAGTCAAAAATGTTTGAGTTCGGGTCACTCTCTGTGATCAAGGGTGAAGAAGGCACTAAGGCCCTACTTACGTTCTCTTCTCCAGCAGCATATTTGACTGAGATGACGTTCGCTGGTGGGGTGGCTACTGAGCTAAAACAGATTGAGGTCTCTGTTGAGCCTGGTATGGGTAGTTTTGAGGAGGCCTATAGTAATGAGGCTGAGCATTGTATTGGCCTTGATACCTACTTGGCTGTGGGTATGCTTGCGGGTAGTTCTGTCTCATTGCTTGTTTGTTGTATGGGCAGTCCTGAGCCGTATGATTAGTGTATCTTCTCTCAATCGTACAGTATTGGCCACTAGGGTTGGCTTGTGGTTGTGTCGCACTGGGACACACATTTGCCAAATGATTTCCACCACAAGTGTAACAACGTACGTTAGTTGTTAACTTGGGCATCTGTTTACTAGAAACTCCTAGTTTCTGGGCCAGTTTTTCTGATAGGTCCTCTATCGAGTTAGACAGTTTTGTGGATGCTAGAGAAGAACAGTCCGAGTAATTGTAGACTTTTGAGAGTTCCAACTCGTCTCCTAAGTTGTCCTCAATGTCTATGCAAATTCTTACACACTGCTCTAGCATTCTGGGTTCTTTTAAGTACACATAGGAGCGTAGTTTAGAGCTCAACAAGCCATCTAGAAACAATGACACTTGTTTGGCTTGTGAGGGTAGCTCTTGCATTGGACATCTTTCAACATATTGTCTAAACCTACGTCCTGTGAGTCTAACTGTTTCTTGAGGGGTCTGTTTGAAGCTATGAATCAGCGAAGACGTGTCATGTCTAATCCCACTTTTAGAGAATTCAGTGATGAATGACTCTAAAAAGTGATGGATGTCTCTAAATTGCCTTTGTTGTAAAGGTTGGAATCAAGTTAAAGCGGTATTCTTTAACGTTAGCCCAAATGCATTATATTACGTGAACATGTCTTCGACTTGCTCGGCTCGTAGCACTTGCTTAAATACCGCTACATGGTAATAGGGATCTCCTGTCCCATCAAAGTAATTTTTCATGGACTTCACTAACTGAGTGGGTCTTAATCTTCTTGCGTGTTCACGAGGTCTAGGTAGAGGAAAATCATCTCTACCTCCTGGCATTCTTTGTCTTTTCACTCGGTCCGTGTCTATGGTCGTTCTATCTCTCCCTATGGGGTGATTGAAGCTTACTTCTGGTCTCTCTTTATTTTTGTCTCTTTGATTAGCATGGGCGGAGGAAGTTCCTGCCCCTTGTTGGCTCGCGTTTACGTTTGTTCTAGATGGATGGAATACTAATTCGCCTCTCCATGTGTACGTGTTTCTAGCGTGGTCAGGTGCCACAATTACTCTTTCTGAAGTTTCATCCAGGTATACAACCTTTCCAGGTGTATCCGGGTCCTTGAACTCGTAGATTATAATGGAACCTATCTCGCTCCGTTGTTCCGTCGTTCTATATCTCCAAAATGCTTTGTCAGTTTCTTTATTTACAAACAACTCTATGCTTTTGTTGTCCTGAGGGGTCCAATCTAGAACTAGTACTCATGTCAGTACAGATTTCCCTCTAGGTGTTCTAGGTTCTTCCAATGGTTCCCTTCCTTGGGATCTCGCTTCTGTTTCCAACTGAATTACGCCAAACTCATTCGTATTGTTTGGCTGCGTACTTAAGATGTACATCGTTCCTTCCTTGTCTATGTACGCGTCTCTCTCGAATTTCACCACTAGAGGTTCCAATCCAATGGGTTGATCGGGGTTGTGCATTTGCACTACTTGTCTTCGCAAACCACTCATAGATGTGGGCATCTAAGCGGTTGGTTCGGAGAAATTCTAACTGAGTCCTATAGGGTCCTTTAGGCTTTTCCAAGTAAGCTACATTCGACCCTACTTCTGGTCTTTCTGTGCTAAATGCCATTTCTGATTCACTCGTATCTGAGCTCTCGTAGGGATAACTAGTGTTCAATTGTTGAGCCCACGATCGTGCAGTAGTTCTTACACTTGCCTCTGATGATCTAAGGCTTCGTCGGTCTGACTTACCTATGTGTTTACCCGATCTAAGGTTCATTATTTTTCTTCCTTGCACGCTCAGTACACTCTCAGATCGTCAATGATTCTTTGATCTTTCTTGATTCTTTTTAAGTTTCTTTAGATCCTTGTCTTGATGTATGCGTCAGGAATTCGACTTTCCGTGGTACTTTTGAGTTCTTGTTCCGTCAGACTTAGGTTCTTTCCTTTAGGTTTTCGTATCACACACCTTTACTTTAGTCTTGAACTCGATAAATTTAATTCTCTTGAACTTGAGGCATTCCTATCGTCGTTAATCCACAATGCTAACGTTTATCCTAAGCTAAGAATTGACTGAGGGGGTTGAGTAATCTTCCAACCTCGAGTCAGCTTTTCTGGTTGCTCTGATGCCCAAGAAGCTGCGCTTCCCAAGCTTTATGCCCTTCTCTGCCTTGCTTTGGTTGCCCTTGATTGCCTTTGCTAGACCTGGAAAAATCCAATATTAGACCAATATCACAATGGATGATCAAGCACCTAAGTTTATACACTTTTAAAGTCCCTTAACTTTTGGCAAAAATTTTCTTCCCAAGGCCCCCTTTCTTTCCTAGTCCCACAGATGGTCAACCTCAAATTAGCTTATCTAAAAATCAACGTATTCTTTATGAAAAAAAAAGTTGAGGTCACGTAGTACTCGTCAAGAGCTTTCTAACGAGCTATAAAGCTCAAAAAACGGACTTCGGATGAGAAAGATATGAGCGTTCAGGCCCTCGGGGGTGAAAACTCACAAACTGGTTTTTCTCCAAATATGAGCTAAGGGGTCTCTTATGAGTGCAATGATCCAAAAATTTTCAAAAAATAGCCCCAAAATTGGTCAAAAATCAAACCCTAAAATTTGGGTTTGGGTGAGCAATCGCGATGGTCTGAGATGATCGCGATGGTATGGGACCGTCGCGATGGTCTAGGCGAACCGTCGTGATGGCGTGTGCGCGAACCGTCGCGATGGTCTGAAGTGCACGGTCGCGATGGTCTAAATGTGAGCAATCGCGATGGTCGGGGTGAGCAATCGCGATGGTCCGATTGCGTGAACAATCGCGATGGTGTCAGTCAACCGTCAACGTGAACCGTCGCGATGGTCCAAAGTGAACCATCGCGATGGTCACCGATGCGATGGCTTGAGCCAATCGCGATGGTCCAAATTTTGGGCTGTCGCGATGGTCTAAGGGTCTCATCGCGATGGCGTGGCTAGTGAGCAATCGCGATGGCGTGGGGTCGACGGGATCGTCGCGATGGTCCAAGTGAACCGTCACGATGGCTCAAGTGAGCCGTCGCGATGGTGCAAGACCGTCGCGATGGTCCAGCCGAGCTCTCGCGATGGTGTGAGCCAATCCCGATGGTGTGACACAATCGCGATGGTTTGAGCCAATCGCGATGGTCCGCCAAAATGTGAATTTTTGAAATGCGTCTGTGGATTCGTGCATACGCTTGTGTCGCCTACATCGTGGTGTGGTCGCTTACCAAAATTACCGAACTTGGCAGACCATCGCGATGGTCTGACACACTCGGCAGATCTCTGACAGAAAGTGAAATTTTACCTTTTCCAAGCTTTCCTGATGCACTGGAGCTCTGTACCTGCAAGAAAACTCAAACACACACAAGTACACACAAGCACAAAAGCTCTCTCTCTCTCTTGCACATGCACAAATGAGGGGAAATGAGGAGAATGGGTGGATATAGTGAATTTTTTGATTTTTTTGGAGATGAAGATGATGATGCCGTGATGAAGATGGAGTGTGGGGAGGTGAAAAACACTAAAAACTAACTAACAACAACAACAAAAACTGAAATTTTTACCTTCCAACGCCACTTCTTGCTATACTCTTACCATCACACATTCGTCCTAGACTCGATCCCCGGCAACGGCGCCAAATTTGGTGTTGCTCTAGCACAATGGTGAGAACCACGTTAAGAAGCTCCACCTCCTTAATGTCAATCCACGGAAGAGATAGGAGTGATATGAAGATCGTGAATGTGAGATGAAGTGAGAGTGAAGGTGAGAAGCATAGAGATGCACACACACATACACCCACACTACGAAGAGACAAGCAAGACACAATGGAAGGTGAGAAATCAACTCTATTACTCAAGAACACTCTTACAAGCTCAAAGTAGCTCTAAGCTCACACTAACCAACCTCAAAAATGAGCTCTCTAGCTCTTTTTATAGTTTCTAGACTAGTTTTGACCGGTTTTGAGGTTTTTGAAAAGTATTTTAAAACATAATTCTTTGAAAAAATTGATTCGACTGACTCCCTGCTCTGTCTTTACATGCTTCCGCGTCTTCTATGCCTCTGGCTACTGCCAACAGAGAGGTTTTTTGCTCGAGAAATCAGTTTGGCATATGTGCCACACAGGATAACATTGGAGATCTTTTCACAAAGGCTTTGCCTAAGGAGACCTTTGAAGCTTTATGCAAAACTTTGGGCTTACTTCCTTTTGTGGATTGATTCCGCATAGCTTAGCACTTTCTTATACATGAGTGCCAACTCCTTGTTCATCATGTCACTTTGAGGGGGTATTTGTTGATATACTTTTGTATTGATGTGTGTGAACACACTTAGGATAGTGGGCACTTTTTTCCCTTTTTAGGAGGTTTTTCTCGTTGGGTTGTATATATGCGTACATCCCTAATGGGTTACTTATCTTTGTATATTCACTTTGTAGTAAATTTAGTATTGTGTGTTGTGCTCCAAGCTTCTTCTTCTTCCTTGTTTTTCATGTGCTTCCACAGACCTCAAACTCCAACACAATGTCCCTAGTGTGCATGTCTGGTAGACACATCATTTGGTGATAGAAAGTGCCTTAAAGGAATCTCTTGCTCTAATGTTCTAGTAATCGAGGGGAAAATACACTTCAAGGGGAACCAACTAAAAAGAACCTATTAGCTGTGTAAAAAATCATCCAATGGTGACCCTAAGCACAATGCCCTCTAGAGACATCACTTTGCAGCAATAATTGAAGTGAAATACTCATGTGTCATAGGGAGCTTCTATTAGAAGTGAGAGCACTCAGACTTGAAGTTTGGCCTAGAAAAGATCCTCTAAAAGTGTATCTTAACTCAAACATAGGGACATCACTCTTGGGAACTTTAGTCTTGAACTTAGGGTTTTATCAAGCCTACAGTAGTAAGGGTAAGACCTTGAGAAGGAATGTGGAGTACATCATCAGGTGAAGCTATCCCATCTAGCCCAATGGAGTGGCCTAGTGTAAGAGATTAAAGTATCACCAATTGATTGTTTTTGGATTAGGTGATCTTGAGTGGAGCAAAGAAATAGAATAGGGCTCTAGGTAACCAAATAATATCTTTACGTCTTTGATTGCTAGCAACATCATCTAGCCTAAGGTAGAAGAGATCCTAGGTAGTTAAGCTCATAAAAACACCACACTAGCCTTGGGCGCACTTGTACACACATCTAGGGGTTACGACTAAAGGGAAACACTCTTTCTAAGTATCCATCTAAGTCTTGAGGCAATTCACTCAGATGGTGATGGTTTGAGATCTTAGAAAATATCAAATGAAGGGCGCATCCAAGGAAGATAACTCAAAAAATTTCGTATCCTTAAGTAGACACAAGAGATGAGTTTTTTTGATAAGAAAACATCAAACCAATGAATAAATTATGCAAAGAAGAGAACTCAACAAATTTAATAGCCTCAAAGATACAAAAGAAATCACTTTGGCTAGGATACTCCATTCAATTTTCCCTAGAGAGACCACATCATTCGGGATCCAAGTGTTACACTTTGAGATAAACAGAAGGTGACCTTGGCTGCAAGAAAGGATCTATAATAGATCACTCTTTTCTTGAGTGCATTCATTTACTCTTGGAACATTTGGTACCCATTTGGTCACCTTCTCTTCCCAAAGGGCACTTAAAACAAAGTTATCATTGTGAGCTTTGTGAGGGAAATCAACCTAGCGGGATGTATAACCTTCAAAGAAGACATCAAGAAGTGAACTTTGAAAAGGATCATGCCATCAGTACGGGCAAATCAAGAAGCAACCACTAGGAGATACCACAAACTTGGAGATAAATTGAGAAAAGCACTTATAAAGAGTTGGAAATTTGAACTTAGAAAAAATTCATAAGAGGAAACACATAGGTAATCGATATTGACGAATTATGTGAGAATAGTGAACATAACACATGAAGAGGGGCTTCCTTCTATCCAAAGCACACTGAAAATAGTGCATGCAGTGTCTATTAAAGTTTGTGGATAGTCTAATCATATTGGTTGTAATCTAACCATGTGGTTGTACTATGCTATCTAAATGGAGGTATTACTTTATGAGAGCTTGATTAGGAATCACATTTGGTACACTACTAAACCTCCTCTATGAAATTACTTCATCCAATCATTGAACATATTGTTTATACATCAGTGCGTGTGCAATTCATTGAGTGCCCAATGACCATTCTATGTGAGTATTCATGGGTGTAAAAAAATAGCGCAAAGAGTTTCACATTTATGATTTTAACATCAAGAAATATCGTTGGATGACAATGAACACAGTGAAAGAGGGCACAACATAGATCCACTAAAAAAAAAAAAATAATAGTCTAAATTGAAAATTCATTTTATTTAAATTTCCTAGATAACACTTGCACTATCCTATTCAAAGGCAATAGAAAGATCAAATAGTCATACTATTTATATTGATACTCACGTGAAGACTCTAAGATGAGAGGTTATTATGTCTATGTTCATCAACATTCTTTGACTAGACAAGGAAGAGGACGCAAGGATAGTTTAGGTTAAAACTACTTCTTGAGAGTATAGGTTAGGAACACTTAGAGTGATATAAAGGAAAGTCTATCATTTAGGTTCACAAGGGGTTTGTAGTCATCTTAATTATGGTGTCTTCTATGTTCATATCATTTATTATCTCTATAGTGTTCCAAAGTTGTCTTTTACATTATCCACTATAGAAATTATTTATTATGGACTAAGGTCACTTGGACGATATTCGTTTTATGGGAGTAATAACTTGGAGGCTAGATGTATATGATGGGAGTTAGTTGACACATAGTAAAATGGTTTTCCAACTTCTTTTACTTACTTTCCAAGGGTTTTGTTAAGGGAAGGATATGGGAAACAACACATATCGATGACTATGTACATTGTATTATGTGTAGGGGCCAATGGGAGTAACCATTCCTTGCCATATGCCATCCAATTTCATTTGACAAAAAAATGGAATTAAGGGAAATCAAATGTTATAAAGTAAGGTCTGGAACCTTAAGATGTGGATGTGTGGTGATGAAGCCTAGCACTCTTAGCTAGTCCTTTAGTAGGATTGGTAAGTGGGAAAGGATTTGAGGAGATGACTCCTCTTGAAGTTTAAAATGGGTTGCTTAAGGTGTGGGTGGTAGCTCCATTTCATGCATCTAGTGTCTTTGTGAATTCTCTCTCTCTCTCTCTCTCCATGTCTTTATCTCTCCTTTCATTCTTAGATTATAGGCCTCCCTCTATCGTGCCTCACAAAACTTGATGATTATGGAGTTGAAATCTTGGATGTTCTAGAATATACCTCTAGAAACTAGTGGATTCATACGTATACATCCTCAATCTCATGGAAATGATATTCGTGAGCAAGTTTGCATGGCAAGAGTGTTGTGCTTGACTATAATAATTAATGATAGAATGGATTATGAGGTTTGCCACTCAATGGAAACCAAAGAGTCCATAATTTGGACCCTTCCACTAGTAGGAGTGATGGGTACACCCTTGATCAAAGTTCAAGAGCTTATATCATCTAAAGGACCAAACATGGCTATATAAGAACATCCTAAGAAAAGAGAATTCATAAGATTGCATCCACGCATTCAAGAAAAATATTAGTATCGAGGCCAACCATTATTTTTAATTGATGTGTCTAGGGTAGACATACGTACCCCAAAGTTCCTAGTCAAAGACCTATTGCTATAGAAGCAAAGCTAGGAGATTCACAATTTACACAAGCAGATCAAAATTCTCCTTATGCTAATATTAAAGGTGTTGGGAGACAAAAAATGCATAGGAATGATTCTCTAGAACAACAACAGTTAATCAAAACAATGTCATACAGGCCAAATGCTTGACCTCTTCAACTGGTTGAATACATGAAGGAGTCCTATTAGGGCCATGGGGATCCTCATGACTATGTCACTAACTTCAAGAAAACTATATAGAGAAAGTCAATGAATTCTTTACATAGTATGAATCCTTTGGGATAACCCTAAAAAGTTATGCTCTTGTATGGTTTGAACCACTCACAATTGAGAATTTAGATAATGTAGACTGGTTGTACAAAGAATTCATAGGGGAATTCTCTAAAAGAAGGGTAAAAAATGAATCTTCTTCACTAATTCATATGGTTATGATTGTTGGTGAAGATCACATAAGTTTGGACTCTTCAAGAAAGGATTGAGCTAAATCACTCAAGAAATGCATAGAGAAGTCTAAGAACAAAAACAGTTGCTAGAGGAAGCACAAGAAATCAATGCCAAGGAAAATGAAAAGAAAGAGAAGACCAATTTGAAAGAGAAGGGGTGCATGAGTAAGCTCCCTTAAGAAAAATCTAAATGAAGTGGCGAGCTCACTCATTCAATCTAATACATAACTTTAGGACTGAGATTTAGAGCTTAAAATTAGACCAAAGAAAGAGAAAGAGCTAGTCTCCAACAAGAGAGACAAAGGGTGAGATAAGTATTGGAAAACCCGATTCCTAAAGACTTTTAGATGCTATTAAGATCCTATCAAAATAGGATATCCATTAGACCACCTTTGGAACACATCATGAGAATCGTTATCCAAGAGCTAACCAGGAAAAGAAAAGACTTGACATGTGTAGAACGATGATAGAAGTGGCTCAACATTTATGAGAAAAGGTACCCAATCCTATTTCTAATACTTAAATAATTGAGCATATGCTCCAACAAATGACTTATTCCCTTAAATTCATCCACATTCAAGGACAACGAGTCCATGTGGACAAACAAATTCAATTAGAGCCAATATTATGAGACCTATGTCCATGTAACCATATCCTTATTTTGAATATCAAATCTAGTTTGAGAGTTTGATGCTCCATGCTTTTGTCCAAAGCTAGAATCATTCTCAAGTAAGTTTGTTTATCCCACATGCAAGGATATCTTACCTCAACTCCATATAAGGAGGGCCTCACTTCACTTCTCATAAGCTCATTCACTCAAGCTCTTGAAATGAGTGCCCTCATTCTCCTCATGGAGTCACCATGCTCATAGAGCATTGTATGTAAGCCATTTCAAATTTAATTCATTTCATCATGTTTTCATATTTTTTGTTTCTTCCTCCATAGCTTGCGTATTGTGTGCTTGCTAGAAGAGTAGGGGTAGTGCTTTGTTATTTCAACATGGTATCAAAGCATATGTATTGCATTGATAGCATTTCCCTTTTGAGTTTTGCTTTTATTACATTCACTAGCATGTTTTATACCCTTAATCCCTCTGTCCCTCCCATTTTACATCTTTCTTAATAAATAGTTCTTTTCAACACTACTTTCATTCTTCAAGATGCATGATTTTAGTCCTTTATCTCATCATATTCATTATTTTTTTATATGTAACTGCTTATGAACACTCATGTCATAAGGAATAAAAGTGTTCAACACTATTTTTATTGAATAAATCACATACCTAGCCCTTTCAAGAATAGCATGAAGGTTTTCTTTCCTCGCATGGATGCTTCCATTTTTGTGAGACTCTCTCCATGGACTTATGCTCGATTGAGGAAAAAGTATTATTGCTGTAAAAAACGTGCATTGGAAAACAAAATGGTGTGAGAAGCATTAGTTACAAAACTCAAATTGTGCACAGTAGGTTCCTTTTCCAGTTCATAGGAGAGATTAAATAGAGCATTTTAATTTAGAACGAAGTGTTTTCATCACTCTATGAACTACTTCAGCAAGGGTGATTCTACACTTGTTGATGCAATTACCTAGATACAGGTGATGGAAAAATACTGGAAGAGAATGGCCCACAACCTATGAAGTTCTATTAGTGAAGATGGTGCACTTTAGATCACTAATAGTAGATAGCACTGGAGTTTCCTTTGCAAACTTAAATCTATCTTGTAAGATCATCAACGAATAGGGACGGACCTCTGGTTAAAAGCATGGTATCACTTTTACAACCATACAAAGAAAGATCCAGATAGGGACAAAGCTCTGGTGACAACCATGACTATTTTCATCACAAGCACTAGTAGCTACTGCAACACTCCACATATCCAAGGAGCATTAGAAGATGATTCATGGCCATCAACTACACAAAACTATAGTGCAAGCAGAGTTTTTGTATGTATACAAAGCTCTAAATGTATCATTGAGGATTCTAGCTTATTAAAGCCAGAAAAAGAAGAACTCTCTACACTGAAGTTTTTCTAAGGAGGAGATACACTCCACGAATTCACAATTTTGCATGGAGGCAGCTCTACATGGAGGCGGTTCTGCACTCAGGCTTGGGATGCAATTGTTTGTCGAGTAGATAACATGTTGAATGGCAAGTAGCACTATCGTAGGTGGATGAAGCTCCTCAGAGATTAGGAAGCAAATGAATAAACAAGACACTACATCGAGTGCTATCTTCACATGCACAATAGGATCCTTCTAGGCATACTTCACAGCATGAAGTTAATGATTGTGACATAAGAAATGATGTAACCATGCTCAAATTCAGTACTGAAGAAATTTTCTTCTGAAGAGATTCGATGAGGTTGTTCCGTGCATTTGCTTCAGACATGCGGGACCATCACTATATTAAAAGGTGGACCATAGACAAATGTGCAAATTGTGTTGAGGATTTTTCACCACCCTCATATCCTCTTGTGTGATGAACAAGTGGAGAAATTGAAGCTCGACAGAGATATATTATATTTCTTGGGATGGTACTTATATGGGACAAGAAAGCCCAAAATAGATATTCATCACTTAGGGAATGAGAGAGAGTCCATTTTTTGTATCAATTTATGTATGGCCTAAATTCGTCTCTACCAAGTGACCTATTCTTCTTGTATACATGTATAATATTGATCATATGTAAGCCCAGAAAGAAGATGTTAGTTTCATGAGGCATGCGACATGGCTCCTTGTAAAGGATTAGACACCACCTTCCTTAAAGAAGATAGGACCTTCCCAATGCGATGAAAATTTTGAAAGGCTAATATTATGTTTCATCTCTCTACTACACTAAGAGGCATACTAAAGAAACAAAGGATTGATTGATGTTTTCTTTCAAGCTTCTCAAGAAATGAAGGCAATGCGGACAAGGCTTCTACAACAACCAAACAAGATCCAAGAAGAAGCTCCAAGGAACAAACTCAAGATGGAAGAAAATGGATACCCAAACATCATCAAAAGAGAAAAAGGGAAATAAGAGCACTACCTACCCCATGATGTAAACCCTATGTGTCTAGGGATCCCATATGTCCCTAGATCCCTAAAACTACTTGGATCCCAAATAAGATTTTCATTGTCTACTTTAGTGTACTTCCAGTAGCCTTTTCCCATCAGAAAATTTTTCATTATAAATCATTAAGCATGATTTTTTTTGTCCAACTTATCCCTCATAAGTTGACTCATTCCATCAACATTTTCCATTTCTGAAGCAATTTACAATACTGTGATGATAGTAGAAGTAGTACCTCTACTTGAACACTATCACACTCTGACTTGATAGTTTGATCTCATAAAAACATAATTTTTGTGTATAAACAATACATGGAATCTCTTGAAATTATGGATCTATAATTAAGCTTATTTGGTCAATTCTCAATAATCCTTGTATTCTTTTGGATCAGCAATCCATCACCAATGGTCTAGATGTAATATGTTAATATCTATAAGAATAGACCATAACACCACACTTCGAACAATGATCATGAGTAACTTGAATGAGTTCAATTCCTCTCACAAATTTTTCTTGAGATTTCTATGAATCTACCTGAATCATCATCTATGTGATTTTCAAGAAAGACAAGTTGCTATGGAGAGCTCTTCTAGGAAAAAATTCTTTGCTAAACCCACCACCACCTCCCCAAGATTTTGCCAACACAACAATAGGAGGCTAGTCCCAAATCCACGCAATACAGAAGGGAGCACATCTTCTCACATGGTGTGAATATATGAAAAATATGTATTTCTTTTCCAAAGAGTCAAAAACTTTGTAGTGAGCTTTTAAATTAGTTTTGAAAATGTGGAATGCCTTGGGATGTAGGAAGTTCCTTTAACTTCATCCTATACATCCTAAGTCTCAAAGGTGTGAGAAATTGATGGACATGCTCCACCTAGTCAAGAGGAAGTCTATCATAGATCATACAAGAGACATTAAACATGGATAATAATATCAGAATCATTGAACAAATAGTAATGAAAAGGGTTAAAGGAAGCAAAAGTTCCATCACATGAAAAAAACTTATAGCACACCATGGGTCTCAACCTTGATTTGCAAGTTCCCTTGGCATTCTGGCACTAGAAGTTTGACGTTTCAAAAGAATATTGCCATATAACTACATGAAAAACAATCTTACACTATATGAAGCTCAATTTGTACGACAAGAAACCCATAGGTATGGCATGGTGGACTCTTGAACATCTCACTTCTTTAACCAGTCAATCCAACAAGAGAGAACATCACATCATCCATGGTACTTAGGCCCTAACTAGGGTTATCTATAGAGCTTTAGGAGTGGGTGTGACATTTATCCCTATTTATGGCATAAATGAGTTTCAAGCCTTTATGAAGCAATTGCAAAATAGTACCTCCAAGGGAGATTCCTGATTTCTACTACATCCACTTTGTCAAATCCCATGCATCTAGACAAATGAGAGGCGCTCAATCAACAATGTCTAGTCAATACCTTGAGAGCACCATCCAAGCTGATAGGGAAACCAAAATAAATTCCATTCTTCCTAAGAAATCATCCCACATGTGGATAGAGCATGTAGAGATGGTAGAAGCACAAATGCTCATGATAAGTGCTAAGGAGACATATATACTAGTAGCTCATACATAAAGAAAAGTCCAAACACGATAATCCAACCATATTCATAAACCAAGAGATGAAGAGATGGACATAGAAACGGCCAAGGTGAAGGATAAGAAAGTAGTTTAGAGAGTAAGAAAATATAAGGTCAAGGTCTCTACTCAAATCGTTGAGGTGCCCCCCATAGAGGAATAAAATTCTAAATCTAAAGAACGGCCACTACAACTGCTAAGAAGAGTCATAAGAACAAGATTTAGCCATAGTTTTGGACTTACATTGACCACCATCTCACACAAACACCATCTCCATTACATCACAGAAACACCATCCCCGTTATGTCATCCATTCCCACCTCCACAATAACCACTCAACTAGCCATCCCTAAGAGTCTTGCCACCATTATTACTAAAAGTATCACCTCCATTGTAGGTAGAGTGAACCATCCATCTACTAAAACTAGTTCATCCCCACCCAGTTCCAATCCCACCAACATTGCATGTGTTTTTGGAAACGTTTTCTTAGCCACTTTTAGGCCACGCATTTACTTCCACTCATGAGCACTTCCACACATGCACACACAATTTCATAGCACCATGTATGTATCATTGCAAAGATCCACACACCACTCAATCACTTGAAATCCCATCTTGTCATCTTCATGAGCATACTCATTTCATTCATCACCATCTTTATTATTTTTTGAGCCTCAATTGTGGTCATCTTCTTTTTCGCTTCCTACTTTCTTCGTGCTTTATTTGTTTCATTCTCATCCATTACATTTTTAATTTCAAAGCCATTTCTTTTTTCTTCTACTTCTTTCACATTAGATAAGATCCAATTGTCATCATATCATTGATTATCATCATCAAGCAATCCGATCTTCATTTCTTCATTTCACACAGAAGATGTTCAAGAAAGATTAGTAGCCCAGATGTTCATGTTATTAAAGCCTTAGAAGGACAAGTGAAAGGGACACCAGTTAATTCAAGGATGTTAGAATAGGAAATAATATAAGAAGAGCAACCTCAAGAAGAACACATTCGAGAAGAGGAACTTCCTACCATAGGTCACGCAAAAGAAGATGCTCATCAAGATCACGACCAAGTGGAGATAAAATAAGAAGAACAAATCTTAATATTATATGTGAATGACTCCTCAAATGAACTAGAGGAAGAACAAGAATTAGAGCCAGAGTTTTTGGAGTGGATACAAGGTCTCATCAGAACAAATAAGACTTTTAGAGACCTCACAGAAAAATATCAGAGATCTCAAAAGGAAAAAGAAATAATGAATGATCAGATATGATACCTTCTTGTCCAAAATATATCTCTATTGAATGTGGTTAAATCACTTGAGTTACACAAAGATATGAGTTTGCACATAATTGAAGAAACACAAAAAAGTGTTGCTTCTAGGGACAAGACATTCCGACTACTAGAACAGAGTTCCCTCGAGCTCAAGGAGACTTAAAGAAGGTAATAGAAGATAGATACAACTTAAGGAAAGCCCTTATGGAAGATGATGCACTATTGTGCATCAAAAGTAGAGAGCATATGGCATTGAGAGTAGAAAATTAGGTGGTGATGGCTGAGTTGGTAGCATAGCAGAAGGAATAAGAGGAAATTAGAACATCTCTAATTGTACATAATTCAGCACAAGCATTGAAGCCACTAGAGGAACACCTTCAAGTTAACCTCCCTGAATCTAGGTATGCAATAGAAGTGTATTATGCACATTGAATTGAGGAACAAGAAGATCATATTGTAGTGGAAGATATATTAGATGATGGGCAAGGTGTCCATGCAGATAATGAGACACTCACAACAAAGAATCTTTGAGAAAAGAGAATTGAATTAATGCAACATTTTTTAAATGAATTTGAGAAAGATTGCATGGACATTGAACATTAAGCAGCTTTCTAAGTTCGCAAACAATGCTCTCTAGCCCCAATATCCATTCTCTTATGAATATATAAACATTAAGGCACAACGTTACATCGAGGACAACATAGGAATTGGTATAGATGATGCATATACGCTTTCATATGATAATGCCAAGGATATTATAATCAAAGATATATGAGCTGCTAACCCATCTTGATGCCAACCATACTTCAGGAACCACCTATCCACACAAGGAATATGGAGCACAATACTGGCATACATGAGTTATAATCCTCTATATGCAACAATTACCATTGATCATGGCCATAATATGACATCATGAGGGCCTAGTCACCATCCACCTTTTTTTGGCTCAACAATTTGTATACCTCTTATATATACTCAATACTCCACCCTCAAGTGACCACAAATGATCCATGGTGCTCTAAATTGTAAGGGCGCTATTATGAGGGGAAGCCATTGTGAGAGCCCAAACATTGCTGGGGCCCAAAATTCCAAGTTAGATGCATTCCATGTGTGATTGTTGATGTTAATAGATTATCTTTGTGAGCATAGCCATGAGCTTAGGTAAGACATAAACTTACGGGCCATTGGGTTGCCATTCAAGGAAAAATAAAGGCCTTGTGGCATCATGCAATTTCCCCATAGAACCTTAATGGGAGGAGTGCATAGGGGGCTTTCCCCCTTTTGTGGGGTCTCCAAAGATATTCATGAAGTCTATGTGTGATTGTTTATGGTAATATATGATCTTTGTGAGCCTATCGATGAGGTTAGGTAGAACATAAGCTTCCAGGCCATTGGGCTTCCGTTCAAGGTGAAAGTAAAGGCCTTCTGGCACCACGTGGTTTCCCTATAGACTCTTATTGGGGGAAGTGGAAAGGGGGATTTGCCACCTTGTGTGAGGTCCAAGGGCCTGTCCCCTATGGAGATATTGTCAAATTATATATTTTTTCGACTATTTTATCTTCCTTGAATATGTTTATCTATACTAACTCCGTTTATAGAAGGTATATAAGCATGCCCCATGTGGAGCTCTACATAGCATTGCACACTAGTAAGCCCTTCATTTAGAGTTTCTCTAGATTTCCATCTAAGCTTCATATTGAGAGCACACAGGTGGACAACACCATCTTTGTTGTGTTATTATTTCTTACAATATCATCTTGCAAAAAGATAATTTCATTAAATTAGAATACATGTTTGTTATCATAGAGCTTTGGTAAAAGACTATTGTAGATATACTAGACCCAACATCCTAGATGCTTACTAAAATAATAGAAATGATTAAGGCCTTTCTCATTGTCTTCAATATTGGCCTCATGCCCCAAAATTTGTAGTCAAGCTTTAGATATGGCATTGAACTTTTGCTTTTTTACTTGAATCAGATGTCATATACTTACAAAGCAAATACATTCCTTACAACCGTTGCCAGTACTTATGAAGCCACTACATGCAAACTTTTTAGGAGACCTTTCACATCAGATTTTGGGAATGCCATTTCAAGATTTTTAGCAAAGTTCTCAGGGCCTTACAAAGTTAAATGCATGCACTATATGCTAATATGTGTGAAATTCAACAACTCCATGATCCATGGGGACGCATGCAATTCATGGGAATGCTCATTTGATGTAACCAACAAGAAAGCATCAATGAAGCAGCTCACATGAAGGATCTTAGAAGGGTAGAGGGGGGGGGGTGGTTTAGTAGATGAATAATCTTAGAAGAAAGAAAGACCTAAAGTAAAGACTTAAAGACTTGAAGGAGCCCATCGATTTTTTCAAGTTTGGGCCATGAAGTGCATGACAAATCACTTGGATCAAGCCAAGGGATAAGAGAGCATACATTTATATAGTGTTGAGCAAAGAGGCATAACTTGTTATTTTAATGCCTATTTTTTGATGCTTTTCGTGTAATTATATATATATTCACTCCATTTTTGTAAAGAGAAAGGGCTCCTTGAGTGTCTAGAGTGATTACCCAACCTCTAGACTTTAAAATCATTTTTTAGAGCTCAAGATAGAAAACATGAGTCTTAGGACTATTTTTAAGTGTTTTAATCCAAAATCATGTGAAAATGGCCGGTTCTAAAAGTATGAAGGGCAAAAATCCTACGTTGTGCTCCCTTATTGAATCCTCTTGAGTGAATTTTCGTGCATCTTGCTTTTGCGCTAGTATCGTTCATCTCCTTCTTCATTTGGACCTTCTATGGTTTGCTTGGAGTGTGCCAAACCATAGAAGGTCCAAATGAAGAAGGAGAGTGATTTTTGATGCCTCAGGTGAGATTTCTCTTCATTTGAGGGCGCTTGTGGGTTGTCCCTCTTCTCTTTGAGCTTCTCTTGAGTTCCATAACAACATGATGAGATTTCTTAATGCACTTGGATAGGTTAATGTACTTGGAGTGACAAGAAAAATTGATCTCCATCACTAGGATCTAGTGAGCTTCGTGTTGACAGGTCTACATCACAAAGTATTGTCGATCAATCATGCATAAGTTGTAGAACCACTTAGTTTGACCAATGGGTTAATGGATGAAGAGGAATTGCCTATTTTGGCATGCAAACGAAAATTTTTTATTTTTTTGCTTTGTATATTTTTTTTTTAATATAAAGGAAGTTCGGCAATAGCCTACTCTCCCGGACTTGAATTAAATAAAGAAAAGTACAAGAGAAGGGGACTAGTGCCCACGGGACCCCCCAAATCCCACAAAGCAGGGGAAGCTTTTACAGAGCTTAGATGAAATTACAAAGAAGGTTAATTACCCAAGTGGGCCCCACATGAGGGTGATGAGAGGGTAATTTTGCTTTGTATATTGATGTAAATGCCATTATTAATAATTATAATCAAGAGCCTTTTGAACCTCTTTTAGAAGTACTAGATTACTAGAAAATTTTACAGACTCCAAAGGTCATGAAGTACCAAGTGGATAATATTAATTTAGGGATTTATGTGACTCTTACGGATGCTATAATTTGTTCCTCTCTTCCTCCTAATTTTCATGTTCATCTAATTGATCTTTTATGCAAATACATGGAATTTTTTTGCTTGGGAATACATAAATGTGCAGGGTTTAGATCTATTTTATGGTTGATGTTTTTCCTATTTATAGAAATATTATTTAGTGATTTCGCTTGATGCTCAGCTAGTTTTTGACCTTTTCATCATAATTGAATATACAAAATTGGTACCCCCATCATCATTGTCCTCAAGAAGATCAAGAAACTTTGCATTTGTGTTTATTACCATAAGTTAAATTCTTCTAGAATATTAAACCCTTTCCCTCTTCCTTTCCCTTTTTCATTGCTTGATGGAAATATAGATTGCAAAATGTATTCTTTCTTTAATGGTTATAGTAGGTAGAATCAAGTTTGTATGGCTGAGAGATCATGTGATTTAGCCTAAGAAAGGCCCAGTACCTTTATAGATGTATGCAAACTAGATTCACCTTCTATTTTCCAAGATTTATGTGAGTTTTCTTGGATGAATCTTTGGTTTCAAGCCCTATTGTAGATCATTTGGAACGTCTTCCATTATGCATTGATTGTTATGGAGACATTCATATGTCCTTGAACCTAAAAAACTTAATCTTTGAGATACATTTTGGATGGCTATTGGGGAATGAGATCTCTTAGTAAGGTATATCTCTCGATCCATACAAAGTCAAGGGCATTCTTGAAGTGTTCACTCCTCAATCACTAAAGGAGTTGTCACATCTCCTAGGAAAAGTTTATTATCATGGTTGTCATCTCCCCTTCTTTGAACACATTGTTGTTCCCTTGAATAAGATTTCTCATGCCAAAACTTTTGAACACTAGTGGATTCCTAAGTGTAATGTTGTCTTGCATTGAATAAAATATTTTCTCACACTTGTTCCATTATTTGGTTAATGCATATGATATAGATTTTGTAAGGAATATAATGGAGGTTTTGGGAAAGAAATGGCATCGACATCTTTAATATACTAGCCACCATTTATCAAGTGCTAAACAAATTTATTTTGTCATTGAGAGAGAATATTTAGGACTTATTTACTTTATTAAGAAATTTAGAAACTATTTATTGGGGCATAAGTTCTTTCTTCATGTGGACCATTCACCTTTCTACATTTGATAGGAACAAAACTTAATGGGGAATCGGATCATTGGGTTGTTTTACTACAAGAGTTTGAACTGCAAGTTATCTACTATGGTGGTGCACAACATATTATGGGATATTTTCTATCATAGTTGGAATTTAGTGAATCATTGAATGGCATTAATGATGAATTCCTAGATGAAGACACAACAAATTCTTATAACCAACACTAGAAAAACTCCTGCATGTACTTGTTTTCAAGAGTTATATACTTTCTTGTCTATGAGTGAAATTTTTGCACATCTGATCTCATTCAAAAAAGAAGCAATTAACTTTAAGGAGTCACCATTTATCTATAATTTTAGGTCAAGTTTACTATCCATTATAGGACCATGATGCATACAATGCACATACCAAGAGAGACATGCAAAGAAAGAGAGAGACACATTCACACATGTGCTTGGAGAGAATGCCAAACCTATACAAAAAATAAATTGAGAAAATAGAGAGAGAGAGAAAGTTAGCTTACATAGTACTAGGTACAATCGACCCCCGATCTATTTCAAAGTATGCGTACTTATTTGAAAGTACTAATTACCCTAAAATAGCTTCCTTTACAAAAAAGAAAGAAAAAAAAATATATTCACTATTTGTTTACAAGAAGTACCATAAAAGGTGGCTCATATATCTATGTATAGAAAAATGTGCATGTGCCTATATTAAAAAAAAATGATAATGGGTAGAAGCACGTTAACATGACATATTTTTTATGCTATTTAGAATATCTAACTAGCATAGGTCATTAGTATATTTCATGAGTTGAATAACACTATTTTGTACCACACATATTTACTTTAGATTTGTGTCTGTCGCAATCTCCAATTGACCTCACACCCCCCCCCCCCCCCCCCCCCAAATATGTTCAAGCCACTAGCAAGGTTCATCACTCCATAAAGCATTGCATTTACCACGATGAAAAGGATGGGATCCACACTATCTAGTGGAAGCCAAGACACTACTGGAAAGTGTGCACATCAAATTTGCAAAGGAAAACAAAGAAAGATATACCTAGACTATGCACAAGCTAAGTGCAAGAGAGGAAGGAGATCCATGCATCCAAAACTTAAGCATGAAGTAAGTTTCTATGTGGCCAATCATTTTGCAAGAAGAAGTACAAACTATGGAGTTTCTGCTCTAGCTTCAGCTTTTGATCCAGCTTTAGCTTTAGGTACTCTCTCTCTATCTCTATATCTCTCTACCTATTACTCTGTGAACATCAATTCCATTAAGATTATCTACCATTCTGCATTCATCATGGGCACATTATGATATGTAGGATGGTTGTAGGCAGGATTTTTCGTATAACAATTCTAACTTGCACCGATGCAAGCCGTTGGAGAGCAGCAAAGGCATGGCACCCAATGTAGAAGATATTTTGCCTTACATCTACTATAAATTCAAGGCAGTGTATGGCCTTGCTAAAAAATGGTTGTAATGGTATGCATCCCCAAGTGTACATCATTTTGGGATAATTGGGCACTGCACTAGTCGGTTTGGAAAATGTTCTTGCATTTTGCAGATGGAGATAGATCCTCAAGTTTTAATTTTGTCACAAACACCAAGGAAATATCCACATTCTCTCTAATACTTGCTGACAATACTCTAACATCATAAAATATGCATGAATTGAGCTTCCTCAATGTGTACCACTTTCTTGCTTGGTAAGCCTTCGAAAAATGAGACTTGAGGATCCTTTATTCAACGAGGTCCATGATTGTTTGTTGTGCATCCACTCGTGTGGAGTTTGTATGGCCTAACTCTTTTTGTCTCCTTAATTCATTCATGTCTATCCAATTCAAATGTATCTTGCCCTTCTTCTGTAATGTGTGTGTCGACAACATGTGTGTGGTCCGAATTCATATTTGCTATTTGGTATGGTGGAAGGACATGGCTGACTTCTAAGAGTGGAGGGGATCTAGGTGGTGACAAAGGAAAATTAGGGGTGAGCATTAGTGCTAGATCATATTATTGTATCTTGGTCTATAGCCCTATCACTTGGGTGCTCAACCTTTTTGACTGATTTGAGGGATGGTGAAGTGGTTGCCTAAGGCACCACATCGAGTGTGTTAAGTTAATGTAAAGGAAGTTCGGCAATAGCCTACTCTCCCGGACTTGAATTAAATAAAGAAAAGTACAAGAGAAGGGGACTAGTGCCCACGGGACCCCCCAAATCCCACAAAGCAGGGGAAGCTTTTACAGAGCTTAGATGACATTACAAAGAAGGTTAATTACCCTCTCATCACCCTCATGTGGGGCCCACTTGGGTTTAAGCTTGTTATCGATCAAAAGGAGTACTTGATGATGCCTAAGGGGGGGGATTTTTTACAGTTGACAATCCTTTTGCCAAGGAGGAGCAACGATTTCTCAATTGACCACTCCTTGGGGGAGTCACCGAAGTTGAAAGCACATCTTTCCCGCCAGATTTTCCATAGAACCTCCCCTCTGATGGTGTTCTAGAGAGTCGCGGAGCAGCCGATCGCTTCTCCCAGCAGGGCATGCTACCAACTGAGACGTTTTTGAAGTCTATTCTCTTTCCAACCACCTGCCAGAGTCTGTTGGAGTTGGGGCAGGTAAAGAAGATGTGTGAAACATCTTCGATGGACCGGTGGCAACGTTTGCACCAGGGAGGGATCCCACAAATTTTGCTAGCCTTAAGGTTGGTCCAGATTCCGTGATGAAGAATTTGCCATAAGAGGACAGACTTTTTGATTTCTATGAGCGGGTGCCAGATAGCCATGAACTTCATGTCCCACCGAAGCCGCGTCCATGACAGGCACCACTTTTTGTTGAGGTTAACCTGATAGTCGATCGTTTCTTTGATGTTCGGGATTTTTGATAGACTATTCCCATTGTGCCATTTGAGACCAAACGAACTCGGCATGTCGTGTCCCATGAGAAGGCGAACTTTGTGTCGGTCCCAGGCGAGAAATCTGCTTTGCAAAGTGTTCCATTCTTCATGCGAAATGTTGATGCTAGGGTCAATATCCTCAAAGTTGATCCAGCGGTTGGTGTCTTGTTTCCAGAGATGTTTCCATTTTTTGAAGCCTTTGTTCCATAGCTTCTTGGCGTTTTGAATGTTCCAAGATCCCACACTCCGGATGCCATGGATCGGAAACCAGATAGAGTCGTTTTGTCTGATACCGGCAGCCCACTTCCAGTCTTCACTTATTCTTGTGAAGCTTTTGACTTTATTCCAACTCTTCCAAAGGGAGCACACCAGATTAGAGCCTTTCGGGAAGACGGGGATCGGGGAAAACAGCAAGGTCAAGATGTCAAGATTCCTCCAATTTGGGAAGCCCATGAGCGCCAGCTCATTCTTGTTTCTGAAGATCAGCTTGGCCCACGAGGCCTCCCCGTTGCACCAAGCCTTAGTCATCCATTTGGCCGACAGTTTGTTAGCCATGCACCCAATGTCCAAGATACCAAGTCCCCCACTATCTCTATGGCTGGTGCAGATGGACCATTTGATTTTAGGCACCCCCCTCCTATTGTGGTCGCCCGTCCAAAGGAAGTTTCTACAAATACTATCCAGTTTGGACAGATCTTGCTCTTTCGGTCTCCAACAAGAAAGGAAATAAATGGTAGATGATAAGAGGAACGTGTTGATGACCATAGCACGACCAACAAGATTGATTTGCATACCTCTCCAATAGTTAAGCTTGTTTTCGAGTTTGGCAAGCACCCAGTTCCACCGCTGTTCCATAGAGACGCCAAACCCCAAGGGAATCCCCAGAAGCCGAAAAATTTGGCCCTGCGGGATGATTTTACAGCCATGATCAATGAGAAGGTCGGGCTGTGACCCACCAATAGCTCTAAAGGCAGTCTTAGAGTGGTTGATTATGGATCCAGAGGCTTCACAAAAAGTAGCAAGACACTTCCAGAACGTCTCTAGGCTGGTACTATCATTGTGCACAAAAGCGTTCATATCATCGGCAAAAAGTCTCATGGTGATCTGACTGTGGTCATGCGGCAAACGAAGGCCTTTAATGTTACCAGCTTCAACCTGATGCTCCACCAGCTTGCTAAGACCTTCCGTGGCAATGGCAAAGAGAAGGGGAGCCAATGGGCACCCTTGTCTGATAGATCTTCTAAGTTTGATCACCTTTGAAAGATTTCCATTAATGTTAATTTGGGTCGATGCGTTTCCGAGAAGGGTCGCGATCATCTTGGTGAATTTCTGACTACATCCAAGATCCTGTAGCGACCGAAGAATATAGTCCCATTCTAGCCTATCGTAGGCTTTATCAAAGTCGATCTTAAGGAAAACCACATCTTGTTTAGACTCATTTGCAAATTCAAGACCTTCCCAGATATCTATTATGGTTTCCAAAATTGACCTGCCTTTGATGAAACCTTTTTGGTCCTCGCTTAACCACGCTCTCAAGTGGCAAGAGATTCTGTTGGCAATGACTTTGGCGATGATCTTGTATCCTGTTTGGAGCATTGTAATGGGACGCCAATTCTCTATTCTGTTCTTTTCCCCTTTTTTGTGTACTAGCTTGATAATGCCATTGTTGAGGCAAGAAGGAAGCGCGCCAAACTTGAGTGCCTCTTGCCAAACCAAACGGAGAGGGGTGGCAACCACCAACTTGAAGGATTTGAAGAACTCATTAGTGAGCCCGTCGGGGCCCGGGCTTTTACCTGAGGGGAGGGCATCGATGACCTCAATGATTTCGGCTTCAGAGATAGAGGCATGAAGCAAAGAGTGAAGGTTGGGTGGTATCCTGTGGGGGGAAACCCTAGATATGGCTGCCATACAGTCCCTTCTATGGTGGGAGAGGGGGTTTGAGGTCCCCAGGAGTCTCGTGAAGTGCCCTTCAATGATCCCAAAATTATCTTCTTCCGTATTGCATACATTGCCATTTGCGTCTAGCAATAAGGGGATCGAATCTCTGTTGTGTTTCCTTTTGAGGATACGGCACATCTCTTTGGTGGGTTTGTCGGCTTTGCCAGCCCACCACTCCTTGAAGAAAATTTGCAAATTTTTCCTTTGTATCTCTTCCTCATATCTCAGCAGCGCTCTGATTTTTCGAAGTCCTTTCTGGGCTTGAGATTTTCCTTTGTTCACTTCCTCCTCGAGCCGCCAGAGTCTATGATATAGGGCTTCTCTGCGAGCCCGCCGCACAGTCTCTAGCATCTTCCTAGATCTAATCATGATCTGTCGTGACTTATCGACCGCACTTCTCCAACACTTGGCTGGGGACAAGCCAGAGGCAAATGCCTCCTTCCACACATAAGAAATTTCTTGATGGACGGAGGGGAGAGAGAAGGAGGGCACACTGGCATGGAACCACGGAGCCTTACGAGTCTTGGTGGGGGGTTGAAAAGTGATGACGATCGGGTAGTGATCAGATATGGTGAGGTCGGTGCGTTGCGAGAGGGAAGGGTGGCCCCACTGATGAGTAAAACTCTGGGAGATGTAGCATCTATCAAGTCTAGCTTTCCTCAGGTCCTCGCCTGCTTGGAGATTTGACCAAGAAAAACCCTTCGAGTCTTTGAATTCGACCAAATCCAAGTGTAGTTTAGTTTTGTCCCACGTTTCTTTCTCCCGACTGTCTATGACCCTACCCTTGCCCATCCATCTGTCCGTAGGGTCCTCAACCATGTTGAAGTCACCACAGATAAGCACGTTGTGGGGGAGCGAGTCCAAGGAGGCCCAAGTGTTAAGTCTCTCTAACTCCCCATTGGGGGCATACAAAGAAACTAAAGTAAAACAAAAGGGAGCACCGAAAGAAATAGCAATCCATCGATGGCATTCATCTTCAAAGGAGTTCTCGAGCTTTTCAAACCAGAGTTGATTGATACTGATTACCGTTCCGCCGGATCCCCGCTGATGCGTCGTTGAAATCCAAACATGGGTCGAGGAGACATGTCTAAGCCATTTCTGGAGGTCTTCTCCGTCAATTTTAATCTCTTGGATACATATAAAATCTGGGTTTAGGCTAATGTCGCGAAGCCATTGACCAATGATGGTCGCTCTTGAGGGGTCGGTTAGCCCTCTAGCATTTAACGAGATGATGATCATTGACGTAGTAATCCCTCTTTGCGGGAGGGAGCTTTGTCCTTTCTTTTCTTGGGTTCATCTTTCTTTTTCGCTCGGATCGGATCCCGAGTTAGCAATAGGTTCTTGTGGGGGCTTTTCCACGGTAACTCCATAGGTTGTTTTCCTTTGCGGGATGCCTCCTGCTGGGAAGAACTGGACACCGTTTTCAGCTCCGTTTCCGGAATAGTTGATCCGATGATGGAGCTTTCACTATCCATGTTATCTTCGTTGCTGGTAGTAAAGCCGTCTTCTTTGCTTGTAGTGTAACCCTCCTGCAAGGTTTCTTTACTGTCAGGGATCTCCAGGCCTTTGACATCGGTGTCCTCCTCAAGTTGGTTCCCACCTGGGTAGTCAAACTCATTGATTTCCCTTTCCAGATTGCAATACAAGTTGCTGGAGGGGGAAAGAGACTTGTTGTTTCGCTCAGAGGTTGCCCTAGGGCTTCTTTTCCTTCTTCTTCTGACTTCGATGAACCCGTCTGCATCAGCTTCTGGATTACGGGGACCCTTGAATTCCTCTACTTTCGTCGAGTGATTCAATGCTCCATTGCTGTCTTGAGCATTTTTGGGGGCTTCTTGATTTCGCTTGCTTTTTCGTCTCAAAGGGAAATCTTTGATCCTGTGACCTTGTTGGCCACAGCGAAAGCACGCGTTGGGAAGGTTTTTGTAGCTGATGTCTTGCTCCCATACATCCCCTTCGCCCAAGTCCAGTTTGATCTTCGATGGGAGTGGCATACTGAGATCAGCCTCGACACAAATTTGAGGGTGCCACCGGGCGTTGAACGAGTGTCTTGCGCCTTCATAAATGAGACCACCAATGTCCTCGCGTGAGGCCAACGGCTTGCCGATAGGAGAAACGATGTCCCATACGAAGTTGTACAAGAAGTATGGCAGGTTAGGGAGCTCAACCCAGAGGGGGTACCGAAGTGATTTCGCTTTGTCAGGAGTAAAATCAGGGGACCATCTGAATAGGCACAGGGTCGCCCGGCCGAGTTGCCAAGTTCCGACACTAAGGGCTCGAAACGCCATATCTTCATTTTCAAAGACTAGCAGCAAGTGGCTTGCCGGTAAGAACTGACACTTACAAACAACTAGCCCGCGGGGGAACCACTCATTGCGGAGCCACTGACGCACAGTTTCGAGCGGGGGCTTAGGGCCGAACATTTGGCCGACGAGGCAAACTTTCTTGAGCTCCTCCTGAGTTGACAAAATTGCGGATCTATTGAGGGAGACCAAGGGGGGTTCAGCACTCTCGAGGGTCCCTTCGGCGGCACAAGAACCCCCTCCAACAAAGAGGCTAGGTTAACGGTCTCCCCGAGAGGAGGGGCCAGATTGCTTCTCACAAGAGAGGGGGTCGCCAAATCCATGACAAAAGAGGGACACCCCGAGAAAGATGATCTTTTTCTAAAACTCTGAGAAGAGAAGCATCTAGAAAAGCCCAAAAATTCCACAATAAAAGGTAGCTCTCTTCTTTTTTTTTCCTTTCGAATCTTTTCTCTTTTTCTTTTTCTTTTTTTCTTCTTTTTTCTTTTTCTTCTTTTTTTTTCTCTTTTTTTTTCTTTTTTCTTTTCTCTCTTTTTCGTAGGGCTACCTGATCAGAAAAAGAGAGAAAGGAGAAACCTAAAGCGAGGAAGACTTAGAAAATAAATGATTTTGAATCCGAGGAAGGGCGGCAGTTCTGGAATCCAAAGCTAAACCAAAGTGTTCATAGAGTCCAATGCTAAACCAAAGTGTTCATAGAGGGCCACGAGGAAAAGCATCGAGGTTGCCGCTGCGAGGTTGCCGTGTGTTAAGTTCCTCCATTTGTGCTTCATGAGCTTCTAATAGAAATTGTAATATTCTAGAATAATCCATATGTTTTCATGGCAAAGCCTAAAATCTAGAGGATTCCATAGGAGTATCTGTTGGATCCAATCACGCCTCAAGATTTTCTCTATCCTGTTTCTATAATAGAGAGTTCTCTTCATGCATGGTTAATAGGTTCGTTTTCAAGAGGCTCATATTACATGAGAGTTTTTTTTTTTTGGTTTTTGTAGTATGGGATGTTTGAGTGGAAATAGAAGTGACAAGGGGTGTAGCGGTTTGGGGGGATGGAGGTAGGAGCATTGTGAAAATGGGAATTGGAGTTCTGACCAATGGTCATGTTTCCATGGCTACTGTAGTGAGTGACTTAATGGTATGGTTGTGAACACAGTGTGAAGTCTAGCATGAGGGTATGTGGGTGGAACAATGTGTTCATATGTGTGATGTGAAGAGGGGATGGATGTAGGTGCACCCGTGTGGCTGGATGTTTGAGGGAATGGAATGTTCAGGAAGAGATCAGAAGTGGAGACAAAGTAGTCATGAATGTGATTGCTAGAGAAGTACCCAATGACGTCTATGCTTGGTCATTGACAATTTTCTAGAAATCCTTTATCAAACCTTCAAAAGTCATAGGGAACTATGCAAGTGTGCCGATAGCTCATAAATTGAGTGGTGGCGATGGCAGTGAAATATGGCCTCAATGGGATACAGTAACCGAGGTGCGGCAGAGCGTTCCGGCATATGAAGCTGGTTCGTATCAGGAAAGTCTGCGACAACAAGGTGGTGCCGCATTACCCGAAAGGCCGTCACGAGGTGCAGCAGTCTGGAGATGTTCGAAGTTTCCCATATGGTTGGAATTCCTGTCGCAGTTGCTTCCCGATCAAAGGAGTTTAATGAATAGATTGAGAGAGGAGAAAGATTAGTTGCGCCACCATCTATTTCCTTTCTTGCTGGAGACCGAATGAACAAGGCCTGTCCAAACTGAATAGCATCTGCAGAAACTTTCTTTGGACGGGTGATCATAACAGAAGAGGGGTGCCTAAAATCAAATGGGCCATCTGCACCAGCCCTAGAGATAGCGGGGGGCTTGGCATCCTGGACATTGGGTGTATGGCTAACAAACTGGCAGCCAAATGGATGATCAAGGCTTGGTGCAATAGGGAGGCCTCCTGGGCCAAGCTGATCTTCAGAAACAAAAATGAGTTGGCCCTCACGGGGTCCCCGAACTGGAAGAACCTTGACATCATGACCCTGCTATTCTCCCCGATACCTGTCTTCCCGAAAGGCTCCAGTCTCGTATGCTCTCTTTGGAAGGGCTGGAATAAAGTCAAAAGCTTCACAAGAATTAGTGAGGACTGGAAGTGGGCGGCCGGAATCAGACAAAACGACTCTATCTGGTTTCCGATACATGGCATCCGGAGTGTGGAGTCGTGGAACATTCAAAACGCCAAGAAGTTATGGAACAAAGGATTCAAAAAATGGAAACACCTCTGGAAACATGACACCAACAGTTGGATCAACTTCGAGGACATCGACCCTCGCATAAACATCTCCTACGAAGAATGGAACACCTTGCAAAGCAGATGCCTCGCTTGGGAGCGCCACAAAACTCGCCTTCTCATGGGACATGATGCTCCGAACGCGCATGGTCTCAAATGGCACAATGGAAATAGCCTACTCAAAATCCCGAACATCAAAGAAACGACTGACCTCCAGAGCAGCCTCAACAAGAAGTGGTGCCTGTCTTGGACGCGGCTTCGGTGGGACATGAAATTCATGGGTATCTGGCACCCACTTATAGAGATTAAGAAGTCTGTCCTCTTATGGCAAATTATTCATCGAGGAATTTGGACTAACCAAAAGGCTAGCAAAATTTGTGGGATCCCTCCGTGGTGCAAACGCTGCCACCGTGCAATCGAAGATATCCCACACATCTTCCTTACTTGCCCCAACTCCTACAGAATCTGGCAGACGGTTGGACTGAAAATCAGAGTTCAGAAACAGCTTAGCTGGAAACAAGTCCTTTTGGGAGAAGCGATTGGGTGCTCTGCGGCTCTCTGGAACGCAATCAGAGGGGAAGTCCTGTGGAAAATTTGGCGGGAGCGGTGTGCTCTCAACTTCGGCGACCCTCCCAAGGAGTGGACGATTGAGAAATCTCTCTTCCTTCTTGGCAAGAGGATTGTCAACAGTAAGAAATCCCCCCCCTTCAGGCACCATCAAGTCCTCCTTTCGATCAACAACAAGCTCAAACCCAAGTGGGTCCCGCATGAGGGCGACGAGAGGGTGATCAACCTTCTTTGTAATGCAACCTAGGAATCAACCAAGCCTCCCCTGCTTTGTGGGATTTGGGGGGTCCCGTGGGCACTAGTCCCCTTCTTTTGTACCCTTGTTTCTTAATTTAATTCAAGTCCGGGAGAGTAGGCCATTGCCGAACTTCCTTTATTTAAAAAAAAAAAAAAAAGATTAGTTGCGCCGAGCTTTGAAATGAATGGGACTCGAGGGTTCTTCTGGTTGATGTAAAGCAGCTTCAAGATTCTCTCTATGGAAAATCATGGTGTTTTGGACGGAGCTGGAGTAGACGTGACGGAGAGTTGCTTGCTGCTGCTGGAGGCGTCGGAATTAAGGTGACGGAGGGCTGGAGTTGCGGTGACGGAGGGCGGCACTGGACGGAGCTGGAGCTCCTTGCCGGAGCTGGAGGCGAAGGAGCGCTGGAGGTGGGCGTCGGAAGCAGACGACGATGTGGTGAGTTGTCGATCGCGAGCTCCAGCTGTACGTCGCGACTGACAACTTTTCGCGATCGACACCCAACCAGAGTGTCCGTCGCGATCGACGCTCAACCAGAACCTGGTCCGCTATCCATCGCGACTGACGGCCAACCGGGCTAGTCCGTTTCTGCCAGGTGCTAGCGATTGACTGGTGGACTACACTCGGGTCTATCCGTCGCCACGATCGACAACGAACTGCCCGATGGACAGAGAACTAGGCGGAGAACTAGGCGCCGACTTTTCTTGTTAGGAGGTTTAAAGGTTTGAAGTTCTGGCGCGTGCGTTCTGACGCTTTCCCAGGGCTGCGGCGGGTGTCAAGGCAGCGGCCGACGGCGGCTGTGGACAGTGGGACCGGTCGCCTAAAGCTAGAGAAGTTTCTTAGAAAAAAGAAAAAAAAAAGAGAAGAAAAGAAAAGAAAAAAAGAAAAAAAAAAGAGAAAAAGAAAAAAGAAAAAAAAAAGAGAGAAGAGGAAAAGAAAAAAAAGAAGAAGAAAGAAGAAGAAAAAAGAAGAAAAAAAAAGAGAGAGAAAAAGAAGAAGAAAAAAGAAGAAAAAGAAAAAGGAAAATAGAAAAAAAAAAGTAGAAAATCGGAGTTCTTGGATGCGATGTGATCGGTGGGGGGAGTTTTCCTTGTCTGTGGTCAGCTCTCTTGCTATGTTGGAGGGTCTCGCCGCTGGGCATTGAAAATAAAAGCGGTGCAAGTTCGTTCGGCCATGGATGTGGCTTCGTCCTCTCTCGTGAAAAGTAATTGGGCCCCCCCCCCTGGGGAGGCCGGCACTCTGGCCGCCCTGCTGGAAGGGGGGTCATGTGCCGCCCCCGGGGCATCCGAAAGTGTTGAATCCCCCATCGTGTCTCTCAGTAGACCCGCAGTTCTGTCTGCCCAGGAGGAGCTCAAGAAAGTTTGCCTCGTCGGCCAAGTGTTTGGCCCTAGGCCCCCGCTCGAAATCGTGCGACAATGGCTTCGAAAAGAGTGGTTCCCTCGAGGACTAATTGTCAGCAAATGTCAGTTCTTACCAGCAAACCACATGCTGCTAGTTTTTGAAAATGAAGAGATGGCTTTCCAAGCCCTAAGCGTTGGCACCTGGCAGCTCGGTCGGACGACCCTGTGCTTATTCAGATGGTCCCCGGACTTTACCCCCGACAAATCGAAATCACTTCGGTACCCTCTTTGGGTTGAGCTCCCTAACCTCCCATACTTCTTGTACAACTTCGTGTGGGACATAGTCTCCCCTATCGGCAAGCCGTTGGCTTCACGAGAAGACGTTGGTGGTCTCATCTATGAGGGTGCAAGACACTCGTTCAATGCTAGATGGCACCCACAAATCTGCGTCGAGGCCGACCTCGGTTCGCCGCTTCCATCAACGATCAAAGTGGACATGGGCGAAGGAGATGTTTGGGAGCAGGATATCACCTACAAAAACCTCCCCAATGCGTGCTTTCATTGTGGCCAGCAAGGTCACAGGATCAAAGACTGCCCTCTCAGGCAAAAAAACAAGCGATTTCAAGAAGCCTCCAAAACTGCTCAAGGCAACTCTGACGATTTGACCCACTTGTCCAAGGAAGGGGAAGGCAAGGGCCTCCTCAATCCACAGGCTGATGCCGATGGCTTTACTGAAGTTAGAAGAAGAAGGAAAAGAAGTCCGAGGGCCAACGGTGAGAGGAACAACCTGCCAATTACCCGACACAGCAATTTGTACTGCAATCTTGGAAAGGAGATCAACGAGCTCGACTACCCAGGTGGGAAGCCACCTGAGGTAGACAACTACGACGAAGCCCTAGAGATCCCTGACAACAAAGAAACCCCCCAGGAGGGCTACACTACAAGCAAAGAAGATGGCTTCACTACTAATAATGAAGACAACATGGATAGTGAAAGCTCCATCATTGGATCGACGATCCCGGAAACAATGCCGAGCACGGGGCCCAATTCTCCTCAGCGGGGGGCATCCCGCAAAGGGAAATAGCCTTTGGAGTTACCCTGGAAAAGCCCCCATAAGAACCGATTTCTAAGTCGGGATCAGATCCCAGCGAAAAAGAAAGATGAAGCCAAGAGAAGAAAGGACAAGGCTCCCTCCCGCAAAGAGGGATCAACACAAAAATGATTGTCATCTCGCTAAATGCTAGGGGGCTAACCGACCCCTCAAGAGCGGCCATCATTGGTCAATGGCTCCGCGACATTAGCTTAAAACCAGACATTATATGCATTCAAGAGATTAAAATTGACGGAGAAGACCTTCTGAAACGGCTCAGGCAGGTTTCCTCGGCCCATGAGTGGATCCCAACAAAGCACCAGCGGGGATCCGGTGGAACGGCTATCGGTGTTAAACAACCCTGGCTTGAAAAGATTGAGAACTCCATTGAAGATGTTAATCACCGCTGGATCGCGGTTTCTTTTGGTGCTCCCCTCTGTGTTACTATGGTTTCTTTGTACGCCCCTAACGGGGATTTGGAGAGGCTGAACACTTGGGCTTCTCTTGACTCGCTTCCCCACAATGTGCTTATTTGTGGAGACCTCAACATGGTGGAGGACCCTTTGGACAGATGGATGGGCAAGGGCAGGGTCATCGACAGTCGGGAGAAAGAAACGTGGGACATGAACAAACTCCACTTGGATCTGGTCGAATTCAAAGACTCGAATGGCTTTTCCTGGTCGAATCTCCAAGCGGGCGAGGATCTGAGGAAGGCTAGACTTGATAGATGCTACATCTCTCAGAGTTTTACTCATCGGTGGGGCCACCCTTCCATCACGCAACGTATAGACCTCACCATCTCTGATCACTACCTGATCGTTATCACTTTTCAACCTTCCAACAGGACCCACAAGGCTCCGTGGTTCCATGCCAACGTTTCCACCTTCTCTCTCCCCTCCGTCCATCAAGAGATTGCCGATGTGTGGAAGGTGGCGTTCGCCTCTGGCTTGGCCCCAGCCAAGTGCTGGAGAAGTGCGGTCGACAAGTCTCGCAAGATCATGATCAGAACTAAGAAGACGCTCGAGACAGTGCGGCGGGCTCGTAGGGAAGCGCTTTACCACAGACTCTGGCGACTCGAGGAGGAAGTAAACAAAGGAAAACACCAAGCCCAGAATGGTCTCCGAAAAATCAGAGCGGCGTTGAGATACGAGGAAGAAATACAAAGGAAAAACTTGCAATTCTTCTTCAAGGCGTGGTGGGCTGGAAAAGCCGACAAACCCACCAAGGAGATGTGCAGTATCCTTAAAAGGAAACACAACAGAGAGACGATTCCCCTACTGTGAGACCCACATGGCAATGTATGCAAGTCGGAAGAGGATAATGTTGGCATCATCGAAGGGCACTTCACGAGACTCCTGGGAACCTCGAACCCCCTCTCCCATCACAGAAGGGACTGCATGGCTGCCATTTCTAGGGTTTCCCCCCGGAGAATACCGCCCAACCTCCACTCCCTGCTTCATGCCCCGATCTCAGAATCAGAAATCGTTGAGGTCATTGATGCCCTCCCTCTCGGTAAAAGCCCGGGACCCGACGGTCTCACTAACGAGTTTTTTAAATCCTTCAAGCTGGTGGTTGCCACCCCTCTTCAGATGGTTTGGCAAGAAGCGCTAAAATTTGGTGCTCTTCCTTCTTGTATAAATAATGGAATTATCAAGCTGATTCACAAGAAGGGGGAAAAAAACAGAATCGAGAACTGGCGGCCAATTACAATGCTCCAAACAGGTTACAAGATCGTCGCCAAAGTCATTGCCAACAGACTTGCGTGCCACCTGAGATCCTGGCTTAGTGAGGACCAAAAAGGTTTCATCAAAGGCAGGTCCATCCTGGAAACCATTGTGGATATTTGGGAAGGTATTCAATTTGCAAATGAGTCTAATCAAGATATGGTCTTCCTCAAGATCGACTTTGACAAAGCCTACGATAGGCTAGAATGGGACTATATTCTGCAGTCGCTCCAAGACCTCGGATGTAGTCAGAAATTCACCAAGATGATCGCGACCCTTCTCGGCAACGCAACGACCCAAATTAACGTTAACGGCAAACTTTCGAAGGCGATCCATCTTAAAAGATCTATTAGGCAAGGATGCCCTCTTGCCCCCCTTCTCTTTGCCATTGCCACTGAGGGGCTGAGCAGACTTGTGGCTCATCATGTGGAGGTTGGCAATATCAAAGGCCTCCAGCTACCTCACGACCACAGTCAAATCATCATGAGACTCTTTGCCGATGATATGAACGCGTTCGTTCACAATGATAATACCAGCCTGGAGACTTTCTGGAGGTGCCTTGATACCTTTTGTGTGGCCTCTGGATCCAAAATCAACCACAATAAGACCGCCTTTAGGGCCATTGGGGGACATCAACCTGGCCTTCTCATTGATCATGGCTGTCAAATCATTCCGCAGGGCCAAATCTTTCGGCTGCTTGGAATCCCCTTGGGGTTTGGTGTCTCTATGGAGCAACGATGGAACTGGGTGCTGGCCAAACTTGAAAACAAGCTCAATTACTGGAGAGGCATGCAAATCAACCTCGCTGGACGAGCGATGGTTATCAACACGTTCCTCCTCTCGTCTACCATCTATTTCCTTTCATGCTGGAGACCGAATGAGCAAGGCCTGTCCAAACTGAATAGCATCTGAAGAAACTTTCTCTGGACGGGTGATCATAACAGAAGGGGGGTGCCTAAAATCAAATGGGCAATCTGCACCAGCCCTAGAGAGAGCGGGGGGCTTGGCATCATGGACATCGGGTGTATGGCTAACAAACTGGCAGCCAAATGGATGATTAAAGCTTGGTGCAATAGGGAGGCCTCGTGGGCCAAGCTGATCTTCAGAAACAAAAATGAGTTGGCCCTCACGGGGTCCCCGAACTGGAAGAACCTAGACATCATGACCCTGCTATTCTCCCCGATTCCTGTCTTCCCGAAAGGCTCCAATCTCGTATGCTCTCTTTGGAAGGGCTGGAATAAAGTCAAAAGCTTCACAAGAATTAGTGAGGACTGGAAGTGGGCGGCCGGAATCAGACAAAACGACTCTATCTGGTTTCCGATACATGGCATCCGGAGTGTGGAGTCGTGGAACATTCAAATTGCCAAGAAGTTATGGAACAAAGGATTCAAAAAATGGAAACACCTCTGGAAACATGACACCAACAGTTGGATCAACTACGAGGATATCGACCCTCGCATAAACATCTCCTACGAAGAATGGAACACCTTGCAAAGCAGATGCCTCGCTTGGGATCGTCACAAAACTCGACTTCTCATGGGACACGATGCTCCGAACGTGCGTGGTCTCATATGGCACAATGGAAATAGCCTACTCAAAATCCCGAACATCAAAGAAACGACTGACCTCCAGATCAGCCTCAACAAGAAGTGGTGCCTGTCTTGGACGCGGCTTCGGTGGGACATGAAATTCATGAGTATCTGGCACCCACTTATAGAGATTAAGAAGTCTGTCCTCTTATGGCAAATTCTTCATCGAGGAATTTGGACTAACCATAAGGCAAGCAAAATTTGTGGGATCCCTCCGTGGTGCAAACGCTGCCACCGTGCAATCGAAGATGTCCCACACATCTTCCTTACTTGCCCCAACTCCTACAGAATCTGGCAGACGGTTGGACTGAAAATCAGAGTTCAGAAACAGCTTAGTTGGAAACAAGTCCTTTTGGGAGAAGCGATTGGATGCTCTGCGGCTCTCTGGAACGCAATCAGAGGGGAAGTCCTGTGGAAAATCTGGCGGGAGCGGTGTGCTCTCAACTTCGGCGACCCCCCCAGGGAGTGGTCGATTGAAAAATCTCTTTTCCTCCTTGGCAAAAGGATTGTCAACAGTAAGAAATCCCCACCCTTCAGGCACCATCAAGTCCTCCTTTTGATCAACAACAAGCTCAAACCCAAGTGGGTCCCGCATGAGGGCGACGAGAGGGTGATCAACCTTCTTTGTAATGCAACCTAGGAATCAACCAAGATTCCCCTGCTTTGTGGGATTTGGGGGGTCCCGTGGGCACTAGTCCCCTTCTATTGTACCTTTGTTTCTTAATTTAATTCAAGTCCGGGAGAGTAGGCTATTGCCGAACTTCCTTTATATTAAATATGGCTTCAATAAATAAACCTTTATGAATCACAAGATGACGTGAGGAGGTTTTTTTACTCTCGATGGTGGAAAATGCAATCCATAGCATGGAGGTGGTGGGAGATGATGTTGGGGTATGGTGCATGATGTTTCACACAGACAAATTGCCTTGTGTAAGGTTTATGCATTCTACACAAAGGTTGTGTCAAATCAAGACTTTGAAACCTTTGCTTCAACTATTTCTTGTTCCTATTGTGCATGTGCTTTGACTGCATCCATTCTCTCATGGAGCCTTCTAATAGCTTTAGTATAGGCAAGATGATCTAGTTCTTCTTGTTCTCACTCCTTCTCGTGGTTTGTTTATGTCTATGGATAACTTGGTCATTCGTACTATTAATCGGAAATGGCCAAACTTGGATTAGGAGTATCCAAGCAGTTTTGATCGGAACTATCACCTTTTTTCTAGTGGAAAGGTCTAGATAAAAGCTATCATGTTACGACCTAATGATGTCAACAATCCAAACAAGACGTCCAAATGTCGAATTTAGCAAGTACACAATCGATCTTAGGGTATTGGCACATTTCGGATGCAATGAAAGGATTGGTTTTTCCAAGTTATGAACCAATCATGAGATATAGAAGTCAACATGGAATCTAAGGCTTAGGATGGTTTCCTTTTTCCATGACATCACTTGCCTCTCAAGTGATGAGCTCCACGAGGAGCAGTCATGTTCTTTGGTCTCCGCTTCATTGGATTTTTCTTATGGAATTCTTAAACCTTGATTGGTGCTCTCTAAAGGTTTTCTACAGGTTCCTAAGTATGATCGCTGATGTCATACCCTTTCCAATGAACAACATACTCCAATCTTTCTCGATATATTCTCGAATCTATTGAAGACCTCTCCTCTTTGCAAACTGCCATCACCTCCTCACATATAGGAGATCCCACAACTGTAGAGAGCATCACCAAGCACTACAGTTGATGATCCTGATCAGCATTTTTTAACTCCCCTCGGAAGGTGTGCGATTAATAATATTGGAAGCTATCGATTGTGTGATTTACTGATATGTTGAGCTTGTATTAGTAGAGTGTAATAGCAATGTATGCAGATAAGTTTATAGTAAGTAGAATGATTTCAAGACAAAGTGGGAATTCATCATGGAATCGATAGAAAAAATTAAAGGCTTTGCATAATAGCTTAGCTATTGGGGTTCGGGTTCAACACATAACTACTTACTGGTTCAAATTCACACACAGGAAAATGAACTTGACCTCCAAACTAGTCTCACATCAAACGAGCAGACAATGTAGGTAAATATTCATGTAGACAGGAGATTTGGATTGACGACTTTTTGCATTACAAAAATACAGAACAGAACATCTACTCAAGAAGAAACTTCATTCGCAATACTTGTGCACAACAGACTTAAGAAAAAGACTTCATTAAGTTCTTCCAAAACTTCAAGGTTTACAACTTTCGAATTCAATATTGGAGGTTGCTTTGATTTTCGACAAAGGCTTCTACCATCGATACTGGTTCATCAGATTCATTTTTGCCAAAACTCTTGTTTCTGCTTCTACAGAAGAACCTTCTTGATTCCTTGCATCCTTTCTTCTCCTTCTCGAATGTTTCTACGTCTCTCCTCTTTGACGAACCAAAAACGGATAAAAATACTTTCATACGATGCCAAAAAACTAATTAACGATAACTGTGCATTAAAAATCCGATTTTAACAACATCTGATTCACCAAAGTCTGATTCAGTAAAATTTTGAGTTATCATAATTCCGATAGAACACTTATGCAATTGGTCATAAGACAATCTAATCAGAGTCTGTAGTCTTTCCTTAACCACATTCCATATATCCTGCACGTACTTATGGATTTGGTGTTTAATTATACCCATATCCAATTCTAACATCAAGACAACATCAAGCTCAATTTCTTCATTATTCAGAGTCTGCTCCTCTAAGACTAACAATGGTTTCATCCTTGACTTAAGCACCACAATATCTGTTTGCAAAGTAGAATTCAAAGCTGACAAATTTTTCAATACAATTTTATCTTCTCCTACATTTGCATCTCCACAATTCAAATTCCTGTAAGGACTTCTTTGCCCTTGATATCTCAATCACCTGTTGGTGTTTGCATTGATTGCTTAACTCCTCATATGCTTGAGTTTTCCTGTTTAATTCATCCTGAAGATTCCAAATTTGTGCCTGTAATGATTGGTGCTCTTCAATGCTTATCAAACCCACACACTGCTTTTGCTATGCTAGCTATTCTTGCTACTTGCATAAAAACTTCGAAACCTCTTCTAACTTCTTCTGCATTATTCCGATGTCTGAGCCTATTTCCTTCTCTGACTGTTGATTCTGATCATCTGCCAATTTATCAACAACTGTTTGTAACTTAGGCTCTAATCTTCTCTTCTTTGAGAGTTTAAACGTCCTCCCAACCACCTTGGGCTGCTCCTCACTGTCCGAGATATGGACCAATGAGTCATGAAGCCTTATGCCCTTAGATGATTCACCATTTAATCTTTGAGCTACAGATGCTAACTCCTCCGTACTGTAACCAACCTTATATAGATCACTATACACATCTTCAAGTTTCTCTGTGTCTTGAGCCAACTCCTATATTAGTTTTTTAGCTGTAGATGCATCCAACTTCCCTGTAATTTCCTTTGGCCATACTTGATCCTATCGCTCCACCTGTTGCACAAACTGAAACAGAGCTGCCAAATACGCGGCCATTCGACTATTAACTAAAGTTTTGCATCTATCTCCTGCAAACATTTCACTGTGCATTCGCTCATATACCTAGTGGGCCCAACTAATTCTTCCATTTACCTCTACATATGCTAATGGAGCAAAATTTTCTTTTGACATGTAATCGTACTTAACAATAAAACAAAAACGTTCCAAGTACCATTTTAATTGCTCACGCCTTGCATAGGTCGCATTCTTTATCATGTAGTATTACCGATTACCCTCTCATGGCCCAAAATCTCTTTTTAAAACCTCCTCTGAACATTTAGGAAGTACAACATCCTTATAGAAAGGTAGCTTAAACATCTCACCAACCAATTCTGGTGAGAACTTTACCTGGATCAAGAGTTGTCCTTTGGTCTTCTTAATTATCTCTAGTTGACTCTTTTCGTAGTAATTATAACGCCAAGCTGACCAAGGAAGGGTTGCAAATTCAAATAGACTCATGTGCTGTAGTCATCTAACATTGAGAGGAGAACTGACATCTATTTCCATCTTAAAATTTATGAAAGGATCCATTAACACTTGTACAAACTTGCTTGCTGATGAGGGCATCACAATTTCCTCCTCATCCTCCTATAATAAGCTATCACTTTCCTTAGACATAGTTTCCTCCTTGAGAGCTACCACCTCTCGATGCTTACCGCGACCTCATTTCCGCTGCTATACTAGTCGGAACGATGGTACTTATAGTAGCTATTTTTTTCCATGGCATGAAGTAATATTGAACAAAAGCCAAACGTAGGTGCCAAATTTTAAATCTACTCTCAATTACCTATATGATATCAGTGATCTCACACAAAATAGTGAGTGTTGATGATGTTTGATCATAAGTGAATTTTAAACCCAATGATGGTACATCTTCTTGCAATTCGATGGCACGATTTAAAAATATCTTACATGTGCATTTGAACTCATCAACTTTTGTGCGCAAAACAAGAGCAATAAAATAATATTTTGACCACCTTCCAAAAACTCTGACCCAACAAAGTTCGAATTGCTTACCATTGATTTGACCAACTCCGAGCCATGAGAAACTGATTCAACAAACTCCGACTTCTGGATATCCGACCATTGACACTCTGAGCAAACACAATTCTTCTATTCGTGCCCAAATAAATGGGACTAATTGAATCATATGGAAAACCTACTAATCCTTCCCATTCATTAAAGTGATGATAAGAGTACAAGCATATTTTTTCCAAAGTACAGATTGACACGTGAGGAAACATTGCATTATTAATCGGATCATGGAAACATCCCATCACTAATCGGATCATGGAAAAATAAGTTATTCTGCGACCATGGTCAAAAAGAGTATCCATTTGCATGCTTAAATGTATTAATTTTGACATAAAATTTGGTGAGGACAACATCCTTGGATTGGCTACCACTATAGTAAACTTTTTATGCAAATTTTGTTTCTGAATGTCTCTGTGACTGTAATATCTTCATAAACTCTCACCACTTGTGTATACATTTCCTCTTGCTACAATATCATTAGATAAAGTATTTCTCTCTATTGTTCCTTCAGTTGAACATGATTATTCCCCTCCTTATCTTCTGTCTGCATGTTCTTCCCCTCCAATATCATGTGTTGATGCTAGTCTACCGTGCTCTGCCATCTGCCTTGCAATGCTTGCACTTGTCCTTGCTGCATTCAACTTTTCCGAGAATTTACTACCTCATCTACTAACTTCAGCTCAACACATGAAAACCATTGCATCCTCAAAAAAGCACTTAATGTAACCTTATACCAACAATTATCAATAAAGCATGCCACCACCGAAAACCATGTAGATAAATAGGCCTTCACACTTCTATGATCAGTAAGAGTACTGATCCAATTTTTAGAATCAACCATCACTTGGACTAAATTAGATGACAACCAGTCCATATGGGGTGGTTTCCCTTGGAATTTCTTCAAATGAAATCCATTAATTGGTTTTTCCATTCTTGTGCCAAACACATCCGCTAATAGAAAATTTCCTTTACCTAAATCTTGGACACTCTGATATGGACCTTTATATCTCAATGTAAGTTTTCCTGGATGAGGCCCTAACTTGGAATTGTACACCATCACCCAATCTCCTTCTTTAAATAGCTTGAATTTCACATTCATATTCACCCAAGCTTGCCTCCTTCTCTGAATTACTTCTGTAATATATGCACTAACTAAACGATCATCCTCCAACTGAAGAAGATACTTACTTCTATGCTTAACTCAAACCTCAAGAGACATCTTTTCAGCTATGACTCAAACTTGGGACCACAAACTCCATGGGTACTACAACTTCCAATCCATACACCAATCAGAATGGTGTCATGCCTGTTGTCACCTTGAAAGCTGTTCCAAACGACCATAATGCTGAATCAAGTAGTAAATCCCAATTATTCTCATTATCATGCACTAACTTTTTAAGAATATGCATTAAAGTTTTGTTGGTACTTTCTGCTTGACCATTTGCCTGTGGGTAATATGTTGTAAACGTTTTATGCATAATCAAATGATTTCTTGTTAATTCTGAAATCACTTCATTGAGAAAGTGAGCACATTTATCACTTACCAACTCTATAGGACAACCAAACCTGATCATAATGTTGTGGTAGAGGAATTTTGCCACACTTTTTGCCTTGTTACCTTTCAATTCCACTGCTTCTACCCACTTCGTACAATAATCTGCAGCTACTAAAATGTATTTATTACCACGCTGAGTACTGGGCTTAATGGGTCCAACAAAATCCATACCCCACTTTTGAAATGGATCCAAGGGTAAAAAAAGATGATCAGACATCCAATTTGACTTATTTGGTTGGCCCATTTTTCGACCAATCACACATCTTTTAACATATTCATGAGCATCCTTTAATACAGTAGGTCACCATAATCCTGCTTGTAAAACCTTCTTCCCTGTAATATCTCCTGACAAGTGACCTCTTGCTGGACGTGAATGTGCTTCTTGTAACAGAGCTGGTTGCTCAAAATCGGATACACACCTCCTAATGACTTGATCCACCCCTTTCTTATACAATGCACCAGCTATAACCAAATATGTTCTACTTTTAAGAGAAAATTTCTTCCTTTGATGAGGTGTAAAATGTTGAGGTAATGCTCCATTCGTTAGAAACACTAATAATTGATCATACCATGAATCCGCTTCAACAATTTGTGCATTAAACAGTTCTGCATTTGGAAATTCATCATTTACACCTGTAGGTGCTTCACCTGATTCCAATCTACTAAAGTAATCTGCCATTGCATGCTCTTTCCCTGGAGTATGAATAATAACAAAATCAAATACTTGCAATATAAGCATCCACCTAGCCAATCTTCCTGTCAATAAAGGCTTTATCGATCAAATACACCAAAGCCTAAGGATCAACATGAAAAATCACTTTATTACCGAATAAATAATATCTAAACTTGTTAAGGGCATACACCATTGCTAAAGCTTCTCTTTCAGTCACATGATAGTTTCTTTCAGCTGCACAGCATAATATATTGGTCTATACTATCCTTTTTTTCTTCTGGTGCATCAAAACCGCTCCTACAACCACATCCGATGCATCAACAAATATATGGAACAGCAACAACCAATCTGGCGGCTGCAAAATTGATGCAATTGAGACCATCTTCTTCAATAATTGAAATGCTTTTTCTTGAGCTTCAGCCCATACAAATGGAACATCCTTTTTTGTCAAACGTGTGAGTGGTAAAGAGATATTGGCTAAGTACCTTAAATACCTAGCATGCCACTTAATATGGCCAACAAACCTCATTACTTCCTTGACATTTATGGGTGCTTTGGCTGTCCTAATGGCTTCAATCTTTTTCACATCAATAGCCATTCCTTTTTTGGAAATAACATGTCCCAATAAAATACCACTTTTTACTGCAATGATGCTCTTAAACGGATTGAGCACCATCCTCAATATCATGCATGTGTCAAAAAAATATTTTAGATGTAGCAAGTGTTGTACCTTTTTTCCAAACACTGAAAATGCATCCACAAAAGCTTGCATGGAATGCAAATAAGGTTCAAACACTTTATGCGCCACATAATTGAACAAGGGCAGTCCATTCTTCAATCGAAAACTCATGACTGTAAATACATAAGCCCAAAATTCTATAATGAATGTAGTTTTGTGTTGATCCTCCTCAACAACCTGAATTTGATTGTAACGTGAAAATCCATCAAAAAAACTATACATCTCATGCCCACCTACTACATCCAACACGACATCACAAAACGACATAGGAAAGGGATCCGTAATTGTTGTTGCATTTAACTTTCTATAATCAACACAAATTTTGAGCTTTTCATTCTTTTTAGGGACCACTATAATAGGAGACAACCATGTGACATGATTGACCGGTTTAATAAATCCAACTGCCAATAATTTATCTCCTTAACCTGCGTAGCAAAATTAGGATTCATCTGATACCTTTGCTACACAACCGAAATTGCATCATTTTTTAAATTTATCCTATGCTGATGTAAATCAAGGTCTATTCCTTTCACTTGTGAGTAATCCCAAGCAAAAACATCCACATACTCCTTTAATAAGCAAATCAGGTCTTCCATGAACTGACCCTCTAATTCCTTGCTTACTCTCACCATCTTTGGTTCAGTCTTCATCCCCAAATTAATTTCTTGAAGTTCGTCCTCTTTTACCCTGCCAGAACTTGCATATTTCTATTCATAATTTTTTCAGCCAAATTAATTATCTCTTTCTCTTGCTGCTCCAATTTGTGCTACGTAGGAATTTCTAGACTTTGTTCAAACATCCGTTCCACTTGTGCACATTCCAATGCCTCTCCAGGAACTGGCTCACTTGAGATCTTCACTAATTCATCATCCTTTGCTAACACACTTTCCACATCAACTTCTAAAACCGGTACAACAGTTGGGTTTGCTTTCAGAAACTCTTCCTCCTCATTATCTTCTATTTCATCCGCCAAACTAATAGTCTGAGCCATCAATGGTTTCTCCTGTACTGACATGTTTCTTCTACCTTTCATGGGAATTGTCACCTTCTTTTTACCTTTTGTAATCATCACCACATTCAATCCCCACTCCTGCTTAATCTTAGCCAACCTAAACCAAGGTCTTCCTAACAACATTTCATACAGATATGCAGATTCAGACATTCTAAGCACCACAAAGTTTACCATGAATGACATGCTTGAAATGATGATTTGTTGCTACTTAAGAATTCCCAATGGTTGAACTCTAGTTTGATCTGCCATTTTTACTTAAAAAGGTGTTGGAGCCAAAGCCCCTTTCCCCATCTCTTTAAAAATATGCTCAGGTAATATATTCACTTCTAAGCCACCATCACACAATACATCATCAAATCACCTTTGATTATAATGTACTACCTGAATTATTGGCACAACAAAATCCACATCAGTCGGATCAATATTATTAGCTGATGTTGATGGTACCTGCCTAGCTGCTGGTTCTGATTGTTGTCCAACAAGCTTCTTCAATAACTTCTCTCTAAAAGCTAGTACCAAAGATAATAACTAATCTAAGGAAAATTGTAAAGGAGAGTAAATGATTACCTCAAACCAATTGTTATCAAGATCTTGCTTGGACTTAATCTTATCCTCATTCTTCATTTTTTGTACAAAGACTACATCATTCTCTTCCTGAGACGAACTTGCAAATTGCACTTGTTTTTCCTGATCTTGCTGGATCCATTTCTGAACTTGGTCTCTGATATGTCTTTGTTCTTGCCAATCGATGGGAACTTTATTTTTGGACCTTGTAACTACCAATACATAGAGTACAAGCACAATTATCTTCCCTCCTTTCTTTAGCATGTAGCATCAGAAGCACATCTTTTGAACCCTAGATCCAAGAGATACTTATCTATCTGCTGGTACCATGCTCTAGCGGCTTGTTTTAGCCCATATAATGCCTTCTTCAGCTTACATACCTTGTTCTTTGAATGGGGAGCATCAAACCCTAGTGGCTGAGACACATATACCTCCTCCCTGAGGTCTCCATTCAAGAACGCTGATTTGACATCCATGTGATAGACTGGCCAACGCTTATGTGCAGCCACAACTAGTACTACTCGGATAGTAGTCATTCTTGCAGTCCGGGCAAATGATTCACAAAAGTCAATGCCTTCAACTTGTGAGTAGCCCTGTGCAACAAGTATTGCTTTATATTTTTCTAGAGTACCATCAGCCTTATACTTTAGCTTCCAAACCCACTTGGTGCCAATGACTTTACACTTAGGGGGTCGATCCACAGCTCCCAAGTTCCATTCTTTATGATATTGTTGTATTCTGTTTGCATGGCAGCCCTCCAATTCAGATCATGGAGTGCCTCTTCCACATTGGTTGGTTCCTTCGCTTCTTCTTGAATGAGATCAACCATCAAGGCTGTGTTTACAATATGGGCACTTGCCCGTCTCTGTTCCTCTATTCTCTGTGATCGCCTTGGTCCATCTGCAACGTGTTTGCAGAATCATAGAGCTGCTTCACCCAACGTGGCAATGGCCTTTCCACTTGGGTGTCGGCACGTTGGTGACTTTCAGACTCATCATCTGAAGATGATGATTCCTTCTCTTGTGTTGAAGGGATAACTCTTGGGCCAGGTTCATAGTGGATTGCCCCTTTGCCTGATGATAAAGTGGAAGCTCTCTTTTCCTCCTCCACTGCATGTGGCTCCTCCTCCTTAAACACCACATCACGACTCGCCATGATCTTCTTAGCCTTAGGGTCATAAAGCTTATAAGCCTTCTTATCTTCACTGTACCCTAGGAAGATACATTTGATGCTTTTTGGTTGAAGCTTGTTTCTCTCCCTATCTGGAACATGTACATAACATTCACTTCCAAATACTTTGAACTGGGAAACAGAAGGCTTTTTACTAGTGTAGGATTCTTGTGGAGTCTTTCCATCAAGTGCCTTGGTGTAGCTTTGATTCAAGATGTAGACGGCAGTGTTGACAGCCTCTGCCCAAAATTGATTAGGCAAACCCTTTCCTTTCAACATGCACCTTGCCATCTCCATGATGGTTTGATTTTGACATTCTGCAACACCGTTTTGTTGAGGACTATGTGCCACTATGAGTTGATGCTTGATTCCCTTGCTCTTGCAGAAATCTTCAAACTCTGTTGATATGAACTCACCACCACCGTTTGTCCCGAATTTCTTCATTGTCTTCCCTGTTTCAGTTTCAACAAGTTGAAGCCATTCTTTAAACTTACCAAAAGCTTGAGCCTTATCGTGAAGGAAGTACACCCACATCTTCCTGCTATAGTCGTCGACAAGTAACATGAAGTAGGAAGATCCGTCCAAGGCCTCTGTAGGCATTTTTCCGCACAAGTCAGCATGCACCAACTCTAGAGGATAACTTGCCCTGTTCTTGCTTTCTTGTGGAAATGCCTCCCTCTGTTGCTTGCCCATCATGCAAGCTTCACATGGTTCCTTCATTTCTGCAATCGATGGTAGGTGTGCAATCATACCTCTGCAATGCATCTCCTTCAGTACAGGGTATCCAATGTGGTTGAATCTCTCATGCCATAGCTTACTTGTGCCCACGTTTGTAGTGGCTCTGAGAGCACACAACTCATACAGATTGTTCCTCCTTATGCCAGTCCCAATAATGTTGTGGTTACCGTCCATAATCTTAGCTCCTATCTTACTGAAAGATACTTGATGACCTTGATCAGTTATAGAAGCTAGTGAAAAAAGATTTCGTTTTATTTGTGGAACATACAACACATTTGAAAGATTTCTGATATCACCATTAGAGTTAATGAAAGAAACCGTACCTTCACCCTCTGTAGGACATCTTGCATTGTTGCCTACCTTTACTGTGATGGGTTCCTTTAGAGGCTGTAAGGAACTGTAAAGGTATTTTCTACTCGTCATGTGACGAGATGCACCACTGTGCAACACCCATGAGTCATCTGTTCCTGAATCTTTAGTCGAGGAGCACACCTCCTCTATTGTAACAAATAACTCAAGCTCTCTTTCTGTTGTGTTGGCAGACTCCTTGCCCTTGCCACCTTTTGAAGAGCCACTCTTCTCTTCTGCCTTCTTGATGCGACAGTCTTGGATTCTGTGTCCTTTCTTCTTGCAGTGGAAACACTCTCCCTTGAACTTCTTTTTGTCGTTCTTTTTTTTGTCTCCATCTTTTGAAGAGTCTGATTTGCCTGCTTTGGCATTTGCTGTGAATGCAGAATCTCCTTTGCTACCATCACTCCTTGCTTGAGCCACAGATCCTCCTCCATGAGTAAGGCACTAAATTCTTCAAAAGTTAGTGGTTGAGGTCTGATTTGATTGTTAAGAGCAGTTACCAAACCATCAAACTTAGGTGGACAGATTCGAAGACAACGATGAGCCATCTCCTCACTTGAATTTTGAACATCTGCTCCTGCCATTTGATCTTGTAGATTCTTTATGCGAGTGATAAACACCTCTACAATCTCCCCATCAGCAAACCGTTTTGCCGCAAGCTGATTCTCCAAGTTCTGAATCCGTGTCTGATTACGAGTTTCATATTGATTTCTCAATATGTTCCATGCTTCACATGCCTTCGTAGTATGCTGAATGAGAGTCAGAACACTATAAGAAGTAGTTGTAACTAGAGCACAAAGTGCATCTGCATTTCTACGTTTCCAAGCACGTAGAAGATCAGCATCAGGAGGAATCATTCGACCAGGATTATTTGGATCAGGTCTTTCTTGGGGATCCAGTCCCAAGAACAGTCTCCAAAAGCTCATATGAATCAAGAATAGAAAGTAATTTTGAACTTCCATAGGGTGTAGTTTGTACCATCAAGTTTACCTTCTATGAAGGCTGGTGGCCGTATCCGTAACGTTGGGATGATCAACATCATTGCTGCTCTTGCTTGTGAGCCACCTACTCCTGTTGATGAACCACCTTGGCCCCCAGTCATAGATGATGACGCACCCCTTGACATCTTCTCTCTTTTGTTGTTCAGACCTCTACAACCTCTATGTTTCTACTTTTGCACCACTCAGAGCCTCGTGAGCTCTGATAGCACGTAAGAAAATAATAGCACAACGGAATAGACCTATAGACAGAGTTGAGAGAAAAAACGCAGACAAAGATAGATGCAGACTAAGAGATAGAGAACTCAAATTCTCAGATTGCCAAGTGTAATGCAGTTACAATGATGGTGCTGTCCACCCGTGCGCTCCCACTGTGGAGCTTAGATGGTGATCTAGACAGACTCTAGATGAAGGGCTTACTAGTGCGCAATGCTATATAAAGATCAACCTGGGCCGTGCTTATATAGCTTTTACAAGGTGGTTTGGTATAGATAAACGTAGTCGGGCGATACAAAATAGTCGGTAAATTATACGATCTGACAATATCTCCATGACTAGAAGTCCTAGTGTCTCGGCCCTATGGGCTAGGGGGATAGGCCCCCCGGACCCCGCAGAAGGGGGCAAGCCCCCCTCTGCACTTCCCCCATTAAGGTTCTATGGGGAAACCGCGCCATGCCACATGGCCTTTATTTTCACCTTAAATGGCAACCCAATGGCTTGGAAGTCTATGCCCTACCTAACCTAATAGCTAGGCTCACAAAGATCATCTACAACCATCAACCGTCACACATAGAACTCATCTAACTTGGAAGTTAGGGTTCCACAAATATACGGGCTCTCATAATGGCTTCTCCTCATAATGGGGGCCTTACAACTTAGAGCACCATGGATCATTTGTGGTCACATGAGGGTGGAGTATTGAGCATATTTAACAGTAATTACCAAGACATCCACTTCTTTAGCCTTCCCACATTGCTTGCAATCACAATTCCACTGACTTTCATGATTCAAATGTAAGCTTCCTAATGTACTAGAACCTACATCATTATGACACTCTTGATCTGATAATTTTATCACTATAGCATTGGCCTGAGCAGCCTGCTGAGCCTGTTGTTGTTGCTGCTGCCCCTATTGATTATTTTGATTATATTGAACCACTGGTATACCTCTTTCTTCTCTATGCTTTACCCATAAAGAACACTTAGGCCCAATCCAACGATCAGGTGCTGAACAATATCCACAAGGCATCATCTTAGGTGGTCTACCCTGCTCATTTCCTTGTTGATTATTTCCTTACTGGTTTGCCTGATCTCTCCATGGCGGCCGTCCTTGATGCTACCTCTAAAAATTACCTCGACCCTGAACTAGAATAGCCTGATTGGTAGCCACTTCATTATTATTTCTATTGTCATGTCGTGAACTTTGTCCTCTATACTTCAGGTTATACCAACAGTATATTTGTTGTGTGTCCATATTTATCACAAAGATCACAAAATCTTTTATCTTTCGAAGCTCTTATAGAATATCCATGTTTCTTTAACTTACAAATTAAGGCTTCTTCTTTAATTTGTTTACCTTTATGTTTGCGGTGCTTTCTCACCACCACCTCTTCATCTTGTGTATCCGAATCAGAATCAGTTGTCCCTTTCTCTGATTCCATTTCTGAATCCGATTCAGCCTCTGAACTTGAATCACTATGTCTCTTTTTTGATCTTCCAAATCTTCTTTCCACTCTTGCAGCTGTGAACACTAATACATCAAAACCATTAGCAATGTTCACACTTGCAAGTGCATGTTTGATGCTACTCCTTAATCCTTTTAGAAAGTAACCCACCAACATCTCCTTTGTAGGTCTCTCCTTACCCTGTAATCTTTCCATTAAGGTTCTAAATTTCTGAGCATAGTCTTCTACTAACATGGTTCTCTGTCTAATTGCTCTCAATTTCCTCAACACATCAGAGGGAGTTTTTTCTTTTCTAAATCTTTGTAAAATGCTGTTTTTAATGCATCATGTGTAGCAAAATGAGCAATATCATATTGACCAAACCAGCGCATTGCTCCTCCTTCCAATGTAGCGGCAAATTGCTGGAGTTTGATGTCATCACCATATATGGTTGGATATCCATTGGCTGTCCACTTTATCTCAAATTGAGCAACATGACAATCAGCATCTTCTTTAGAGCCTCCTCTAAAATGTGCTACTTTAACCTTGGGATTTGGAGGTGGTTGCACCATTGGCTATGGCTGAGGTGTACACCTAGTTCTTTGATCGGTTGCCCTTGCAGTTGGGTCGAATTGGAGTAATCTTCTAACTCCCACAGTTGCTTCTATTAGGAATAGCACTCCTAGTATACCACCCACTAGCCTTGCCTCTACTGCACCTGTTCCTCCTTCCTCCTCTTCAGTTTCCAGATTAGATTTCTCTTGTGCTTCGTACCAATCGTAAAATTCCAAAGATGACTCCACGTTAGTTTCCTTTGCATGTACTCTTGTATAATAAACTTTACCAAATCTTCTTCTTTGTCCTCTCATGCATTTCTTGCTTCATTAGCAACATAGTAGGATCGCCAAATGTGTTGGGGTTTGGGTTCAACACATAACTATTTACTGGTTCAAATTCACACATGAAAATGAACTTGACCTCCAAACTATTCTCACATCAAACGAGTAGACAATGTAGGTAAATATTCATGTAGACAGGAGATTCGGATTGACGACTTTTGAAGTATTTCGATGGCGTGCACCACACTAGACTCTCCTTCTCGAGAGCTCCACGACGATATGCTCAAAGTTGAAAACCGAGCTCCTGTCGCCACACACAGTACTCCGCACAGATGTTGTAGAATACGCAGAAAACGCAGTACACAGGGAGCACGAAGACAAACTTCTTAGGTCTTACAAATGCGGTCGAACTTACAGTCTGTGACTGACCAGGCCACTATATGTTTTATTAAAGAACATATACAAAGAAGTGTCCGGTGGCCATTTGGCCTTTCACATGGACACTAACGGTAACAATCTCCCACTAAAGGCCAATATGGCCAGAGTAACTATGGGAGAAAAAAGAAAGAATGATAAAAAATACCTGAGTGTAAGTATACAAACTATACCTCCCACCTGATGGGCATGTTACACAGTATACAAGTGACTGCGTAAGATCAAGAATCAAGTAACCCCCATCAAGTGACAACAGTGTCGAAAGCTATCCTGTGGTAGAGCTTTAGTCAAAGCATCTGCAACATTATCTCGAGTGTGAACCTTCTCAAGAATAATGCTCTCAGTGGCTAAGCAATCTCTAATGAAGTGATACCTCACCTCAATGTGCTTGGTCTTTGCATGATAGACCGGATTCTTAGCCAAAGCAATGGCACTCTGACTATCACTGAGCAAGTGAGGTACATGCTGAGGCAAACCCATATCACAAGCAAGACGAGAAAGCCACAATGCTTCCTTACATGCCTCACTTGCTGCAACATACTCTGCTTCTGTGGTGGAAACAGCTGTACATTCTTGAAGACGAGATCTCCAAGAGATAGCACCTCCAGCAAAATGAAAAATGTACCCTGATGTAGACTTACGATTGTCTACACAACCAGCATAGTCAGAATCTGTGTAACCAATAATGGATGCTTTCCCTCTACCTAAGCATAGACACTTGTCCTTAGTGCCACTCAGATATCTCAAAATCATTTTGACCGCTTCCCAATGTTTCTTGCCAGGATTAGACATATATCTGCTCACAACTCCCACTGCAAATGCAATGTCTGGTCTCGTAGCTACCATAGCATACATGAGACTACCAACAGCAGACTGATAGGGAATTTTGGTCATGAATTCCTTTTCCTCATCTGATTTGGGGCAGTCATCCTTGCTCAATTTCACATATGTGGGTAAAGGTGTACTCAATGCCTTTCCACCCTGCATATTGAATCGATGAAGTACTTTGGATATGTACTCACTTTGAGACAAGTATATGCATCTTTTAATCCTATCACGAGTAATGCGCATGCCAAGAATATGTTTGGCATCCCCCAAATCCTTCATATCAAATGTCTGACTCAACTTCTTTTTGAGAATTGACAAATCATAAGAGGACTTCCCAGCAATCAACATATCATCGACGTAAAGTATCAAGCATATCAAGCTGCCATCAGAACATCTCTTTGTGTAGAGACAATGATCCTCATTGCTCTGAGAATAGCCTTGGGACTTCATAAAAGCATCAAACTTTTGGTACCATTGTCTAGGAGACTGTTTAAGTCCATACAAGCTCTTCTTGAGCTTACAAACTAGACTTTCCTTGCCAGGAACTACATAACCCTCTGGTTGTTCCATATAGATCTCATCTGTAAGATCTCCATGCAAGAAAGCTGTTTTCACATCCATTTGGACTAGCTCTAAGTCCTCCATTGCAACGAATCCAAGCAACATGCGCAAAGTAGTCATCTTGACCACTGGGGAGAAGATTTCCTCAAAATCAACACCATGTTGTTGCTTAAAACCCTTTGCAACAAGTCGTGCTTTATATTTTGGAGAAGCACTATCTGATGTGAATTTCAGCTTATATACCCATTTACATGGTAAAGCTTTCCTTCCCTTTGGCAAAGGTACTAAGTCCCAAGTACCATTCTTGTGAATAGAATCCAACTCACTCTTCATGGCACGCTCCCACTTGACATGATCCTCTGTCTGCATAGCCTCTTTGTAGCAAGAGGGCTCACCGGCATCTGTTAGCATAACAAAATCTAAACCTGGAACATATCTATCAGGTGGATATGAGACACGTGCAGAACGTCTCAATGGTTGCTGAACAGGAACATGTGCAGACTGATCTGAATGGACATTCTCTTGAACATCCCTATGTGCAGCATTTTTATGCATGCTAACCGGAGGACTAGTATCCTCAAACACCACTCTTCTCACTTCAACCTCCTTAATCGGCTGTTTATGCATCTTAGACTCATTAAAAATGACATCACTACTTCTGATCACTGACCGTGTTTCAGGATCCCATAAGCGATATCCAAATTGTCCTTCTCGACCATATCCAAGAAAAATGCATTTCTTTGACTTATGGTCCAACTTCTGTCTAAGATTCTTGGGTATATGAACATATGCTTCACACCCAAAAACTCGAAGATGATCATAATATGGTGGTTTCCCTGTCCATAACTCTTGTGCCACTTTCAGACTTTTGGCAGTACTAGGTGAAAGGTTAATCACATGAACTGCAGTCAATACTGCTTCTGCCCAAAAACCTTGTGAGAGGTTTGCATGATGCAACATAGAGACTACTCTATCTTGAATAGTTCTATTCATCCTCTCAGCTACACCATTCTGTACTGGGGTATAAGGAGCTGTAAACTCTCTACGAATCCTTCTACACTGACAGAAAAGGCTGAATTCATGTGAGGTATATTCACCCCCATTATCTGAACGTAAAGCCTTAAGCTTAGTTCCTTTTTCAGTCTCAACTGAAGCAAGCCATTTTCTGAAAGTAGGGAATACATCATCCTTCGATTTGATAGGATATACCCAGACTTTTCTAGTAGCATCATCTATGAAAGTAACAAAGTAAAGAGAACCACCTAAGGACCTAGTGGGCATAGGACCACACACATCTGTATGAACAAGATCTAAAGGCTGAATTGAAGAGTCAATGTGCGTTTTATGCACATTTCTGGTTTGCTTTCCATATTGACAATGCTCACAAAATGAAAAATCAGAGAAAGATAACACAGGTAAGTAGCCAGAACGAGAAAGATTTTCCATTCCACTACGAGATATATGGCCCAAACAACCATGCCAAATACAAGCCATAGGCTGTTCAGTAATAGCTAACAAGTGTTCTTTCTGTGATACAAATAAAGGGTAAAGTGAGCCAACTTTCCTTCCTTTTGCAATAACCATATTGCCCTTTGATATACGAAAGGATTGAGCATAGAAGACCACCTTGTAACCAAGGTCATCAAGTTGACCAACTGACATCAAACTGCGTGATAACTGAGATACATGGCGTACATTATGCATAGTAAATTTTGAACCGTCAATGAACTGCACAACCACATCTCCAATCCCCACAACATCACACTGGTAAGAGTCACCAAGTCTCACGGTACCAAGAGACTTTGCTGCATAATTAGAGAACCATTCTCTATGTGGTGTCACATGGAAAGAAGCACCAGAATCTAGCAGCCAGGTGTGGGAAAGAGAATCAGCCATAAGTGCCTCAGATGGCACAGTACTATCAAGTGTCAACACATCAGCATCATCAGAAATAGCATTAATTTCTTCAATCTTCACAGTCGAAGTAGATGGTGCAGGTAACTGTTTAACATGCCCATCAACATTCTGTCCTTTACCTTTAGCATTCTTTAATGCATAACAGTCTTTCTTCATGTGTCCTTTCTTATGACAATAATGGCATTCAATATCCCTCTTCCTTGATTTACTTCTGCTCTTATTCCGTTGACCATTCTTTTCCTTGTTCTTGCTCCTGCCACGTTGTTGATTCTTTCCTTGGTAAGAATCACGAACATTATATGCATCTCCACTCTGAGTGCCAACCATAGATTTTCTACGAATCTCCTCACTCAAGAGTGCTCCGCATATGTCATCATAGACGAGTTTACCACCTGGTGCACTATTGCTAATAGCTGTGCAAAATGTATCCCATGATGATGGCAGGGTGCATAACAGCAATACTGCTTTCATTTCATTGTCCATATCCATTTTCTGAGCCTGTAACTGGGAGAATATGGCATCAAACTCATTTAGATGAGCAGCAACACTATCTGTGTCCTTCATACGAAGGTCGTATAATTTTCTCATCAGATATACTTTATTTGATGCCGTCTCTTTTTCATATGTATTGCATAACTTCTTCCAAAGCTCCTCTGCACTTTCACAGTCTAATACTGTAAAGTAAACATTATCTGCTAGGTGCAAGCGAATGGTAGACCTGGCCATTTCATCTAACTCATCCCAATCATCTTCATCCATGTCAGCAGGCTTCTTTGAAATCCCATTTACTGGCTTCCATTGCCTTCTTTGAATCAGCACATCTTTAATCTGATTCTTCCATAGAGCAAAGTTTGTGCCATCAAATTTTTGGATCTCAAAATGGTCTTTGCCCTGCAAGTTATAGCTCCTCCTCGGAACGCTAGCACTAGACCCTGATCCACCGGATGTGCTTGAGACCTCTGATGCCATGATCGTAGAGAACTGAATAGAATGATAATGGAGCTAGAAGAGTCCAAACACCAACAAATAAGTGTATCAAGGAGTAAATCGACCACTATATAGTTGACTAAACCAGAAATCTGGAAAAAATTTTGCCAGAGTATCCTCTGCAAAATTAGCATATGACCAGTGTCAAAGTATCATAAAACTGCAAGTACTAACATGTCTACCTGCATAGTGAATCACTGACTCCACTGCATATAATCAGTTACCCAATAGAAGCCAACTAGGCTTATCGAGCACCTATGAACAACTATCATACATCTCCTATGGCGAGGCTGGGTAAGTCTTCCACCTGCATCACCGAAGAGACCCCGACATCTGGGTGTCTCCCAGTTAAGAAAACCTCACCACGACCCTCTTTATCAAACGTAAAAGGCTTTATGCAAAGAACGTAACCGCTATATCAATGCCCACATGGACGTACATAAGCGGTATCCACAGAAGCGTACATGGTGTGTATGTGCTCAATATATGCAGTAAAATGACACTGAAAGGCTGAATACACAGCCCAAAAACTAGCCAATAACACCTGCAAGTGTCTGTCAACTCTGATGTTTTAGGCTTTAAAAACCTGCATAAATTTGCAGCAACTGCTCCCACCAAAACTGAAAACCCCTCGAGAAACCTGTAGTTTTACGAGTGTGGCTGAAAATACAGCCCCAAAGGTTGATATTTATTGTCTGAGAAGTACAAGGAACACTCTTCTTGATGTTCTTGGACCTGTGTGAAGAGAACTACGTACGAAAGTACTCCAAAATGGCTCCAAAAACACCCCAAAATTGCTTCAGAAATAGGCTTTAAAAGCAAAAATGAAGCTTTGAGGGACCAAAACTTGTTCAAGGTAATGCCAACCTTAGTCTTTCCCCTTCTTCAAACACCACAAGAGTGTAGCTTAGTGGCAAGAGATTGCCGCGGTTAAGCGAGCTCTGGGGGGAACAGTACTGGGATGGGTGACCTCCCGGGAAGTATCGGGAACCTCTATATTCCTTGATCGTTGAGGTCCTCCCTCGCGCGCAGCCAACGGCGCCAACGGTGACTTCGGTGACTCGGATGACAAGGTATGCCAAGGTCTATGCCTTGGTCGCCGCCTTAGTCGCAAGCCTTGGAGAAAACCCGAGACAATGTAGGTAAATATTCATGTAGACAGGAGATTCGGATTGACGACTTTTGAAGTATTTCGATGGCGTGCACCACACTAGACTCTCCTTCTCGAGAGCTCCACGACGATATGCTCAAAGTTGAAAACCGAGCTCCTGTCGCCACACACAGTACTCCGCACAGATGTTGTAGAATACGCAGAAAACGCAGTACACAGGGAGCACGAAGACAGACTTCTTAGGTCTTACAAATGCAGTCGAACTTACAGTCTGTGACTGACCAGGCCACTATATGTTTTATTAAAGAACATATACAAAGAAGTGTCCGGTGGCCATTTGGCCTTTCACATGGACACTAACGGTAACAACTTTCTGCATTACAAACAGTACAGAATAGAACATCTATCCATCAAGAAACTTCATTCGCAATACTCGTGCACAACAGACTTAAGAAAAAGACTTCATTAAGTTCTTCCAAAACTTCAAGGTTTACAAATTTCGAATTCAATATTGGAGGTTGCTTTGATTTTCGACAAAGACTTCTGCCATTAATACTAGTTCATCATATTCATTTCTTTCAAAACTCTTGTTTCTGCTTCTGTAGAAGAACCTTCTTGATTCCTTGCATCCTTTCTTCTCCTTCTCCAAAGCTTCTGCTTCTCCCTTCTTTTATGAACCAAAAACAGATAGAAATACTTTCACATGATGCCAAAAAACTAACTAACTATAATTGACCATTAAAAATCTGATTTTGGCAACATCCGATTCACCAAAGTCTAATTCAGTAAAATTCTGAGTTATCATAATTTTGATAGAACACTTCCAATTGATCAACTATACTTCAACATTAGCCTTGCTACCCAATAGCCTAGATTATCTATTAGTAAAGTGAACCTTTGTATAGAGTTTGTTACCAAAGGGATTGAAAGAGAGACTTCAGACCAACGGGCCTTGGAGTGTCCAAGTCTTTCACCTGTTGGGCATCTAAATGGGCTTTGGGATTTCTATGGACTAACAATGGCATGAGATTCCTTCTAAGCTAAAAAACAAGCTCCATTACAAGAAGGATATGCAACTAATGTGGCTTGGTGTGTGATGGCAGTTAATGCATTCCTTATCTACTCTATCACCTACTTTTTGGCTTCCTGCAGACCATGCAACAAGGAGATGCTGAAGTTGGAAAGGATTTGTAGAAATTTCGTAGGGGGGATCCTAACATAAGAGGTGTGCCAGAGATCAAATGAGAAATCTACTCTATCCCAAGAGGTATGTGTGCATTGGGTATTGTGGATGTGGAAGCCTTGGCCAACAAGATGGTGGCCAAATAGATGATCAAAGCTTGGAGTAATGACAAAGCCTCTTAGATAAATGTATTTTTAGAAATAGTGACATCCTTTCTCTCATTAGAATCATGAAGTATAAAGAGCTGAATTTAATCACTCTCTCGATCCCTAATGTCCCAAGGGTTGGATCATGTGTGCTCCGTGTGAAAAGGGTGGAATAACATGAGACCCTTTTGCACCATCAATAATGATTGGAAGTGGGTTGATTTCATTAGACAACTTGACTATATTTGGTTCTTGATTGTATGTATCAGGAGAGGGGGGTGGATTCCAAGAATCTCCAAAGAGCTAAGATGATTTCAAATAAGTTTTTCATATGTTGAAGCACCTATGGAATCCAGATAGATAACATTGGATCATGTTTGAGGATGTTGCCCCAAATCATAGAGTTTCCTTAGCAAACGCATGCATTTTAAAAACATAGATTTAACAGTGGGATGAATCAAAGACATGCTTCTTGCTTTGTTAGGAACCCTTATGCTTGGAGGGTCTAAGATCGAAAAATGGCAACAAAATGAAGGATACTTTAAGAATCAAAAGAAATATAGACTTTTATCACTCTCTTAACAAGAAGTGGTGTTTGAATTTAACTTGGTTAAGATGGGAATTCAAGTTCACGGACTTATGACACATTCTTAGAGAAAACAAGAAATTATTCCTTATGTGATAGATTCTCCATAGGGGGATATGGACCAATGTCAAAGCCAATAAAATATGCAGTGTACCCCCATGGTGTAACTAATGCTATAGTGGTAGGGAAGATGGTCCACCTTCTTCTTTCCTATCCTTAGAGCATCCTCACTTGGTATTGCCTCAGGAAACTCCTTTTTTTTGCCTCATCAAGTTAACTAAAAGCAAGCTATGCTTATTGAAGTTATGAGGTTCTTTTCTACTATGTGGAATACCATTAGAACTAATGTAATTTAGAAGATATGGAAGGAAACAATGTGTGTTCATGTTAGACATAAGTCTACAAAGACCACTCCATGTGTGTGTGGAACAAGGTCTAGCCATAGCCAAGGTCCCAAGCTTAGTGGATATCCTAAGGTATTCAACGGGAATGGGGATGAGTGTTGCATGATGGCCACATGGAGGCACTAGAACATTCCAAAGCAAGGCAAGTGCCTAGGCAAGTGGTCAAGAAGCAAAAAGGCAAGGTTCAAGAGACCAAGCTTGAGAAGAATAAGGTTCAAGAGACTGTGAAAGGGTGAGGACATCAATTCAAGGGGAGATCAAGGATTGTTAATTTAGGAGAATGATATCTAGAAGGGGAAGAGAATGATAGACTTAAATATGAGAGGTAGGAGATGGCTGGACCACACCCTAAGAGGGAGGATTAGTAAGTAATCCTCAAACATGGCTCTTGGGGCAAGTGGATAGCCCATCATACTCCTAGCCAATAGTTCATAAATTCAATTCCCGCAATCGGTATCCAGAGCATTTTGCAAGATTCCTTGTGTCATTTTTTCACATGTGATTCTTTAGACCACATTGAGAAGAGTGCCAGATCATCGTCTTCATTATCGTTCTCATGAGAGGCTGCCGGAGATGAGCTATAGCAGAGGAGGGGGTTGAAACAAAAGGGAGGTTTTTCTTTTGCCCCTAAAGATGAGCTCATGAGCTCTAGCCCATGACAAGCACAAGATGGCCCATCATTGCCCTTGTAGCTGCCCAAACTGGGGATGAGCTACCTACACCCCTATAGAGCTACCCGAGAACAAATTAATGTAGCTCTCTCTTGTGGTTGGGAGTTGAATAAAGCTCCAAGTTTTATATATAGGCAAGTGTTTTCATCCTCTACTCCATATGTGGGATTAAACAACTGCTACGTGTGCTCCTGTCTTCTGAGGAAACAACTATAGAGAAGAAAATTTTAAATTTTCTCTAGTTCACTCATCAAATACTCTCTATAGTAACATATATGTGCACTACCTTTCTTCCCTATATTGTCCATATTTCACACATTTGGTATCCAAAATGAGTGGTTGTGCTCTCTATGGATTTCTTACTAAAATAACTATCCGTTGGTTGCTTAAAATTTATCATTTAGTCCATCTTCAGACCTATATAGAGTTCGAAAGTTGGTTGTTCAACAATGAAGAACCCCCATATGAGTACCTTTTCGATGGAATAACCATGCAAATACTCTTAGACTCAAGAGGAATGCGTGTTGACCATTTCTAGCACCTACAAACACTTGCACATCAAAGTTTTGGACTCCAAGTTAAGTTTTTTTTCTCAAGTTTAGAATAAGCATAATGCATAGCATACGTAGTATATGATTCATAAGAGGCTTGTTCAACTCGACATTTTTACATGAAAGTACCATGTTAGTGCTTGATCTTGTAGGTATATCCAAGAAGTTATAAGAACTCTCAAAGCTCTTATTGACTATACTATGCCACAAGCATGAGGTTTTCTACAAGGGCGTGAAGTGTCATTTGGTTTCATTGTGTACATATTGTGCCTACCGGCACCATTTGGTTTGGAAAGTGCACATAGGGCACTTAGTTATTTTTCTCAATTTTGCATTTTCTTGTCAAAATGTTACTGAAATGTTTAAAATTTAGCATGCATATGCATAAAAAGTAAGCAAAGCATACTAAAAGTTTCTTTTTCTATCATTTCTTTATGCAAAGGCTTATGGCTAGTTCATTTCCATTGCCACTTTGCTATCTTAGGTGTACATAAAACATAGAAACCTTAAAAAGAAAAACATAAAACCATAAAAGCATAAAAAGAGACTTTCACTTAATATAGTATGGTTTCAAGGCCTTCTTCACCAATTAGGATTGATACACTCATGGTTGAGCGTACCTTAGATCCTATAGAGACCATGAGTGCTAGGATAGCACACTTAGAGACTGCACTTCATGACATCTTGGAGCACGTGTGTGGCTCCAAAAAAGAGGAAGTGGTGGTTGAAGGTAATTTTCCAGGGATGGAGTTAGATGCTCCAAGTGAGCATCAAACTCCACAGATTCATAGAGAGACTGTACTAGTTAGAGAGGCCCGATTGCAGCTTAAGGACCTTAAGCCACCTAGATATCAAGGCTTGAATAGAGCTAGGACTAATCATGCTATTGAGTAGTGGCTCATCAAGTGGAAGCAATTCTTCTGTTTATGCCATATTGTGGACGATAGGAATAAAATTCAATAGGCCACATATAATTTGATGGATGTTGCCCATATGTGGTGGTGTAAAATAGAGCAACACAAGAAAGATCGCACGACTTGGGAGCAATATAAAGTCTTGTTCTAAAATAACTTTGTAACACTTGATGAGAGGTCTAGAGTACTAGAAACTTGGTTTTTCATCAGTCAAAAAAATCAACCTGTTCAGAATGGACTAAGATGAGTCAACCCTTTTCCATGTTCACTCCTAGCTTGAGAGGAAATCTTCTCTCTAGTGGTCAAGATAACTACCCTGTGCATGTTGGTTGGATTTGTTGCAATGGAGGACTTAGCACTAGTCCAAATGGATGTGAAAACTGCTTTCTTGCATGGAGATCTTACAGATGAGATCTATATGGAACAACCAGAGGATTATGTAGTTCCTAGCAAGGAAAGTCTAGTTTGTAAGCTAAAAAAGAGGTTGTATGGACTTAAACAATCCCCAAGACAATGTTACCAAAAGTTTGATGTTTTTATGAAGTCTCAAGGCTATTCTTGAAGCAATGAGGATCATTGTCTCTACACGAAGAGATGCTCACATGGCAGCTTGATATGCTTGATACTTTATGTCGATGATATGTTGATTGCTGGGAAGTCCTCTTATGATTTATCAATTCTCAAAAAGAAGTTGAGTCAGACATTTGATATGAATGATTTGGGGGATGCCAAACATATTCTTGGGATGCGCATTACTCATGATAGGAGCAAAAGATGCATATACTTGTCTCAAAGTGAGTACATATCCAAAGTACTTCACAGGTTCAATATGCAGACTCGAAAGGCATTGAGTACACCTTTACCCACATATATGAAATTGAGCAAGGATGATTTCCCCAAATCAGATGAGGAAAATGAATTCATGACCAAAATTCCCTATCACTCTGTTGTTGGTAGTCTCATGTATGCTATGGTAGCTATGAGACCAGACATTGCAATTGCAGTAAGAGTTGTGAGCATATATATGTCTAATCCTGGCAAAAAACATTGGGAAGCAATCAAGAAGATTTTAAGATATTTTAGTGGCACTAAGCACAAGTGTCTATTCTTAGGTAGAGGGAAAGCATCCTTTCTTGGTTACACAGATTCTGACTATGGTGGTTGTGTCGACAATCATAAGTCTACATCAAGGTACATTTTTCATTTTGCTGGAGGTGCTATCTTTTGGAGATATCATCTTCAAGAATGTATAGTTGTTTCCACCACAGAAGCAGAGTATGGTGTAGCAAGTGAGGCATGTAAGGAAGCATTGTGGCTTTCTTGTCTTGGAGCTTGTGATATGGGTTTACCTCAGCATGTACCTCATTTGCTGAGTGATAGTCAGAGTGCCATTGCTTTGGCTAAGAATCCGGTCTATCATGCAAAGACTAAGCACATTGAGGTGAGATATCACTTCATTAGAGATTGCTTAGCCATTGAGCATATTATTCTTGAGAAGGTTCACACTCGAGATAATGTTGCAGATGCTTTGACTAAAGCTCTACTACAGGATAGCTTTCGACACTATTGTCACTTGATGGGGGTTACTTGATAAGTGGGAGGTATAGTTTGTATACTTACACTCAGGTATTCTTTATCATTCTTTATTTGTCTTCCATAGTTACTTTGGCCATATTGGCCTTTAGTGGGAGATTGTTACCGTTAATGTCCATGTGAAAGGCCAGATGGCCACTAGACACTTCTTTGTATATGTTCTTCAATAAAACATATAGTGGTCTGGTCAGTCATAGACTGTAAGTTCGATCGCATTCGTAAGACCTAAGAAGTCTGATATTTGTGCTCCCCTGTGTACTGTTTTTTTCTGTGTATTCTACAGTCTCTGTGCGGAGTACCGTGTGTGGCCTCAAGAGCTCAGTTTCCTACTCTGAGGATACCATTGTGGAGCTTGAAAATAGAAGAGTGCACTGTGGTGCATGGCCATTGAAATACTTCATGTAATGGCATGTAGGTCTTTATAGTAGTAGATTAAAAAAAAAGAATCTTGATATGTAAACCTATTAAAAACAATATGTAATATCTAGAATTTTTCAATATATGGCTACAAAGATGAAGAGCTTATATATGTTCAAAGTAGTAACCACTAATACCACCCATTAGCATATGATCTTCTGTCTTTCAAAAGTAAATTACACTTCCTTGAAAGAAAAACTTTTCAAGTGTACTTTAACACTAGCGTTGTACCAAAATAGGATACTATAGTGTCCTTTTTTTCCAATAAATAAAAAAATCACACATACTAATCAAATCAAAATTTGAAAAAACCTTAAAGCCCCATAAAGACCTATACCTAGATGCTCTATAAAAAATATATATTAAAAAAAATAACCTTTTTTGATAACTCAAAATATAGAAATGATTGAATATGGTTGAGAAAAACTGTTTTTCTATAAACATATAAATAAGAAGAAAGAAATATCTCCATAAAAGAATTTTCCTCCTTGGAATCAGTTTTCTAATGTTAATTTATTGTCATATAATCATTTAAGACAAGTCTTGGGAACTAGAAAATTCATTTTTATAATAAAAAAATTAGTACAATGTAGGGTGCTCATCATATAGTTATACACTTTAGTAGCCTTCTATATGATATCGATTCATAAAAACACTAAAATGGTTTGTGTTTTATTTCAAAAACCATCATATAGTAGCATAAAGATATGCTACATGTCTTTGAACCAATAATTTTGTATGTATCTCACATACCACTAAAAATCTGAATATTTCATTGAATGGCCATAATCCTCTCTATCGAGAATAAAAAATCATCCTAAAAAAATAGGTTTTTTAAATGATATAAGGTATATATTATGAATCAAAATAATTCTATAAATATCATAAACTATTTTATATAGAAAAAACTAGCATGTTAACTTTAATCATGTAACATATGCAATATTTCCTCGTAAAATGACCTTTTCTTAGCATAGAAAAACAATGGTATTGTTTAACTTGACGAAACGACATAGAAAATGGACTTCTAAGGTTGTCAAAAAATATTTCTAGTTGTAATAATATCAAATAGTATTTTGATAACAAAAAATGATGCATGTTCGTACCATCACTTTGCAAAATAATTAATAGGTGATAAGACTCTCATATCACAAATGAGATTCATTTTTTGCCATAAACCTAGTAAAATTCATTTCTATGCCAGTATTGAAGTTAGCATCATGAAATTACTGAATAAATATTAATTTTTATACCCTTTAATAAAAACTATATTTTTCTAAAAATATTCCACCCTTATGCCAACATGTTGCATAGTTACATTTATAAATGGTTCCTTCTATTAATCTAAAAAATTCATCAAACATTGTCTCGTTTTTAGGACACTAAAGTGTTCCAGTACACTAAAGTGTCCAAATACAACACTAGTGTTAAAAAAAACTTCTTTATGTATTGTGCTCGCTCAAGTTTTTAAAAGTGTTGTGTAACTTAAATATGTTCAAAGTATTATCATGCACCCAAATGATCATGGCTTGTGATTTTTCATACAGTATTCTTCGTTTTCCAACTAAGATACACTAGATTGCAGGAGAATCTATGGTCTGTGAATGAGATTTTAATCTTTTATGAAGTTATAATGGAGTATTAATGTCTGATGAAATTTCTGGCTTCATTTAAGAACGGAAAATTGCTTAAGCTGAGTTCAGACAGGGCATCCTTCAAGCATTTAGATAGAGTAATACAAAAAACTTTTGATGCCATCATTCAAGCATTTAGATAGAGCAATACAAGCTTTTAATAGTAAACAAAAATTATGCATTTCTATTGGCCAAACATGCATATATGCTGACTAGCTTTTAAAAGTAAACAAAAATTATGCATTTCTATTGGCTAAACATGCATACATGCTCACTAACCTTTTCTCACTCCTTTACAGCGCACACATGGAAATTGCCCATGTGCAGATGGCTCCACTTGCCGTGACACATGTTTTCACACACATCACACGTGTTTGTGGTCTTACTCACGTGCTTGTCCTATTATAGTGTGCACCATGTGCACACCAGCACCATATGTATATTTTACTCACACATATACTACCTCAGACGCTTGCATATGAGTTCATGGATTCTACAGCCTATGTATGCTGTACAAGATGTGCATGCTCCAAACATGTGTATGCCCCCTCACAATGCTTCAACAGCACAAGACAACGTGTTTCATCAGGTGTAGTTACAGTTTGCAAGCTTCATGGACTTTTTGCCTCCTTGATCCTTGATATAGGGGCATAACGATACCTCGGAAGAGAAAGCAGACAAAAGAGAACAAGCCAAATGGATGGTACGAACATGACTTGCCCTCTCCAAGAGGAGGAATTACCATCTCCCCGATGACGAAGGTTAAGGTGAAGCTCAAGCAGTGAACAGCCTCTAAAGTCCACGGAAAAGATGATTGTGAGAGCCTTTATTTTGCGCAAACCCCTCGCAATCGGTCTACTTGGATTACCTAGAGCCCACAATTATCTCGAAATGGAATTTTCTTATGGCTATGCACTAGCTCATAAAATCCCCGGCAAACGCACCAAAATGTTTAGCCTTTCAAACCCAAGGGGAAACTACCGATAAGTGCGTATGTTGTTTCTCGAGTTACTTGGAATCTGCAAATTGTGACCATATATGTTGGCAACGGATAGGGAAGGGAACCGTTTTGCACATATGTAAATAAAGACCCAAACCTTGCTATTACCCCCTAGGTGTTGCTCCCCTTTCTCTTCTACCTATCTCCTTCCGCTACTTTCCTTTGTATTACACTTGTTCTCTTGCCTCTCTTGTTGGCTGCACTATGGATGTCGTGTTGGCTTATAAGAACGGACTTGGTTTCTCTATGTCATCGCTTGTTGTCACTCAATGGTATGAGAACCATGACATTTGGGTGAGGTATACAAATGCTGAAGTTGACGAGAACACTTACGGATGGCCATCCCCAAACCTTCGAACTTCCTTCATATCTATCAAGTAAAGGTTGCACCACCTAAGCAAAACTTATGATGCTACGAAAGGTCCTCATTTGTGCACTCAAGGAGGGGTCTGACTTGTACTTTATCGTGTGCGAAGGATTCTTATTCATATAATCTCATTGGCTTGATCCTAACCCTATAGATAAAGTGTGCGCATAGATCAACTCCTTTGCTTTTGGAAGTTCAGCTGTAAGCATGATGGGTGGTCATAAGACACTCTTCACTTTTGTACATTCCTATGTTGCATCCGCATACTGAGCAAGGGGGAGTTCTCTTCTCATTGATCAGTCAAGGTCTAGTTCAAAGTCACTAGACATTGTGGTACTCTATGGCTCAGAGTGAACCATTGACCGTCAGGTATAGTGACTGATTGCCATAATCGCGTAGCAACATATAAAGCTAAGGACGAGGCATCGACCTAATCTAACACATCAAGGGAAAATAACACACTTCCCATATTGTGGAAACTTCCTACCCTTTTTGTTTTCTCTCTCTCGAGCCTAGGCTCACTTAATACCTTGGCAATTATCGTGGTTTTATTTTCCTTCCAGAAACCCTGAGCCACATACTATCTGTAGGTATCAAACACTTACCCATTCGTTTCTCTGTGGGTCCAAGGTTTTCCCCATTACGGAGGAGGTGGTTCGGTTGTGTACAGTTGCTCAAGAGATGTCATTCGAAACTCTTATGAAGTTATTCTGTATGTGCAAGTTTTAATGCTTCGATCACTAGCACCATGCATGGCCTTCATTAACTCGGACACTCACTCCCTCATTAGCACGACAGTAAGGCATCATCTGCAGCTATGCACATCCCCTCCTTCCTTACTTTCGATTTGTCCATCACAAAGGGAGAACTAACTCCAAAGATGAGAATGCAGGGCATTCCTAAAACAGCGTTCAAAATGAGACAATGAAGGCTTTACAAAGCTCAGCAAGTTTAATATTACATCCTGTATTCGATAATTTATGACCTAGCCCATTAACGAACATCAGAGTTCTTAATTAACAAATGGCAGTTTTTGTGAACTTGATCATTCGAGCAGGTGCAGAGTAGCGAAGAAGAAAATTGATCGTGGAAGATGTATTAACAAATCACCCAAAACGTATGCAGCATATACCCTCATAAAAAAACTATAAAAAAGAACTTTTTAAGCGTCCTAATCCATGCAAACCTTAAGATTATTGATCATTCGGCACTGTGAAAATAGTCATTCTGAATCAAATGTACGAATTCAAAATGTGGTAGAGTACCAATAAAGGTAGACCGGATGTCATAGCAATGATAGGCTCCACGCCTTTAGTTTCCTCCTTAATAACTGAGCTCAAGTATGCTTTACAGTTCTCTACAAAAAATAATAATGATCATTTCGCAAGAAAAACGTACTCTTTCAGTGACTCCTTGTCTGCAATGGATTCTGTGTCGATGTGAGGAAGAAGATGCTTCCATGATTATACAGCTCACCACATCCTTGTGCTAACTGTCTTCTCTCATTCGCAGTTTCCCTCGGAACACTCCTCTTCTGTTTCATGCCTTTCTTCGCATTGATCACCAGCCTCTCCTTTTTTGTGTATACAACCCAGTAGACAAGATCCTCCTTTCTATTATCTCCAACTATCAGCCTTCCAGCTGCGCTCTTTTTGACCCAGCACGTGGCAGAAGAATGAGAAGAAGCCTTCCCTCCCTGTTATCTCTTCTGTCCTCCGTAGGATGGCCTCCTTAATGTATAAAACAGGTGCTCCGCGCACAAGAGCAACAGGCCCGCAATACCGACCACCCCAAAACTCATTTCCGAGATCCCTTTAAAATGACATGGTACACAACCACTTCACACAGAGTAGGTATGCCCTCGTTCCTCTCTGTTTTTTTTCAGACTACCACAGCCCCTCCCCTTCTGCAGAAAAAATAGAGAATCCCCTAACCTTCTGAAGATGAGCCGTCCCCTCTCTGCGCAGCCCCCCCTAAAAAACCCCCTCAAAACCTTTTTAACACCCAGCTGCTCCTCCCCCTTTTTGCAGTCCCGCGTCCGTCTCTAAGGCTCCCCTCTATGCTGTCCTCCTTGTGCCATCCTGACGGGAACGGCTTGATCGCTATTATGGCCACGCACTTTTTCCTGGCAAAAAAACTGAAATACAGAGATAGTCCCCTCACTTTCCTGGCGAAAAATGGAGAGAGAGAGAGGGTATGTCCAAAAACCCGCCTGCTGGCCCCCCTTTCTTTTTCGTTTTTTTCATGTCAGAGTAATGGGGCGGCAGAAACAGAAAATCCCCCCCTTTTTCTGGTTCGCTCGTCAGAGCTACAACAAAAAACGGAGTGGCTTTATGCTGATAGCAGAAATCTTTGTCCCATAGCATGAAAAAAGGTAATCGTTGATGTGCTTGCTGCTCAATAAGTTTGCAGATACCAACAGTATTCTTACGAGTCATTGTAGACCAGATACCCACCTTGAATTTAGAAAAAATATTGCAAAGGAAATTGATGCATCCAGGCCGAAGCTGAATCCATTTCTTGTTCAGCTTAGATACACAGGGTAACCCAGGGTGTTTGTCCCACCTTTTGATAAGCACTCCATTTAGATCCAATATGATATACAGGTCCCTCGCACTTGAGTCTTTGGATGAGTACTCCGGAGGGAGCCGCAAAACCTTTGATTCTCCTATATGTTGATACTCGACTTCTTTTATAGCTGCGTCTATGACACGTGTATCCATCAAATCTATGGAAAATGTTCCCAATGATTTATTGGTCTGCTTTCGATGTATCTCAGGCACCTCTATACCCACACTCTGATAAGCATGTGTACGCAGATTTCCTTTCTCTTTTATCCTTCCCAGTAAAGGCTCTCCAAGTTTTCCTGTACAAGTGACCATTTTTATATCTTGGAATTCCTCTGCCTTACTTCTCTGAGCTAATGCATATACACCGCCCTTTGGAACAGATTGAGAAACCATCGAATCCTCATCCTTTGCCAACAACTCCGTTTTCCCAACCTTTTTGACATTCAAATGAGAATTCGAAATGTTTATTGAACCACAACAATATGAAGTTCTTGCTGTTTCATTATCGTCGCTAACAATTGGGCCATTGTGCGAACCCGCCATTTTTCCCAATTTTGCGGTGACCCCTGAATCTGCATTCTCCAAAGAAATCTTTTCTAACTCCTTTTGCTCCAGGCCTCATGTCCGTAGGAGAGCCTTACGCGCTCCAAATACGTCTCCCCTATCATCAAATCCACTCTTCAAGTACCTGAAATCAAGCGTATTTTTCTGCCAAATAGAACCACGTTAGTGCATAAAAATTCACCATTTTTTTGGGCTAACATACTTCCCTCTTCTTATTTGCAAAGTCGTCCTCGACGAGCCACTATTGCTGCCATCTAATCAAAACGGCCATGAAAACATCAGTGCACAACTAGTTTGCATACCTTCCCATCGAGCCGATACTCCAACTGAACCTGCACTCATCGAAGCTATTAGTGCTCAAAAATCACTCGTAAATACATTCAAATCAGTCACTTCCAAAATGATCCAAGAACATGCACATATACGCAATTCCATTTCAGCCATGCATCAATTTGTTCATTTATTCCATTATGACAATGATCTCAACCAAAATAACACATGCACACTTTCCATGTTTTAGATATGCAACTACTATTGCGGCAAACAGAAAAGAAAATAACAACAACTGAAATGAACAATGACAACTGGAATGAACACGATCGGAGATGCAAAGATACCCAAAATGCATAACCCTTTTTATTGACCTACTATTCGCTATGTACAACCATTTCATGACTAGACGTTCCCGAAGGATCCCCATCGTCGCCCTACAAAAATCATCGAAATTCGAGTACAAGTGAAGACATACATCAGAACCCTGGAGTGTCCCAAACACTAGAAAAACCCTCAGATAGAGCACACAAGTTATAAAGCACTACCGTTGCATTACCTCGCTAGAGCCTCATCCATAAGTACATATACAGTCTCCGTGCCTTCAAGAACGTTGATCCAAAGTGAGCTGATCTGTCGCAAGCCAACACATACTAATCACACAAGCAACTAACATTCCCTTCCAGGCGATCATCGCCCTCTCCTCTCTTTCTCTCCCCCTCAGGAGTGGGGAATAACTTCATATGAAAATTTTATTTTAATCACACGTTGGCCTACATTGACACTGGATGCGATTCGTGGACCTGACCACCCGATCAGGTTGATTCCACCCATCTACCAACGCAATGCAGCGCACAACACACAAACACAACATGATCACACATACATAGATCAGCTAGCCCATAACGAAGCTGGATGCGGCTCATGGTCGTGACTACCCAGCCACGATGGCTCCACCTGCCTACCAACCCGTTATGGCGCGTAGCTAAGACACAGACATATACATCCCAAGCCTATGGCGAAACTAGCTGCGGCTCGTGGTCCTAACCACCCGGCGAGGATAAATCCACCCACCTACTAGCCCACCAAAGCGCATTGGTACGATCACACAACACATTTTCTTTTTCTTTTCCTTTTTTTTTCGTTTTCCTTTTCATAGTAAATTAGTTCACCCAGGTCCTGAGAATTAGGGAGAGGAAGAAAGGGACTTTACCCACCGTTCCCACACATACATGCAAACATATACACTCTAGCCTTTGACAGATCAACCATCTCTTCACTCCATTCTCTCAATTACAGACACTACATATGTATTTATCGATTCAACTTTTCACTTGGTAACTACAGCCAGCTATGCCTTAGTCCCTCGTATACCTATCCCTAGGTGTCCTAGAATGTGAGTCTCCGGAATGTCTCATGCAACCTCACATCGTACTCGAATCCCGACAACTTTTCTAAGGCGAGTCAGGCTCAACTTCGGGAGCTCCGTCATCACTTCCTAGCGTTAGCACATCTGCCCAAGCCCATGTGATATCATTTTCCTCGTTAGGCATTTCCCTCAAAGGATCAAAATAGTAGTATCGATCTCCCGCCCATCCTACATGTCGAGCTAGGTACTCCTCAAAACACTCAATATAAAATGCAACACCCAAATCCTGGTTTATAAAGCATACCAGCCAATGCGCTTCCTCAACATCGTATTCCGTCTCAAGGTCGTCGACATCTATATCCATGCGAGCGAACGTTTGGTCCGAGAAATATATCCTTAGCTCGTATAAGTAGAGTTGCGTAATTTGTTCTGCCATTTTGTTACTTAGGCTCTAACAGTCTCTGCATAACACAAAAAAATATTAGAAGTCCAAATGCTTGAGCTAGCAAGGGAGATTATTTTTGACACACAAATCATAGCTCACATATGCGCATATATATATATATATATATATAACTATACATGTATGTACAAGTAGTCTACTTCGTCATTTCGTTTGGATCTCGTCTGGCTTCTCTCATCCTAACATCACTTGAAATATGGTTTAACCCGTAGCGCGTTAACCTTCACGGGAGCATGTTCTTCTCCTAAATCCTGAATTTGTATGGAACCATTAGAATTGAGTTCCACCACCTTAAACGGTCCCGCCCATCTTGTCTGTAGCTTCCCTGGGAATTTATAATACTTGCTATCATAGACTAGTACCAAATCCCCTTCTTGAATCACATAAGTTTTGAGATTTTTGTCATGTCTTTCCTTACGTCTCTTCTGAATAGCTTCCAAGCTTTGTTGTGCGATGAGCCTCTTTTCTTCCAGCTTTACCAGTTGTATGTACCTTTCCTTCAATGACTCTTCCTCGCCCAACCTGGCTTCGATGGCCACTCTTAATGTCGGCACTTCTTTTTTGATAGGGAAAATGGCTTCCTCGCCATATACTAGAGAGAACGGAGTGCTCTTAGTTGACACTCGGTAGGATGTTCGATATGCCCACAAAGCTTCCAAAAGTCTCTCATCCCAGTCTCTCCTATGCACAGCTACCGTTTTTGTCAGAATCTGTTCAAGGATTTTGTTGGTGACCTCCACTTGTCCATTTGCCCTTGGATAATATGGAGTGCTCTTTCTATGTTTGATTTTGTAGAGTTCCATTAATTCTTCAATCAATTCATTGACAAAATGTGTCCCTCTATCACTCACTATTTCCAATGGGCATCCAAATCGAGTAATAATTTGCTCATACAGAAATTTCGCTACATCAACAGCTCGGTCGGTCCTCAGAGCTTTGGCTTCCACCCACTTTGTAACATAATCAGTACAGACCAAGATATACCTATTGGATCTTCGTCGTGAGGGAGGATCAATAGGCCCCACAAAATCAATTCCCCATTTCTCAAACGGCTTAAGAGCCAACACCGGCGTAAGAGGAGAAGCATGTGATAATGTGGGTTTGCCCATTCGTTGGCATTTGTCACACTTCTTACAATATGTATGAGAGTCCTTGAACAATGTTGGCCACCAATACCCTGCTAATAAAATCTTTCTTGCTGTCAATTCACCAGCAAAATGTCCACCGCAAGGTTCGTTATGCAAAGCCCTCAACACTAGATTTGCCTCTTCTTCCTCGAGACACCTCCGATAAATGCTCTCATGAACAAAATATCGATAGAGTTGCCCCCCAATGATGCTATGATGCTTCGCCAATGCTAACAGCTTTTGCTTCTCCCTCTTGCTTGCTCCTGGCGGGTATTTAGTAGTGCACAAGAAGTTCACCAAATCGGCATACCAAGGTACGTTCGCATCAACCTGGAATAGATGCCCATCAGGAGCATCGTCGGGCACACCAGAGATTGGCTCCTCATTAACAATTCGAGATAAATGGTCGGCCAATATATGTGCTTTGCCTGGTCTGGTTACCACTGTAAACTGAAATTCTTGAAGAAGTAGCATCCACCTCATCAGTCGTCCTGATAACTCTGGTTTATTAATGATATACTTAAGGGCTTCGTGATCCACATAAAAAGTGAAATGCTTTCCCATCAAGTAGTGCCGATATTTGTTCACCGCAAAGATCATCGACAAGCATTCCTTCTCTGTAGTCGTATAATGCCTCTCAGTGCTATTCAAATTGCGACTTGCATAGTAAATAGGATGGTCCATCTTCTTTTCGTCGGCTTGGCATAGTACTGCTCCAACTGCAGTATGAGAAGCGTCGGTATGTACATGAAACTCCTTCGTCCAATCAGGTGCTACCAAAATCGGTGCATTTATCAACCTTTCTTTGATCGAGTCGAATGCAACTTGACACTCTCCCGTCCACTGGTATTGTTGGTCTTTTCTTAAAAGAGTCGTCAGTGGTGCCGCTATAGATGCAAAATTTAATATAAAACGTCGGTAATAATTTGCATGGCCCAAAAATCCTCTGAGTTGTCGCAAGTTTTGCGGTGGTGGAAGTTGTCCAATTTTCTCCACTTTATCCTCGTCGACCGCAATCCCTTTTTCGGAAATGACATGACCCAAAAGCAATCCTCTTCGTACTCCAAATGTACACTTTTCAGGATTCAATGCGATGCCTTTTTCAATGCTTCTTCTTAAAATTGCTTCGATCCTCTCCATCATGTTCTCATCGTCGCCTCTGATTGCAAAGTCATCAAGAAATATCTCCATCCAATCCTGCAGGTAGTCTTGATATGCAGCTATCATTGCTCTTTGGAATGTTGCCGGTGCATTGCATAATCCAAATGGCATCACCCAATATGCATACGTACCCCATTCTGTCGTGAAAGTAGTTTTGGATTGGTCCTCTTCATGAATTTGGATCTGGTTGTACCCACTAAAACCATCCAAAAATGAGTACAACTTATGGCCAGCCACTCTATCCAAGATTTGATCAGTGAATGGCAAGGGGAAATGATCCTTCTTCGTGCGCTCGTTCAACTTCCGATAATCTATGCAAATACGGATTTTCTTATTTTTCTTCGGCACAACTACAATTGGTGATACCCATTCGCTGGATGCGATGGGATATATAAATCCTGCCTCCAATAATTTGGTCAATTCTAGCTTGATCAGTTCCGAATAGACTGGATTCGTTCGCCTGAGTCGTTGACATATTGGTCGTGTGCCTTCTTCTAAGTCTATGTAATGTTGGCAGATTTGGGGGTCAATTCCTCTCAGATCACTGTACGACCATGCAAAGGCCTCGCTAAAATTTTTGAGTGTCGTTTTAATACAGTCTCGTACTCCATCTGGTAGCTCTGACCCTACACTCAAGAACTTTTCTGGAAAGACTTCCCATTTTTCCAACTGAGCTTCTCGCGAATAATCTTTATTTCTCGATGATACTGTGATTGGAATGTGTTCTCCAATCAAGCGTGCATGGTCGGCCAGTAAATCATTGTCTTGTTCTCTTTCAATTGAACCTAGTTTCTTCAATTCAGCTTTTGCAATGGCTTCCGACACCTTAGTCTTACTCTTCGCTTCTTTTTCCGATTCTCGACTTCTCTTTAGAATCTCTGCTTCTAGCATTCTAATTCTTTCTCGCAACTATTGTACCTCCATCGCCGGAGCTAGCTCTCGTTTCGATTCTTCTTTTGAAGTTCCCTTCTCTAGGGATTGAGTAGCTTTGTTTTTACTTGAGTCTATACTCAACATGTAACAATCAAATTCACTTGTGTGCGTCAACCATCCTAGCAGCTCCTGATCCGAATCGTCGTTATAGAGTAATGGATTTTTATACTCTCCCATCTTCGTGTCTTGATTCTTAAAGAGCTGCAAGTTGAACCCGTCTTGAAGCAGATTCTTGTAGGCGTCCGTGTTCAAGGAAAACCTAGCTCGTGCACTCTCGTGCCTTGCTTTCTCCTTCTCTTTCTTTTCCATCTCATCTACTATTATTGTCTTTTTCTTGTTGCTCGAGGGTGGGGACACTTGTATTTGAATCCGATCAGACTTTGGCCCTATCGAAATAAAACCTGTGCGCCAGTCATGCACACATTCGGCTTGCACCAGCCATGGACGTCCAAGTAGGATCGAGAAGGTAGCCTCTGAGGTCCTTGGTCTTACTATTAGATAATCAACTTTAAACTCTAAACCGCCCACAACTGTACTTACATTCTTCAAAAGGCCCGCAGGCTTCACTTGTGTTTGGTCTGCCATTCTCAAAGACATCGGCGTCTCTTCCATGTGGTTGAGGCCTAAGGCTTTCATCATGAATTTGGTCATAAGGTTGACTGCGGCTCCACTATCTAACTGAGCACCAGGGACTGCATACCCTTTAATCTCGACTGTCACAGCTGGAGCGTTCGAATCGATTTGCGTCGTAATACTTTGAATGATTCCTTGGACATCTTTATCTTGTCTATTTTTATCTCGAGCTTTCCTCGGCTTCTTAATATATTCGTTATAGAATTGTTTCCTATAAACAGGCGAACATTTTAGCAATGTGCCAATGTCCAGCGTGACTTCAGTGTCAGCAAGTAACTTCACAATATCTACTTCTTCCGAACTTTGTCTCTCCTTTTTAATCTTAGGAGCTTTCAATCTTTAAGGGAATGGTGCTATGCCCGGCACAAACTCCTTGGTTACTGGTGGAAGGATCTCAATCTCTTCCCCATCCTCAAATTCTTGCTGCTCAACAAGTCCTCTAACTTGATCCTCTATCTCTTCTTGTTCTGCTATCCTCTCTTGACTCCCTTCTTCACCTTCGCCTCTTGGATTGTTCTTCGAGTACTCTTGAGTCCTTGTGACTATTGCTACAGTTGGATCCTTGTATAGTTTCTTGGCCTCGTAAGCATCCACAAAGTGCATTGACGAGCTAGAGCCTTCTTGAGGGTTCGGTGTCTTGAACACTACTCCGATCGTAGGAATGTGCTCTTGGGCTCTCGATGTGGGATGCATCTGAGTATCAACATAGTTTGAGGATCCTACTGGTCCTTTTTCCTTGCAGGCAGAAGCTCTTCATTTTGGGCAATCTTCATCAAAGTGGCCCTCCCCACTACAGTACCTACATAATGGAGTATAATCAATTGGCTTCTTTTCGTTTGGACATCTAGATTGAGTATGGCCAAAGCCATGACATCTCCAGCACTGGATTGGACCATCTCTTCTTGGATCACGCGCGGCTCCTCTTGGATAGTCTCCTCCTTGACCCTGAGCACCATATCCATAAGTCGGTCTGTTTTCCCAACGAGATGTGGGTGGTACACTTTGAGCGGGCAATCCCGTGTAAGGTCTTTCTCTTGTATCTCCTGATTTCATGGTCCTCTCTTCATAGGCTCTCTTGTTGTAACATCGGTCCTCTGTGTGATTTGTCCTTCCACAAAAAGTACAACGCATCCTAGGTGGAGACCTATCTGTGAATACTCTCGAGACTGTGGGGCATTCTGAAGCCAAATGGCCGTAACCATGGCACTTTCCACACCATGTATTCGATCGAAACACTTGATTCGGGTTTGTTGTTACCTCTGGTTTTACTGTGTACGTCTCTTGAGTTATCGTGGCAGCTTTAATAGCTTGCGTGACCAATTCCAATATTCGTTCTTCGGTTAGCGCGGGCTTTACCTCGCCTGGCGTACTAGTGGCAGCTACAAAAGCTGGAGTTGTCAATGCGGGACTTACTTGGCCAGGATCTTTCATCGCTATGTTTCCTGGGCCTCCCATTGGCTCGTATAAGAGCTCCATCTTCCTTTGTTGGCATAATTGTACTTCCTCCCAAAGCCTCGCTTGCTCTTTAGCATCCATTAAAGTTGCCGGTCTTGTCAGGCTGATGTGCTGCTGTGCCGTAGGATCTCGCAATCCTGAAATGAATCTACGTTTCAATGTCTCATCATTCGGGGCATTCACGCCCATCTTTCTTACTAATGTTTCCATTCTCTGAATATAGTTGTCGATGCTCTCATTGACTCCTTGTCGCAAATAATCCATTTGTTGGGCCAATCTATCTTGGAAGCCTTGTCGTCGAAACTTTGCCAAGAAGGCTTCCTTGAGCATTTGATAAGTTCCACGCTCTTGTGGTGTCAGATTCCCATACCAATTGGCTGCCTCATCGCGGAGAATAGCCGGAAAAATTCTCAACCTTTGATCCTGGTCAACTACATCATTGGCCTCACAGGTGACCTCAAACAACTGGATAAAGCTATCCGGATCTTCGTCCCAAGTACCTGAAAACTTGGTGAAGTCCCCCAAGTGAACTAAAATCCGCTGAGCCATTTCGAACAGAGGTGTGATATCAATATCACTTCGATCCCAAAAATTTAGCACACGTGGCTTCAGGCTCCCTCTTTCAAATTGTCGTACTTGATTCGCGACCCTCCTACGGGAGTACACGTTTTTGATCGATTTCTTTGAACCAATCGAGGTCCACTCACCTGGCGGTTCCCACCTTCTTCTTTCTCTTTCAAGGGCTCTTCTCTGAGCGCGTTCCTCTCTTTGAGTTTGTGTTGCTCCTGACGATGAGCTCCGTCGCTCATGTACTAGATCGCGGGGTCCGCAAGCTCGGCCAACCTGTGGCGCTAGGCGAACCTATGGCACTCTCTTATAGAGACGTACCAAGCAATTTCCCGGCAGACGCACCAAATGAACAGCCTCTAAAGTCCACGGAAAAGATGATTGTGACAGCCTTTATTTTGCGCAAACCCCTCGCAATCGGTCTACTTGGATTACCTAGAGCCCACAATTATCTCGAAATGGAATTTTCTTATGGCTATGCACTAGCTCATAAAATCCCCGGCAAACGCACCAAAATGTTTAGCCTTTCAAACCCAAGGGGAAACTACCGATAAGTGCGTATGTTGTTTCTCGAGTTACTTGGAATCTGCAAATTGTGACCATATATGTTGGCAACGGATAGGGAAGGGAACCGTTTTGCACATATGTAAATAAAGACCCAAACCTTGCTATTACCCCCTAGGTGTTGCTCCCCTTTCTCTTCTACCTATCTCCTTCCGCTACTTTCCTTTGTATTACACTTGTTCTCTTGCCTCTCTTGTTGGCTGCACTATGGATGTCGTGTTGGCTTATAAGAACGGACTTGGTTTCTCTATGTCATCGCTTGTTGTCACTCAATGGTATGAGAACCATGACATTTGGGTGAGGTATACAAATGCTGAAGTTGACAAGAACACTTATGGATGGCCATCCCCAAACCTTCGAACTTCCTTCATATCTATCAAGTAAAGGTTGCACCACCTAAGCAAAACTTATGATGCTACGAAAGGTCCTCATTTGTGCACTCAAGGAGGGGTCTGACTTGTACTTTATCGTGTGCGAAGGATTCTTATTCATATAATCTCATTGGCTTGATCCTAACCCTATAGATAAAGTGTGCGCATAGATCAACTCCTTTGCTTTTGGAAGTTCAGCTGTAAGCATGATGGGTGGTCATAAGACACTCTTCACTTTTGTACATTCCTATGTTGCATCCGCATACCGAGCAAGGGGGAGTTCTCTTCTCATTGATCAGTCAGAGTCTAGTTCAAAGTCACTAGACATTGTGGTACTCTATGGCTCAGAGTGAACCATTGACCGTCAGGTATAGTGACTGATTGCCATAATCGCGTAGCAACATATAAAGCTAAGGACGAGGCATCGACCTAATCTAACACATCAAGGGAAAATAACACACTTCCCATATTGTGGAAACTTCCTACCCTTTTTGTTTTCTCTCTCTCGAGCCTAGGCTCACTTAATACCTTGGCAATTATCGTGGTTTTATTTTCCTTCCAGAAACCCTGAGCCACATACTATCTGTAGGTATCAAACACTTACCCATTCGTTTCTCTGTGGGTCCAAGGTTTTCCCCATTACGGAGGAGGTCGTTCGGTTGTGTACAGTTGCTCAAGAGATGTCATTCGAAACTCTTATGAAGTTATTCTGTATGTGCAAGTTTTAATGCTTCGATCACTAGCACCATGCATGGCCTTCATTAACTCGGACACTCACTCCCTCATTAGCACGACAGTAAGGCATCATCTGCAGCTATGCACATCCCCTCCTTCCTTACTTTCGATTTGTCCATCACAAAGGGAGAACTAACTCCAAAGATGAGAATGCAGGGCATTCCTAAAACAGCGTTCAAAATGAGACAATGAAGGCTTTACAAAGCTCAGCAAGTTTAATATTACATCCTGTATTCGATAATTTATGACCTAGCCCATTAACGAACATCAGAGTTCTTAATTAACAAATGGCAGTTTTTGTGAACTTGATCAGTCGAGCAGGTGCAGAGTAGCGAAGAAGAAAATTGATCGTGGAAGATGTATTAACAAATCACCCAAAACGTATGCAGCATATACCCTCATAACAAAACTATAAAAAAAAACTTTTTAAGCGTCCTAATCCATGCAAACCTTAAGATTATTGATCATTCGGCACTGTGAAAATAGTCATTCTGAATCAATGTACGAATTCAAAATGTGGTAGAGTACCAATAAAGGTAGACCGGATGTCATAGCAATGATAGGCTCCACGCCTTTAGTTTCCTCCTTAATAACTGAGCTCAAGTATGCTTTACAGTTCTCTACAAAAAATAATAATGATCATTTCGCAAGAAAAACGTACTCTTTCAGTGACTCCTTGTCTGCAATGGATTCTGTGTCGATGTGAGGAAGAAGATGCTTCCATGATTATACAGCTCACCACATCCTTGTGCTAACTGTCTTCTCTCATTCGCAGTTTCCCTCGGAACACTCCTCTTCTGTTTCCTGCCTTTCTTCGCATTGATCACCAGCCTCTCCTTTTTTGTGTATACAACCCAGTAGACAAGATCCTCCTTTCTATTATCTCCAACTATCAGCCTTCCAGCTGCGCTCTTTTTGACCCAGCACGTGGCAGAAGAATGAGAAGAAGCCTTCCCTCCCTGTTATCTCTTCTGTCCTCCGTAGGATGGCCTCCTTAATGTATAAAACAGGTGCTCCGCGCACAAGAGCAACAGGCCCGCAATACCGACCACCCCAAAACTCATTTCCGAGATCCCTTTAAAATGACATGGTACACAACCACTTCACACAGAGTAGGTATGCCCTCGTTCCTCTCTGTTTTTTTTCAGACTACCACAGCCCCTCCCCTTCTGCAGAAAAAATAGAGAATCCCCTAACCTTCTGAAGATGAGCCGTCCCCTCTCTGCGCAGCCCCCCCTAAAAAACCCCCTCAAAACCTTTTTAACAGCCAGCTGCTCCTCCCCCTTTTTGCAGTCCTGCGTCCGTCTCTAAGGCTCTCCTCTATGCTGTCCTCCTTGTGCCATCTTGACGGGAACGGCTTGATCGCTATTATGGCCACGCACTTTTTCCTGGCAAAAAAACGGAAATACAGAGATAGTCCCCTCACTTTCCTGGCAAAAAATGGAGAGAGAGAGAGAGGGTATGTCCAAAAACCCGCCTGCTGGCCCCCCTTTCTTTTTCGTTTTTTTCATGTCAGAGTAATGGGGCGGCAGAAACAGAAATCCCCCCCTTTTTCTGGTTCGCTCGTCAGAGCTACAACAAAAAACGGAGTGGCTTTATGCTGATAGCAGAAATCTTTGTCCCATAGCATGAAAAAAGGTAATCCTTGATGTGCTTGCTGCTCAATAAGTTTGCAGATACCAACAGTATTCTTACGAGTCATTGTAGACCAGATACCCACCTTGAATTTAGAAAAACTATTGCAAAGGAAATTGATGCATCCAGGCCGAAGCTGAATCCATTTCTTGTTCAGCTTAGATACACAGGGTAACCCAGGGTGTTTGTCCCACCTTTTGATAAGCACTCCATTTAGATCCAATATGATATACAGGTCCCTCGCACTTGAGTCTTTGGATGAGTACTCCGGAGGGAGCCGCAAAACCTTTGATTCTCCTATATGTTGATACTCGACTTCTTTTATAGCTGCGTCTATGACACGTGTATCCATCAAATCTATGGAAAATGTTCCCAATGATTTATTGGTCTGCTTTCGATGTATCTCAGGCACCTCTATACCCACACTCTGATAAGCATGTGTACGCAGATTTCCTTTCTCTTTTATCCTTCCCAGTAAAGGCTCTCCAAGTTTTCCTGTACAAGTGACCATTTTTATATCTTGGAATTCCTCTGCCTTACTTCTCTGAGCTAATGCATATACACCGCCCTTTGGAACAGATTGAGAAACCATCGAATCCTCATCCTTTGCCAACAACTCCGTTTTCCCAACCTTTTTGACATTCAAATGAGAATTCGAAATGTTTATTGAACCACAACAATAAGAAGTTCTTGCTGTTTCATTATCGTCGCTAACAATTGGGCCATTGTGCGAACCCGCCATTTTTCCCAATTTTGCGATGACCCCTGAATCTGCATTCTCCAAAGAAATCTTTTCTAACTCCTTTTGCTCCAGGCCTCATGTCCGTAGGAGAGCCTTACGCGCTCCAAATACGTCTCCCCTATCATCAAATCCACTCTTCAAGTACCTGAAATCAAGCGTATTTTTCTGCCAAATAGAACCACGTTAGTGCATAAAAATTCACCATTTTTTTGGGCTAACAAGCAGCGAGGACCGAGGTTGGTCGATGCCAGCACGTCAAAACCCATGTTCTCTCTAGCATACTGTTGACCTAAGAACCAACTTAGGGACTTGTGGAGAAAGAGACTATACCTCAATCCCCCTCAAGTGCATATAGTGGGGATTCACGCTTTAATTATCAATCCGATGAGTATACAAACCTAGCCGAGTGTATGAGGACATGCATTCAAATGATGATCAATACAAATGAACTACTCAAAGAGTGCAAACAAGGCAAAGACTAATCCAAACAGGCTTCAACTGTCAATTATTGTGTCACGATACTTGGTGCAGCAGCCAACAGTAAATCGAGCTTTTCTCTCAGCTCCGAACTCCAAATATAGCAAATAGCATATGCCTTTCGAAGCTCTCGAGAAAATGCATTCAATGGAAGTAGCTTCTTTCAATTCTGACACTCCTACTTCAAGTTATGAGCAAAATACTGAGTCGCGGGAAAACCTTCCTACACTTCAACACTTCCTACACTTCGCACACACCTTAACAACAGCAAACAAACACTTTCATGGATAGACAACACTTCCTAACACTCTTTTCAAGCAATACACATGCACACAAGCTCACAAAGAAGAAGATACAGAGAGGAGAAGACACAAATTCGAATTTCTGTGCTCTCGATTCTCACAATGGCAAAAAGTCTTTACAAAGAGTCACAAATTGACTTATATACTTGTGCCCTAAAAATGGTCCTTTCACACAAGAGACCGGCACTTTATTCACTAAAAGATTAATTTCTTACTAATTTACATGGGTAAGCCTCTAATCTTCTGTGGGGATGCATCTAGAGGACTCCTCTAGTGCATTTACAACGGAAAATATATTACAAGAATGGTTATAATACAAAAATAAGGTGTCCAAATTGGAAAAATTTTGGGGCCCATCTTTTTCTATGTCTTGTGCTCTCTTTAGCTCTACAACGCTCTCCCCCTCTTCGTCTCTGTCGTCCCTTGACACGCTTTATCTTCTTGTCTTTAGTTTGTTGTCCGCATGCATCTTTTGGTCAGTTTTGCCACCTGGTTGGACTGGCATTCCGTTTTAATGGCCCTGTTGTTGATTTTTCTTTTACATCCTCTCGGCCTAATGCATTTGCACTGCTTGTCCTTTTCTTTTCATCGCCCGCAACCCTTGGTCAGTTCTGCCTGTTTGTTAAACACGTGTTCAGTTTTGATGGCCTCTTCTTAATTCTTGTTTTACATCCTTTGGGCCTGATGCATTTGTCTTGCCTAATAAGTCGGGTTGCCACGCACACCACCAGTGGAAGGTATGAGGATGTGATGCTTCAGTCTTCGATCTCGACCTTCCAAAGATCAAGAGGTTGAAGCACCCTTTTGTGGTTTCGGAACCGCTGGATATCTTCTTGCACTTCTTCATGGATACTTGTTGGCCCTGGTTCCTCCTTCCACCTACGTGCTTTTTCCTTGATATGTGCCCCTGTGGGGCTCTGTGCAGAGATGGGTGTTGTGCCCCTGCGGGGCTTCTTGCAGAGATATGTCTTCAGATATTACCTTTTTATTGAAGCTTCTTTCGTTGTCTTCTTCTTTTCTTCTTTTTGCTTGATTCTCCCTCAACACTGCCCCCTCCTGGACTCTGTCGTCCGTGACAGGCTTTGATAAGCGATGGGCATATGTTCTATATATTGTCTGCTCTGTTTCATTAAGCAAATTGGGTTCACGTATCATTAACTGTTTCCATTGTTCTACCTTCACACCGTCATTGGGTGGTTGTCTATGGTCCGCGAAGAAGCTCAGTTCGTATGCCACTAATCTAGCATTCAAATTAGAGGACATCTTTAAAAAGACTTCTGAATCAATTTCAAAAAATCCGATAAAAAACGCTTCTTCGAACGTTTGCATATATGTGCTTGGCAAAAACATAAGCCTTGAATAATATGCCATTATTGTAGGTGGGCTAGGCATAACAGATAGATAAAAAATGAGTATGTCTGTTCCCTGATTAATACCAATGAAATTTAAAAATGTGTAGGCTGCATGCTTGAAGACCTTCAATACTGTAAGTATCATACTAAGTATTTTATTTGTCATTTTGACAGTTAAGTCGGGTACTGTTGCATAATTCTGCAGCCGAAATTCGATGGTCTTGACCATATAATCTTCCGTTGGTAGATAATTATGTGGTGGGCTTGGAAGCAAAGGATAATTTAGCCATTGTTTATTTATGGTAACATTTCTTTGTAGGTCCAAAAATTCTCTAGTACCTCTTCGGCGTGGTATAGGACAAAAGGAAGGGTTTACCTGTAAGAAATAAGGTGCTGCTTGCCAATGCACCCTTAGTGTAGGATGTTTCTCCAAAAACTTCCTTCTCCAAACCGGTTGTGCATCTTCAAATTTTTCTTGAGTATAAGCGAATGTGTCATGTTTGAAGTTTAGCTGCTCATCTGGACTTTTCTTTGTAATCTTCTTTATATATTGTTTTGTTTTCTCTTTCAATAATCCGTACGAAATGTTGAAAGGCTTCATGATCTTTTCCAAGTCTTTACCTCTAATCTTTGCTTCGTTCATTACTTTAATGACTTTGTTTTCAAAACTTTCTGTCAATCGGGACACCACTAGTGCCCGCTCCTTCTGATTATCATCATGTATATCCGCCATCTGATCATGTATTGGAGAATGATAAATCGGGGGAGATAGAGGACGTACCTCTACCTCGTCAGTAGGAGTTTCCTTAGCTAGCTCTACTGGTGTCCTGATTGGTGTTTTCTGCTTTACTTGGATCTCTAACTGTGCTATACGTTCAGTCTTCTCTTTATTTTCTTGCATGGCTGCTCTGAGCGCTTCCTTTGCTGCAAGCAATTCATTTCCAATTTTTGCTACGTGATCCATATTTTCACTGTAGCTTGCTGCAAGTTTCCCATGTGCTGTATTCAACTGCTTTTTTAGTTCATTTGTTTCTTGACTGTACTTACGTTCCCATTCTTCTCTCAATTCTCGCTCTTGTCTCAACAAATCTGCGTATTGTGCCACCTGATCTCTTAATTCTTTCTCTTTAGTTTCGGATATCTCCTGCTGTTCTTCAATAGGTTGATCATATAATAATGATTTCATTAGTTCTTTATTTCTATTGCGTAAGTTGTCATTCTCTTCCATGTACACCTTTAATTGTTTCTCGAGCAAAGTGCTTCTAGCTCTCATTCTCTCTTTGTCAGCTTCACTTGCCTCATGTAATCTTTGTAAATCACCGAGCTGTGCCTGAAATTGGTGATGCTGAGTCATTAATGTATCATATTGCGTTTTTACCTCGAGCAACTCCGTGCTTTTGGTTGCTATCTCTTTTTGGGCCTGGATTAATTGTGATGACAATTGTTCACTCATTATTTGGAATTGACTCTTCTCCCTCATGGCCTTATCATAGTCTGCATCTATATCCATCATCTGTTGTTGTGTGTCCATAGCCGTTTGGATCATTTGTTTGACCACGGGCTTCAATTGAGTGACATCCACATTGAGCCATGTGGTTGGTATACTAGGTTCTTCGCCTGTTGTGACGTCTTTTCCCTGTGCCACATGTAACGTAGTGTCATGGGGCTTCCTAATCTGAAGCTGGATCCTTGGCTCAGCCACCATGTGTTCAATGTTTCCTTGAGGTGTATCATCTGGCACCTCAATCACAATCTGCTCTTTGTTTTGTAATAGCTCTGAATCCGCGTTCACTGGAGTTTGTATTTCCTCTTTGATAGGTATTTTTGCATATGTAACAGTTGTTGGAGCTTCTTTGATGCTGATTTTTGTCGTATCATTCAATTGAATGACATGCTCAGGTTTATTTCTATGTTCTTTTCCTTTTCTTCGTGGTTGTCTGGCATAACTTCCACTTGATTGATCTCGGTCCATTCTTCCTCGTGAGTTTATGTCCTTATGTGAGTGTCCAAGGTGTCTTTTTCATGACTAGATTCTGCATCGGAACTCAAATCATCTAAGCCCAATTCTTTGTATCTCCCAGTTTGTTTTCGGGTCTTTTCTTTACTCGGTTGTTGTTTCTCTTGACTTACTTGTCTATAATGATGACCTTGAACATTCAGATTTACCTGCCCTTGCATGTACTGATGTGTCTCTTCTAGGGCAGCAGAGAGATTTCTCTTGGTAATTGGCATTTGGGCTACCGGAATCTTTGGTAAAATGTGTGTTCGCTTTGATTAGGCTGTAGCCTGGGCTTCTTCCTCTCTTAGGCGCTTTGTACCCCTCATGGGTTTCTGTGAACTGGTTCCTTCCTCTTCAACAACAGCAACTGCTTTCTTTTTCTTGGGGACCGTAGCGGATTTGGCATATTTGGCTAGCCCTTCTGAGGTTGGCATCTCACACAAGCAATTTTTCATTTCGAGTGCCTCATAGATAAGTAAGGTCAAAGCTGAACTCCCATTTAGAAACTTCTTCTGATCCCACTTCTTCTTTGCTTCAAATAATCTATCTTGGACATAAGGAGTCAGATTCACTTTATTGACAATTTGTCTCATTGCATGCGAGAGTAGTTGTACGACAATCTTTTGTGGTGTAGTATATCTATGCACACTTGGGAAACAAAAATGTTGGTGCACTAGGCGGACAGCATCTTCAATATCAGTCCTGTTGATATCCAAAAAGAACCTCTTTTTAGGATCATGACATTCCTCTTTGACATTAGTGATCCCTTCTTGATTCCATCCGAAGGCTTTGTTGATTATCTCATGTGTGAATTGAATGGTTTTCCAGGTGCCTACTTTGTCCAATACTCGTGCTTCAAGAACTGATGCCTTATTTGATGCAAGCTGTAGTGTGTTCATCACTTATGTGCACCTTTGGAAATCTGGCAGATAGATAGGTATCCTCAGAAATGCATCTAGTCCTGCTTGTGTCCATACATCCTCTATATGCGGTAATCCTTGTATTATAGTCTTGAAGTCTTGCGACATAATAGGGAAATAGTGATCCCTATCCATGATCTTGATGGTTGCCATGAAAATAAGGTTCGACACTGGTTGGTCATCAAGAAACCAATGGCCTCTCGCTTTTGTTATGGATTCTAGTGGAAGAAGCTGGACCTCTTCCTCTTGCGTAGCTTTGGAATTAGTAGATGCCATTTGCACTCAATTGAGGGCAGTCATTAGTCACCGAATAGTATTTAGAATCATCCTTCACTTATCCTTTATTAGATTGGAAATTCTCCGCGTGAATGGTGTCGTCCCTTTCTCCGTGGGTGTGAGAAAGGTAATACCTGGGATTTTCCAACATTTTTTTTATATATTTTTATGTTTTTATCTGAAGGAAAAAACAAAAAAGTTAGTCCATAGCCGAAGCCCTTATTAAATTTTTAGTAATTTTCTTTAAATTATGTACAAGTGCTCTCCTATTTTCCAAGAGGAAAATGTGCTCGACTATCCTGAAATAGAAGAAAGATGTGCCGAATGCTTGGCCTTGTAATGTGGCCCTATCATGCATACTTTGGGCCCTGATAACTCCAAATGTGTGCAACTTGGAGTAGTTGGATGATGCATGCAGTTTGTCTTGTCTTTCGGCAACCAAATCCGCTTTACTCTGTTGGGACGTATTGTATCCCAAACATTCCTGATGAATGTGGTGCTTCTCATGTTGTATGTCTGCTCTATCTGCTTTTTGAATCTCGGGCTGGCTTGTGTTGCAACTGCAGACTCCTTCTCTTTCTTGTAGCTATTCTTCTTTGGCTGTTTTGCCCTTAGACCATATTGGTTCTCCTTGTGCAGTGGTTCATCGTTTCAGTTTAGCTTCTTTGGAGCACATGATTTTAGAATCCATATTTGCACTCGATCCGGTTGGGCGGTTACTACTTTCTTTGGAATCCATATCCTAGCACTTCGTCGTTGACTTTGGTGCTCAAAATGATTTGCCTTCTTGTTTGATTGGTTGTTCTGATGTCGACAATGTTTCTGTCGTTGAAGATATGCATCCCTTTGATCCTTTCTTATCCAAGCTTGTTTAGTGTATGGAATAGGGTATATTCTAATAGGTACAGACTCTGGATTACTCAGAGGACTAGTCTCTCTTGTGCATGGTTCTTCACTACGGCTGTTTTCAGATAGAATGACACTCTTGTGACTTGCTAGATTAGAAGATGGTATGCAAGCAGGATTCAGTGTGTCCTCACATGAAGTACTTGATGAAGGGGTTTCTATAGTGCTAGTGAACATACATTCATGACTGTATTCATTAGAGTGAATTTTTGGCTCTATGCTTGCGGCTTTGATTGGTCGTTCGTCTAGCAAACTGAATACTTCACGATGTTCTATCTTGGCTGAGATGTATCCTAAAGCCAATTGAATTGTCACCTCATATTCGTATATCCAGTCTTGACCTAACACTACATCTTCAAGTAAATCCTGATCATGACACACTAATAGCTTCTATTCCATAGTGTTGTTGCCAAGATGCAGAGGTAAGGTGATTTCACCTATACATTGAGTAATTGTTCCTCCTATTCCTATCAACTGTGCCATCGATGGACGTAATTCCTCCTTGAGTTTCTGAGTCAAAGAAAGTTTGATACAGCTTATGGCGGCTCCTGTGTCAATGAGAGCATCCACTAAGTGGTACTCCGTTTTACCCGCTCCCAAATTCAAATATGGTTGTGTTCTGTGTGGACCTAGGTTTTTAGTGGCTCTAAAATTAGCCATTGGGATGATTTCTTCTCCTAGACGATATCTCTTATCTCTCTCTCTCATCCACTCTTTCCGTTTCTTAATTTGTTCTAGTGCTTCCTCTCTCGCTTCTTCTCGTATCCTTTCCTCCTCGATGCGTCTATTCTTGCCCTTGATTAATCGTGACATTGTTTCTTCAGTCAACGGTTCTAGATATTTTTTCACTCGACATCCACTGATATAGTTTGGTAATACTTCCCCATCTAAGGTTGCTAAGCTGATGGCTCCACTTGTCGATATACGATTGATCATTAATGGGCCATATCCTCTCTTCTGCAACTTCTTAGCATGTTGTTTCAAGGTATATACCAAAACTAAATCTCCTTCCTTCAAATTTTTGTCTTTAATGTGAGCATCAAAGTAGGCTTTCTGTCGTCGTTTAGCAGCATAAATGCCTGCTACTGCTTGTAACCTAGTTTCGTGAAGCTTTTCTATTTGATCCAATTGAGCTGATAGTTCATGTCCCGTCCACTCGTAAGTGGTTGCTACTCTGAGAGTGGGAATTAGGAAATCAATTGGCAAAATAGCATTTTGTCCATACACTAAGTTAAAAGGAATAGTGCCTATGGCGGTTTTGTAGGCTACTCGAAATGCCCATAAAGCATGATGTAATTGCTTATCCCAATCAGATCTACCATTGTTAACAATTTTTGTGAGAACTGTACACAAGATTTTATTCAAACTTTCTGCTTGTCCATTGGCTTGTGGGTGACAAGGAGCTGATTTCTTATGAATTACCAAGAATTCATTCAGTAAGGCTTCTATAACTTCATTCACAAAGTGCGTACCTCTATCACTCACAATTTCTATCGGTAGTCCAAATCTAGTGAAAACGTTCTCAAAGAGAAACTTGGTCGTAGTTCTTGCGTCATTTTTCTTGGTTGCTTTGGCTTCAACCCATTTGGTCAGATAGTCTGTGGCTACGATTATATATTCGGCATGGGATCCTTTCGTTGGTGGGCTAAGAGGTCCTATGAAGTCTATTCCCCATTTAGTGAAAGCTCTGGCACTCATCATGGGTCTCAGTGGCATCTCATCTCTTCTAATTGGATATTTTGTTCGTTGACAAGTATCACATTGTTGCACATATGTTACGGCATCTTGATGTAGAGTTGGCCACCACATTCCAGCAAAGAGGATCATTTTTGTTGTTTTATCTACAGAGAAGTGTCCTCCTGCAGCTCCTGTATGTGCCATCTCTAAAACAGCAAGATATTCGTCTTCATGAATTCACAAACGTAATTGATTATCTCTCCCTCGCTTGAAAAGTTGTTTTCCTATAATGGCATAATCCTTGGTCTGTTCTACAAGTGCACGTTTCCTTGCTGAAGTGGCTCCTTCTGGGTATTCTTGGGTCTTTAAGAATTTTACCAGAGGCATGCTCCATCTCGGTGCTACTATGGAGTAGCATAGAGTGGAGTTCTCTTCTGGATTTTGTTCTTGACAGGTTTGGCAGGCTGATACATAGTTATGCGCATCCCTCTGCATGGTTGGCCAATATATGCCTAATCTCCTCAGGGTTTGCCATGTTTCGTTTGCATTCAAATGAGTTTTCCATTGATTTACATGTACTTTCTGAAGCCACATTTCCTGTTCCTCCTCTTCAACGCATCTCATTAGTAATCCACTTGAATCTTGGTGATACAAACTTCTTGCAATGATATGAAGGTTTTTAGTCTTCCAAAGGTCTTGGGTTCGGTTTGGTGTGATCCCATCTTTAGGTCCATGCGTGAGTATAGGGATCAACTTTTCTGCCCATTGGGGACATACTTCCAGGTTAAAAAGGTACGTATCTGGCAGATCATCTGGTACTCCTATGGGTGGTTCTCCATGGGTCATTCTCGACAAGTGATCTGCTCTTATGTGGGTATTTCCTTTCTTGACTACTACCTCAAAATCAAATTCCATTAGCAATAAAAACCATCATACTAGTCTTCCTGTATTGCAAGGTTTATTGACTAAGTACATTAGGGCTTGATGATCAATGAAGAATTTGAATTTGTTTGCCAACAGGTAATGTCTGAACTTTTTCACTGCGTACACCATCCCTAGGCCTTCTCTCTCAGTTGTGGTATAATTGCGCTCTGCGTGATTTAATTGTCTACTGGCATAGGCTATAGGGTGGTCTAGCTTTCCTGTATTTGCAGGTTGAGCTAAGATGCAACCAATGGCAAACTTGGAAGCATCCACATGAATGTGAAATGGCTTATTCCAGTTAGGTACTCGAAGGATTGGTGCTGAACTCAATCGATTCTTTAACTCATTAAAGGTTTTCGCACATTCTTCGGTCCAATTAAATTGAGACAAGAGTGCATAGAGAGGTCTAGCAATTATGGCATACATATGTATAAATCTTCAGTAGTATCCACAGTGTCCCATAAATGCTTGTACTTCTTTAGCAGTCTTTGGTCTTGGTAAATCCAGAATTACTTTGATTTTGTCTTCATCAGTTGAAATTCCATTTTTAGAGACAATATGTCCTAATATTTTTCCTTGTCGAACCATGAAGACACATTTTTCTGGGTTGAGGCATACTCGATATTGTCGACATTTGGCAAAGATCTTTTCTAGTTCAGGGATGTGCTCTGATCGTATAGCTGAATAAGTACATAGATCGTCCACGTATACCTCCATACTTTTTCTTAGGAACTCTTTGAATACATGGCACATCAATCTTTGGAAGGTGGCTGGGGCATTCGTTAGACCAAAAGGCATGACTCTAAAGGCGTATACTCCCCATTCAGTTGCGAAAGCGGTTTTATGTTGGTCCTCAGGAGCAATGGCTACCTGATTATACCCTAAAAAGCCATCCAGAAAACTATAAACTTCCTTCCCTGCCACTCTTTCCAATAGATGATCTGTAATGGGTAATGGGTAACTATCCCTTATGGTCGCGGCATTTACTTTCTTCAGATTGATGCACACTCTTAACTTCCCATTCTTTTTCGGTACAACCACCGAAGGTGATACCCATTCCGTGTGTTCGATCTCATATATGAATCCAGCATCTAACAACTTATCTATCTCTTCCTTTATCTTTGTTGAATACACATCATTGTATGTATACGGTCTTTGTTTAGAAGGTTTGGCTTCAGATGTCATGGGGATTCTATGGGCACATATAGATGGATCTACTCCTTTCAAGTCCTTATAGGTCCAGGCAAAGACATCCCGATATTCCCTTATGAGGCGTATTAACTCTTGTTCTTCCTCCATTGAGACATCCTGTCCTATGAAAGTACATCATTCTTCTCCTTCCTCTAAGGTTACTACTATCTTCTTGGTTTGTTCTTTATTGTCATATGCTATTCCTGGCTGTGCTTCTCTTTTAGGCATTTGAATAGCAATTTTTCTCTCTTCTACTTCATATTTTTTGAAGTGGGCTGGCACTTCAAACTAATCTTTTGGCTTGTTTTCTTCATCAATTTTTGCTTTTTCTAATCCAAGCTCCTCTTCCTGTGTTGGTTCTTGATTTATTTCATGAGCTATGACACTTATTTTTTGAGTTTCATTTTCTGTTTCCATGTGTTCTTGCTCCATTTCAATGCTCTCATAGTCTTCCTTCCATTCCTTTTCTATGACTTCTCCTTCTTCAACCTCCTGAAGGACTACCACATATAGACTAACGTCATATCCTTCCCCATCAATACATTCATGCATAGTTATTACTTCTTCATTCACACATACATCGAGGGTCGCTAAAATCTCCATCCAACCGTGAGGTTCAAACTCTTCATCCAAAAACACTTGAGGCATGTAAGCTGGATCTTGTACAGACCTAGCTACTCCTTGCCTTTGCTGCCATCCCTTTCTCCTATCCTCTTCCTTTTTTGCAGTTTGGCATATCCATAGATGAGTGTCCTCGTTCATCCAAGATTGGTCACTAGAACCTATGCTGAGAATTGACTGATCGTCTTCCTCCTTATGAATTTGATTCCATTGTAAGGGGGGAACATCTTGATATGTATATGTGTGGAGATTTACTCTCGTGGTGGTTCCTTCATGCTGTAGGTACACAACATCTTTTCCCCAATCTTGCACAACCTTTAGTTGTCTCATGAAAGGTCTCCCAAGTATCATTTCATAATTGCTCGGCCTTTCAAATTGACATATTGCTAAGGTGTGTTCAAATTCAACTCCGCATGTGGTAAAAACTACTCGTTCCAATAATCCCAAGGGTCTTTCTGTGTGTCCGTCTGCCATTTGTATCTTCATGCGCGTTGGTCTTAAAGCTGTTTTTCCCCATTTCACCCAGATTTCTCTAGTAGCAATGCCTACACCAGCTCCAGAATCTAAGATGGCTTTGGTGGTATAACCCCTATAAGAAATTGGAAGGCAAGTGTTTCCTTCATCTCCCTCACTAAAATCTCCTACCTTATCCACTGGGATCTTTACTGTGTTTACTTCATCAGATATCTCTTTTTCTTCCATCTTGATCTCCAATTGACTGGTCAATTTCTCCTTCAAATGTGGTTCAACCTTCAACAGTTCTTCTAATGTTATGGTGTAAGGGATTTTTACCTTTCTAAGGTGTTGTATGATATCCGATGTTTGGACTGATGGGTTCGGTTCTTTTTTCCTTATTGAGGGAATGCAATACAATTCTGAATTATGTTCGTACTCTCCTGTGTAATTTGGCAAAACCTTTACACTATCATCTTCTTCGTTACTCGGATCAATTGGTAATATTTCATTTGAATTCAACTCAGGTATTGAATCCTCTATTCCATCTTCTGCTTCTAACTCTTCAAAGGGTGGTTCAATTCCTTCCACTTTCTTCCACCTGTCTTCTTGGACTCTTGCCCACAATTCTTTAGGCCATTCCCCTTCTACTTCGGGAACAATGGATCCTTCCCTTTTATCCTCACAATAATTGCCATTCTGTGTCTTACTTGCTTCGGGTTTTTCGTGATCATTAGTGATGACGCACTCTTGGAATTCTCTTTCGGAAATTCGAGTATTGGGTAATGGCAACACAGGTTTTCCTAAGGTCTATTGAGCAACTTCTCTTAATTTTTTGCAGATCTCCAACCTCTCTTTCTCTAGGTCACCTCTAGGATATTCTCTTTCAAGTTGTTCTATGGTAGGTCCTGCTCTTATTCGTGCCTTGTATGCCTGAATCCACATGGCTAATTCTTCAGGCATGGGATATGCTAAAACTGATCCTATCTCATCCTTTTTATGCCTTTCATTCTTATTTCCTTCTTCTAGGTTCATTTTTTCTTTTTGAGTTTGTTCATTCTTTTCATTTTCCTTCTTTTGTTGTAGTTTCCTTTCCTTTATTCTATCTCTTCAGATCTTCCATCTTTGTGTTTGTTTGCTTACAACACTTTTCTCAGGCTCTTCCGAATCTTCAACTATTTGAGGTGCATGCGTATTCGTCTCTAGGTCACTTTGATTGTGTTTTTCAGGTTGTTCTGGGGTCTCTCTAGCTTTTGCTCTTGTTATCGCCTTCAATGGCACAGTGTATTCCTTATCACTCCCTGATGATTCTATTACTTCTATCACATTGATTTGCACATTGGAGGTAACCTTGTTGGGATTCTTGGGGCAATCTCTGAAAAGATGTTCCTTACCACAGTCACTACAGTAGCCTTCCCAGACTCGTGGTGGTGGTGGGTTTGGCAATGTACATTCTCTGATATAGTGATCACCTCCACATCTGTAGCATGGTCCTCTAGGTACAGGCGGTCTGTTCATAGGTCGGGGTGGTATGGTTGCTCTAGGGGCTGTGTACATTAATGACACATAGTCCTGCTCATATCCGTAGGAACTATCTGGTACTTCCATGCCATAGGCATATGGTTCGTACAGTTGTCCATATTCTATCATAGAGCTTTCATAATTGGGATATGCTCCTTGACTATGATCGTAAGATGAGTCATATGGTTCATTACTAGCCAATGGTGTGGCTGGGACTATCGCTCTCTCTAGGTTTTCTTCAGGTTGAGCCATCTTGACCAGGACAACGTTCTGAGGATGGGGTGGTTGTTGTCCTAGTACTGGTTGTGGTTGGGTGTATCCTTGATAAGCATATGGTCGTGGTACAGGTGCCTGCTGTGGATAAGTGGGGTACCTCAATGCTTCACCTCCTTGCTCTCTCTGAGGTATCCATAAGGTCTCATATATGGCTGTGCTGGTCTCGATTGCCTATTGTAAGGGCAATTTTCTGTACTGTGATTGGTATATTTTTGTTCTACACTGCAATATTGTAGCGGTCCTGGGACAGTGGGTCTATTATAAGCATAAGTAGGTGGTGGGACTACTCCCCTAGTGCACAAGTGAGATGGATGATCACCTCCGCACTGCATACATCTTCTAAGCATGGGCACTCTGATAGGGTTATTGAGGTAGTTCCTCTGTCCTTGAACATTCAGTTTCTTTGCTACTAAGTCGGCTCTTTCCTCTACATTGTTTTTAGGGTTTGATGTGGTGCTGGCCGAATCTTCACTTTTTAAGCTACCTTGAGGTATTTTCAAATCCTCCGCAAGATTGTCTTCTAAATCAATACATTCCTTCATGCATTCTTGCAAAGTTTGAACTCTCTTTACATCACCAGAGATCTTAATGATCCGTTCAATAATCATTCCAAAAATAATGACACCATTTTATTTTGGGTAGGTCTCTCTTCCACTGGGCATCTGTCCACATACTGCTTGAATCTTCTTGCTGCCAATCTCACTGATTCTGTAGGGACTTGCTTAAAGCTATGGATCAATGATGACGAGTTGTTTTTAATTCCAGACTTAGTGAATTCCTCAATCATTTCTTGATAGACTTGTTCCATGTTTTGAAAATTATTAGGCTCCAATGGCTGGAACCATGCTAACGTAGTGTCTATCAAAGTAAGACCAAAGGACTCATATTGGATCAAGAAATCTTCCACTTGTTCGGCTCTGATTACTTGTTTAAATTTGGCTATATGATTGTAAGGTTCACTAGAGCCATCGTAGTGGTTTCTCATGCATTTGGCAACTTGAATTGGCCTAAATCTTCTTCTTGCTTCGGGCAGTCTAGGCATTACTGGGAAAATTGGTCTTCCTATGGGGATACCCTGTCCTCTAGGTACAGGTGGTCTGGCTGGGGCAGGAATTCCATGTCTTGGGTCAACAGGTGGTTGAGGTCGGTAATTAGGGTTATTTGCAGGCATTGCAAACTGCACATGTGGTCTGACCGGGATTTGTGTTTGTTGTGTTTGTTGTGTTTGCCCCGACTGTTGATATGAATCATTTTGAGACGTTCCAAGTAGGTTTCGTGAAGTAGTGGCTTGGTCCCTAGGGGGAAACACTGGAATATTCTGATATTTCAACTCAGCTCTTTCTAATTCCGTTAGGGGCCAATATTTTCTCTGATTCTTATCCAAATATGTGATGATGGTGGGGAGATCAGGATCTTGTAACTCATAGATGGTGACAGGATTAGGGGCAGCTTCCCATATTGAAGAATGTGCTCTAAGGAGAGGGTCCATTCCATTGATCAAGTATACATCCATTATGGAGTCATCTTGGGGAATCACGTCTCCTCTCCAAACCCTAACAACCGTAGATCTCCCTCTAGGAGTAGTTACTTGCTCTTCATTCCCTTCTCCATTTAAGTTTGAAGCATTGTTTTCTTCTCCAAGTTCATTAATGTTTTCAGGGAGTTCCGTAACAACATACTGGATATCTCTTTTGTCCATGTAAAATCCTCCTACATACTTGACTGCTGGCCTAGGAACTATGTGAGCCTCTGAAGCCTTCTTTAGTCTGGCCAATGACTTGTTCAGACCATCCAAGTATATGGGTATCTCATGTTGGTTGGTGGTCACATATTCTAAAGAGGTCTGGTACTCTCCCTCAATAATTGACATCATGCCAATTATTGGTACTGTGTTCTGCATATCCTCTGAAGCCATGGGAATTTCTTCCTCTGACTCACTGGAGGTCTCCGAGTAATGTGAACGGCTACTTGGCTTGGCTACACTACCTACAAAAGAGATTACACTTCTTCGGCTTCCTAGGGTTCTTCCAGATCTCAGGTTCATCCACTTAACAACTCTGATCAACCCTTGCTAACCTCTATCTTCTAGATTTCTTTACTATGGGTCAGAATTCTAGAGGAATTTGGCTGAAAAAATGACTGAAAAAGAAACTTTCAGGTCACGATACTTGACTCCAAAATTTCACGATACATGACCTTTCACTCAGACGATACACGATACTTGAGCAGCCTCGATACACGATACCTAACTATAACGATACTCGATACTTCAAGAAAGACGATACACGATATCTGACTCTCACGATACTCGATACCTGAGTGAAAATGATACTTGATACACGATACTCAATAAGTATCACGATCGGCACCAAACGATACTCGATACCTCCGCAAACACGATACACGATCTCTGGCAAGTATCACGATCGGTAGTCAATGATACACGATACACGATCTCTGGCAAGTATCGTGATCGATAGTCAACGATACACGATACACGATCTCTGGCAAGTATCACGATCGGTAGTCAACGATACACGATACACGATCTGAGGGAAATATCACGATACTCAACCACAGGAGATCACGATACTTGTCAGGTATCGCGATACTCGACCGCGGGAGAAACACGATACTTGACCCTTTTTCAAAATTTTTTGCTAGATTTTTTGGTTTTGAATGAATACCAATGTTTTCCAGGTTCTTCTACCCTCTCCTCACTCTCTGTATCACCCAAAATACACCTTTTACACCTTGCAAGTCCTCCACAATACCTAACGCAAATCATTTTACACTGATATCTAATTTTTGAGTGATGAAAATGATTAGCAATTGAATGGCTCACCTTGGATGCTCTTTCCCAACTCTCCTATCACCCTCTCTTGCTCTGTGCAACTCCCAATTGCCTCGTTTATCAGACGCTATACCCGACTGGAACTCCTCACGATACTTGTTCGAAAAAATCAAGTAACTTACAAAATGACACTTTCTGGGCTTTTATACTTGGAATTTTCCTACTCACTAAAAATAAAACAACACTACCAGGATGAAAGCTACTCTAACTACCTATCCTACTCCCTTACTCCTCCTACTCTACTCATTCCACTCACTTCCCTAGACTAACAACTCACTACACACATTCCAAGAATGAGAAGTAGTAAGTGCGGCTGAAAATGACTTACCAAAGAAGAGAAAATCACCACTCCTCCTCTCGCTTCAATGCAAAAAGCTACTTACCATCACACGAATGCCTCGGTTTGATTCGACACTCCCCGGCAACGGTGCCAAAAAACGTGTTGACCTAAGAACCAACTTAGGGACTTGTGGAGAAAGAGACTATACCTCAATCCCCCTCAAGTGCATATAGTGGGGATTCACGCTTTAATTATCAATCCGATGAGTATACAAACCTAGCCGAGTGTATAAGGACATGCATTCAAATGATGATCAATACAAATGAACTACTCAAAGAGTGCAAACAAAGCAAAGACTAATCCAAACAAGCTTCAACTCTCAGTTATTGTGTCACGATACTTGGTGCAGCAGCCAACAGTAAATCGAGCTTTTCTCTCAGCTCGGAACTCCAAATATAGCGAATAGCATATGCATTTAGAAGCTCTCGAGAAGACGCATTCAATGGCAGTGGTCTCACTCAGTTCTAACACTCCTACTTTAAGTTATGAGCAAAATACTGAGTTGCGGGAAAACCTTCCTACACTTCAGCACTTCCTACACTTCGCACACACCTTAACAACAGCAAACAAACACTTTCATGGATAGACAACACTTCCTAACACTCTTTTCAAGCAATACACATGCACACAAGCTCACAAAGAAGAAGATACAGAGAGGAGAAGACACAAATTCGAATTTTTGTGCTCTTGATTCTCACAATGGCAAAAAGTCTTTACAAAGAGTCACAAATTGACTTATATACTTGTGCCCTAAAAATGGTCCTTTCACACAAGAGACCGGCACTTTATTCACTAAAAGACTAATTTCCTACTAATTTACATGGGTAAGCCTCTAATCTTCTGTGGGGATGCATCTAGAGGACTCCTCTAGTGCATTTACAATGGAAAATATATTACAAGAATGGTTATAATACAAAAATAAGGTGTCCAAATTGGAAAAATTTTGGGGCCCGTCTTTCTCTCTGTCTTGTGCTCTCTTTAGCTCTGCAACACTCTCCCCCTCTTCGTCTGTGTCCTCCCTTGACAGGCTTTATCTTCTTATCTTTAGTTTGTTGTCCGCATTCATCTTTTGGTCAGTTTTGCCGCCTGGTTGGACTGGCATTCCGTTTTAATGGCCCTGTTGTTGATTTTTCTTTTACATCCTCTCGGCCTGATGCATTTGTATTGCCTGTCCTTTTCTTTTCATCGCCCGCAACCCTTGGTCAGTTCTGTCTGTTTGTTAAACATGTGTTCAGTTTTGATGGCCTCTTCTTAATTCTTGTTTTACATCCTCTCGGCTGATGCATTTGTCTTGCCTAATAAGTCGGGTTGCCACGCACACCACCAGTGGAAGGTATGAGGATGTGATGCTTCAGTCTTCGATCTCGACCTTCCAAAGATCAAGAGGTTGAAGCACCCTTTTGTGGTTTCGGAACCGCTGGATATCTTCTTGCACTTCTTCATGGATACTTGTTGGCCCTGGTTCCTCCTTCCACCTACGTGCTTTTTCCTTGATATGTGCCCCTGCGGGGCTCTGTGCAGAGATGGGTGTTGCGCCCCTGCGGGGCTTCTTGCACAGATATGTCTTTAGATATTACCTTTTTATTGAAGCTTCTTTCGTTGTCTTCTTCTTTTCTTCTTTTTGCTTGATTCTCCCTCAACACCTACATTCGGAGATCCTCTCTCTCTCTCTCTCTCTCTCTCTCTCTCTCTCTCTACCCACGCCCGACCTGCACAAAGTCACACGCACACGCTAGCATAGAATTACACACGCGCATACATACAAGGGCAGGCCATCGCTAAGTCGCTTCCTTGTATTTCTGTATTGGGGTGAACTTTCGTATTCATGAAGCTAATCCGTTCCTGCTTGCTTGTCGAAGGTTGTCGAAAGTTGTCTTTTACTTTTAGTTTGTATAGAAAAGTTAGATGTCACATGATTTTATTCATCTTAACTTGATTGTCTCTCTCACACACACACTCTCTCTCTCACACACACACTCTTTCACACACACACGTGTAGATAGCCGTCATTTTTGACGGTAGCTTGTGTAGATAGCCTTCAAAATTGAAGGGCATGTAGTTTTTAGACCGTCAAAATACAACACTACACACACACCACATCTGTGTCCCTCTGTTGGAGAGTAGCGTTTCTGAAACGATATGTTTACCTCACAAACTCAAATTTGGAGAAGATATTCTGCTTTCTGTATGAGCAAACGGTTCTGCAAAACATGAGAAACAAAAATTCTTTTATTGATGAAAGAAACGATTTTCTTAAATGATTCGAGGAAAGAAGCGCCCAATGCAAGAAATGCATGGGAGCAATACAGAGGAATGGCACTTGCTGAAAGATAAGGATACGAGTCAGCTACTCATGGAAGAGAATCCTCCAAGTTGACTGCAAAACAATGGGATAGTTGGAACAAAGAGCCTTATACCGTTTCTAGACAACTCATCAAAGGTAAAAACCATAATCATGAAGATAGCAAGAATATCAAGTCCAAACCACTAGAATCGGAAGTAGATTTCAGAGAGCTAGGAAAGGCAAAATGAGTCTTGCTATCATCCTCATCAGGATGGAAATGGATTTCTTACGAAAAATAATCACTTTTTTTTCCATGATTGCAAAGATGACAACCAATGGAGCTACAAAATATTGATCAAAATCCTTGAGGCCTTGAAATTTAACCTCACCAAGCAGACACGGAACTAGAACAAGTTCGTTCCAATTTGGGAAGGACAATAGAAACTAAATTGTAGTTGTTCTTCTGCAAGGTTCTTCTAGAGGATCAGGGGAGAATTAGATAAGCTAGTGCACTTAACGTTGGTGCTAGCAATGTGCTATGTCTTATTCATTGTATTTTGAGTCCATTGTAACACTTCACATTTGTTTTTATTTCTTTTTTCTTGTTAAGCCACTATTTGTAAGCCATATTTCTGTAATTTCAATGAACAATCGTGACCGAAAAGGCAGGACTCTAGAACATGTAAATGCTCTAATAATATAATACGAGGAGGTATGAGGGCCGCTAGACAAAGAGAGGATCCATGTTGTGTGCTAGTGGAGCCTCCTCCTAATGGTGCTTCGGGCACAAATTTCTTGATATTCCATTGTCGACTTCATTGTTTTGTCTTTCCTTCCAGTTATGTATATCTACATACTAGTCTATAATTGCTGCTTCGGTAACGAAGTTTTTATATGAAGTACTATTGGTGTCATCTATTATTTCGATAAAGAAGTAGTGTAATTGTGTATAAATGGTGTCTATTGTTTGGTGAGGAAGAATTGCAATTGTGCACAAGTATTCACTTTGTTTTCTTAGTAAAGAAGTATTGTGGGTTGTGACTCTCTCCTTATGAATCAGTGAAGTCATAGTGTCCAATATACTTCCAGCTTTGTCTGTGTGTGTCGGAAAGGGAATTAAGTGTTCTATGATGGAAGTAGTTGAATTCTAGTAATGATCTGGAGTATCTATTTGTTTATTGATTCTTGGTTTGAGAGTTAGTAGAAACTAGTCAAGTTACTAATCTTCAAATACCAGTAGGATGAGATAGTGGATTCTTTCATAATTTATGGACTTTTAGGAGACCGATCAGTAAACCAAAAATAACAGATATTAATCAGTGGCATTTAGAACCCCCCTTATCAAATCCATCACAATACGAGCATACTCTTATCCAATTTTCCAAAATACAAACATAATGCTTTGTGACAAGTTCTGACTTGGAAGAAGTTGTGGATGCCATGGAACAATTTAGTCCTATGGCGATGCCATGCAAAGAACTAAACCTACAAAGATCATTCCCACGAGGGATTTCCTATGCAAAATTTGGTGAATTTCTTAGTGATGACCCAGATGCTCATGTTAGAGCATTCAAAATTAATTTGGGAGTTTTAGAAAATTCCCTTAATATACCTCGTGTAGAATGATACAAAGCGCAAGAAAATATTGTTAATGAAGTAGCTAGGTGGTTAACAAATTTTGAGTTGGACCACTTTTAGAACTATGATGTAGTCAAAGAAGCCCTCTTGCAATGTTTAGATTGAAGAAGACACCTATTCAAGTCTTTGATTTTGTATAAAATAATAAACAAAAATCACATCAAATGGTATAGGAACATGTTACCATCTTCCACACGCATCTTTGATGGATTTTGATAGAAAATACATTACCAATGGATGTAATCACTCAGTGGTTCATTAATGGGTTAAATCCATAGCTGAGACAGATTAGGATGCAATTAGATGAGGTGATTGATATGGCTCTATGATTGGAACACAAGATGGGAGGTTTTGTAGAAGATTTATATTGGTCCCCTTAAAAATTCCAAAGGATAACAATGATAAGACAATTAGAATGATGCAATTAGATGAGATGATTGATATGGCTCTACAATTAGAACACAAGATGGGAGGTTTTGTAAAAGATTTAGATTGGTCCTCCTTGAAAATTCCAAAGGATAACAATGATAATGTGCCGAAGAAAGTATTTTGTTCTAAATGTAAAAATCTAAGATAAATTATGGTTAATTGTGGTCTAAATCAGATATATTGTGCAACTTGTCAGAATATTGATCATTTTGCCAAAATTTATCCTTATCATGATAAAAATAGATTTTAGATGGCTGCTATGCAATTTGAATATGATGCTATAATGAATAATGTAACTGGTCTTTATGCGACTTGCCTCCTAGCAATAAGGCCATTGGCACTAAGTGGGTATATAAGTTGAAGTGTAAGCGTGATGGAAGAGTTGATAGGTATAAGGCTCAGCTTGTTGCAAAGGGTTATGTGCAGGAAAGAGGCATTGATTTTGATAAGACCTTTGCACCTACATGTCATATGACTACTGTTCGGAGCATCTGTGCACTTGCAGCTCATCATGGTTGGAATGTACATTGGTTGGATATTAAAACTGCATTTCTGAATGGTGACTTGCATGAGGAAGTCTATGTTTTTAAGCCTTGTGGCTTTGTGCAGAAAGGGTAGGAAAACTAGGCATGCAGGTTAAGAGAGGCTTTATATGGTTTGAAACAAGCACCACGTGCTTGAAAAGATACATGCCTATTTGATTGCACCAACTAAAATCACCTTATATGTTAAGCATGCTAATGATGTACTTCTGATCACTGTGGTGTATGTTGATGACATGCTACTCACTCGTCCTCATAAGAAGCATATTGTTGACTTTAAGGCTGATTTGCATGCCTCATTTGAGATGTCTAATTTGGGGCATTTGCATCATTATTTAGGCCTTCAGTTTATGCATGTTGATGGTGGAATGGCCTTGTGTCAAACGAAATATATTGACACATTATTTTAGTGTTTCCACCTTGAAGACTGTAAGCCTATTGCCACTCCTATGGAGACAGGTTTACGATTGAGTCTTCATGTGCTGGAGATGCATTTGATGCCTAGGTGTCAAGCATTGATAGGTGGTTAAGCGCATCTCTCGCTACTTGAGTGGTACTCGGCTACCTGGGTTGTTTTATCCCAAGGGGGGATCACTACTGCCATATCTGCATGCTTTTTTTTACTCTGACTGGGCTGGCTGCTATGAGACTCGTATGTCCACTAGTGGTTTTTGCTTCAAGCTTTGTAGCACATGCATATCTTGGTTGAGCAAGAAGCAGCATACTATGGCCACTTCCAGTTGTGAGGCTGAGTATAGGGCACCTTTCACAGCTACTGTTGAGTGTGTGTGGCTCAGATGCTTTATGGCTGATTTGGGTGTTCATTCTTTGGTACATTTGCTAAAGCTGACTAAACACATCTCCTTTCACATTTTATGAAGATATTTCCTTGATCCAATCACCTCGCTAAGCAGAGCTTGCTTCAAACTAATTGGCTAATCTCACTTGACGGTTCTTAGGAAATTCTTCTCAACAAAGGTGCTCCTAAGGAAGGAGAAGAAGAGGTTCCCAATATCTTTCTTCTTGCTAAGCCAACTCTTACACCAAAGAGGGGGATTGCAAATTTGTTAGCTCTAGGGTTGTTCCATACATTCTGAAGGAGAATCTACCACAAAGTCACGTGCTTATGCTCGTATTGTGACCCACGTGGAGACGAGCACATATGTATATTTTTCTGAGGAAATTTCACATATACATATACACTACGAACAACCTCAGACGCTTGCATATGTATACATAGGCTGTAGGGATTCATGACTCCCTACAGCCTATGTATGTTGTCAAAGATGTGTATGCTCCACACATGTGCATGCCCCTCACAATGCTCCAACAGCGCAAGAGAACGTGTTTCATCAGCTGTACTTATACAGTTTACAAGCCTCATGGATTTTTGCATCCTTGATCCTTGATGGACTCAGGGGCAGAACGATACCTGGGAAGAGAAAGCAGACAAAAGAGAACAAGTCAAATGGATGGTACGAATATGAGCTTCCCTCAGCAAGAAGAGGAATTAGCATCTCCGCGATGAGGAAGGTTAAGGTGAAGCTCGAGCAGCGAGGTTGGTCGATGCCAGCACGTCAACCCTCTGTAGCCTACATTCGGAGATCCTCTCTCTCTCTCTCTCTCTCTCTCTCTCTCTCTCTCTCCACACACGCACGCGCGCGACCCACACAAAGTCGCACGCATACGCTCGCATAGAATTACACACACCCATGCATACAAAGGCAGACCTTCACCACACTTCGAGATGCATCGCTTCCATATATTTCTGTAGTGGAGCCAAATGTCATATGAGTCAAGCTAATCGGTTGCTGCTCTGATTATGAGGGAATGTAATGTTGTGAAAGATCCAACTCTGCTCTTATTTGCGAGATTTTCATTATGAGGGGAAGAAATGTTGTGATTCTCGACATTTTTAGTGCATGCTAACTTAAATACCAAACGAGGACTATGTGACTACACTAGAAGGTCGTCACAACTTCTAGATCTAACCTTTGCATTAGATAAAATAATTAAGTTCTTATCAAGTTGAGATGTCTTTTAAGGAAAGTTGTATTAAGCTACACCTTGAGAATGCACGTGCAAGGACACCTATGAGAGAGAGAGGAAGAATTTTAACAACACGCATCTCAAGATGAGAATGGTCCATTCCGCCCCACAATAGAAACTTTCATTACATAGTCTATACAAGTTTGATGAGGAACTATTTCCACCCTACTTTTCCCATCACCACATCACTTTTTTAAGATTTCCTTCCCTTAGTTCCATTTTTTTTAAAATGGATTTTTTTGGAAGTCATGTGCAAAAGATTCATTACTAGTTTCTCCCACGAACCCCTATGTAGAATGTATATAGTCATTGTGTTGTTTCCTTTCCTTAAAGAAAACTCTTGGCAAGGCAATGAAAATGTGGAAAACCATCTTGAAAGTTCCTAGTATCTTTCATATATATATATGTATCTACAAATTATCACTTCGATAAGATGTAACATCAAATTAACAGCATAAGTTCACACGATGCTTCCTCTCGGAGTAATAATATGAAAGAAAAGAATGCAATTGTATGGAGGTAATAGAGCATCTAAAATATAGTAGAGTTCTTGTTGATATATTTTGGTAGCGATCTGTGTGGACACACTTAGGACTATCGAGGCATTCTTTTCTCTCTTTAGGAGGTTTTTCCCCCCTGAATTGTATATATGCCTATAACCCTAATGGCTTACTTATCTTTGCATATTCACTTGGTAATACATTCAGTATTGTGTGTTATGATCCCAACTTCTTCTTCTTCCTTGTGTTTTTTGCATGCTTTTGTAGACCTCAAACTCCAACAATTGATATTAGAGCAAGTCACCCCTTAATCTAGGGCATCATTTACACACCTCCCATCATAATCTCTGAATCACACAAAATTTGGTGACCATACTCAAGCTAATTAGGAGTTCAAAACAACTTCATTATATGGTGCCAAAATTTTGATATGAGCTCATCTCAACCTCCAAATGCACTATTGTACACAAGCACTCAAGGTCAGAATGGAAGCTATAAAGGATCTTCAAGTGTTGACAATAGCATGCCATCAGTGGATCTTGAGAACTTAATAGTAGAGGCCCATCCTTCAATGAGACCTTCAACATTTCAAGACTTCATGGGACCAATGCCTATTGATATTCCCCCCATAGGAAGGACTAAGAAACTACACAGTAAGTCACATGGGTTCCAAGGATTAGCATGACCATTGGCCGATGTAGAGCACATTTACGATGCAACTCTTTGCTTTAGCGGTGACATGTGGGGAAGAAATCAATTCTTCTCATAGGATTTTGAAGCTCTTCAGTGCACCCCTTCCCAAACTCCATTTTTATTGCTGTTAATATGTGGTCATCACCTTACAACCACCCGTTAGGAAGGATCTTTTAGACACGTTCATACTGCCATCTTTCATTGCAAACCCACCCTTCAATAAGTTTTATCTCTCAGTTGACCTCATCAGGATTGCATTGAAAATTCATGGCACACCTATGCCACGAGAAAGGGAAAGGCTCATACTCAAACCAATGAAAAAAGGAGATGTTCTGAAGTGGGTTGATATTTCAGCTATTACACCTAAATTATTGATGGCACTATGGGTACGCATGCAGCATTTTGCCTTCCCTACACAAGATTATTTCACATTGCCACAAAAAAGCATATGGTTTGGGCTATATCTACCAAATACTGGGCCCCAAACTATTGATGTAGCTAGTTGGATCCAAGAATAGCTGTATTTGGCAAAATAGAGATGGATTAGAAAGCGAGTCCTCCATGGATATTGTGCAATTACAAGGATAGTATATATGTGCTTGGCCTATGACATACCTATCAAGCGAGCCATGTGTACTGAAGAACTAAAATGATTTAAAGGATCTGCCAAAAATCCCATAAGACAGAGGTCAAGAATTGGAAAGCATATGTTTGGCACAATCCCATGTCTACAAGTACCCGCATCACCCTCCCCTCAACCATCACCCTAGCAATCACCTACAGAACCTCTTATAGTAGTACCTCCCATAGAAAATATCTATCTCGCCCCATCACATCTAAAGACACTTAGTTCTTCTCATAGGAGTATGAATGCCCGAGCTATCCAAGCTCCCCACTAGAACACAAAGGCAACCAAGCCATGTCCAGCTCAGACTAGGATGATAGAATAGTTACAGAGGATGATGATAAAGATGATTAAAGTCAACAGATTTAAGAATCAGAGGCTGAATATCAACAACGCCAAGAGGGGCAGCAAACTTAGACACAAGGTGACACAAGCATCACAGAGGACAACACCTCTGAGGCAGTAGCATACACTATTGCAATCCAAAGGTTGTACAAGCACATGCAAGCAGTTTGAAGAGGAGTCGAATAACGAAACAAAAAGTAAAGAGATTTTGCAATAGGAATTGACAAATAGTGGATTCAAAGCCTCTTTTGTCAATGTTTTAATGAACTAGTTCAGGTAGTGGGCATCATTGAAGTGCTACATTTCCTAAAGCAAAAGCCTATACCAAAATTCAACCCTCGACAAGTTAGACTAATGTCACGGCCCGGAGAATACATAAGCATACCTGTCGAAGCACAATCCTCAAGTCACCAAGTAGCAAGGGTTATTGTAGATTCATCACCCCAAGGCAACACCATCATCATCGATTCGCCACCACGTCCATTGACCTCCATGCCCAACACCACTCTCGACCTTGTCTCTACATCACTCAACCCCTAGGTTATCTTCACTCAAACCCCCCAATCTCCAGTGTGGTATCTGAAGCAATAACTCCTCCCTTTTTGACCCCATCCACAACACCACCCACATCCATTACCACCTCAACTTTTCCATCAATTCTTGTTAATCCTTTCCTAACTCCTTACGTTCCATCTACCCTCTTCCCCCACCAACCTTTATTCAGCCCACAGTGTCCATTTAATCTTCCATCCATGTTACACCCCAATCTTGCCACACTATCGCTACCATCTCCTATTCATCAAACCATGTTTGAACCCCTTCATGTAACATATTTGTCTACCTTTGTAAATCCAATGCTCACACCTACACAATCACCCAAAATCACACCACTTTCACCATTCTTTCACTAAAGCAAACCTCTAGCGACATGGATATTTCACCACCCAGCACACCCCCACTCATGACCACTTCCACAACTCACCTACTCATGTCCACCCACTTCTCCACTTTTACTACAACATCCACACTCCCTCACCCAAGCCATATCCCCCCTCCATTGCACATTGAACAACACACATTTTTTAATACACCATCATTATTTTCATCATCCACTATAGCTAACGGGTTTCATCAAATGTTCTCATGTATGCTTCAAGTTTGTGAAGAGGTTGCTTCATTAGGAAATCACTATCATTCTCTACAGCAAACCACCACTCAACTCCATGCAAACCTTAATTCATTAACAATTGAGAATGCATCAGTGAATGGATGCCATCAGAAACTCCACGATGCTAACCACTCAATCGAGTTGGAGTTGGAGTAGAGAACCAAGGAAGGTGTCGCTGATGTTGAAGAATTATGACTATAGGTTGTCAAAAATGCCACTCCAACATGCAACATGTGACTCTTAAGACATCACCTACGAGCAGCCAAAGAAGAGAATTAGTGTCTACAAGAACAAAATAGGGGAATTTTGAAGTTGCATTGGACAAACCCGAGGACGTGATCAGCCGAACTCATTTCAAGGTGATCCCATCGAAAACCATGTAGATGCTACTAGAGGATCATGCACACCTATTAGAAGACTACGACAAACTGATAGAGGAATGTTAGAGACTTAAAAATGACAATCCAAATTTATGACTCAAAGCATCTGTTCAACCACCTCCCATCCAAGAAGTCACAGTGGTGCCCAAAATCCTAGAAGAATTGAACAAATTATGGGCACATGTACTAGAATTTGAAGCTCAAATACAAGATCCCTCAAAGATCCCCAGACTAGACTCGTCACTTGACAGTTGGTGTTTATATAACACCAAAAGAGCCTGCTCGAAGATATTTACGTGCTCTTCCAGAAAAGTATGATGGATTAGTAATATCTCTTAACACTCAGGTAAGATCAACTCCGCTTACATTTGAAGAGTTTTGTGCTATGCTTTTAGAAGAGGAGATGCGGTTGAAGAATCAACAAAGTACAAGTGATGCTGCATTCTCAGCAAATGCAAAAGGTAAAGGCTCTTTTGATGGTTCAAAGAAGACACCAAAGAAGAAAAAGTTCATAGGAAGTTGCTTCTATTGTGAAAAGAAAGGCCATGCCATCAAGGATTGCAGAAAGAAGCAAGCTCGTGAATAGAATGGGATTGTAAAATCATCATGGAAGAACAAAGAGTCTGCAAACAACAGAGAGCTGGAACTATGGGTAGCTATTGAAGAGGTATGCTCATTTGCTCAAGCTCGTGTTGATGAACCATGGATTTTAGATAGTGGAGATTCTCGCCATATGACCAAGTAAAAAGGATTGGTATAGTTCCCTAGTGCCTCTATAGGAATCCATCAATGTAGTGGTGGGAAATGACTCCAAGTGTACAACAAAAGGAAGTGGAACCATCTCTTTTATCACTTCTCTAGGTGTTGAGAAAAAGTTATCCGATGTTCTCTATGTACCTACACTTAGAAGAAATTTATTGTCAGTTTCTGCAATAACAGATCGTGGACTCAAAGTTCACTTCAATAAGAGTGGTGCAGAAATCATGGATTCATCAGGTAATGTAGTAGGTAAAGGCATAAGATGTGAAAAATTGTATGAGTTAAGTGCCTTAACTTCTATAGAAGATAAAGATGTAAGCAGGTTATGGCACCAATGATTTGGGCATCTCGGATTTATAGTTTTGGAGGAGATGCAAAGAACACAGATGGTTGCTCATTTGCCTGCATTTTCAGAGTTGCAAGAACCTTGTGAAGCTTGTATGATGGGCAAGCAATAATGAAAGGCATTCCCAAGAGAGACCAACAATCAATCTCAAGCTCCACTAGAGTTGGTACATGCTGATCTCTACGGTAAAATGCCTACACCTGCTTTAGGAGGATCTTTCTACTTTTTGTTGTTAGTGGATGATTATAGTAGAAAGATGTGGATTTATTTCATTTGAGAGAAGATTGATGCTTTTGAAAAATTTAAAACGTGGCATAAGTATGTGGAAAATGAATGAAGAAGGAAACTGAAGAAGTTTAGAATAGATAGAGGAGGTGAATTCTTATCAACAGATTTCAATAATTACTCTAAGGAGCATGGTGTGAAAAGGCAACTTACCACGACTCGTATACCTCAACAAAATGGCATTGTTGAGCATAGGAACAAGACAGTAGTTGAAATGGATCGCTGTATGTTAAAGGCTCAAGAGATGCCTAATTCATTCTGGGCAGAAGCAGTCAATGGTTGCTCATTTGCCTGCATTTTCAGAGTTGCAAGAACCTTGTGAAGCTTGTATGATGGGCAAGCAATAATGAAAGGCATTCCCAAGAGAGACCAACAATCAATTTCAAGCTCCTCTAGAGTTGGTACATGCTGATCTTTGCGGTAAAATGCCTACACCTGCTTTAGGAGGATCTTTCTACTTTTTGTTGTTAGTGGATGATTATAGTAGAAAGATGCGGATTTATTTCATTCGAGAGAAGATTGATGCTTTTGAAAAATTTAAAACATGGCATAAGTATGTGGAAAATGAATCAAGAAGGAAATTGAAGAAATTTAGAATAGATAGAGGAGGTGAATTCTTAACAAAAGAATTCAATAATTATTATAAGGAGCATGGTGTGAAAAGGCAACTTACCACAACTCATATACATCAACAAAATGGCATTGTTGAGCATAGGAACAAGACAGTAGTTGAAATGGCTCGCAGTATGTTAAAGGCTCAAGAAATGCCTGATTCATTCTCGGTAGAAGCAGTCAATACAGTAGTCTACATCCTTAATTGAAGCTACACGAAAGCACTAAAGGGGATGACTCCTCATATTGTGGTAAAAATCCTTCAATTTTGCATTTCAAATATTTTGGTTGTTTCTATTATGCACATATTCCTGATTGAACAAGATCAAAGTTGGATTCAAAAAGCGAAAAGTGTGTCTTCCTAGGATATAGTGAAAAGTCTAAAGCATACAGGTTGTGGGATCGTGAGGCAAGGAAGATTTTTGTTAGCCGAGATGTGGTGTTTGATGAATGACCACACTTACTAGAAGATAAAGGTAAATCTACTATGTCATCAAATAGAGAAATATCTCACCTTGTGCCTATCAAAAGATTGGTAAAAGTTGAGGAGGAGGAAATATCTGATGGAGAAATTTACTCAGTAAAAAGCCAACCAATTGTAGCTGCACAACATAAGCCACTACCAAAGTGAGCACAAGAGCTCTTTGATGATCACAATTCACATGTAGATGTACCAGAATCATCCTCGGATGGATTATGAAGATCAAAGAGAATAGAGGAGCAAAGAAAAGCCTCAGAACACATTGTTAAAATGGCTCTAATGGCAGATATCATGGGCTCCATAAAGGAACCTACCATCATTGAAGAAGCCCTTGATGATCTAGGTTAGAGAGCGGCAATGTAGTCTGAGTATAAGAGTATACTAAAAAATGATACATGGCATCTAGTCGACTTGCTGCCAAAGAAGAAGGTAGTAGGTACTAAATGGATTTGGAAAACTAAGTATAAAGCAGATGGAACATGAAGTATAAGGCAAGATTAGTTGCACAGGGTTTTTCACAGATCAAAGGAATTGATGTTCAAGAAACTTTTGTGCCAATAGCATGCATGACAACTATTCCGATGGTACATGCAATAGCTGCACAAAAGGCCTGGCCTATTTTCCAGATGGGTGACAACAAAAATATGCCAAAGAAATTCTCAAGGCATTTGGAATGATGGAATACAAACCAACTAGCACACCTATGGAGGCAAATCATAAGCTATCTATGGATGATAACATGTCTGATGTAGATGCTAAGAAGTATAGGAAGCTCGTTAGAAGTCTTATTTTTTTGTGCAACACTAGACCATACATTTGCTATGTTGTTGGAGTGTTAAGCAGGTTTTCCAATAAACCTAAGGAGAGTCACTAGAATGTTGGAATGCGAATTCTAAGATACATTGCAGGAACCTTGGAATTTGGTATTTTTTATACCACAGGTGATACACTTCAAGGATGTTGTGATTCAGGTGGGGCTCGAGATTTTGATTCTAGAAGATCAATTTCTATATATTGTTTCGAAATGCTTCAGGAATATTTTCTTGGGTAAGTAGGAAGCAACCAAATCTTACACTCTCCTCCACTCAACTAGAGTACAAAGCATCTTGTTTTGCTTCTTGTGAGGCAGTCTAGTTAAGGAGAATTCTTGCAGATCTAGGCTTTCCATCAAATATGGCGATTGTAATCAAGTGTGATAATCAAAGTTGTATGGCCATTGCAAAGAACCCAATATTTCATGCTCACACCAAGCACATAGAAGTACAATACCATTATGTTCATGAGCTAATTGAAGATGAAATTGTGGAGCTAGAATATTGCCCAACAGAGGCAAATTGTGCTGACATATTCACTAAAGCACTTGGAAGAGTGCACCTCAATAGACATCTTCAACAGATGGGCATAAAACCAAGACCCACTTGATTTATCATTCGGTAAACATAGAGGGGGGGTGTTAGTATATGATCAATGTCTACCCCTCATGATTGTATGCACATTTTGTACGTGCATTACCCTATTGATGGGAATCCTGACTTGCATGTTGGATGAAGGTCATATTGGACCATGTAAGGTATTGTAAGGAAAGGGAGTTACTAGGGTCCCCAATTGTGGGGTCCGGGGCAGCGATGAGCAGCCCCAGTTGGGCGGTCCAAGGGGGCCAACGGGCCCCCTAGCTGGGGGGTCCTAAGGGGCTAGCAGGCCCACTGGTGGGGGTCCAAGGGCACCAACCCCCACATGATGATAAAGGGAATATTCCATGTAATATTCCCTGTCAGAGTCAGAAATCATTTATATTTGTTAAGTCGGTTCAACCCCCCTAAGTCGTGCATGACAATTATACGGGCGGTGGCTCCTCACACTCTATTGCCCATGTATAGTCGTCCATGAAAGAACACCCATGATCCTATATATACATGACTTCTACACTACCTAAGACATTGAATTGAGCGAGCATATCTCTACGTTATATCTCCCTATCTAGAGTTTTCTAAATCACCATTTAAGCTCTATCTTGAGAGTGCACGGGTGGACAATGCCATCATCTTTGTACTTGTTGTTAGTAGAAAATTGTTGAGATTGTCCTATATCTATTATCTTCTCTGCTACTGCTCCTCTGTTATATTGTGTAACTATTGTCTTACACAGTCACCATCCCTGTGGAGGCCACCTTTGAAGACGAATACAAACCTTAGCTACCCCTAGTGGTCGCATGACAGAGGAAGGGCAAGATAGATTCGAACTACCCACATTCGCTTAGATGAAACCAATAGAAGAATTGGGTAAGACTCACTCAGCTCATGTAGAAGCTCAGCTATAGGCTATGGCAATTATAGAGGAGAAGATTCTTCAATATCCCTACTTTGCACAATTAGCACCATGTAGGTAAATATCTATTAATGAAGTATGATACAAACCATAATTTATATACGTGGCTTAGTGTAATATTGTAATCGAGAAATTCACAAGCAAGAAGTCCACACATGCCACTCAGTTTGAACTCGCATATACCACTCAATGCCTATTGAAGAAATATTTTCAAACCCACTTGGAGGAAGGAATTACTCTAGGAGTATCCTGAGATGATGTACACTTGGACAAAGGCCCATCTACATTTGAAGTACAACCCATGTTATGACCATGTACCTCATCATTGTTCTTGGATGCATTTGCTATAAAAATATAGAATAATAAACAATGGCAGGACTAGCTCAATGATCCATGTTTTGCACCACCACAAGGCCTTCCTATGATTGGGTATATGATGGCTACCATCTAACACAAGCTCCCCTGTCTTCACTGAATGATAGATGTGGTTGCCCAAATGACCATCAAAATTTTTCATCTGATGCAAACCATGTTTACAATTTTTAGACATGTCAGACCTCCACATGTGTCCACCCCGGTTTTGAGCATGGTAATGATGATCTAGTTTATGATATGATTACAACATCATCGCTCAGGGTGTGTTACGCTTGGCACCACCAGATTAAGTATTTACCATCATGTTACACATTAACGTTTAAAGAGATTTTTACTATGGGCTTCTAGGAGTATCATTCAAAAGTGTTCATGAGTAGGTCTATGCACTTGTTACAACTTTTTGCCTGTGAATAGATGATGTACTCAATGCATTACAGACTCCCGCCCCATGATGAGCCTGAGGCAAATGACTGGGAAAATCTAGAATTTGATTTAGGATGAGGTGTCCACATCATAGAACAAACTATTGCCAATTATCTCTTGCAAAATTACATCACCCAAGCCTTGCAACTAGGATCTATCAAGGACAACAAACGTGAGAGGGAGGGGGTGTTGGCAGTGCAATTAGCTACAGCTACAGACATCGGCTAGAGGAAGCATGTGAAAGGGAAATGTAGGAACCATGGGGGACTAGACCCATTATTTTTCAAAGAAAGATGTTTTCATTATCGTTTGGTCAAACCGTTAACAATGATTTAATCACTCATGTAACATATGTAGCATTCTTGTGATGAGCCACTTTGTTTTGTGCAAGTCGAGGAGTGCTCAAGCTTCATGAGCTTAAGTAGAATGCTCATACCAAATTCTGTAAGTTTTGGACTTCATTTGGACGTCCAAATGACCCTTAGAACCTATTTTTTAAGTAGGCCAGATACTAGGTTTGAAACCAGCCAAAACTAGTCAAGAAACTATAAAAAGAGCTAGAGAGCTCATTTTTGAGGTTAGTTAGTGTGATTAAGTTTTTTAATAGATAATTTAAGTAATAGAAGTGTGATTCTCACCTTCCATTGTGTCTCCTCTTGTCTCTATAGTGTGTGTGTGTGTTTGTGCATGTGCACTTGTGTGCTTCTCACATCCACCTTCACACACATCACTTGTTCATGATCTTTGCATCATCCTACTTCTTCTATGGATTGACAATTAAGGAGGTGGAGCTTCTTGACATGGTACCTACCTTGTCTAGAACAATAGATTGCAATCATTGAAACCAAAACATTGAAGTAGTTTCTCAATATACTTTGCTTGAACAATCCCCCCTCAACAGATACAAACTGGATGCCACGATAATATTCCAAAAGGCCAAGATATATGACATCAAAAGTATGCATCATTGCCATAATAAAGCACATATGAAAAGGGATTGCTATGCTTTGAAGAATGCAAAAGGTAAAGGACAACATGTTGATGGGCATGTTAAATAGTTAATTGCACCATCTAGCTTGTTCGTAAAGATAGAACAAAGAAAAGCTATTTTTTATGATGTTGATGTGTTGAAACTTGATAGTAATGTGTCTAATGAGGCACGTATGGATGATTCCTTTTCACACACATGGGTACTAGATTGTAGTTCTTGTTTCCATATGCCACCACATGGAGAGTGGCTCTCTAATTATAAGCAAAGTCTCTTAATATAGTGAGGCTTGATGATTCTTACCAATATGATGTGTTGGGATTGGAGATGTGGTTGTGAAATTCGTTGATGGATCACAATTCACCATGCATAATGTACACCATGTGCCTTAGATTTCCCATAGTCAAATGTCATTTGGTCAGGTTGATGACCTTGGCTACCAAGTGACTTTCTATGCTCAATACATTTGCATTTCGAACGGGAATATGGTTATTGCTAAGAGAATCAAAGTCGGCTCACTTTACCCATTCACTACATGAATAAAGGGGGTGTAACGATGCCCTCAATTGAAAAAAAAAGCAGGGACCCTTGCTTATACGACACACCTATTACAAAGCATCGTAAAAGCAATGCCCCAAAAGAAAAATTAATAAAATAAACCCGAAGCATCACATAAGCGATGTAGAGTGTGGCTTATTCAATGCTTTTTAATGACCGTCGCTAATAGCACCAAAGCTTAGCGATGCTCCTAGTGATGGTGGCAAACTAGTTGCGATGCTTGAGGATCACATAAGCGATGCAATGGGAATTGAGAAAAAATTTGATTTCTCTCGGCAGGGATCAATTGAGAGAAGGAACGAACGACTCACGGAGCAAATGAATGAGCAAAGGAGCAAGTGAACGAGCAAAGGTACATGCACATACATACACAAATATGCATACACACATGCATACATACACATGAACATACACACATATGCATACACACACATACATGCACACATATACACATATACAAACACATACATACACACATACACATACACACACATATGCATACAACACATACACATATACGCATATAGATACTTGCACATATACATACACACACATAGAGACACACACATATACTCACATGCATACATACACACACATCCATACACATGCATATGCATACAGACATAGACACATGCATACACACACATGCACATAAATACACACATATGCACACATATACACACATACACATACACACACATACATACACACATATACACACATACACAAATTCACACATATGTATACACATGCATACACATATACACATACATATACACATATAGATACTTGCAATTATACATACACACACATACACTCACATGCATGCACATGCATATGCATACATACATAGACACATGCATACACACACATGCACATACATACACACATATGCATACACACACATACATACACACATATGCATGCACACATACATACACACATATGCACATATACACACACAAACACACTATGCAAACACATACATACACACACATACAAAAAGATGCATACACACATGTATACACACACACACACACATACACAAACACATATACAAACACACACATGTGCACACATAGACACATGTGCATATACTCACATGCATTCATACACACACATGCATATGTATACATACATACACACATGCATATATATACATACATAAACACAAGCACATACACACACATATGCATACACACACGTACACATATACACACACATATCAGATACTTACACATACATACACACACATAGACACACATATACATTCACATGCATAAATACACTTAAATGCGTATATACACAGACACACATACACATACACATATAGATACTTACACATACATATACACACATAGACACACACATGCACATACACATATAGATACTTACACATACATATACACATACACATACACATATAGATACTTAGACATACATACACACATAGAAATGCATACACACACATGCACATACATACACACATATGCATACACACACATATATGAACACATATACACTGTTGGAAGATGAATTTTTGGAAACCTTTTTTAATTGTAAAATGATAGAAATTTGTAGAAATATTTATGCATTTATTGTAAAAATAAGGAAGAGTCTTCCTTATGTAGGATAGAATCTTATGTATTTTTTTCTGGAATTTTTGGAAACTCCTAGATAGCATATTTTTAGAATAATAGAGGAAAGGACCAAAATCCAAGTGTGAAAAGGGACACTTGAAAATGTATATAAGCTTATTTCCTCTATTATGAGGGGGTTGGTTAATCATTTGTGTACTTGCTATCCAAGTGAATAGAGGAGTTTCTGTTGAAAATCGTGTTTCTCCTCTTCTATGTGGTTTCTTTGATTTGTGAGTCTAGATCTTGTGTATCCATGGAGATTTGTGAGTTTCTATTGTGTAAATCTGTAGAATGTGTATGAAGAGAGCTGAATACTGTTGTGTTGAGTGATGAGTTGATGAAAAATGGTGCTGAAGCTGAAAATCGTCTGTGTGCACAGAATCACGATTGTCTCGTCTGTATGATCTAGGTGATATTTTTTGATTTTGACTTCATAATTGTGTTCTGCTGATAAAATAGCATGGAATAGACACCAAGATTGTAGAAAATGGTGTAGACTTGCTCAAGATAATCCAAACCCTAGAAATTTCCTCTTCATCTTCACTATTCTCACAATTCCAGCCATTATTCTCTTATTTCTTGGATTCTATCATCTTGAAGGGGCTGTGGTCTCAAGAATACTTCCAGGATTGACAAAATAAAGATGTCTTGTTGATTCTTTATGCTAAATGATTGGAGAGGACAACTCAAAAGATCAATAACAAACATTTTTTGGCGCCGTTGCCGGGGAGTAATTCAAAAGCTTCATTGAAGTTGGACCTTGCTGGATCTTCTATTGATGATGGTAACAAACACAAGGGAAAGGTAACACTCTTTAATCAAGAAATGTGAACATGAAAAGGTAGATGTCTTTTGTTTGTCTTTTGGGAAAAGAAAGCAATAGATCATCTTTTAGAAATGGAAGTGCTGAAATTTTTGTAAATTGATAGTTGCTCATTACATTTTGGAAGTAAAAGTGCAGGTGTGTGGAAGATATAAGCCAAGAAAGCTGAAGATGAGGTAACATGTGTCTATTCTTGCATTTTTAGAGTTCTTTTTGACCAAGTACTAGGTACCAATGCGGATCTTGGGAAGATAACATTGTTGCACTAAGGAAAAGTCAGTTAAAGTAGCTAGATGCAAGTAGAAAAGATTCATTTGTTAACCAAATCTGAGCATAAATCTTGAGTTGAGCTGCATTTTGAAGAAAAATATGTGATTGAGTTTATCTTTGCAAAAATTGCTTGCACTTCATAGCACATTTTCTTTGGAAAAACTTTCTTATGAACTATTGTGATAGCTGAGCCATAAGAAATCATAACCAATCAAAAAACTTAGGATCAGTAGATCACCAAAACCAGTAACCCTAAGTAAAGTGTTCACCTTTATTTTAGGGCAAAATACTAAAAAAAATTCATAAAATTCATAAAAACAATCAAACAAATTTCTTTTCTTCTTAGGAAGTTGTATTAGCTGTGTGGATGAGAGTGATAGGGACCAAGTAAGAGAAAAGCAAAAAATTTGTCAAAATTAGCAAATTTGAAAAACACGATTTTCTGTACAACATCGCGATTTTCTGATTAATGATGGTGATTGTGAGGTAAACTTGCAGGTGATTGAGGAATGGGAGTTGGTAAAGGATACTGAAGGGGAACAAGAGTAGAGAATACTCAACTTTTCATAGAATCAAAAGTGTAGAAAAAACACGATTTTCTGCACAAAATCGCGATTTTCTGAGTAAGATTGTGATTTTGGTGGAGAAGTACAGGAGTTTGGTGAATTACAAAGGAAAGAAGGTATTGAAAGAAAACAAGAAGAAAGAATACTCAAATTTGCGCAAAATAAGATCTTCAGAAAAAACACGATTTTCTGCACAGAATCACGATTTTCTGTAAGGAAAAAATTTTGGAATTTCTAGCATATTTGGGTACTTTGAGAAAGAAAATTGCAAAAGATGTCATCAAGATTGGGTAAGTAAGGATTGGACAAGTGGAAGAGTGAAGAATTTTGAAAATCACACAAAATCGCGATTTTCTAGACACTATAAAAACCTGGAATTCAAAGAAAAATTCATTTGAGTGAGAGTGAGGGAGAGAGAGAGTGATCAAAATCGCGACTTCTTGCAAACAACTATCATTGGAGAAACTTTCAACCAAGCAAGCAAGTTAAGGAGTCCTAACATCATTCTTAAGTACATATTTTTGTATTTGAGTGATATAATAACACAAAAAATAGAAAATAATCAAAAATCACGGAATCGCGATCTTCTGATTTTTTGGGTTTTCTATAGGAAAAAAGTATTTTCTGATAAATTTCTTTCATTGCATGTTAAAAAATCAATAAGGCGATTCTATTAGGAGAAAGTGAAATCTGAAAATCAAAACTTGAAAAAAAATTCAAAAAATTGTTCAAAATCGCGATTCTGAAGTCAACACAAAATCGCGATTTTGAGCACTAAGTACAACATCGCGATTCCCAGAACACGATTTTCAACAGAAAATCGTGTTATATACAATTGTGAGCAATCACGATTGTCTGGGAACAAAATCGTGAAAAACACGATTTTGAGCACAAAATCGTGAAAAACACGATTTTGGGCATAGAATCGTGAAAAACACGATTTTGGGCACAGAATCGTGAAAAACACGATTTTGGGCACAGAATTGTGAAAAACACGATTTTGAGCACAAAATCGTGAAAAACGCGATTTTGAGCACAAAGTCGTGAAAAACACGATTTTGGGCACAAAGTCGTGAAAAACGCGATTTTGAGCACAGAATCGTGAAAAACACGATTTTGAGCACAGAATCATGAAAAACGCGATTTTGAGCACAAAATCGTGAAAAACACGATTTTGAGCACAGAGTCGTGAAAAACACGATTTTGAGCACAAGTCGTGAAAAATGCGATTTTGGGCACAAAGTCGTGAAAAACACGATTTTGAGCACAAGATCGTGAGAAACACGATTTTGAGCACAGAATCGTGAGAAACACGATTTTTGAACACAAAATCGTGAAAAACACGATTTTAGTCATAAAATTGTGAAAAAGCAATTGTCTAGTCACAAAATCGTGGAAAACACGATTTTGTACACAGAATCGTGAAAAACACGATTTTGAGCACAAAGTCGTGAAAAACGCGATTTTGAGCACAGAATCGTGAGAAACACGATTTTGAGCACAGAATCGTGAAAAAACATGATTTTAGTCATAAATCGTGAAAAAACACAACCTTAGTTAGAAAATTGTGAAAAACACAATTTTCAACAGAAAATAGTAGAAAATAACTAGTTTGAACACAAAATCGTGAAAAACACGATTCTGAGTTCAAAATCGTGGAAAACACGATTTTAGTCACAAAATCGTGAAAAACACTTTCTCAGGTAGAAAATCGTGGGAAACACGATTTTCAACAGAAATTGGTGAAAAATCACTAATTTGAACACAAAATCGTGAAAAACACGATTTTGAGTTCAAAATCGTGAAAATTAGCTGAATGATCCTTAGGTTTGGAAACAAACTAAATTCACTTACCAAGCAAGACCTAGGAAGGAAGGAGGTCGAGTCAGGAGTAGGGGAAGCTCAAGAAAGAAATATAGGGCAAGAAAACAACATGGAAAATTTAAATGAAACAAATGAGCCCATTGAAACTGGGGTTTACAGAAACATCCTCAAGTACATGTATACAAAAAGGTTTGGCACCTATGTATATCAGGATGGGATGCATAAGTTTCTCATTAGATTGAGAAACTTAGAAGTTCCCTTAAACATAACACCTGTAGCCCAGTTCAAAGATGGTAGGTATGAGGATAGGCAAGGGTGTGTGTACATCTTCCCCAGACCCAGAAAATTCAAATGACTTAGGACAATGTGCTGACAAAGGACCTTGGGAACATAACATGGGACAACCAGATTTACCTAGACCACATGAAAACTACACTAATACTGAGCAACAACATGAGAGAAGGACACATGCTTCACCAAATCCCTTTGACAAAGAACCAGAAGGATATAATGAATTTCCACTCAAAAGAAGACACCATTGGCAACCTCAGGGTAGAATGCTTAGACCATATCAAGTAGCCAAATGTATGAAAAATCAATATGAAGGGTATTCAGATCCCCATGCTCATGCTGCAGAGTTTAGGCAATTAATTAGAGCGGAGGAGGTAGAAGATTACAAAGTTCAATTTGAGGCATTTGGTCTAACCCTAACTGGACGAGCATTATCATGGTTCATCCCTTTAAGAAAAGAAATGTACCTAGATATTGAATCCTTCTTAGAGGCCTTTATTGGAGAATTCTCAAAGACTGGGATAAAACATAGCACAGCCACTTTGATACATAGTTTTAAGCAACAAAAAGATGAAAATGTCAGAGAGGCAGCCAGGAGATTTAAGCAATATATTGATAGATTCCCTAAAGAGGAAGTCCCTTCCATGGCTAGACAAGTATCCCTATTCATAGAAGGGTTGAGAAGTGCTCAATTAAGAACCCTAGTATACTATAGGAGATGCCCTGATCTAGGAGCTTGTGTGAAAGAAGCAATAGATTTGGAGGACAATAGAGGCAAAGATTTGTTAGCATTTGATCAACCCAGATCATATGAAGACAAAATTCCTCCAGCAGAAGAGTTGGCTCAGGCCATTGCTAAGGCCCTAGAGGTAAGTACTAAAACTAATTTGATAAACTCCAGGATAAACACAAATAAAAAATGCTACAATTGTGGAGAAAGTCATCTGATACAACATTGTCCATATCAAAAACCTCCACATTTGCAAGATAGAAAGACACTCAAATACTGTACACTAGAGAGGAAATGGACCAACCATACCAGGGAGGAATGCTTCTATAATAAACAACCCATAAAGGAGAGAGACTATGGGAGCCAAAGAGAATCAGGGTATAGTGAGCAACCAAGACCTGTGCTAGGGCAACAACCTCCTATACCAACAAATGTAGTGCCAATCAAATACGCACCAGTAGAGGAGGGAAATTCAAGAACAAAGTCACCATACAAAGAAGATTATCAATGGAATGAGGGATTTCAAGAAGAATGGGAAGGTTATGAATCAAGATAGCCAGAATTATAAGCCTTAGACTTGGGAAATGGAAGAATTGAGATGGACACTGCCACTTTCATGTACATAACCAATAATTACATGTCCAATCAAAAACCTCAATTCAAAGGAGGACCAAAGATAACTTGTTATAGGTGTGGGGGAGATCATTTTATTAGAGATTGTCCACAACCTCCTACATTAAGAATAGAAGGAGCATATTGCAAGGATTGTGGTAGGGAGCATTTGATAAAGGATTGCCCAAAAAATCCCCAAAAACAACAAAACACATCTAATAACATACCACTAAAAGCAGTCAGTATCATGGAACAGGAAGAATTGAGTGACATTGAGTTAGTGGATGTAAATGCTGTAACAAGGTCACAAACAAAACAACAAAGAACAACTAAGGAACAAAATGAAGAATCAAACTTAAAAGTGAAGAAAAATAGACAAAAAGGGAAATGGGAGAGGAAGCAAAAAATGAGTAAAAATATGGAAGAAGAAAATAGGGAACAATCAAACAATACTTCTTCTTCAAAAACACAGACCCAGTTGGAAATAGGAAATTCAAAAAGTTTAGACACTCTGATAAAAGCATACAAAGGAAGAATTCAAGAGGGACCAAGCCCTGCTGACCATACAATGGCTTATCCTATGCCAGACTTAGAACATGAAAGAATGCAGAAATGTAAACAGATCATTCGCGAAGTACAACTCAAAATGGGGGAAGAAAACAATTCTCAAAAAACAGTTGAGGAATTTGAGATAACAAAAACAAAAGGAGAGAGTATCAAGGAAGAAAACCCACAAGTAACACTCCAAGTGAATATAGACAAAAGATGCACAATTCTGTATCACACCACATGCGAAGATTTAATAAAACAAAATCCTCATCTACAGAACCAAGTGAAAAAATGGGAGACAACACCAGAAAATCTTCACTCACAACTACAGGAAATGGAGGAGTTGTGGTATATTCCCATTGATAAGATAGGAGGATATTGTGAGGGAGAAGAGGGAAACTCAACTTTAAAAATACAATTTGGTAAAAACCAGGCCAAAGCTATTTTGGATAGTGGATCAGGAGTGGCCATCATGACTAAACAAACTTGGGAAAAATGGGGAAAAAGTGAATTATTACCCACAAAAATGAGATTGCAATTTGTAGATGGACACATTGAAAAACACCTAGGAATATGGGAAAAAGTGATTGTGGACATATGTGGGATAGAGATAGAACATACCTTTGCTATAGTTGAATTCCCACAATCTACTTCATATGAAATTATCCTAGGAAGACCATTCATGAGACAAATGCAAATTGTACAAGATTGGGGTAATGATTGCTTATACCTACAGAGCAAAGGAAGAATAACCAAGGTAAATCTAAGAAATGGGTACTACTGTGACATACCCCCTCAAGAATGGTATAAAATTCATCAGAATCAAGAGTTGAGTGAGGAATCAAAAATGGAGGACCAGGAGGAAGCTGAATCATCTGTATGGAGGTGCAATATGATAAGAAATCTTACCAATAGGAAAAGGAGATTAAGAAGAGAGGATTGTGTGGAAGAAAGAGGGCTACAAGATGAGAATTATGTACCTCAACAATTCAAGGATGAGGAATTTGAGCCCTATGGGTGGAATCAAATTTTGGCTACCATGGATCTAGCCAGTGATGAATAGGAGTGAAATTTCAAAATGAAGAAGGATATGATATTTTTCACATTGGAATACAAATGATAAAGGTATCCAGAACAGAAGAGGACATAGAAGAAGAAATAATATTACAAAAAGGAAAGACACAATTCTTGGAGGAAGTAAAAGCTGAAGATGCTATTAAGGATAAGATTTCAGGTAAGTACAAGAAAAACAAACACAAAGAAACAGAAGAAAATCAGGAAAATGAGAAGAAGACAAAGGAAGTGAACAAAGACCAACAATTTGATGTACCAGAAAATTTCAAGACTTATGAAGTGGAAAATAGGTTACTTCTCAGAAGGAAACCAAAGAGGGAAAAGAAGAAAGGAGAAGCTTATGACAATGAGGAAGAAACTAAGAAGATCATGATCACTCAAGAGGAGGGAGAAGAAAGACACATTGTAGTGGCTGATGACATGACAACCCAAGAAGAAGAGGCACTAAGAAATTTGGCACGAAAATATAGGGATGTATTTGCTTATAGCTACAAAGATTTGAAAGGTATTGATCCTAAAATCTGTGAGCATAAGATTCCTATGACACCTGAAGCAAAACCTAGTAAACAGAGACATTACACATTTAATGATAAATACTCTGCTAAGATAAAGGAAGAAATTGACAAGCTATTAGCTGCCAATTTCATCTATGAAATAGAGTATACAGAATGGATATCTCCTATAGTTGTGGTACCTAAAAAGAATGGGAAACTTAGGGTATGCATTAACTTGAAAAAGGTAAATGCAACAACTATAAGGGATAATTATCCACTGCCTATAACAGATCATCTTCTAGAAAGAGTTTCTGGGAAGGAGGTTTATAGTTTTTTAGATGGCTTTTCAGGATACAACCAGGTCCCTATAGCATTGGAAGACCAACATAAAACTGCCTTCTCCACAGAATGGGGAATCTATGCCTTTAGGGTCATGCCCTTTGGGTTAACCAATGCTCCAGCAACTTTTCATAGATTGATGTGTCATGTCTTCAAAGAATTTTTGAGAAAAGTAATGGAAATCTATGTAGATGATCTTTGTACTTTTTCATTAAAAAGACAAGATCACTTGCAGGACTTAGAAGATATATTCAGGAAATGCAGAACCTACAGAGTATGCTTAAATCCAGAGAAATGTGTATTCTTTGTGAGACAAGGAAGAATGCTGGGTCATATAATCTCTAAAAATGGAATTTCAACTGATGAGAAGAAAATAAAGACCATAATAGAGCTTTCAAGACCAACAAGTGTAAAAGAACTTCAAACTTTTATGGGACATTGTGGGTACTATAGGAAATTTGTACATAAATTTGCTGACATAGCAAAACCCTTATATGCCCTAATTACAAAGTTTGAGTGGACCAAGGAGTGTGACCAAGCCTTTGAAACTCTAAAAACGTGTTTGGTAACAGCCCCAATTTTGAAAACACCTCAATGGGAAAAAATTTTTCATGTCCATGTGGATGCTTCCAATTATGCTTTGGGATGTGTGTTAGCACAACCAATAGAAGGAAGCAAATTAGATTTTCCAGTGGCCTATGCTAGTAGACAATTGAATCTAGCAGAGAAAATTACACGACCACTGAAAGAGAGGGATTGGGCATGTTATTTGCTGTAAAAAAATACAGACATTACCTTTTGGCCAACAAGTTTAAGTTCTTTGTAGACCATCAAGCTTTGTTATATTTGGTAAATAAACCTTGTCATACTGGGAGAATAGTCAGATGGTTTTTATTGCTAATGGAATTTGAGTTTGAAGTAGTGGTCAGACAAGGGAAAACACACTTGAGGGCAGATCATTTATCTCGAATCCAGTCTGAAGAACCCAGTTCACCTTTAGATGACAATCTGCCAGACACTTATCTCTTTAAGGTAGAAAGTGTTCCTGAGTGGGCCATGACTCTAGTACCATTATTAACCATGGGACCTTGTAGAACAATTGGGAATAATGCACACCTAGTATTGCAAAGCAAGAACTTCATGTTACTAGCTGGGCATTTATACCATCTCAACCACACTTTGATTTCTTGCAACTTATGTGGGTAGAGTTTTTCTTTATTTTAGTTTCCTCAGAAAATGGTGAACACTAAGGAGCTGCCAATTCATGACTTCAAGGCAGAATCAGTTGTGCTATCAAGAGGCCATTGGTTTCTGGATAGTGAAGCTGTGGAGGAACAGGTGGACTTAGAGTCAGAGGAAGAATCAGAAATTCCAGAAGCTGAGAAAGTGGTGAAGGAACTTAAGGAGACCATAAATATAATTGGCCAACACATATTCACTATGGGGGTAGGAGGATACAAGTATACAATGTTGTGCCAGGAGTTCTACAGGTTCCAAAGAGTGGCAGTCAACATGAAAAGATGGAAGGCAGTAGGGCTGCACAGAATATTGGAGGAGCCTATCTTTTTCATTGACTTTGAGAGAGTATCACAGGTAATGAACAGTTTGACAGAAATAGGAAGAGGGAATGATGCCTATTTCAGATGCAAAGTCAAAAACAAGGATAATCAGGAAGTAGGTGTCACTATCAAGGCAGAACACATCAGAGCAGCACTGCAATTCTACACAATGGGAACCAAACTTGACCCAAGTTTTGTCAAAAAGAATAAGGAGACTTACACAGGATATGCAAAATTCACTGATTTCAAAGGAAGGGAGAATGAGGAATATGCTGTAAGGATGTTCTTACAGTACTTTTGTTTTCCAAAATTACCAAGATACACAATGCCTCATAAGTCAGTCACATTATTGGTGTTCAATAACAAAGATAGAACCAAACCTTTTGGAGTTATGGATGTCTCACCATACATCCATGAACAACTGAAAGAAGCAGCAAAGCTTTGGGAGCAGAAGAAGTTCATGAATGGAGCTTAGTTCTTAACAAGAATCATTTATCATGTTCTTGGGATGGAAGATCAACTAAAATTGGCTCCAGAGGCACAGTATTTCAGAAATCTTATGGCTGGAATCAAGAGTCCTCCAAGGAAATTGACTGAAAGGGAAACAGAAGGACAAACCCGCATGAGGGGAACAGGTATGAAAAGGAAAATGATATCTGAAGAAGTAATTCCTGTGAAGAAAAGAAGGTTGGACCCAAGGAAGGTGGAACTAGAAATGGAGGAAGCCACAAAAGAGGAACATGAGGAGGCACAGAAACAGGTTCAAGCCTCTAGTGAACCACATCCACCCCAAACAAGCAAAGAGCAACTATACACCTATCTAACCCAAGGGAATAACAAGAGAGCTATGTATGAAGCACAATACCAGAAAATGCTGGAAGACTACTCATGCAAAGCTATAGACTGGATTCAGGAGGAGGTGGAGCACTATGAAGCTCTTCATGACCAAATGATGACAGCTGAAATTGAGGAGGTGTTTGTCAGAAAAGAGGTTGAATTGCTAGCTTATTTTAAGGAATTACAAGGACCCCCAGAGACCAGAACCACTGTGGTGGTGAAAAAGAAGGTTCCAAAGAAGCCAGTACAAAAAAAGAAATTGAACAAGAAGGGAAAGGGTAAATCCATAGCTGAAACTGCTGTCACCAAAGAGAGAGAGGAAGTAGTCATGGAAGAAACACAGAAGCCATCCTTGGTGGAAGAAGTGTCAAGACCCACAGAACGAGAAAAAGGAGGACCTTCACACTTCTCATCTGATTCTGACAGTGATATTGAGAGCTTTCTGTTAAAAAGTCTAAATTTGTCAATACCAAATACTCCCAATGTCATTATACAGACCTCTGAGAAACAAAAGACACCTGAGGAATTAAAGAAGAAGTCTTAGGAGAAACCACTTCAGGAGCAGGCAGAAAAAGAGCTTAGTCTGGAAGATGAAAGAAGAATAATGAAGGGAAAGGCAGTAATGATAGAACAAGCAAGTGAAATAAGGGAAGAAGTTAGTTGTGTAATAGTGCATAGTGGGATGAAATCTATATGGACAAAACCCTCACATACCTACTTTAAACTGGATGAGAGCATAGAAGAGATAGCTAAGAAGGCACAGGTGTACAACTCAGTCATAGAACAAAAAGGCACAGAACAAGATCCACTATAGGAGGTAGAGGAAGTATGTGAGAAAGATAATGTTCAAAAGGTTACAGGGAAAGTAGTGGAAAAAGAAATCATTCAGAGTATAAAGGATGTGCTGCATGATTTGAAGAATAATGAGGAATTCACATCCAATGAGGATCAAGAACAAGAGGTAGAAATGGACATCATGGACATTGATGAACAGGAAGAAGGATACAAAGAAGATAGAGGCAATGATCAGGTCAAAAATTTAGAAATAGCTAAAACAATTTTAGCACAGGAAAAGGAGAGACAGGAAGAACAAGCAGGTGGATGTTGTTGGTATATTTAGGTAGTGATGTGTGTGAACACTCTAGGACCGCCGGGGCACTTTTTTTCCTCTTTAGGAGGTTTTTTTCCCCCGGCTTGTATATACGCCTATTGCCCTAATTGGCTACTTATCTTTGTACATTCTCTAGTAATACATTCAGTATTGTGTGTTTGTGCTCCAAGTTTCTTCTTCTTCCTTGTGCTGTTCGCGTGCTTCCGCAGACGTCTATCTCCAACAATTGGTATCAGAGTTGGTCGTCGCTTCTTTTAGGGCGCCGTCGACACTCCTCCGTTTGCAGTCTCAGATTCGCACGAAATTTGATGAGCATACTCAGGGTGTTTTCGAGATCAAAACTGCTTCGCTTTGTGGTGCCGAAATCGCGATCTAAGCTCGTTTCGGCCTCCGAACGCACTATCACAGTGCTTGTGCAGGCTATTTCGTCCTTTTGTGCCAAAGGTATATACCAGTTTCTGTTCGCCAATTTAAGCATCTCGAAGTCTGCTACAGGTGTAGCAGAACTCGTCTGGGCAGTTCCGTTCAACGTTTTGAGATACAGTCAATTTTCTGCATCAAGGTATTTTAGTCACCGGCCATGGCTGAAAGCAGTGATGTATTCCGTATGTTGGCTATTGAGGATAAGTTGGATGGTACCAACTACCCATTATGGGCTTATATGATGCGACATGTACTGGTTGCAAAAGGACTGTGGAACATTGTGCAGGGTGTTGAAAGACGTCCTGTTACACCTGCGACTACATGTACTACAAATACAGGTGTTGGAGGTACTCGAGCTGATGAAGATGGTGTCGAAGATGATATTCCGCAGATTCCTGTTCGTGCTGTTGTTTCTGTTGCGCCTACTACAGAGCAGATTCGTTGGGATGGCAGAGATGCCCAGGCACATGCATTGATAGCCTTGTCTGTCAAACGTGCCATTATTCCTCACATTCGCTCTTGCAGAACAGCAAAGGATGCTTGGGATACACTTACCACTTTGTACCAGGCTAGGAATGAGGCTCGTGTTGCTTACCTCCGAAAACAGTTGGAGAGTGAGCACATGAATGAAGGTGATTCTATGGACAGTTTTCTTACAAAGATCAAAGACCTGAAGGAACAATTGATTTCTGCTGATGAGGTTATACCAGATAGCTCACTTGTGCAGACCGTTCTGAATGGTCTTCTTGATTCATATCAGAGTTTTGCCTCTACTCTTCGGTTGATGATGAAAGGCAATCCAAATGCCTTGTCATTTGAGGAATTAGTCTCTGTTATGTTGCAGGAAGATCAGTCCAGGCAGAACAGGTCCATTATGCGTGTTGCAGATCAAGCTTTCCTGGCTAGTCAGAAGGGCAAAGGAAAATGGAGCTCTTCTACTAGTAAGCAAAAATCTGCAAATGCTGCACAATCGAAGAACCAGGATAAAGATGAAAAGAAATTAGAAAAGCAGAAATTGTTCTGCAAGTACTGTAAAGGAAATGATCATATTATAAAGAACTGTCCAAAACTGGCTGCTAAAGAGGCAAAGAAGAAAGAGGTTGGAATGGTTGTTGCAGAGGCCTCTACACCAAAAACAGAGTCTGCAAATCTTGTGCAGGAAGAAGAATGGGCATTTACTACTGTCTGCAGTTTTGACCCATCTTCTCATGATCAGTGCATGTCTGCAGTAGACTCAGATGTTTGGTACTTTGACAGTGGGGCGACCAAACATATTACCTCGCAGCGCAGTTTCTTCTCTTCACTCGAGCCTGCCCCTACAAGGAATACTGTCACATGCGCCAATAACTCCTCTTATCCTGTTATGGGAGTTGGTAAGATCATTCTGACTACTGCTAATGGTAGTTCTTTCACTTTGTCAGATGCTTTATTTGTGCCACAGATAAAAAAGAACCTGTTATCAGTTTCTGCATTAGCCAAGATTGGCTTGGTTGTGAAATTCGTTGATAACAGGTGTACAGTCCATGATCTCTCAAATGGTGATGTGATTATTGCTTCTGGCATCTTATGTCGTGGGCTGTATAAGCTCATAGACTATGAAAGATCTGTGAATGATTCGGCATGTGCAGTTCATGATTCTCAGGCTATGTCAGATGCAAAGCTTTGGCATGCACGCTTTGGTCATCTGAATTTTGCTAGTTTGTTACGCCTGCAGAAATCTGAAATGGTGTCCTCTTTGCCCAAACTTGAGGCACCTGGAAAACATGTTTGTGAAGGCTGTATTTTGGGCAAAATGCAGCGTTCTTCCTTTCCAAAAGATGGTTCAGTTTGGGCTACGCAGAAATTGCAGCTTGTACATAGTGATGTCTGTGGTCCTATGCAGACACCCTCTTTTGGAAATTACCTTTACTTCGTGACTTTCATTAATGATTTTTCCAGGCATGCATGGGTATATCCACTCAAAGCAAAGTCCGAAGTGTTCATGTGCTTCAAACAGTTTTTGGTTTTGGCTGAAAATCTGTCAGCATGTAAAATGGGCACCCTCCGTTCTGATCGAGGGGGGGAATATATGTCTTCAGATTTTAATGCATTTCTGGCCGAACGTGGGATAAAACACCAGTGTACAGTACCGTATACACCTCAACAGAATGGAGTTGCTGAACGAAAGAACGGGTCACTCATGGAGATGGCGAGGTGCATGGTCAAAAGTCAGGCTTTACCACATAGTTTCTGGCTTGAGGCTGTCATGTGTGCAGCATATGTACTGAACAGGTGTCCCACTAAAGCGTTGCAGTCTATCACTCCATATGAGGCTTGGCATGACCGCAAGCCATCTGTTGCTCATCTACGTGTTTTTGGTTGTTTGGCATATGCATTAGTGCCTAAACAACATCGCAAAAAATTAGATGATAAGGCAGTAAAATGTATTTTTGTTGGGTACAGTTCTGAAAGTAAAGGCTATCGTCTGTATCATCCATAGACTAAACGCACTCTGGTTAGCCGTGATGTTGTCTTTGTGGAAGATGCTATTCAGCCATTGCTTTCATGTACTAAGGAGACATCTGTTAGCTCCAAAGACATGTATGATACTTTGATGCCTCTTTTTACAGGTGGACAGGCTAGTGCTGGTCCTAATGAGGCAACTTCTCAGCCTTTGCAGGTTTCATATGATGATGCAGATCATTCCATTTCTGATGCAGATTTACATGATGCACTTACTGATGAGAGAGCTGATATTGAGCAGGCAAAAACTATGCCAAAATGGCTGGTGCAGACTTTGTGTGACAGCAAATTAGATGCACCTTTGTCATATTGTACTCGTTCAGGCTCTCATAGTGCCTCCTTTGCATCAGATTGCTATGCTATGGCTGCATCTAGTCTCTGTGATGAGAATGAGCCTGTTTCTTTTGATGAAGCACAGAATTCAGAAAATTGGATGGCTGCTATGCAATCTGAATATGATGCTATAATGAAGAATGGTACATGGTCCTTATGTGACTTGCCTCCTGGCAAGAAGGCCATTGGCACTAAGTGGGTATACAGGTTGAAGCGTAAACTTGATGGTACCGTTGACAGGGATAAGGCTAGGCTTGTTGCAAAGGGTTATGCGCAGGAAAGAGGCATTGATTTCGATGAGATCTTTGCACCTACATGCCGTATGACTACTGTTCGGAGCATTTGTGCACTTGCAACCCATCATGGTTGGAATGTACATCAGTTGGACATTAAAACAACATTTTTGAATGGTGACTTGCATGAAGAAGTGTATGTTTTTCAGCCCCGTGGATTTGTGCAGAAAGGGCATGAAAACCAGGTTTGCAGGTTAAAGAAGGCATTATATGGTTTAAAGCAAGCACCACGTGCTTGGTATGAGAAGATACATGCCTATCTGATTGCACATGGTTTTGAGAACAGTCCAACTGAAAGCACCTTATATGTTAAACGTGCTAATGATGTGCTTCTGATCATTGTTGTCTATGTTGATGACATGCTGCTCACTGGTCCTATTGAGACACATATTGCTGATCTTAAGGCTGATTTGCATGCCTCATTTGAGATGTCTGATTTGGGGCATTTGCATCACTATTTGGGCATTCAATTTATGCACGTTGATGGTGGAATGGCTTTGTGTCAAACGAAATATATTGACACATTACTGCAGCGTTTTGGCCTTGAAGGCTGTAAGCCTATTGCCACTCCTATGGAGACAGGTTTACGATTGAGTCTTCATGATGCTGGAGATGCATTTGATATTGTTCTCTATCAGCAGGCTATTGGATGCTTGATTTACTTATGCATTACTCGGCTAGATATTCAGTTTGCTGTCTCACAGATGAGCAGGTTTATGCATTGCCCAGGAGTCACGCATTGGAAAGCGGTTAAGCGCATCTTTCGCTACTTGAGTGGTACTCGGCTACTTGGGTTGTTTTATCCCAAGGGGGGATCACTACCCCTAGATTTGCATGCTTTTTCTGACTCAGATTGGGCTGGTTTCTATGACACTCGTGTGTGCACCAGTGGTTTTTGCTTCATGCTTGGTAGCTCATGTATATCTTGGTTGAGCAAGAAGCAGCCTACTGTGGCCACTCCCAGTTGTGAGGCTGAGTATAGGGCAGCTTTCACAGCGACTGTTGAGTGTGTGTGGCTCAGACGCCTTATGGCTGATTTGGGTGTTGGCCAGTCTTCTGCCACCACCATCTTCACTGACAGTCAGAGCGCATTGGCAGTTGCGAGGAACCTTGTGTTCCATGCTCGCACTAAGCACATTGAGGTGCATTATCACTATGTCAGGGAGAGGTTCTCTGCTAGGGAGATCAACTTGGCATATGTGCCCACGCAGGAGAACATTGCAGACCTTTCATGAAGGCTCTGCCTAGGGAGAAGTTTGAAGCTTTTCGCAAAGCTTTGGGCTTACTTCCTTTTGTGGAGTGATTTCCACATAGCTTGGCACTTCCTTATACATGAGTGCCAGCTCCTTGTTCACCGCATCACTCCCAGGGGGGATTTGTTGATATATTTAGGTAGTGATGTGTGTGAACACTCTAGGACCGCCGGGGCACTTTTTTCCCTCTTTAGGAGGTTTTTTTCCCCCCGCTTGTATATACGCCTATTGCCCTAATGGGCACTTATCTTTGTACATTCTCTAGTAATACATTCAGTATTGTGTGTTTGTGCTCCAAGCTTCTTCTTCTTCCTTATGCTGTTCGCGTGCTTCCGCAGACGTCTATCTCCAACAAATGTCAGGGAAATTTTGGTGAAGAAACTGAATACAATTGGTCCGAGGAAACTATAATCCAGGAAAAGGAGATGCAAACAAAGGAAGGATATTTTTCTGAAGAAACTCAACAGGTGTTGGAGAAAGAAAAGGTACAAGAAATAAAGCTGATCTCAGATGTTTTGGAGCAAAAGAGTTCAGGTGTTCAAGAAGACATGGCAGATTTAGAAACATTGGACACTCAGCCAAGCCATGAAGAAAACAAGGCTAAAATTATAGAATATGAAGGAGAAGAGGAAGAGGAGAGTGAATGCAAAGAGGACAAACAACTAGAAACCAAACAAATAGCAATAGAAGGAGGACTGGAAAGAATCCCAAAGAGTATTAGATCAGCATGTCAACTCATTATGAATAATATTGAACAGTTCAGACCCTCAAGCCGAAATATGATCATTTCAGGGATGGTAGCAGAGTCAGAATTTGAAAAAGGCAGATGGTTATTAAAGAGCATAAAAGGGAAAAGGAGCATATGGCATAGCAACTAAGGAAGGTGCAAGAGAAGAATGAGGAGTTTCCTAATAAAATAATTGCTTTGGAAGAATTGGAAGTACAGAAGCAAAACAAGATTCAATACTTGGAAGAGATGAGTATGCAACTAACAGAGCAGAACGATAAATTGGAAAAAGAATTGAGAAAGATTGAGGGGAGATATAGAACTCTGCAAACTTCCTATCAAATTTTGACTAAAGCTAATGAAGAAATCAATAAGCTACTATTGGAGGAAGGACAATTGAAGGAGGAAAGTCAGACAGCCCAGTTGACAGAGGAGGAAAAAGAAGGATTACATAAAGAGATTCAGAGATTACAAGGAGAATTGAAAGAAGCCAAAGAATTAGAAAAGCAGGCTAGTACACACGCTGCTACGTCTATGAGAGGGTATAATAAGCTATACTTGGATATGGAAAAGGAAAGAGGTGAGTGGCAGACAAAGAGAGAAAAGGAACGGAATGAGTGGAAAAAAGAAAGGGAATTATGGGCACAATAGAATGGGAGTCTGATGTTGACTATAGAAGAATTGTAGAAAAAATTGAATAAGCCACAAATCTAGGAAGAGACACATGTGGAAACCACACATGCAGAAGAATATGGGGTAGACAATATTGCGGGAATACAACATGACAATGAACCAGCAGACAAAAGATCAGAAGAAGAATGTTCAGAGGATTTTGTGAAGAAATTGCTGACAAGTAGAGATTCTAGAATGGAGTTCATCAGAAAGATGCATGATGAGTACGAAGAGCAAATTGTCACATTCGCATTGAATAAGGGAATTAATCCAGATCAGCATCACTGGGCAGCAGATGGATTGGGGATACCATTTTGTATGATTTTGGAGAGTATAAAGAACTACCAGATGGCCAGAGTTGGGCTACCTCCAAACAAATACTTTGAGTACGAAGAGGACATCAATGTCACTAAAGAACTATTTGAGAGAGCCAACCCTAAGTGGAGAAATAAATGGTTGGATGCCAACAAAGAATGTAGGAAAATCTGGAAAGAGGCACCTCTTCATTTAAAGATCAATCCAGCCTATTGTCCAGTGGCACGAAGAAGAGAATGGACAAAATTTTTGGGATAGAAGAAGAGAAGGTCAAATTCCACCAAAGTGGATGAATTTCCCGAAAGTAGCAGGTCCAAAGGCAGGCACATGGCCTACCAAGAGTTATATGGTGAATACTGCTGAGTCTGTAATAACTACATACAAAGATGTCAATGACCCTGCTTGCATACTACTTGTACGAATAATGAGATTAATTCTGGCTTGTATAGAAACTTATACTGACACAGATATTAGAACCTTGAATTATATCGGCTTTAATTCTCCAACAGACGCCTTGTTATTTGATTTGAGCGAAACACCTGACAGAATCTGCTTAATGGCCTACTACAACAGAATTATATTTTTGGGTAGTCATTACTTACAGATTTTTGAGGATGCCTTTGATTATGGGTTTTTTGAGAGGGAGTCAGAGATTTTTGGAAACCTATCAGTTGTTACAAAGTCCAGACTTACAGCATATGAAGCTGCCTACACAGAGTACTTGAAAAAGGATGTCATAGATAAACCTGAAGCTGCAGTACAGTGGAGAAAGGCGTTATTCGAGATGGTCAACAATCTAAATATAACAGAAAGAAAAAGTCATGATTTGCTGTCACAGGTATATCAAAGAAAGAAGAAATGAAGAAAAGTGATCAGTGCAGAGGAGCAGGAAAATCTTTCGTCAAGAGCCGAAAGGCTTAGGAGGGGAAGGATGTTGGAAGATGCATTTTTGGAAACCTTTTTTGAAGGAAAATAATTGTAAAATGATAGAAATTTGTAGAAATATTTATGCATTTATTGTAAAAATAAGGAAGAGTCTTCCTTATGTAGGATAGAATCTTATGTATTTTTTTCTAGAATTTTTGGAAACTCCTAGATAGCATATTTTTAGAATAATAGAGGAAAGGACCAAAATTCAAGTGTGAAAAGGGACACTTGAAAATGTATATAAGCTAATTTCCTCTATTATGAGGGGGTTGGTTAATCATTTGTGTACTTGCTATCCAAGTGAATAGAGAAGGAGTTTCTGCTGAAAATCATGTTTCTCCTCTTCTATGTGGTTTCTTTGATTTGTGAGTCTAGATCTTGTGTATCCATGGAGATTTGTGAGTTTCTATTGTGTAAATCTGTAGAATGTGTATGAAGAGAGCTGAATACTGTTGTGTTGAGTGATGAGTTGATGAAAAATGGTGCTGAAGCTAAAAATCGTCTGTTTGCACAGAATCGCGATTGTCTCGTCTGTATGATCTAGGTGATATTTTTTTATTTTGACTTCATAATTTTGTTCTGCTGATAAAATAGCATGGAATAGACACCAAGATTGTAGAAAATGGTGTAGATTTGCTCAAGATAATCCAAACCCTAGAAATTTCCTCTTCATCTTCACTATTCTCACAATTCCAGCCATTATTCTCTTATTTCTTGGATTCTATCATCTTGAAGGGGTTGTGGTCTCAAGAATACTTCCAGAATTGACAAAATAAAGATGTCTTGTTGATTCTTTATGCTAAATGATTGGAGAGGACAACTCCAAAGATCAATAACAAACATTTTTTGGCGCCGTTGTTGGGGAGTAATTCAAAAGCTTCATTGAAGTTGGACCTTGCTGGATCTTCTATTGATGATGGTAACAAACACAAGGGAAAGGTAACACTCTTTAATCAAGAAATGTGAACATGGAAAGGTAGATGTCTTTTGTTTGTCTTTTGGGAAAAGAAAGCAATAGATCATCTTTTAGAAATGGAAGTGCTGAAATTTTTGTGAATTGATAGTTGCTCATTACATTTTGGAAGTAAAAGTGCAGGTGTGTGGAAGATATAAGCCAAGAAAGCTGAAGATGAGGTAACATGTGTCTATTCTTGCATTTTAGAGTTCTTTTTGAACAAGTACTAGGTACCAATGCGGATCTTGGGAAGATAACATTGTTGCACTAAGGAAAAGTCAGTTTTAAAGTAGCTAGATGCAAGTAGAAAAGATTCGTTTGTTAACCAAATCTGAGCATAAATCTTGAGTTGAGCTGCATTTTGAAGAAAAATATGTGATTGAGTTTATCTTTGCAAAAATTGCTTGCACTTCATAGCACATTTTCTTTGGAAAAACTTTCTTATGAACTGTTGTGATAGCTGAGCCATAAGAAATCATAACCAATCAAAAAACTTAGGATCAGTAGATCACCAAAACCAGGAACCCTAAGTAAAGTGTTCACCTTTATTTTAGGGCAAAATACTAAAAAAAATTCAGAAAATTCATAAAAACAATCAAACAAATTTCTTTTCTTCTTAGGAAGTTGTATTGGAGCTGTGTGGATGAGAGTGATAGGGACCAAGTAAGAGAAAAGCAAAAAATTTGTCAAAAATTAGCAAATTTGAAAAACACGATTTTTTGTACAACATCGCAATTTTCTGATTAATGATGGTGATTGTGAGGTAAACTTGCAGGTGATTGAGGAATGGGAGTTGGTAAAGGATACTGAAGGGGAACAAGAGTAGAGAATACTCAAATTTTCATAGAATCAAAAGTTTAGAAAAAACACGATTTTCTGCACAAATCGCGATTTTCTGAGTAAGATTGTGATTTTGGTGGAGAAGTACAGGAGTTTGGTGAATTATAAAGGAAAGAAGGTATTGAAAGAAAACAAGAAGAAAGAATACTCAAATTTGCACAAAATAAGATCTTCAGAAAAAACACGATTTTCTGCACAGAATCGCGATTTTCTGTAAGGAAAAATTTTTGGAATTTCTAGCATATTTGGGTACTTTGAGAAAGAAAATTGCAAACACGTATATACATACACACGTATACACACATTCACATACACACATATACATATACATATACACATACACATACACATATAGATACTTGCACATATACATACACACACATAGAAACACACACATGCGCTCACATGCATACATGCACACACACACATACACATGCATATGCATACATACATAGACACATGCATACACACACATGCACATACATATAGAAAAGCATATACACACATATGCATACACACATATACACATATAGATACTTACACATACATACACACACATAGACACTCACATACACTCAAATGCATAAAACATGTACATGCATACATACACATACACATACACATATAGATACCTACACATACATATACACACATAGATACACACATACACATACACATAAAGATACTTACACATACATACAAATGCATAGACACACATATACATATACACATTGTGTACCTAAGCCAAGATGTCTTAGGGACTTGCTAAAATTGAGAATATACCTCAATTACCAACAAGTGCATATAGTTGTGGATTAATACATGCTTTAATTTATCAAATCATGGAAGTAGACTATCAATTGTATGAGGACATGTGCATACATAATTGTAAGTGAAGTGGATGTGCAAACAATGTTTGCAATATAGGTAGAAGAACCTCTCAAGTCACATATTTCCCTGAAAGTGTATGTCGTGATACATGCTACAGTAGTAAGCACAAATTAGACCTTTTCTCTTAGCTCCAATACCGGAATGTAGTGAGGTTCCTTTTGAAGCTCTCAACAAGACCCATCCAATGGAGTATTTTATAATCTGACAAACGTGCTACAAATATTGAGTACTAGGAAATACCAACTCCACTTCATGACTCAACAGGCTTCACACACACATTACAATGACAAAAATAGATGGGGAAAGGGTAGACAACACCTCTATCACAGATTTCAAGCATCAAATATACATACAAGCTCTTGGAGAAGAAGATACGTTGGAGGGAAGAAACAAATTCGAAATTTCTAGCTTGATTACTCGCAATGGCAAAACGTCTGTACAAAGAGTCACAAAGTGACTTATATACATGTGCCCTAAAACTGGTCCTTTCACACAAGAGACCGACACTTTTATTGAAAATCACTAAATCCCTACTATTGTACAAGGCTAGTGTTACATTGTTCAAGAATTGTGCTTCTAGAGGACTCCTCTAGAGAATTTATATGGCTCTTTGATGTTTTACAAAGGTTTTTGAAAGAAAATAGGCTTTAAAAATATAAAATTTTTGGCCTTGCTTTTCTTCACTTTTTTCTTCTATGATACTCTACCCCTCTTAGTCTCTATCGTCCCTTGATAGGCTTCTGCAGGTTTCTCTAACATGCAATAAGTGGTTGAACCTAGGATACATATGGAAAATGAGTCTTGTTGTCCTCTTGTGCCTCTCACTAACTTTTTCCTATTTAACCTGACATTGTATGTTTAATTATCCGTCACCATCCATCAAGGAGGCCTTAAAGATTTAGAGGCGATGACCTACCTTATTGGAGCCTCACTCTAATGCTTCCATCTTTTGCTATGCCAACTCACTTTGCATTAAGAGGCATGTTGTCCTTCTATGTGACCTACTGATTTTTCTTTAGTTTGTATATTTCTTTTCACCACATGCACCCAGTGACTAGAGTGACATCTATTTAGTCACCTTTCACTAGAGTTCTTTCTATGGTTGTTGGAAGGACCTTGTCTAACTTCTTTGTTAGCACTCTTTGGGTCCTCCTTGCTTTGTGTTGTAGCCTGATGCATGCCCCTGGAGGGCTTTGGGTAGAGGGACAGTTCCTTTATTGCATCACTTCGTGATTGGATTTCCTTCTTCTTCTTCTCTTGCTAGGTTCTCCCTCCACACACATACACATACAAATACTCACACATACATACACACACATAAACACACACACACATACACTCACATGCATAGATATACTCACATGCATACATATACACACATGCATACATACACACACATGCATACACAACACACATACACACACTATACATACATATGCATACACATATATACACACATGTACACATACACACCATTGATACATAAACCCACATATACATATGCACATGTAGAGACACAAACATACACATATACATACATAGAGAGACACACATACACACACATACATATATATGCATACACAATGCACATGCATATGCATACATAGATACGTACATGCATACACATACATACACATCCACATACACATATACACACGTACATATACTCACATACACACATATACATACATATATATACATACACACACATATACATACATGCATATACACATGCATACACACATACACACATACATACACACATGCATACACACATACAAATGCATACACATACACATGCATACACGCATACATATGCATACACATATAGATACATACACACATACACATACATATGCACATACACACACACACACACCACATACATTTATACACACATACATACACTCACATACACACCTACATACACATACACACACATATACATACATATATATATATACATACACACACATATACATACACATATACACACACATGCATACACATGTACACATGCATACACACATACACATGAATACACACAAACATATGCACATACACACACACACACATATATATATATATATATATAAATATATTTCTAATCCATTTTGTTTTATATGTAGAGATATTATGGATAATAGTAGAGAGGGAAAGGCAAAACGTACTCTAAAAAAGAATCTTATGAGAGGGTAAGTTTTGCCTGATTCATTAGCAGTTGTCATACATGAGTATGCAGACATGCCCAATGAGGAATTAGACTTTACCATATAGAGGATTACCTCGTAGCCATAGGAAGGCTCCTTTGTGGCTCAATTTGTAGGAAGAGACTTAATTACCCATAGGCATGTTTTCTTTTCATTTACTAAAATTTTTAATGATATTATAACACATGTTTTATTCATTTTTATGTATTTATTTTTAGGACACCTATACCACCTATATATATATATATATGTAAATATATATATATATATATATATATATATATATATATATATATATATATATATATATATATATAGAGAGAGAGAGAGAGACACACACACACACACACACACACACACACACATATATATATATATATATATATATATATATATATATATATATATATATATATATATATATATATATATATATATATATATATATATATATATATATATATATATATATATATATATATATATGTGTGTGTGTGTGTGTGTGTGTGTGTGTGTATATGTATGTATGTATGTATGTATGTATGTATGTGAGTCTAGTAAATAACACATTGAATACAATAAATTGACTTGAGCCTTGAAAAAAAAGTGCACTCAAGAAACCTTATCTGACTTGGCACTCAGGTACAAGTAGTAAAGTCAAGAAAGGGGGTTCTTGATGTGTCAAGAAGCAACCATGCACACACACATGCGTGTGTTTATATATATATATATATATATATGGTGTTTTCAACCATAATCTTTTTGTAATTTTGTACCCGTATACGTTTGCCATATGGTTGAAGTATACATAGACATTGCATCTAGTCCTCGTACCACCTACTAGAGAGATGTCTCTCCTCCCAACCTTATGCCTCTATATATAGCTAATCGAATCAACGTGGACCATAATACACATAAAGATATATATATAGATCATGTATATACACAGATATATATATATATAAAACATGTCGATACATACACATCACACATACATGCCTACATGCACATATGTATGCCCAAACATGCATACACAATTATAAACACACTTGCATATATCACACAAATGCACATGCATACATACACGTGTGCATATTAACACATGCATACATATATCACATACATGCACATGCATACATACACATGAAACACACATGTGCATACTAAGACATGTATACATATAACACACATGAATAGAAAGACATATACATACACACACATATTCATACATACATGAGAGAAATTTCATCATCAAAAATAAATTTGTATACAAAATTTTAGGAATACCCCCGAGCTTCATGTTCTTACTTAAAAGACATGTTGTCATCTCTATGGAGGGATTCGCCTATATTCTATTTAAATAAAGGATAACATATTTTCTAATACCCATTCAAATGATTCAAGTGAACGACCGAGAACTCGACTAGGATCTACTATCCAATCTACTCAGGTATTTTCATTATTACCATCATTTTGGGAAGACATCAATATACTCTCATCTTCATTATCCTTATTAGTTTCTATTATTTCTTATGTTGTTAAATTTGTGTTCTCATAAATGACATTCTCTATTGATGGACTAATAATTATTTTTGGTAATTCCTCTTCATCATCAATAGAATCAGCACGTAGAGTATTATCGTCTTCATTAAGTAGATTATTATCATTGTCATGTAAAATGATTCGAATTTCTCTTTGAGATGCAGATATATCAATATCTGATGATGAAGAATCAACCTCACTTTCTTAGATCTATGTAACAATAAACTGTTCAAACAATGACCGACCTATAGGTTGAACATGAATGACTTGCCACCAAAGATGAGCATCGGATTTTTTATAAAAAAATGCTTGTTCAATATGCCTAGGAAGAGTATATGGTTTTCTAGTTAAACACATTATTTTCGAAGAATCAATTGGCCAAAAATCAGATAATTCCCTTCTCAATGTGGAATTACTACCTTTATACTCAGTTCAAAACCAATCAACCTTCAAAATAACCTATCAAATTATAAAAAAACAATAATTCATTATTATGTGCTTAAAAAAGTTATAAACTATATCACAAAAATAAAAACTTTTTTCAACTGTTTGAACATACGAAATGATATTTCGTAGATACCAACAGCGGTTCCTACGTAACCAAGTTCATTCTCTCCAATACTCCAAAGAATATTGTATCGACATATTCTCTATTAGTGTCGATTTCCTTTACCTCTAATCTTCACATTCTCATCATCTTCATCATCACTGAAGATTTTGGATTGTGGACCTATAAGAGGCCCATCTATCCATTTTCTATACCAATCCATAGGTGTCATTGGTTTTGGAAACTAACCTGTTTCAATATTTCCATTAAAATGTATCGCTTCTCTTTTGGATCTTAATGGATGATGGTCAGACAAGAACCATTGATGTTGAAGATAATTATTTTTATTGAGATTCTTACTATAAAATGAGAGCAACCAATCACCACAATAAGGACAAGCAATATATCTCTTCGTAGGTATTCCTACATCATGAAAACCATAAAAATATAATAAAATTAACTCACAAACAAATGTATACATATTAAATTAAAAAAATTACATCATTACCTAAGCAAATACCATATCCTAGAAAATTGTGTATAGCCCAAGAAATGATTCCACGAACGATAATGTTTCTTTGATTAATAATTTTTGATACGTCAATGGCATTAATACCTCTCCATAACTCTTGGAGATCTTCAATGAGAGGAGAAATATATATATTCATGTCTTTAACTTGTCTTTTTTCAACAGTTAAAAGTGAAAGCATTAAATTTTTCTTTTTAATGCTAAGGTATGGTGGAAGATTGTAATTGATGACTACCACTGGCCATGCTGACCATTTACTAGATTTCATCGAAAACAAATTCACCCCATCTAATGCATCTCCTAACTTTAGATTGTGTGGCTATTGTGCAAAATTAGGCCATCTAGAATCAATATGTTGAAAAGTTGCACTATCTTCTAGAATTCTCATTACTCCATTAATACTTTTATGATCAAATCCCCATGTCATAAGCTTTGATGATTCAGGGCTTTGAAACATATGTTTAATTTGTGGATCCAATGGAAAATGCCTCAATACCTTTTTTGGGATTTTACCCTCTTCATCCTTATATCGAGGAGATTGACATTTTGGACATGTCAAAGAGTCTGCATGTTCACCTCTAATTGTTAGGACATGCATGTATACACTGATAATCTGTATCAAGATTATTGATTATCTTCTTCATTTCATCTTGTGATGTAGCTTGGTAAAAACTTTTCAATAGTAACCTGTAAGTTCATGAAAAAGTGATATGAATGAAAATAAATAACTAAATAGATAGAAAATTAAAAATTATACCTTAATAGTTCCGAAGCAAATAGATTACTCCATCCGAAAGAATTTTGAAGATTGAGAATAAGTAATCTTGCACTTAATCGTGTAAAGCGACTTCCTTCATATATATGTTTTAGATATTGTTCTTGAAGATATTTCTCATTTTTAGAAATATGAATGCTTTCAGTGTCATTTTGATACCAATCCTCAATAAAATTTTCCATGCCATCGTCTTCATCATTATCGCAAAAATCTTGTACTTTATCTTCTTTTGAATATAGGTCTTTCAATCTTGCATATTTGACAACATCACTTTTGCGTAGCCTCCTCATGGAAGCTTCTAATAAATGAGGTCTTATTGAAAATTGTGAATGGTGTGGTGGAACATCACCAATGTCACACATGAATAAAAATCATCAGTATTCCATAGATGAATGAAAAGTAAACTTTAAACATAAATTTAAATATGTAAGATAAGTTGAAAATATTTTTGATCAATTAGAGTTTCCAATGCAACATAGGATAGGTGGATAGAAAGTTTTCATTGCTCTCTAGCTAAAAGGTGCTCTTGGAGGCCTACACCATCCATAATTCACTAATAACTCATCACCAGCATGTAATGAAGTAATAGCATTGACAACTATGTATCTTTCTACATGTCTACACATGTATGGTGATTCATGATCATTTTCATTAGGGCATTGTCGACATCCCTCAAGTCATAGTCTCAGAATCGCATGAAATTTGGTGAGCGTACTCAAGGTGATTAGGAGTTCAAGACTGCTTCGCTTTGTGGTGGCAAAATCATGATTTGAGCTCTTTTCCCCATCTAAATGCACTATCACAATGCTTATGCAGGCCATTTCATCTTTTTGTGCCAAAGATATATATATATATATATATATATATATATATATATATATATATATATATATATATATATATATATATATATATATATATATATATATATATATATATATATATATATATATATATATATATATATATATATACGTGTGTGTGTGTGTGTGTTTTAATTCTCGAGTATAAGCAGCTCCAAGTCTACTATAGACTTAGCAGAACTTGAGAGGGTAGTTCTATTCAACATTTTGAGATACAACCATTTTTCTACATCAAGGTATTTTAGTCAATGGCCATGGCTGAAAGCACTGATGTATTCCATATGTTGGCTATTGAGGATAAGTTGGACAACACCAATTACCCATTATGGGCTGATACAATGCATCATGTATTGGTTGCAAAAGGACTATGGAATATTGTGTAGGGTGTTGAAAAACTTCCTATTACACCTGCAAATATAGTTGTTGAAGGTGATGCAGACGACATTGAAGATGGTGATATTCTTTAGCTTTCTATTCATGTTGTAGTTCATGCTGCACCTACTATAGAACAAATTTGTTGGGATGCGAGAGATGCTCACGCACATGCATTGATAGCCTTGTCTATCAAACATGTCGTTATTCCTCACATTCACTCTTGCAAAAGAGCTAAGGATGCTTGGGATACACTTACCACTTTATAACAAGCAAGGAATGAGGCTCGTGTTGCTTACCTTAAAAAACAATTCGATAGTGAGCACATGAATGAAGGAGATTCCAAGGACAATTTTTTGACAAAGATCAAAGATTTGAAAGAACAGTTGATTTCAGCTGATGAAGTCTTGCTTGACAACTCACTTGTGCAGAATGTTCTAAATGGTCTTCCCAATTCATATCAAAGTTTTGCTTCTACTCTTTCTTTGATCATGAAAGGCAATCCAAATAACATTTGAGGAGTCATTCTAAATTTTGTTGCAAGAAGATCACTCTAGGCAGAAAAGTTCCATTATGCATGTTGCAGATCAAACTTTCCTAGCTACTCAGAGAGGCAAAGGTAAATGGAACTCTTCTACTAGTAAGAAAAAATGTACTAATTTTGCACAATCAAAGAAGGATGACAAAGATGAGAAAAATTTTGAAAAGCAAAAATTATTTTGCAAATACTATAAAGGAAATGATCATGTCATAAAGACTTGTCCAAAACTGGTTGCTAAAGAGGCAAGGAAAAAAGAGGCTAGAATGGTTGTTTCAGAGGCCTCTACACCTAAAACAGAGTTTGCTAATCTTGTTTGTTCTCACGCTTCCGTATATCTCAAACTTCAACAATTCGTATCAGATCAGTTTTACTATTGTTTGAAGTTTTGACCCATCTTCTCATGAAACACTATCATTATGCCATGGAGAAGTTCTCTGTTGGAGAGATCAGCTTGGCATACGTGTCAACGCAAGAGAACATTTTAGACCTTTTCAAAAAGGCTCTGTCTAGGAGGAAGTTTGAAGCTTTTCACAAAGCTTTGGGATTACCTCCTTTTGTGGATAGATTCCACATAGCTTGGCACTCCCTTATACATGAGTGCCAGCTCCTTGTTCATTGCATCACTACGAGGGGGGATTTGGTGATATACTTAGGTAGTGATGTGTGTGAACACACTAGGACCTCTGGGGCACCTTTGTCCCTCTTTAAGAGGTTTCATTCCCCTGGCTTTTATATACGCCTATAGCACTAACAAGTCACTCATCTTTGTACATTCTAGTGGTAATACATTTAGTATTGTGTGTTGTGCTCCAAGCTTCTTCTTCTTCTTCCTTGTGTTATTTGCATGCTTCCGCAAACCTCAAACTCCAATAGCTTTTAACATAGTGTGTAAGTTGATGCCAATCTCCCCATAAATATATAGGAACAAGAACCCAATACTCGTTTAAACGCGCTTCTGACAGTTAGAACAAGCGTTTAACAGATTCCACCATCGAAGTTTGGAGACTTAAACCCAGTATCAAACCGCCTGACCCAATTTTGTAAATCAGTCCCCTTTGATGTAGGTGCATTCTAAGTACATTGCACACCCAAAGTATGCATCTAGGATGAACACTAACCTACTAACCAACATCCTCACACATCACAAACACTCCACACACTAACCTCTAACCACTTGAAATGTCATGTTAGTATTGTGGAGGGAACACCATAACATCCTGTTTCCTATGCAATGCTAATGTGCCTCTCTTCTTCTAGCAGATAAGCATCAACATCTACACGTAGTCTCATGGCAGAAGCAACATGCTCAAGCTCACAGGCAAGAGTAAATATTGTAGGGATTGATGTGGACAGTCTACCTATTGATGTGCCAACAACTAAACGACATGTAGAGCTGCAACACCTCCAGCAAATACATGTATTGGATCCTCCCACAGGAACCATAGAGAGAGTCCATGCAAATTCTCATTGGTTCAATGGCATGCCAGGGCCCTTAGGAGAGGCCAAGTACATCTGGGAGTCCAAGTGTGAGTATGACAAGTCATGGGTTAGATTCCAACTCTTTTCCAAAGAGTTTGAGACTCTCCAGAACACACAAGATCTGCAGACCATATGGCAGCGTGTAGGGCTGGCTGAGTACTTTGCAGCACCTTTACCCAAACCAGATCTCCTACGATGTTACTACTTGGTCTCAACATTACAGGCGAATGAAGAAAAAGATAAACATGATCATTTGTCCTTCCTTCCTTATTGGGCAACAATGAGTTGAAAAGGTTCGAACTCACATTAGAATTGGTGAGCTCTACTTTGAACATGCACGACACGCATGTGCCCTCTGAGAAGGATGCTCTTATCCCCACTAACATGAAGAACAGGAAGCTACAAAAGTTGAAAGATATGGCAGCACTCACATGAATGTGTCCATTCCTCTTCATATGTGCATGCAACATTTTGCGTTTCCTGGTCACGATCGATTCACTCAGCCCCACAAACAGATCTGGTTTGCTCTTTACTTGGTGGAGACAGGTGCATTGCCGATTAAGCTTCCTGTATGGATTATGGAATAGCTATATGAAGGAAATAAAAGGTCATCTAGGAGGCTAGTGGTGAATGGCTATTGTGCAATCACACGCATTATCTACAGGTGCTTAGCATATGATGTACCCATTGAACGTGCTTTAACTCGGGCACAACTACAAATGTTTAAGAGGCTCAAGACTTCCACACATCAATCCAAGCGCATGAGGGGTTCAATTCCCTGTGTCCAGACATGCAAAGTTCTGACGACTCCGGAAGTCTCTCCATACTAAAGAACAATCATGAGTTGGCAATCGATAATCTTGAGCCGTTTCAGTGTGTAAACCAGGAGGTAGAAGATTTTTAGAAACCTCTGCTTGTAATTGGTGAATGGCAAGTCCGTGATGTGTATGAGGTATATTGGCATTATTAGTAATGGAATCATCATCATCATTTCCATCCAGCAAATATGTTTGTATACTAAGTATACTTTGATTCTTTATATGATTTTCAAATAAAATAATAACATTACTTTATAGAATCAATACATACCCAAGCAGTATCACATTCATCAGGTATTGGTGCATGCTCAAAACCACGCCTCATGTTCTAAAAATTCCAATTGTGGTCTTTATTATGTGCCATAGAAAAAAATACACCAACATATAATATGCTCTTGATAATAAAAAGCATCATAATTCCTATCGGAGTACACATCTAAAGTTGTTGCATGGATAGGTGGTGGTGGAGTATCCTTTGATTGATCAAAATCTGACTATAATATAACAATAAAAAAACATATTTCAGTCATGTATGTATCTATCAAATATTAGAATTAAAAGTTTGATATACTTACAATAAGTAGTCCTTGCACGATTAGGAGACGGTGGTGGAGTTCCCTATGATTGATCAAAATTTGATTGTGTAGCAAATAAAGGGACTAGATATTAATAATCTAATGGACTAGATATTAATAATCTAATTATGTACATACATACACATTCACATGTACACATTTACACATACAAACATATTCACATGTACACAAATACCCATTTTGACATATAGATACACATACAAAACTATAAATGTATGATGTGTGTATGTATGTGAATGTGGGTGTATGTGTGTGTATGTGTGTGTATGTGTGTGTATGTGTATGTGTGCATGTATTTATTATGTATACATGTGTATCAATATGTCTGGGTATGTGTATGTGTGTGTATATGTATGCATGTTTATAAATGTGTATGTATTTATTATGTATGTGTATGTATGCATGTAGTATGTGGAAGTGTATGTATGTATGTGTAAGTGTATGTATGTGTGTATATATGTGTATGTGTATGTTTGTGTGTTGTTGATATATTTAGCTAGTGATATGTGTGAACAAACTAGGATAGCCGGGGCACTTTTTTCCCTCTTTAGGATGTTTTTTCCCCTGGCTTGTGTATATGCCTATAAGCCTAACCGATCACTTATCTTTGTATATTCTAGTGGTAAACAGCGAGTCGTAACAAATGAGAACTATGTCGTAAAAAGAGAACACTCTCGTCAAAAATCAAGCAAATGGCAGCTTATGTTTGAGATTCCTTTATACCAGTATACATATATTACAAAAATGAGGTGAAAACATGTGATTTTTGACATTTTTTTTGTCATTTTCTCATAAAAAAAGAGCTCAAAATGTAGTCAAAATTTCACTATATAAGGTATTGACATGTCCCAAAATGTATATGATAAGACATTGACATGTCCAAAATCTATATGATAGGACATTGACATGTCTAAAATCTATATAAAGAATGTAGAACTGAATAGTTCTTATACAAAAATAACATTTTAGACATATTTTTAATGGGTGGATATCTGATTGTTAGTCAAAATTGCTACAACACATGGTTTCATTAACCAAAATACTTCGAGGCATTTACAAAAGCACTAAAAATGTCTGAGAGCTTCAATGCATCTCACAACTTTGTCGATCTATGTCTACACCCTCATCATCTGATGCACTTGATTCAGTCTCATACTGTTGAGAGCTCTCTTCTTCTTCTTCTATATCCACAAGAGCTCTATCTTCATCCACGTACATACCAAATTCTGTAGGATCATGCACAAATCTTCTTGTTTGCCTATGATTTCCACATACATCTGGAAGCTTTTGTTTTATCATGTTGATGGTTGCTTTCCTCAAGTGACCTGTTTTTGTCAAGGAAAAATCATAAACAAGAATATCTACATCATCCATTTTAAGAGTGGATGTGCTTCGAATATTCTTTTTCTTTTTTGAACCTGTTCGTTTAGTATCACACACCATTTCTAAGTTATATTTACGTGTGAATGCATTACTACTTTTAGTGTAATACCAATGCACCATCAAAGCCTCTATTCTTCTCTGATCAATATCTTTAGTTATCTCTAAAACCTTTGCAATCCAAAATGGTCTGGTAGCCTCATCACCATCAGCAAGAACTGCAATAAGTGTTCCAACATTTATCTCTATTAAATTTCCTTGCCATCTTGCTTCTGCCTGTTTTGTCATCCTTGGGCCTACATAAATATTTCTTTCTGGTGGATGTATAAAACTTTGAAGTGCATCTGCATTACATGCTTGGGCCACATTCACGGATCTTTGTGTACAAAAATCCCATGTGAATGGAACATCAACTGGCCAGTGACCTGCAGTTGTATACTGTATAATCTCTTCTTGATGATTGAAAAAGTCCTCCCACCAAGATACACCTTGATCTCCAACATATTTTTTTGCACGCTCAATATGTCTCTTCTTTTCAATGAGTGCATGCATCCAGCTTTTACTTTGATCAACCAAATTTCCACATCTTTCTGTATTGTTTTTATCTTCATATGGTGATTGTTCTGCACCATACACTGTTACAGTAGACAAATTAGGCACCTGCAATAAGAATCTGCATCCCTCTTTAGGCTCCCACCCAAGAGAAGATGAATACTGCTTTGCAAATAAAAGGGATATTTCATCAACCCTCCTCATCAAGAATACATGGTTGAAACTAATATTGTGCAATGGAGCCAAAACCTTAGCACTGTTATCAAGGCCCATTGAGCAAAAGTGCTTAAAGTCATAAATCTGTGTGAGGTGTTGAACTTCTGGTTTTGGAGTATATGCTTCTGAAATCAGCTCGGATAAAATCGGAAGAGTAAAAGCGAACTTCTTAGAGAAAGTACTGAACATTTGATCAATGTGATCATGAGTGTGGCCAACCAGAAGGAAATTTACCTTAACCTTCTGAAATATCTGTTTTTCAATAAGCATGCTTAAATATCCAAAGACTGTAGAATTTTTATTCTCTCTTGCAGTATTATCTAGTTGCAAATATAGAGTTGGTGGCAAAAGACCCCTCCATGATTGCAAAACACGATGAATGACAGTAACTGTAAGGTTTGGATCATTATGCACATTCGGATATGTGAAGAAAACCTTGGACATTACACTTCCATTGTATACCAAAGCACCAACCAAATTCATTTGCACAAGGACTTCATCTCCAATGTCCTTAGGGATGCGATAAAAATGTGGCAAACAAGTTTTTTTTTAATCCATACCATCGATCAACAAACACATATAACGCTCCGGATTTCTGAGTGCTTTACTTCGATGATGAATTGCTTTCTTTCTCTCTAAAGCTTGACTCTCACGATGGTTGTTAAGAAGGTTTTTAAAATTATTCTTTTCCTATGGTGTTGTAGCCCCTTTTGCCATGTTTTTCAAAGTGGCGCAAACTGAACATTCACCCATTCTAACTTTACGAGGAATAGAAACATTGTTAAACTCTTCCTTCCATAATCGAGTAAAGTGACGATACAACACATACTTCTCATTTCTATTTTCCATGTGTTCTCTATATATTTGAAATACCTTTAAAGTTATCTAACAAGTGCAACCTTCCAGTTGTAGGCATAACCTCACAATGCAAGCTAAAATAGTTCATCATCCAATTCATTGCATGACGTCCAACAGATCCTTTGGTCCCAACATGGAACGTATCCAAAATGAGATCCCCATTCAAAAGCCCTTGTTGAACCCTATGTATTCTAAAATTTCCCACACCCATTGCAATTTTAAATGCAGCCCTACAGCATCGCATCCCTTGACTAAAGAAATATTCAAAACCAACACGCGTTACTGACATGTTATCCTCAATCATTTGCATGCGAGAAACAAGGTATATATCCTGCCTTTCACTATCTAAATGGAGGAATTTTTCTCTTAGGTGCTTTAGTTTCTTCATTCCTAAATTGTACAAACATTTCAAACCACAACAATGCTTCACAATATCCAATGCAATCTGTCTATCTGAAGTAAGAAATTTAAATCTTTTTTGACTTACTTCACGAGGCCTTCTTTTAAATCGTAGATTGAGCTTGCTTTGCTTTTTCGTTGCTCCACATGCACTTGAGTCAGAAGGGAGATCAATGGTTGGATCAGATGGGAGATCAAGAGGTGCATTTGGTTGAGCAGCATTGCACTGTGAATTGGATAACTTAAATGACTCAATAGAAAACATGGAATCATCAGCACGTCCTAAATCATAGGGATCATCACTTTTGTGGAAAGGGTCAACTGAGAACAATGAATCCGAAACTGTATCAATATGAGCAGAAGAAGCTGATGCCCAAGCATCCACTGAAAAGATTGAGCTCATCTTCACTGAGTTCACAGAAGACTGAAGATGAATGACCTTTTTAAATAAGTAGAAATCCGAGATCAAGTGAAGATGTCACATCAAATGTCACATCAAGAAGATATGAAATCAAAAAGTTTATTAAAGTACATTAAATAACATTAAATATCAAATTACATCAAATAACTTAATTACTCCAATATACACTAATAAGGGAACCAAAGATTTGATTCACTTTTGAAATGAGAAACAGAGTTGATTTCTAACTAGATATGAGTCATTGAGTCTTAGCATTGTGAGTGAATCAAAATATATCCAAGTTGAGTTCCAACTGGATTATATATTAAAATTGTTTGTAGTAGTGCCATTGAAGACTATACAAGAAGAAATTTTACCTTTGGTAAATAAGATTTCAAGGATTAGGTTTCATTGTAGTCTTGGCTAGATCTCAAAGAGGTAGATGAAAGTATATTAAAAAAGAGTTATGTGTAAAAGAGGTACACGGAATGTTCATTCATACATTGATTTTCCATTTCAGCAATGTGTTACAAGATAAATGTGAATATGAACTAAAGTGAGGAGGATAACACTATAAAGATGTCATTAATCTCCCATATTCAACACAACTTAGACTTGAAGTGTAATTTCCATGCAAATGTATATAAATAGTTGCAAGGTTCTTTACTTGAATGTTTATTCATACATTGATTTTCCATTTCAACAATGTGTGACAAGATAAATGTGAATATGAACTAAAGTGAAGAGGATAACACTATAAAGATGTCATTAATCTCCCATATTCAACACAACTTAGACTTGATTTTCTCCCAAGCAAGAGATTCTAAGAAAAAATGTCTACATGAGATTAGACATCCTCATGTACATACCATACTCTTGCCATTGAAGTGAAATTTCCATGCAAATGTATATAAATAGTTGCAAGGTTCTATGAATATTTCATTAAAGTGTCTCTAAAACAGCCTATTTGTGTGAGTGGTATTCCCTGGCTAGATTGGTTGACAGATATAGTTAGCAACTCGACTCATTCAGTTAGATCTAGTTAGTCTCTGGTTCAAGTTACCCAATTTCCTATAAATAGCAGAGGAGGAGATCATTCTCATTTTCAAAATCCACGAGCAAGAGAGAGCAACAGAGCACAGATAGCTATGGAGCACAGAGCTCAGCATACCAGCAAGGCAACTCTGATGGAGAAGAAGAATGTTGGCAAGAGTACCAAGAGGTAGACAAAATCATACCATAAAAAAAGATTCCTAAAAGATTCCCTTTGTATGTTTGTGTAAAGAGTCTGCTTTCTAGGTTTTTATTTTTCTTAGCTCTAAAAATATAGATCCACTAAGGGTACAACTCGATGCCTGGCATCGACTTTTAGGTGTAAGTCGATGCCAGGCATCGACTTGAGGCTGCAAGTCGATGCCAGGCATCGACTTGCAGGTGCAAATCGATACTAGGCATCGACTTAAGGCTTCAAGTCGATGCCCGGCATCAACTTGCACCTGCAAGTCGATGACCTGCAAGTCGATGCCTGGCATCGACTTGCAGCCTCAAGTCGACGCAAGGCATCGACTTGCCTGGCATCGAAGTTGGCCTTAAAGTCGATGCCGGGCATCGACTTTAGGGTGCAAAGTCGATGCCAGGCATCGACTTTTGGGTGGAAGTCGATGCTAGGCATCGACTTTTAGGTTCAAGTCGATGCCAGGCATCAACTTTTAAGTGCAAGTCGATGCCAGGCATCAACTTTGTGTGCAAGTCGATGCCCGGCATCGACTTGAGGGTGCAAGTCGATGCCAAGCATCGACTTGGGGGTGCAAGTTGATGCCTGGCATTGACTTGCACCCTCAAGTCGATGCCGGGCATCGACTTGCACACAAAGTCGATGCCTGGCATCGACTTGCACTTAAAAGTTGATGCGTGGCATCGACTTGAACCTAAAAGTCAAAGCCTAGCATCGACTTGGGCCTTTGTAAACCACATTTACGTATGAGCTGATTATTCCAAGTGCCTTCAGGGATGCGAAGTCCAAGAGTGAGAGGCCCTTCAAGAAGCTGAGAGTCACCATGGGCTCTGGTGATCAGCAACGTGACAAAGGCATTGGTCACCAAGCAAAACCAAAGAAAATTATTGCATCCTTATCCTCTGAGAAGGCGAGCAACCCGCTAGGAATATCCTCAGGTGGACAGAGTAGCATCAAAATTCCTGAGGATGATACAACTATGAAGGATAGGTTGAGGGACGCTGAGGTCTTAAGGACAGATCGTCCACTGCGGGACATGACAAATCTGGAGTGGTGCCTTCAGTATGTTGAAGAAAAGAATGCAGTCCTTCTTGTGTTCGCAGGGGCATATGGGAGAGGAAAGATCACGACAACACAAGGTTTTCAGTATGGCCTTGTGTACAAACTAGATTATGAAGATGAGGATTCTGACAACCTCCTTTTCTTGGTAGAGACATCGAAAGGTTTGAGAAATGTTATATGCAAGATGGATTTCTTGTGCCCAGAGTGCTATGTTCCAGATGGTCTAGCTGAGATATGCAGGGACTCAGTCAATCTTATCAAGGACTTGATGCCATGGATCCAGGGCAACATCATGCCAACACAACAGAAGATGACAACCCCTGTAAAGGCAAGGGGTAAGCAGAGCGTGCAGAAAAAGTTTCAAAAGAAAAAGAAGAGAATTTCAGAAGAGGAGTCTTCTGACTCAAGCTCTAGCTCTAAGGATATAATTGTTGCACCTGGTGGAGAGCTTGCCTCGGGTGTTCTTGGTACTGAGCAGAACAAGATGAGGGAGGACATAGCTAAAAGAAAAGTTGTGAAGAAGGGGCAGTTGTTCCACGTGCCAATCAATATCATCCACAGGCCACCAATAGATCCAGTCACAGGGAGGAGGCCCCTTGAGATCAGGGAGCCACACAATTTGCACGTGCAGAATCTTAAGAAGAAAATGAAAATAAATCCTCATGCTACTGTTGTGCCATTCCTTGTCATGGTGGATCCGAATGAGTGCAGCTCTGTGGACGAGTTCAATGAGGGTTTGTTTGAGGATTATACTTATTATGTGATTGGAGGTTCACACTCTGCAGAGGCCCGTAGACAGCTAGTGAAGGAGCACCCTACCACATTTTTCTTTAGGTATGCAGAGTGTAAGATATATGCTGGTCTTACAACTGAGGAAGCCAAGCTTCTTGCTTGGGATCACAACAATGACAATGACTACACGCAAAAAATGTCCTCCATAGAGAGAATTCGGTTCTTCCACCATGAATATGAAGATTGTCTTGTGAAGGAAGCTGGAAGAATACATCCCAATCTACGAAAGCAATGCCTTATTGAGGTTGGAATTGCACTGGATGAGAATAGAAAGTCTGATGCTTTGAGGAAATATGATCCATGGTTTCAACTGGCATTCAGATCAGGTGAGATCTGGGATCTACAGGATAAAATTTTCACAATGTGGGAGAACAAGGAGGTCAAGGGCCAGACGCAACGAAAGTCGAGGCCAGACCCACAGGTTGATCTGAAGGGAAAGGGAAGGAAAGTTGACCTCTCAATTGAAGAGGCTCCTGAGGACATGAAGCTGACACCATGGAGGGCCCTTCAAGGAATCAAGGATGATACATTGATTATATCAACTTTGTCAAGGGTAATCTCCAAGGAGTTAAGCCTGGAGGAGATGGTGAGTGAGCTCAATAAGTATGTATGTTATTCTCAGATCCTTTTTCCCTCCTCCCATGTTTCTGGTCTAACCTAGTCTCTTTTTTATTTCTGTGACTGTAGTCATAAAGTTTACATGAAGATTCAGGAGGTGATGATGAAGAGGCTGGGTTGCTTTTCTTGGACAGAGGTCCAAGCAGACTATCCAACCACATCATCCTACAAAGCTTTATCAGAATATTTCATCTTGTTTCGTGATTGGGTAGGTTCTCTTTCTGAGGTTGTGCCTGGTTTGCCATTAGGTTAGATGCCTTGATTCACCAAACCAATTTGATGCCAGGCTTTTAGTACAAATTCGATGCCTGGCATCAACTTACGGCTAAAGTCGATGCCTGGCATCGACCTGTAGCCAAAAGTCGATGCCTAGCATCAACTTGGGGGCATAGGTCGATGCCTGGCATCGACCTGCAGCATAAGTCGATGCCTGGCATCGACCTCGTGGCATAAGTCGATGCCAGGCATCGACTTTCAATAGAAAGTTGATGCCTGGCATCTACCCCCACACGAAATCGATGCCATGCATCACTTCCTTATGTTCTGTTTGCTGTATTGAAGAGCTCATTTAATTGTCTTTCCACTTTTTTCTGCAGAAACCAAAGAAAAGTAAGTCTGCGGAGCTACTAGATGATTGCCCCCCTGCATTCCTGGCTCACATTCAAAGAGCAAGGCATGAGAAATCTAGGGTGAAAGCCAAGGAGATGGATTTTGATGATGAACTTGATCTGAAATGTTTCTCCAATCCCCTAGACCCCCTTAGGCCTGTATATTACAATGTATTATGTAGTGATGTAAATAATATTTGTTCTGTTGTGCCTAGAAAACATTTCTCCTTTCTCATAGCGGACATACCCTATGGATTTAGGATGTTGGGATCAGTTAATGATGATGAACCCTTCTAACACCCTCAGATTCGAAAGATGGTCACTGATTTTGTAGAGTTGACTATGTCTCCTCTTTGGAGGATAGTAATTTTCCATAGCAGAGACCAGTCCTTCTCTGTTTCAACTGCTCTAAAAGCAAGATGTCATGCTGTGGAGTGCCTCACGTGGTAAGTAATCTTCTTTCTATCTCCGTGGCTTTAATGATGCTCTCTGTGACTCATAGTTCTTGTTTGCAGGGTGAAGACAAACGTAAATCACACTCCTTTGCATAGGTTTGTGAGCTCCATTGAATGCATTACAGTTGGCTATTATGATGAAGTAAGCAGAAGGAGAGTCAGGGAGCATTGCAATGAGAATGGGATCTCAAATGTGCTCATGTTCCCAGCCGTTACCAAGAAACTTCGTCATGTAGCTGGGGACATGACATTGGTTAACCCCTATCAGAAGCCACAAAAACTCATAATGAGATTGCTTCAGCTATTCTCCAATGATGATGATTGGGTCCTAAACCTTTTTTCGGGCACAGGTAATTTCAATTTTCACAATTTTCATTAGTCATGGTTGATTGACGCCTCTAAGTGGTTTTTTGCTGTTTCAGGAACGACTCTGGCTTGCTCCTTAAAGATGTTCAGGCACTGCATAGCTGTGGAGAAGGATGATGCTCAAGTGAGCTTCATTAGAATGAGAATCAATGGGCTGAATGAATGCCTAGATGAAGACCAAGAGGTTGGAAGGAAGCACATTGCAGACACGGAGAGATTCCAACCGGCTTCAAGGGAGCCTGTTCCCCCACTTGCAGATGAACCGGGGGACATGGCTGACCTTGAAGAGCCAATCTTGGAGCAAGAGAGGCAGGATATGTGTTCTAATGTTCCAAAGGATCCCAATATCCTTGAGCCTGAGGAAAGCTATGATCAGCTTCTATTGTAGATTCATATTACTCTTGTACTTACACAGGAAATGTAAAAAATCATTTTAATAGAAATATAATGTCGAGTTCTACTTCCACTTTGTGTTCAGCTTGATTTATCTTGAGCATTTCTCTGATCATGTGTGAATGTTTCTTAGTATAATTTTGTTGATTATTATCTTCTCTTGGGAATGCTTTTGTGAAATGTATTTCATATTCTGTGAATATGGCCATGCATTCAATGAGGATCTTAACCATACAAAGGGGATGATCTTAATTGCCTTGTTAAAATGTTCCGATTTTTGCAACACATGTACTCTAATTTTTGAGTAGCTTTTAATCAGCTATAATCTGTGCTTGTTGAGGTTATGGATGTAAGGAAGGAGCTTCCCGAACTCTTACTTGTACCTTCAACTCTAATCTATTGTCAAAGATCATGATGTGGGATTCTTGATCGGCTGAACAACTAGTTTTCATGGCAACAAGAATTTTATTATATCTATCTTGACTACTTGGGATATGAGATCAAGGTTCTAGTGACAATATTTACAAGCAAGAACAAGTGATGCTTTCTAGATATTGTAAAATGCTCACTTTATTGCTTGATATAATGGTCTTTAGGTAAAAAGGAAAAGAGAACATGTCTTTGTTCTCCTTTGTTGTGACTCAGTGTTGGTAATACATCCAATATTGTGTGTTGTGCTCTAAGCTTCTTCTTCTTCCTTGTGCTATTTGCTTGCTTCCGTAGACCTCAAACTTCAACAATTGGTATCATAGTAGGTCGCCACTTCATCTAGAGTTTCATCGACACCCCTCCAATTATAGTCTCACAATCGCACAAAATTTGATGAGCATACTCAAGGTGATTAGGAGTTCAAAACAACTTCATTGTGTCATGCCAAAATCGCTATCTGAGCTCCTTTCGATATTCTTGAAGATGGTCATTGAAGATGGTAATATTCTTCATGTTCCTATTCACATTGTGGTTCTTGCTACACCTACTGTAAAGAAAATTCATTGGGATGCCATAGATGCTTAGGCACATGCATTGATAGCCTTGTCTATCAAAAGTGCCATTATTCCTCACATTTCCTCTTGCAGAATAGCTACGGATGCTTGAGATACACTTACTACTTTATACCAGGCAAGGAATGAGGCTCGTTTTGCTTACCTCCAAAAATTGGAGAGTGAGCACATGAATGAATGAGATTCCATGGAAAGTTTTCTCACAAAGATCATGGAATTGAAGGAAGAGTTGATTTCTCTTTATGAAGTCTTGCCTGACTCTTCACTTGTGTAGACTATTATGAATGGTCTTACTGATTCATATCAGAGTTTTGTTTCTACTCTTCATTTGATGATGAAACATAATTCCAATGCCTTAACCTTTGATGAGTTAGTCTCTGTTCTATTGGAGGAAGATCAATATAGGTAGAACAGGTCCATTATGCATGTTGCAGATCAAGCTTTCTTGGCTAGTCAGAAGGGCAAAGGTAAATGGAGCTCTTCTACTAGTAAGAAAAAATCTATTAATTTTGCACAATCGAAAAGGGATGATCGAGATGCAAAGAAAAGAAAAAAGCATAAATTGTTTTGCAAATATTGTAAAGAAAATGATCTTGTCATAATGATTTGTCCAAAATTGGCTGCTAAAGAGGCAGGAATGGTTGTTGCAGAGGCCTCTACACCCAAAATAGAGTCTGTTAATCTTGTGCAGGATGAAGAATGGGCATTTACCACCGTGTGGAGTTATGACCCATCTTCTTATGAACAGTGTATGTCTACAATAGACTCAGATGTTTGGTACTTTTATAGTGGGGGGGACCAAACATATTACCTTGCAAGAGAGTTTCTTCACTTCACTCAAGTTTGCCTCTTTAGGGAATACTATCGCATGCACCAAAAACTCCTCTTATCTTGTTATGGGAGTTGGGTAAGATCATTTTAGCTATTGTTGATGGTAGTTCTTTTACATTGTCAGGTGCTTTATTGGTGCCAAGAATCAAGAACATCATGTTATTAGTTTTAGCTTTAGCCAAGATTGGGTTCATTGTGAAATTTGTTGATGCTGGTTGTATAGTTCATGATATGTCAAATGGCGATCTCATTATTTCTTTTGGAATTTTATGTCGCGGGTTGTATAAGCTCATAGACCATGAAAAATCTATGAATGTTTCAGCATGTGCAGTACATGATTCTCAGGCTTTGTCAGATGCAAAGCTTTGGCATGCACGTTTTGTTTATGTGAATTTTGATAGTTTGCTATGCCTACAAAATATTGAAATGGTGCCCTCTCTGCCCAAAATTAAGGCATCTGGTAAACATGTTTGTGAAGGTTCTATATTGGGAAAAATGCAACATTCCTCATTCCCAAAAGATGGTTCAACTCGAGCTACTGAGAAATTGTAACTTGTTCATAATGATGTCTATGGTCCTATGCAGACACCCTCTTTTGGAAACTTCCTTTACTTCATGACTTTCATTGATGATTTTTCAAGGAATGCATGGATATATTCATTGAAAGCAAATTCCAAGGTGGCTATGTGCTTCAAATAGTTTTTGGTTTTGGCTGAAACTCTTTCAGAATGTAAAATGGGCACCCTTGGTTCTGATAAGGGGGATATATGTCTTTTGATTTTAATGGATTCCTTGCTAAACATGAGATAAAACATCAGCGTATAGTGTGTATACACCTCAACAAATGGAGTTGCTAAATGGAAGAATAGGTCACTCATGGAGATCATGAGGTGTATGGTCAAGAGTCAGGCTTTACCACATAGTTTTTGGCTTGAGGTTGTTGCAGCATATGTACTTAACAGGTGACCCTCTAAAGCATTGAAATCTATCACTCCATATGAAGCTTGGCATGGTCATAAGCCATCTGTTTCTCACCTGCGTGTTTTTGGTTGTTTGGCATATGCATTAGTGCCTAAACAACAATGTAGGAAATTGGATGATAAAGTAGTGAAATGTATTTTTGTTGGGTAGATTTCTTGAAGCAAAGGCTATGGTTTGTATCATCCACAGATTTAACACATTGTGGTTAGCCATAATGTTGTTTTTATCGGAGCTGCTATTAAGCCATTACTTTCATGTACTAAGGAGACACATGTTAGCTCCAAAGACATGTATGAAACTTTGTTGCCTCTTTTTATAGGTATATAGTCTAGTGTCGGTCCTAATGAGGCAACTTCTGAGCCTTTATAGGTTTCATGTGATGATGCAGGTCATTCCATTTTTTATGTATATTTACATGATGCACTTTTTTATGAGAGAGATGATATTGAGGAGGCAAAAACTATGGCAAAATGGTTGGTGCAAACTTTGCATGATAGTAAATAAGACACACCTCCATTATATCATACTCATTTAGGCTCTTAGAGTACTTCTTTTGCATTAGACTGCTATGCTATGGCTGCTTCTAGTCTCTATGATGAGAATGAGCCTATTTGGTTTGATGAAGCATAAAATTTTGAAAATTGGATGGGGTTGTTATGCAATCAAAATATAATGCTATTATGAAAAATGGTACTTGATCTTTATGTGATGCCCCCTAGCAAGAAGGCCATTGGAACTAAGTGGGTATACAAGCTGAAGTGTAAGCTTGATGGAACAATTGATAGGTATAAGGCTAGGCTTGTTGCAAAGGGTTATGATCTAGAAAGAGACATTGATTTTGATCAGACCTTTGCTCCTACATGCAAAACAACTATTGTTCATGGAATCTATGCACTCATAGCTCATCATGGTTGGAATGTACATGAGCTGGATATTAAAACTTCATTTTTGAATGGTGATTTGCATGAAGAAGTGTATGTTTTCCAGCCTCTTGGCTTTGTGATGAAAGGGCATGAAAACAAAGTGTGCAGGTTGAAGAAGGCATTATATGGTTTAAAGCATGCACCACATGATTGGTATGAAAAGATACATGCCTATCTGATTGCACATGGTTTTGTGAATAGTCCAACTAAGCTAAGCGTGCAAAATGATGTGCTTCTGATCATTGTTGCCTATGTTGATGACATGCTGCTCATTGGTCCTGATGAGAATCATATTGCTGATTTTAAGGCTGATTTGCATGCCTCAATTGAGATGTCAAATTTGCGGCATTTGCATCATTATTTGGGCATTCAGTTTATGCAAGTTGATGGTGGAATAGATTTGTGTCAAACAAACTATATTGGCACATTATTGCCGCATTTTGGCCTTGAAGACTGCAAACCTATTGCCACTCCTATGGAGAAATGCTTAGGATTGAGTCTTCATGATGCTGGAGATGCATTTGATGTTGTTATCTATCACCACACTATGGGATGCTTGATTTACTTATGCATTACTTGGCTAGATATTCAGTTTTCTATCTCACAGATGAGAAGGTTTATGCATTGCACAGGTATCAAGCATTGGTAGGTTGTTAAGTGCATCTTTCGCTACTTGAGTGGTACACGGCTACTTGGATTGTTTTATCCCATATGTGTGTGTCTATGTATGTATGTTTCTAAATTTGAAGTTTTTGTTATATTTTGATCTTGTCTTTTTTTATATTAAAATAATAGGAGATATTTTATAGTAGAACAAAATAAGAGAAGATCTAACATACCACATGAGACGTGGAAGTCTTTTCATAGAAAACTACATCTTTAGGAATCATTTCCTCAATAGAAGGTATACAAATTAATAGTTTATATTACTATGACTTATATTTCTCATATGTTTTATAAATATTTGACATTTAATATACGTATTTTTTGCTTCATTAAATAAATGCAAGTTGTTGCAAAGAACAGAGTTGAGTCACATCATACATTGCACTTAGGCCAAATGGGCCATGATGGTTTTGTAGCTACATTTGTAAGTATATGTATTATTGAAACTATTTTTTTATTTTTGTTAAAACACTAATCATTACTCTTTCTTATTTCTTTCAATGCACCGAAAGGATTATGGTCGATATCCTACAAAAAAGAAAATAGATTTTGCTGCACATTGTGGATATTGACGTTTCAGTGAGTACATGCAAGATCATCCAAATGATTTTGTGAGTATTATTAAATTTCATATAACTATTTTATTTTTATTGATGTTTTTTATTTATTTATGTTTTTTATATGTAGTACAAGAGTATTATGGAGAGGTATATATGGATGAGGTGGAGAGACAGATATAGGTGGGATGATCTTGATCGTCAAAGACTGCTCAGACCTCTACCCATGATGCCACTACAAATACATCTGATCATGCAGATGAACATGATGATCACGATGATGATGACTTACATGATGATGTGGATGATGATGATTAGGATGACTAATATATTGGATTTAATACATATTTTATACTGATATACATATTTATTTTATTTTATATCTATATATTTTCTCATTCCAATTATGTTTTGAATTGTGTCTATGATACACATTTATGAAAATTCATGTTTTAATGATCTTTATTATTGTTTATATTTAACATGTGATTTATTACTTTGTGTGTTTGTGTGTATATATGTATGTATGTGTGTGTAACTGTGTGTATAAAATGTATCTATGGACATGGAGGTATATATCTATATTTGTGTAAGTGTGTCCATATGAATGTATATGTGTGTATTTGTATGTGTATATATGTGCATGTAATATGTTTTATGCATATTCATGTGTGTATGTGTATGTGTATGTGTATGTGCATGTCTATGTATGTATATATATATATATATATATATATATATATATATATATATATATATATATATATATATATATATATATATATATATATATATATATATATATGCATGTGTATATGTATGAGCATGCATGTGCATGTGCATGCATCTCTATTTGCATTCATGTGTATGTGCATGCATGTGAATGTGCATATGCATATGCATGTGTATAAGTATGTGTTAATATATGTATGTGCATGCGTATATTCAATAATGCATGCATGTCCTTTTATGTGTTTGTAGATATGTTTGTGCATATGCATATGTGTATGTATGTGTATGTGTATGTGTATGTGTATGTGTATGTGTAAGTTTAAGTGCATGTATGTGCATGTGTATGTGTGTATGTGTGTGTGTGTATGTGCATGTGTATGTGTGTATATGTGTGAGCCTGCATGTTCATGTATATATGTATATGTGCATTTGAATGAGTAAGTTTGAGTATGTTAATTAATGAAAATAGAACAATTTAAATGATATACAAAAAATGAAAGTTGTACTTACAATAATTCACCATATTTTATGCTTGATGAGCTTCTTGAATAACCTTCAAGAGAGAGAGAGAGAGAGAGAGAGAGAAATTGAAAGAGAAAGAGGTAGAAAGGAGAGAGAGAGAGAGAGAGAGAGAGAGAAAGAGATACAATAAGAGAGAGATTAGAAAAGAGAGAGATTTAGAAAGAGATTGCTAGAGCTCGTAAGCATACCGCAGATCTGAATGTTGGAGAGCTCTTCAATCAGATGCACGTAAAATGATGATCGAAGAGAGATGCAATGTTTTTTTGAATTATGATCAACCTCGACCATCATATAAGCGATGTAAAAGCATTGCGCATGGGATCGTGCAAAGGGTCACATAAGCGATGCATCAGCATCACATATGCGATGCTCACTTATAAGTCGTATAAGCAACGCTCAATTAGCAATGCTTTCATCAACATCTATGAGCGTCGGAAACAACACCGGAAATAACGTCAAGATTAACGTTGTTTAGATGATGACGTGCGCTCAATGCTCAGTCTGATGAAATGCACGATCATGTAGCAAAGAAAGTGTGTCGCATTAATCATTGATATGCCCCCATATTCTTTGTAGTGATTGTTTGTATCTCAGAAACAATAGTTGTTGGCTATGAATGATAGCGAATGCTAGAATGGTGGCATATGAATTGAGCTTCTTTGCAGATCACAGATAGCCACCACATGACGGTGTGAAAGCTGAACAATGAAAGCAACTACTGATACGTGAAGCTAATCTGCTTAATGAGACAAAGAAAAAGGTATACAGGACATACTCCCATCGCATTGCAAAGCCTATCAGGGACGATAGATTTCAGGAGGGGGGCAGTGTTGAGAGAGAGTCGAGCAAAAAGAAGAAAAGAAGAAGACTAAGAAAGAAGCTTCACTAAAAGTATTATATCTGAAGACATATCTCTGCACAGAGCCCCGCAGTGGCATACATCAGGGGAAAGTACATTGGTGACAAGGGTGGATCAAGGCCAACAAGTATCCATGAAGAAGTGCAAGAAGAAATCTGGCGGATCCAGAACCCCAAGAAGGTGCTTCAACCTCTTGATCTTCGGAAGGTCCAGATCAAAGGCTGAAGAACCACACCTTCATACCTTCCACTGGTTGCATGTGTGGCAACCCGACTTAACACAACAACCCAGATTTAAAAGGAGCGATTGGAAAATTATCCACGGGTTGCGTATGGGGAAACAAGAAGAAGAGGCCACTACTAATGCAACAGGTCCAGAGTTATGATCTTTTTCTTGACCAGTGGTAAAACTATATCATTACAACTTCCACAAAAGCGGGCAGTGGTGGACTACAGGTGCAGAGCTGCAGACAAGAAGCGAAGCTTGTCAAGGGACGATAGAGTCAAAGAGGGGGAGAGTGTTGTAGAGCTAAGAAGAGCAAAGAGGCAGAGAAAAAGAGGGGCCCCAAAATTTTTTCAATTTGGACACTTTATTCTTGTATTATAGTCATTTTGTAACAGAGGAGTCCTCTAGATGCATATCCATAGAGGTTTGTATCTTACCCTTGTAAATTAGTAGAATATTAGCCTTCTAGTTAATAAAGTGCCGGTCTCTTGTGTAAAAGGACCATTTTTAGAGCACATGTATATAAGTCAATTTGTGAATCTTTGTAGAGACTTTTTGCCATTGTGAGAATCAAGAGTACAAAATTTCGAATTTGTGTCTTCTCCTCTCTGTATCTTCTTCTTTGTGAGCTTGTATGCATGTGTGATGCTTGGAAAGAGTGCTTGGAAGTGTTGTCTATCCATGAAAGTGCATGTTTGTTGTTGGTAAGGTGTGTGCAAAGTGTAGGAAGTGCTGAAGTGTAGGAAGATTAATCATGTGACTCAGTATTTTGCTCATAACTTGAAGCAAGAGCATCAGAATTGAGTGAAACTGACCATTGAATGTGTCTTCTCGAGAGCTTCAAAATGAACCCGCTATTCACTATATTCGGAGTTTAGAGCTGAGAGAAAAGCTCGATTTACTGTTGACTGCTGCTCCAAATGTCGCGACATCTCATCAGATCCCTGAACTTGTTTGGAATGGATTTATACTTGTTTGCACTTTGTGAAAGCTCATTTGCATTGACCATCATTTGAATGCACGTCTTCATACACTCGGCTAGGTTTTGATACTCCTCAGATTGATAAATAAAGCGTGAATCCCCACTATATGCACTTGAGGGGGATAGAGGTATAGTCTCTTTCTCCACAAGTCCGGTACACAAAGACATTTAGGGTTCCAATCCCACTCCTTAATCCTTATGCTTCTCTATAGTTCTTGTTTTAAACTATTAAAAAGCAGCAATAGATTTTCATATAGCTGTCATTGAATTTGATCTGTACACACTAAATTTGCTCTGTTGGTATAGATCAAACGCAACAACATGTGTGGGCGATGGATCAAGTCCGGCAATCCTCATTATATGCAACGAACGCAATTATGCAATGAACGCCTACCCGAGAGGAACTTGGACCATATCCATAAGCATAAGTATATCCATTAGCATATCTGTACTTTGGGATCATGGCAGAGGCAAACAGAGACAACACTCTACCAATCCTGGGTCAAAACCTGTCGGCTGCACCAGTAGTCTACCGTTTTCCATATTAGAAAGCGATAATGTACATGCCACAAAATAAAAAGATGCAGGATGTATGGTGATCAATCGCTTGATACAACTAGAGACCATGGTTCGATTCCTACGGTTGCTTTCGCATTCCACCTTCAAAACGACATTCAACTTTTTTGCTACAGAGTCGGTTAACATAACAAGAGAAGCCTACGGACTTTCATATCAACACACAAAGAGCGTGGCGCAGCAGGGAATGACATAGCGCATAGATCATATGCTCGAATCCCAATTCTAAATCTGAAGATGCCTTTCGCTACAAGAAAAAACTTCAGGATTTAAAAAATCCTAATAAAGCAGCAGATAGCGTTGCAGCATCGTGGATGAATCTCGGTTAAAGAAGCACAGGGTGGGAGATCGATTCTTGTTGTCTGAAGATTGCTACTTTTGCTATAGTGAGATCAATTCGAGAGACTTAGATACTCGCGTGAACAACGAAAGCTTCCGTGTCTTCTTCAAAATAAACTTTTTCAAGGATGAAAGAATACATGCGAAAAGTATGTGAATGATGAAATCCTATCAAGATTTTCATGGATCCTCTACCTAGAAGCTCTGATACCAATGCAAGAAACTAAGAATTACGACCATCACGTGCTAGAGAGATGACTCTCCTCCCAACCAAATGCCTCTATATATAGCTCTCTCCAGGGGACTGCCTTCTTGGGTAGGTGGATACTAACCATCCACTTTGCTCTATGGAAGAATCAGATTAAAGATGCACTGATTCAAAGGAGGCAATGGAAGCCAGTAAATGGGATTTCAAAGAAGCCTGTTGACATGGACGAAGATGATTGGGATGAGTTAGATGAAATGGCCATGTCTACCATTCGCTTGCACCTAGCAGATAATGTTTACTGTGAAAGTGTAGAGGAGCTTTGGAAGAAGTTATGCAATACATATGAAAAAGAGACGGCATCAAATAAAGTGTATTTGATGAAAAAATTATATGCCCTTTGTATGACGGACACAGATAGTGTTGTTCTAAATGAGTTTGATGCTATATTCTCTCAGTTAAATAGATATGGATAACGAAATGAAAGTAGTATTGTTGTTATGCACCCTACCATCATCATGGGATACATTTTGCACAGCTATTAGCAATAGTGCACTTGGTGGTAAACTCATCTATGATGACATATGTGGTGCACTCTTGAGTGAGGAGATTCGTAGAAAATCTATGGTTGGCACTAAGAATGGAGATGCATATAATGTTCGAGATTCTTACCAAGGAAAGAAATAACAACGTGGCAGGAGCAAGAACAAGGAAAAGAATGATCAAGAGAATAAGAGTAGAAGTAAATCAAGGAAGAGGGATATCGAATGCCATTATTGTCATAAGAAAGGACATATGAAGAAAGATTGTTATGCATTAAAGAATGCAAAAGGTAAAGGATAGAATGTTGATGGGCATGTTAAAGAGTTACCTGCACCATCTACTTCGATTGTGAAGATTGAAGAAATTAATGCTATTTCTGATGATGTTGATGTGTTGACACTTGATAGTACTGTGCCAACTGAGGCGATTATGGCTGATTCTCTTTCCCACACGTGGCTGCTAGATTCTGGTGCTTCTTTCCATGTGACACCACACAGAGAATGGTTCTCTAACTATGCAACAAAGTCTCTTGGTACTGTGAGACTTGGTGACTCTTGCCAGTGTCATGTTGTGGGGATTGGATATGTGATTGTGTAATTCTGTGATGGTTCAAAATTTACTATGCATAATGTACGGCATGTATCTCAGTTGTCATGCAGTTTGATGTCCGTTGGTCAACTTGATGACCTTGGTTACAAGGTGGTCTTTTATGCGCAGTCCTTTCATATATCAAAGGGCAATATGATTATTGCAAAAGGAAGCAAAGTTGGCTCAATTTATCCTTTATTTGTATCACAGAAAGAACACTTGTTAGTTGTTATTGAACAACCCATGGCTTGTATTTGGCATGGTCGTTTGGGCCATATATCTTGTAGTGGAATGGAAAATCTTTCTCATTTTGGCTACTTACGTGTGTTATCCTTCTCTGATTTTTCATTTTGTGAGCATTCTCAATATGGAAAGCAGACCAGAAATGTGCATAGAATGCATACTGACTCTTCAATTCAGCCTTTAGATCTCCTTCATACAGATGTGTGTAGTCCTATGCCCACTAGGTCCTTAGACGGTTCTCTTTACTTTTTCACTTTCATAGATGATGCCACTAGAATAGTCTAGGTATATCCTATCAAATCGAAGGATGAGGTATTCCCTACTTTCTAAAAATGGCTTGCTTCAAATGAGACTGAAAAAGGAACTAAACTTAAGGCTTTACTTTCAAATAATGGGGGTGAGTATACCTCACATGAATTCAGGATTTTCAGTCAATCTAGAGGGATTCAGATAGAGTTTACAGCTCCTTATACCCCACTAAAGAATGGTGTAGCAGAGAGGATGAATAGGACTATTCAAGATAGAGAAGTCTCTATGTTGCATCATGCAAACCTCTCACAAGGTTTCTAGGTAGAAGCAGTATTGACTACAGTTCATGTGAGTAACCTTTCACCTAGTACTACCAAAGGTCTGAAAGTGGCACAAGAGTTATGGACAGGGAAGCTGTTGGTGCATTTTGCCCAAGCCTACATGCTTGATATGCTTGATATTATCCTCATTTGTAAGTCACATGAGTAGTCATGTGAACACCTCTTGTAAAAGAGTACATTTTATCTCTTGTAAATGGAAAAAGAAAAAAGTAAAAGGATGGCTTACCTCATCCATGATGTAAAAGCAAATTCGTGGCTCCAACTACCAAAATCACGAATTTTTGAGCTGAGGGAATCTCTCCTAACTTTGGGGATCACTTTTAGGTGGAGCCATTCGAATTCGAATTCAAAACTCCCTCCAAGAATAGCTATAAAAGGAGCAAGAAGGAAGAGGCGATTAGCAAGCCTTGTACGTGACCACTTCATGTCATTTTGTAGAGATTGAAGAGCTTACTCCATAGCTCTATCATTCTACTCCCATTGTGCAAAGATTCATTGCCAATGTGGTTGTAATCATATGTGAATCTATACATTTATTATCATCTACCTCTCTGTTTTGTTCTCTGCTATACTCACTCAGAGCAGTAACTTCAGAAGGTCATATCTCGAGTTTTACTGAACATTTTTCAGTGTTTTAAAGTGCGTTGGATAGCTCTCACTGTCTAGTTTCTACCTATAAATTTTCAAGGTCATTGGATTTATACTTTTGGAGATATCTGCATTTTACTGCTTACTGGTCTATCTCTGCAGAGCCCCGAGAATTGTGGGAATGTTCCAGAACTTGATGAAACTTGTTCTCAGTGCTCAGTCCATCATTTGAAGTGTTTTAACTTGGAATAGGAAGCTTGCTAAGTCTATTTGCTATGCCCAAAAGGAATTTTTCTAATTCCTTCCAGGTTGAGAGCACTGTTCATTTTTTCCAGCAGGTGTATGTCCAAAAATAGCAAGTTTTGGGAGCTAGTCATTTCGCAACTTGTCGGTCTTGACTTAAACTTTTGGGATACATGTTCCAAAGTACTTGGCTGATATTTTGGTGGATTTAGGAAGCTCAAAGGGTCTACTAATCAACTCTGAAGTCTCAGTTGGCTGGTGTGAAGCTGGTTGTAGCGGCACCTACTCATCTTTGGATTGCATCCACCATCTCTCTTCACAGTGGTATCAGAGCATAGTCAAGCAACATGGGAGATGGATTTCCATCAACAATTGACAAATTGGATCGAAACAACTACCCGGCATGGTCTCTAAGGATGGAGGCTTACCTTCAAGGAAGGAATCTATATGGATTCATATCCGGAGATGAAGCAATGTCAACCATGAGGAACAAAGGGCAACCATCACATGAAGAAGTGGAAGGACTTTCGAATTGGTGTTCGAAGGATGCACTTGCAAGGTCCTATATTCTAAACTCAATCTCTGATTTTCTTTTACCTCATGTCAAGGGATGCAAGACATCAAGAGAAACCTGGAATGCACTTGCTTCTTTCTTCTCTTCCAACACTCGAGCAAGGAAGAACCAATTGTGGATGGAGTTCACAACAATGAAGAAAAGCCCGAAGCAAAATGTGACTGATTATGTCACAAAGATGAAGGAGATTTCCGACCAACTTGGAAGCATTGGAGAGGTAATTGAAGAGGAGCAAATCATAAGACAAATCATGAATGGAATCAAAGCAGACGACAAGTGGGAGTCATTCACAACAGCCATGGATTTATACATGGATATGCATGTACCCGACCTCAACACACTCATGGGCCAACTCTTCACTCATGAAGCAAAGATTAGCAAAGGTGGTGAGTCCTCAAGAGGTAATCAAACTTCTGCCTTATATTCTGATAAAGCTAAGGTCAAGGACAAGTCAAAGAATAGAAAGAATGAAGATGAAGGAAGCTCTTTCCAAGCAAACTTTGCAGGTAGAGGACGAGCTAGAGGAAGAGGCAGAAGTGGAAAGCAAGGCAGGGGGAGATTCCAATCATCTCAACCTTGCAACATATGTGGCTTATCTAACCATACTATTGAAGAATGTTTCAGGAACCCGAGGAACTCAAGAGGAAGAGGATTCAATAGAGGTGGCTATGGATCAAATAGAGGCAGGTACAATGGAGGCTACAACAACAACTACTACAACAACAATTACAACAACAACAACAACTATCAAAGTGGCTATAGAGGAAGAAGAGATTACAATAACTATGCAGAGGACCAAAGTCAAGAAGATTCATTATTGATTATGAATCTATCAACGAAGAAGGGTAAGGATGATGATCACATATTTTACATTGATTCGGGATGCTCGAACCATGTAGCAGGAAATGTGGCTTTACTTTCTGATTTGGAAGATCCTCATAACAAGCATGAAGTGCAGACAGGAGATGACACAAAGCACTCAGTGGAGAAGATAGGTAATGTGAAGACATCAGATGGGAATATGAACCTCTTAAGCAAAGTCTTGTATGTCCCTACAATTACCAAAAATTTAATAAGTGTTGGACAGATTGTTGAAAAAGGATTGCAGGTTAGATTCAATCGATTTGGAGCATATGTTGAAGACCCAAGGCAAGGCTTTCGAAGGATTGCCAAAGGAGAAAAGACAGGAAGGCTTTTCACTTTTGAAGTGGAAGATACAAAGAACATAGCTTTGTTTAGCTATGGATCTCAAACTCTAACAGAGTTGGAGATATGGCACAAAAGGCTTGCTCACATTGGTGAGAGGACACTCAAACAGATTTGCAGGGACCAAAGTGTACTTGGTTTGCCTAATATCACAAGGCAACACATGATTTATAAGTGTGAAGCTTGTCAACTCGGCAAGGCTCATAGACAACCTTTCAATAAGAAAGGATATATGTATCAAAATCCTTTGGATCTAGTGCACACGGATGTGTGGGGTCCAAGTAAGGAGCCATCTATATCAGGCTCAAGATATTATGTGTCTTTCATAGATGATTGTAGCAGGTGGACCATTCTGTTTTTCATGAAGCACAAGGATGAAGTGTTTAATTGCTTTAAGAAGTATATTGCTCTTGTTGAAAACCAAACAGGTAGGACTTTGAAACGACTCAGATCAGATGGTGGAGGAGAATACTTCTCTTTTGAATTTGATGCCTTCTTGCATGAAAGAGGCATTAAAAGGGAAGTCACTACAAGGTATACACCCGAACTCAATGGTGTAGCAGAGAGGAGGAACAGAGCTATTGTCGAAGCTGCAAGGTCCATGCTCAATGAAAAGGGATTGCCGAACTACCTATGGGCAGAGGCTGTGTCGACAGCCACATATCTCATAAATAGACTTCCATCTAAGTCACTAGATGGAACCACTCCATATGAAGTGTGGAATGGAAGAAGACCTAGTCTAGAGCATTGTAAAATCTTTGGATGCTTAGCCTATGCTCACATTCCTTCTCAAGTAAGAGGGAAATTGGATCCCAAGGCAGAGAAGTGTGTATTCATTGGTTATGATCAAAACCAAAAAGGATATAGATTGTACAATCCAACCAATAAAGGATTTTCTGTGAGTAGAGATGTAATTTTTGATGAAAACAAATCATGGTTTGATGATGACAGGAAAGTGAAGCTGCCATATGACTTGGATGAAGATTTTCCATCACTTCAACCAAAGGAGCCAAAGCAGATTGAAGAAAGTGATTCGGAGATTGACCTAGAAGACTTGGAAAGACTAAAGCTATGGAAGAACAAAGGTAAAGCAAAGATGCAGGATGCTACATATGGACCCGAGAGCTCACATCAACCACTTAGAAGGTCTTCGAGGGAGAAGAAGAAACCAGAGAGGTTTGGTTATGATACTTCTTTGGTCACCAAGCACTCAATCTACATTGCAAAGGATTCAACCAATGAAGAACCTACCACATTCGAAGAAGCACAAAGCAAGAAAGCTTGGAGAGATGCAATGGATGAAGAAATGGAAGCCTTGAAGGAGAATGACACTTGGAAGCTTGTACCTAACAAGCCATCTATGAAGATAATCGGATCTCGATGGATATACAAAATCAAGAGGAATCCAGATGGAAGTATAAATAGACACAAAGCAAGGTTAGTTGCTAAAGGGTTTGCTCAAACCCATGGTATTGATTATGAGGAGACTTTCTCTCCTGTTGCAAAAATGCCTACAATTAGGGTTCTCATTAGTCTTGCTGCATCTAGAAATTGGAATCTTTATCAACTTGATGTAAAGAATGCTTTCTTGAATGGATGGATTTCTGAGGAAGTGTATATGGCACAACCTCCTGGATATGAGGATGCACATCATCCTAACTATGTATGCAAACTAAAGAAAGCTTTGTATGGATTGAAGCAAGCTCCAAGAGCTTGGAATTTTAGATTGGTTACTTATTTGCAGGACCAAGGATTCAAAGCTAGCAAGGCGGATACCTCTTTGTTCATAAAGAGGAATGGATCTGAAGTGATCTATTTATGTGTGTATGTTGATGATATTATTATCACAGGCAATGATCTTGAAGGAATCAAACAGGTAAAGAGTCAAATGAAGGAGGAGTTCAAGATAAGTGACCTCGGACCACTCACTTATTTTCTTGGATTGGAGTTGATCTACACAGATTCAGGTATATACATCACACAAAGGAAGTATGTCCATGACATGCTCGTCAAGTTCAAGATGGAAAATACAAAGTGTGCAGGTACACCTATGGAGCAAAATCATAAGCTTAGTGCTTATGAAGGAGAGCCAATTGAAGACATCACAAGCTATCAAAGCTTGGTTGGAAGTTTGAACTATGCAACACTCACAAGGGTGGATATATGCTATAGTGTTAGCATATTGAGTCAGTTTATGCATAAGCCGAGAAGACCACATATGGAAGCGGCCAAGCGAGTCCTCAAGTACCTAAAGGGGACCATGAATGAAGGTTTGTTCTATTCATATACTTCAGATATTGAGCTAAAGGTCTACTCAGATGCAGATTGGGCCGGATCTAAAGATGATAGAAGAAGCACATCAGGGTATATATCATTTGCAGGTTCAAAAATCATTTCTTGGTCATCGAAGAAGCAACCAACCGTGGCATTATCTTCTACTGAAGCTGAATATAGAGGTTTGGCTAATGCAACTCAAGAAATCATGTGGTTAAAATCTTTGTACACAGATCTTGGACTTCATTCTTCAACACCTCACATTTTTGGTGACAACACAAGCTCACTACATCTAGCAGCTAATCCGGTATACCATGCTAGAACCAAGCATATTGAAGTCCACTACCATTATGTAAGGGAGAAGCTATTGAGCAAGGATATTCAACTATCCTATGTCTCTACAGATATGCAATGTGCAGACATGTTGACGAAAGCTCTTGATGGTACGAAGTTAAGTAGATTCAAGTTGATGATTGGCTTGCAGGAAATCAAGGACAATTGAAGACTTATTTGGAGGCCAAGCATGTTAGGCTTGAGGGGGAGCTGTTGGTGCATTTTGCCCAAGCCTACATGCTTGATATGCTTGATATTATCCTCATTTGTAAGTCACATGAGTAGTCATGTGAACACCTCTTGTAAAAGAGTACATTTTATCTCTTGTAAATGGAAAAAGAAAAAAGTAAAAGGATGGCTTACCTCATCCATGATGTAAAAGCAAATTCGTGGCTCCAACTACCAAAATCACGAATTTTTGAGCTGAGGGAATCTCTCCTAACTTTGGGGATCACTTTTAGGTGGAGCCATTCGAATTCGAATTCAAAACTCCCTCCAAGAATAGCTATAAAAGGAGCAAGAAGGAAGAGGCGATTAGCAAGCCTTGTACGTGACCACTTCATGTCATTTTGTAGAGATTGAAGAGCTTACTCCATAGCTCTATCATTCTACTCCCATTGTGCAAAGATTCATTGCCAATGTGGTTGTAATCATATGTGAATCTATACATTTATTATCATCTACCTCTCTGTTTTGTTCTCTGCTATACTCACTCAGAGCAGTAACTTCAGAAGGTCATATCTCGAGTTTTACTGAACATTTTTCAGTGTTTTAAAGTGCGTTGGATAGCTCTCACTGTCTAGTTTCTACCTATAAATTTTCAAGGTCATTGGATTTATACTTTTGGAGATATCTGCATTTTACTGCTTACTGGTCTATCTCTGCAGAGCCCCGAGAATTGTGGGAATGTTCCAGAACTTGATGAAACTTGTTCTCAGTGCTCAGTCCATCATTTGAAGTGTTTTAACTTGGAATAGGAAGCTTGCTAAGTCTATTTGCTATGCCCAAAAGGAATTTTTCTAATTCCTTCCAGGTTGAGAGCACTGTTCATTTTTTCCAGCAGGTGTATGTCCAAAAATAGCAAGTTTTGGGAGCTAGTCATTTCGCAACTTGTCGGTCTTGACTTAAACTTTTGGGATACATGTTCCAAAGTACTTGGCTGATATTTTGGTGGATTTAGGAAGCTCAAAGGGTCTACTAATCAACTCTGAAGTCTCAGTTGGCTGGTGTGAAGCTGGTTGTAGCGGCACCTACTCATCTTTGGATTGCATCCACCATCTCTCTTCACAGAAGCCACCATATTATGATCATCTTCGAGTTTTTGGGTGTGAAGCATATGTTCATATCCTAAGAATCTTAGACAAAAGTTGGATCATAAGTCAAAGAAATGCATTTTTCTTTGATATGGTCGAGAAGGGCAATTTGGATATCACTTAGGGATCGTGAAACACGATCAGTGATCAGAAGTAGTGATGTCATTTTCAATGAGTCTAAGATGCATAAATAGCCCATTAAGGAGGTTGAAGTGAGAAGATGGTGTTTGAGGATACTAGTCCTCCCGTTAGCATGCATAAAAATGTTGCAGATAGGGATTTTCAAGAGAATGTCCATTCAGATCACTCTGCACATGTTCCTGTTAAGCAACTATTGAGACGTTCTGCACGTGTCTCACATCCACCTGATAGACATCTTCCAGGTTTAGATTTTGTTATGCTAACAGATGGCGGTGAGCCTTCTTGCTACAAAGAGGCTATGCAGAGAGAGGATCATGTCAAGTGGGAGCGTGCCATGAAGAGTGAGTTGGATTCTATTCACAAGAATGGTACTTGGGCTTTAGTACATTTTCCAAAGGGCAAGAAAGCTTTACCATGTAAATGGGTATATAAGCTGGAATTCACATCAGATAGTGCTTCTCCAAAGTATAAAGCACGACTTGTTGCAAAGGGTTTTAAGCAACAACATGGAGTTGATTTTGAGGAAATCTTCTCTCGAGTGGTCAAGATAACTACCCTGCACATGTTGCTTGGATTCGTTGCAATGAAGGACTTAGAACTAGTCCAAATGGATGTGAAAAGTGCTTTCTTGCATGGAGATCTTACAAATGAGATCTATATGGAATAACCAGAGGGTTATGTAGATAGCAAGGAAATTCTAGTTTGTAAGCTTAAAAAGAGCTTGTATGGACTTAAACAGTCCTCTAGACAATGGTACCAAAATTTTGATGCTTTTATGAAGTCTCAAGGTTATTCTCGAAGCAATGAGGATCATTGTCTCTACACAAAGAGATGCTCAGATGGCAGCTTGATATGCTTGATACTTTATGTCGATGATATGTTGATTGCTAGGAATTCCTCTTATGATTTGTCAATTCTCAAAAAGAAGTTGAGTTAGAAATTTGATACAAAAGATTTGGTGGATGCCAAACATATTCTTGGCATGCACGTTACTCGTGATAGGAGCAAAAGATGCATATACTTGTCTCAAAGTGAGTACATATCCAAAGTACTTCACAGGTTCAATATGCAGACTGGAAAGGCATTGAGTACACCCTTTACCCACATATGTGAAATTGAGCAAGGATGATTGCCCCAAAACACATGAGGAAAAGGAATTCATGACCAAAATTCCCTATCAGTCTACTGTGGGTAGTCTCATGCATGCTATGGTAGGTATGAGACCAGACATTGCATTTGTAGTGGGAGTTATGAGCATATATATGTCTAATCCTGGCAAGAAACATTGGGAAGTGGTCAAGATGATTTTAAGGTATCTGAGTGGCACTATGGACAAGTGTTTATGCTTAGGTAGAGGGAAAGCATCCATTATTGGTTACACAGATTTTGACTATGTTGGTTGTGTAGACAATTGTAAGTCTACATCAGGGTACATTTTTCATTTTGCTGGAGGTGCTATCTCTTGGAGATCTCGTCTTCAAGAATGTATAGTTGTTTCCACCTCAGAAGCAGAGTATGTTGCAGCAAGTGGGGCATGTAAGGAAGCATTGTGGCTTTCTCATCTTGCTTGTGATATGGGTTTACCTCAGTATGTACCTCGTTTGCTCAGTGATAGTTAGAGTGCCATTGCTTTGGCTAAGAATCCGGTCTATCATGCAAAGACCAAGCACGTTGAGGTGAGGTATCACTTCATTTGAGAACTCTTAGCCACTGAGCGCATTATTCTTTAGAAGGTTCACACTCGAGATAATGTTGCAGATGCTTTGACTAAAGCTCTACCACAGGATAGCTTTCGACACTGTTGTCACTTGATGGGGGTTACTTGATTCATGATCTTACACAGTCACTTGCATACTGTGTAACATGTCCATCAGGTGAGAGGTATAGTTGGTATACTTACACTCAGGTATTCTTTATCATTCTTTATATTTCTCCCATAGTTACTTTGGTCATATTGGCCTTTAGTGGGAGATTTTTACTGTTAGTGTCCATGTCAAAGGCCAAATGGCCACCAGACACTTCTTTGTATATGTTGTTGTATAAAACATATAGTGGCCTTGTCAGTCACAGACTCTAAGTTTGACGGCATTTGTAAGACCTAAGAAGTATGATCTTCGTGCTCCCCTGTGTACTGTGTTTTTCTATGTGTTCTGTAGTCTCTATGTGGAGTACCGTGTGTGGCCTCAAGAGCTCAGTTTCCTACTCCGAGGATACCCTCGTGGAGCTCGTAAATAGGAGAGCACACTCTGGTGCATCGCCATCGAAATACTTCATGTAATAGCATGTAGGTTTTTATAGTAGTAGATAAAAAAAAGAATCTTGATATGTAACTTGTTAAAAACAGTATGTAATATCTGGAATTTTTCAATATATGGCTACAAAGATGATGAGCTTATATATGCTCAAAGTATTAACCACTAATACCACCCATTAACATATGATCTTCTGCCTTTCAGAAGTAAATTACACTTCCTTGCAAGAAAAACTTTTAAAGTGTACTTTTAAGAAAAACTTCTTTGTCTATTGTGCTCGCCCAAGTTTTTAAAAGTGTTGTGTAACTTAAATATGTTCAAAGTATTAAATATCATGCACCCAAATGATCATGGCTTGTGACTTTTCATGCAGTATTCTTCCTTTTCCAACTAAGATACACTAGATTGCAAGAGAATCTATGGTCTGTGAATGAGATTTTAATCTTTTATGAAGTTATAATGGACTATTAATGTCTGATGAAATTTCTGGCTTCATTTTAGAAAGGAAAATTGCTTAAGCTGAGTTCAGACAGGGCATCCTTCAAGCATTTAGATAGAGTAATACAAAAAACTTTTGATGCCATCATTCAAGCATTTAGATAGAGCAATACAAGCTTTTAACAGTAAACAAAAATTATGCATTTCTATTGGCTAAACATGCATATATGCTGACTAGCTTTTAAAAGTAAACAAAAATTATGCATTTCTATTGGCTAAACATGCATACATGCTCACTAACCTTTTCTCACTCCTTTACAGCGCACACATGGAAACTGCCCATGTGCAGATGGCTCCACTTGCCGTGACACATGTTTTCACACACATCGCATGTGTTTGTGGTCTTACTCACGTGCTTGTGCTCTTATAGTGCGCCACGTGCACACCAGCACCATAGGTATATTTTACTCACACATATACTACCTCAGACGCTTGCATATGAATTCATGGATTCTACAGCCTATGTATGCTGTACAAGATGTGCATGCTCCAGACATGTGTATGCCCCCTCACAATGCTTCAACAGCACAAGACAACGTGTTTCATCAGGTGTAGTTACAGTTTGCAAGCTTCATGGAGTTTTTGCCTCCATGATCCTTGATACAGGTGCAGAACGATACCTCGGAAGAGAAAGCAGACAAAAGAGAACAAGCCAAATGGATGGTACGAACATGACCTTCCCTCTCCAAGAGGAGGAATTACCATCTCCCCGATGACGAAGGTTAAGGTGAAGCTAAACCAGCGAGGTGGGTCGATGTCAGCACGTCGAAACCCATGTTCTCTCTAGCCTACATTCGGAGATCCTCTCTCTCTCTCTCTCTCCACGCGCGACCCGCACAAAGTCGCACGCACACGCTCGCATAGAATTACACACGCGCATACATACAAGCGCAGACCATCGCTTCCTTGTATTTCTGTATTGGGGTGAACTGTCGTATTCATGAAGCTAATCCGTTCCTGCTTGCTTGTCGAAGGTTGTCGAAAGTTGTCTTTTAGTTTTAGTTTGTATATAAAAGTTAGATGTCACATGATTTTATTCATCTTAACTTGAGTGTCTCTCTCTCACAGACACACTCTCTCAACCACACTCTCTCTCACACACACACACTCTCACACACACGTGTAGATCGTTTTTTGACGGCAGCATGTGTAGATAGCCTTCAAAATTGAAGGGCATGTAGTTTTTAGACCGTCAAAATACAACACTGCACACACACACCACATCTGTGTCCATGTGTTGGAGAGTAGCGTTTCTGAAACAATATGTTTACCTCACAAACTCAAATTTGGAGAAGATATTCTGCTTTCTGTATAAGCAAACGGTTTTGCAAAACATGAGAAACAGAAATTCTTTTATTGATGAAGGAAACGATTTTCTTCAATGATTCTTGTCACATAACCCGTTGTCTTCGGCCAGAAGCATGTGAAAGTAGAGATATATTCTTCTTGGCAGAATATTGCACATACTAGAGAGTTTGCACATAGTAGAGAGTGGTACGTTTGAAATAGAGCCAGATTCTCTGGGTTGAAAGGCATCTTTGAGGATGAGGACTTGCTGAGGTGGATGGGTGTAGAGTCTCCTCCATGTTATACTACTATCTATAGTGCAGCCTCATCAAACGTTATATTATGATCTGTATTGTGGAAGCCTTAAGCCCAAGAGAGCCCATACGTGATAAGCAGAGAGGAAAGAAGAGCCCAATGCAAGAAATGCATGGGAGCAATACAGAGGAATGGCAGTTGCTAAAAGATAAGGATAGGAGTCAGCCACTCATAGGACAATACAAACTAAATTGTAGTTGTTCTTCTGCAAGGTTCTTCTAGAAGATCAGGGGAGAATTAGATAAGCTAGGGCACTTAATGTTGGTGCTAGCAATGTTCTGTGTCTTATTCATTGTATTTTGAGTCCATTCTAACACTTCACATTTGTTTTTATTTCTTTTTTCTTGTTAGGCCACTGTCATTTATTTTGTAAACCATATTTCTATAATTTCAATGAACAGTCCTAACTGAAGGACTCTAGAACATGTAAATTTTTTATTAATATAATAGTACAAGGAGGTATGAGGGCTGCTAGACAAAGAGAGGATCCATGTTGTGTGCTAGTGAAGCCTCCTCCTAATGGTGCTTCCGACACAAATTTCTTGATATTCCATTGTCGACTTCATTGTTTTGTCTTTCCTTCAAGTTATGTATATCTACATACTAGTCTGTAATTGCTGCTTCGGTAACGAAGTTTTTATATGAAGAAGTACTATTAGTGTCATCTATTATTTTGATAAAGTAGTGTAATTGTGTATAAATGTTGTCTATTGTTTGGTGAGCAAGAATTGCAATTGTGCACAAGTATTCACTTTTTTTTCTTAGTAAAGAAGTATTGTGGGTTGTGACTCTCTCTTTATGAATTAGTGAAGTCATAGTGTCCAATATAGTTCCAACTTTGTCTGTGTGTGTCGGAAAGGGAATTAAGTGTTCTATGATGGAAGTAGTTGAATTATAGTAATGATCTGGAGTATCTATTTGTTTATTGATTCTTGGTTTGAGAGTTAGTAGAAACTAGTCAAGTTTCTAATCTTCAAATAACAGTAGGATGAGATAGTGGATTCTTTCATAATTTATGGACTTTTAGGAGACCGATCAGTAAACCAAACATAAAAGATATTAACCAGTGGATTTAGAACCACCCTTATCAAATCCATCACGATTCGAGCATACTCTTATCCAATTTTCCGAAATTCAAACAGGATGCTTTGTGACAAGTTCTGACTTGGAAGAAGTTGTGGATGCCATGGAACAATTTAGTCCTATAGCAATGGCAAGCAAAGACCTAAACCTACAAAGATCATTCCCAAGAGGGATTTCCTTTGCAAAATTTGGTGGATTTCTTAGTGATGACCCAGATGCTCATGTTAGAGCATTCAAAATTTATTTGGGAGTTTTAGAAAATTCCCTTAATATACCTCGTGTAGAATGATACAAAGCGCAAGAAAATATTGTTAATGAAGTAGCTAGGTGCTTAACAAAATTTGAGTTGGACCTTTCAGAACTATGATGTAGTCAAAGAAGCCCTCTTGCAATGTTTTAGATTGAAGAAGACACCTATTCAAGTCTTTGATTTTTTATAAGATAATAAACAAAAATCACATCAAATGGTATAGGAGCATGTTACCATCTTCCACACGCATCTCTAATGAATTTGATAGAAAATGCATTACCAATGGATGTAATCACTCAGTGGTTCATTAATGGGTTAAATCCATAGCTGAGACAGACTAGGATGCAATTAGATGAGGTGATTGATATATTGGCTCTACAATTAGAAAACATGATGGGAGGTTTTGTAGAAGATTTAGATTGGTCCCCTTAAAAATTCCAAAGAATAACAATGATAAGACAATTAGAATGATGCAATTAGATGAGGTGATTGATATGGCTCTACAATTAGAACACAAGATGGGAGGTTTTGTAGAAGATTTAGATTGGTCCTCCTTGAAAGTTCCGAAGGATAACAATGATAATGTGCCGAAGAAACTATTTTCTTTCAAATGTAAAAATCTAAGATAAATTATGGTTAATTGTGGTCTAAATCAGATATATTGTGCAACTTGTCAGAATATTGATCATTCTGCCAAAATTTATCCTTATCACGATAAAACACAAAATAGATTGGAAGTGAATGTGATATTGTAGGAACCTAGGGAACCTTAAACTAATTATGTCCCACATCATATTCGCTCTTGCAGAATAGATAAGGATGCTTGGGATATACTTACCACATTGTACCGAGCTAGGAATGAGGCTTGTGTTGCTTACCTCCAAAAAAATTTGGAGAATGAGCACATGAATGAAGGTGATTCTATGGACACTTTTTTGACAAAGATCACGGATTTGAAGGAGCAGTTCATTTCTGCCTTCTTGACAGCCCACTAACGCAGACCATTCTGAACACTCTTCTTGATTCATATGAGAGTTTTGCTTCAACTTTTTGTTTGATGATGAAAGGCAATCCAAATGCCTTGTCATGTAAGGAGTTAGTTTCTGTTATGTTGCAGAAAGATCAGTCTAGGAAGAATAGTTCTATTATGCATATTGTAGATCAAGCTCTCTTGGCTAGTTAGAAGGTCAAAGGAAAATTAAGCTCTTCAATTAGTAAGTAGAAATGTGCAAATGGTGCACATTTGAAGAAGGAAGACAAAGATGAGAAGAAATCAGAAAAGCAGAAATTATTTTGTAAATACTATAAAGCAAATGATCATGTCATTAAGAGCTATCCAAAACTGGTTGCTAAAGAGGCAAAGAAGAAAGAGGCTAGAATGGTTGTTGTAGAGGCATCTACACCAAAAACAGAGGCTACTAATCTTGTGCAGGAAGAAGAATGGGTGTTCACTACTATTTGCAATTTTGAACCATCTTCTCATGAGTAGTGCATGTCTGCAGTAGACTCACATGTTTGGTACTCTAATAGTGGGGCAACCAAACATATTACCTCGTAGTGTAGTTTCTTCACTTCACTTGAACCTGCCCCTACAAGGAATACTATCACACGTGCCAACAACTCCTCTTATCTTTTCATGGGAGTTCGTAAGATCATTCTGACTACTGCTGATGGTATTTCTTTCACTTTGTCGGACGCTTTATTTGTGCCAGGGATCAAGAAGAATCTCCTATCAATTTTTGCATTAGCCAAGATTGGCTTGGTTGTGAAATGTGTTGATGACATATGTACAATTCATGATCTGTCAAATGGCAACGTGATTATTGCTTTTGGTATTTTATGTTGTGGGTTGTATAAGCTCATAGACTATGAAAGATTTGTGAATGATTCAGCATGTGCAACACATGATTCTCAGGCAATGTTAGATGCAAGGTTTGGCATGCACGTTTTGGTCATCTGAATTTTGCTAGTTTGCTATGCTTGCAGAAATTGGATATGATGTCCTCTTTGCGCAAACTTTAGGCACGCAGTAAACATGTATGTGAAGGTTGTATTTTGGGCAAAATGAAGCATTCCTCATTTTCGAAAGATGGTTTAGTTCGGGCTACTCAAAAATTGTAGCTTATTCATAACGATGTCTGTGGTCCTATGCAAACACCCTCTTTTGGAAACTATCTATACTTCATGACTTTCATTGATGATTTTTCGAGGCATGCATGGGTATATCCATGGAAAGCAAAGTCAGTGTTCATGTGCTTCAAACAATTTTTGGTTTTGGCTAAAAATCTATTAGCATGTAAAATGGGCACCCTCGGTTCTGATCGATTGGGGGAATATATGTCATCTGATTTTAATGCCTTTCTAGTTGAACGTGGGATAAAACACCAATGTACAGTGTCATATACACCTTAAAATAATGGAGTTGATGAATGGAAGAATAGGTCACTCATGGAGATGGCGAGGTGTATGGTCAAGAGTCAGGCTTTACCACATAGTTTCTGGCTTAAGGCTGTCATGTGTGTAGCATATGTACTTAAAAGGTGTCCCACTAAAGCGTTATAGTCTATCACTCCATATAAGGCTTGGATAATAAAGGAGTAAAATGTATTTTTGTTCAGTACAGTTCTAAAAGTAAAGGCTATCGTCTGTATCATCCACAGACTAAATGCATTCTGGTTAGCCGTGATGCTATTTTTGTGGAAAATGCTATTCAACCATTGCTTTCATGTTCTAAGGAGACATCTGTTAGCTTCAAAGACATGTATGATACTTTGCTGCCTCTTTTTACAGGTGGACAGTCTAGTGCTGGTCCTAATGAGGCAACTTCTTAGCCTTTGCACGTTTCATGTAATGATGCCGATCATTCCATTTCTGATGCAGATTTACATGATGCACTTGTTGATGAGAGAGTTGATATTGAGCAGGCAAAAAAACTATGCCAAAATGGCTGGTGTAGACTTTGCATGACAACAAATTAGATGCACCTATGTCATATCTTACTCATTCAGGCTCCCATAGTGCCTCTTTTGCATCAAACTACTATGCTATGGCTGCATTTAGTCTCTCTGATGAGAATGAGCCTGTTTCATTTGATGAAGCACAAAATTAAGAAAATTGGATGGCTGCTATGTAATTTGAATATGATGCTATAATGAATAATGGTAACTGGTCTTTATGCGACTTTCCTCCTAGCAATAAGGCCATTGGCACTAAGTGGGTATAGAAGCTGAAGTGTATGCGTCATGGAACAATTGATAGGTATAAGGCTTGGCTTGTTACAAAGGGTTATGTGCATGAAAGAGGCATTGATTTTGATGAGACCTTTGCACCTACATGTCGGATGACTTCTGTTCGGAGCATCTGTGCACTTGCAGCTCATCGCGGTTGGAATGTACATTGATTGGATATTAAAACTGCATTTCTGAATGGTGACTTGCATGAGGAAGTGTATGTTTTTAAGCCCTGTGGCTTTGTGCAGAAAGGGCAGGAAAACCAGGCATGTAGGTTAAGAGAGGCTTTATATGGTTTGAAAGAAGCACCACATGCTTGAAAAGATACATGCCTATTTGATTGCACCAACTCAAAACACCTCATATGTTAAGCATGCTAATGATGTACTTCTGATCATTGTGGTGTATGTTGATCACATGTTGCTCACTCGTCCTCATGAGAAGCATATTGCTGATTTTAAGGCTGATTTGCATGCCTCATTTGAGATGTCTGATTTGGGGCATTTGCATCATTATTTGGGCCTTTAGTTTATGCATGTTGATGGTGGAATGGCCTTGTGTCAAACGAAATATATTGACACATTATTTTAGTGTTTCCACCTTGAAGACTATAAGCATATTGCCACTCCTATGGAGACAGGTTTACGATTGAGTCGTCATTTGCTGGAGATGCATTTGATGCCTAGGTGTCAAGCATTGATAGGCGGTTAAGCGCATCTCTCGCTACTTGAGTGGTACTCAGCTACTTGGGTTGTTTTATCCCAAGGGGGGATCACTACTGCTAGATCTACATGCTTTCCTTTACTCTGACTGGGCTGGCTGCTATGACACTCGTATGTCCACTAGTGGTTTTTGCTTCATGCTTGGTAGCACATGTATATCTTGGTTGAGCAAGAAGCAGCATACTATGGCCACTTCCAGTTGTGAGGTTGAGTATAGGGCACCTTTCACAGCTACTGTTGAGTGTGTGTGGCTCAGATGCCGTATGGCTGATTTGGGTGTTGGTCACTCTTCTGCCACCACCATCTTCATTGACAGTTAGAGCGCATTGGCAGTTGTGAGGAGCCTTGTGTTCCATGTTGGCACTAAGCACATTGAGGTGCATTATCATTATGTCAAGGAGAAGTTCTCTGCTGGGGAGATCAGCTTGGCATATGTGCCCACATAGGAGAACATTGTTGACCTTTTCACGAAAGCTCTGCCTAGGGAGAATTTTGAAGCTTTCCACAAAACTTTGGGCTTACTTCCTTTTGTGGAGTGATTTCCACATAGCTTGGGACTTCCTTATACATGAGTGCTAGCTCCTTGTTCACCGCATCACTCCCAGGGAGGATTTGTCGATATATTTAGGTAGTGATGTGTGTGAATACTCTAGGATCGTTGGGGCACTTTTTTCCCTCTTTGGGAGGTTTTTTCCCTCAGCTTCTAGATACGTCTATTTCCCTAATGGGCTACTTATCTTTGTACATTCTAGTGGTAATACATTCAATATTGTGTGTTGTGCTCCAAGCTTCTTCTTCTTCTTCTTCCTTGTGCTATTCATGTGCTTTTGTAGATGTCTAACTCCAACGCTTAGTACTTTTCAATGATGTATGCAATATATCTTCTCCCCATATCTTAAAAATTTTATGTGTGTTTTCTCAAATGATTTTTTGGTCTTGGGTGAGAAAATATATCACTTGCAGCATCTCAAGCCCTGTTTCCTTAAGTGTTAAGAATATCTATTATGTCTCAATCTAGCTAAATCTATTTTGCAGTGTCCTACAGTAAGCTATTGGATCACATTATTTCTTGCTAGGATATCCAAGCTGACCCTAATAAGGTTTAAGTTGTTCTAGAAGCTCGACAACCAAAATTGCCAAAATATGTTCTCCATTTTCTAGGTCAGATTCATTGGCATGGTCATCACCTTCAAAGGCTCGTACACCCCACTATCCCACTCACCTATTAACCACAATGACTTCTCATGATCTTCAATGGAGAGATGAATATCGAACTAGTTTCCTTCAACTAAAGTAAGTCTTGACCCAAGCTCTTATCCTCCAAGCACCATAGTGGGCCCTCCATTTCCATGTCTTTGTGGATGCCTCTAATATTGTCATTGGTAGTGTTCTTATGTAGTTAATAGATAAAAAATATTGACTAGCTTATTATGCTAGCCATCAATTTGCACCTGTTGAGCACAATTATTCGATTACAAAATCTGAATAATTAGGCTGATATAATCCATTAAGAAATTTTTCCATTACATATTACACCAAAAATTTACTTTCCATGTTGATCACTCATTTCTTACATATCTTGTGCAGTACCAATTGAATTTAGGCGGATGATTGGCTCATTGGGATTTATTGCTTCAAGAATTCAAATATCATGTTATTCATCGTCGAGGGTCTCTCATATGCACTAGAAAATTTTCTCTCTCAACTCGATTCTGATGAAGCCCTTACTAGAGTGGATGAATCTTCTCCTACTATTTACGCTTCTCAACCTAGTACTTTGTTGGTCACCTAGGATTTGGAAACTTCCTATTATGATACCTTATTATATACTCTTCCTACCATGGCTTGCTAAAACTTTGCCTTGGATAATCGTTGATTCCATCTCATTGTTGATCAATTATACTACCCTCACCGATCATGAGCCTAGCTCTAGTGTGTGTCGAGTTATGAAGTTCCCTTGGTGTTAGCTCTAGCTCATTCGAACGTCACTAGTGGACACTTTTTAGTAGAGTTAACTTACAAGAATTTGTTGCATAGAGAGTTTTGGTTGCCTATTATGAACGGGGATACCTAGCACTATGTTTGTGCCTGTGACACTTTCCAGCAAACCCATTAGCATTTTTTATGCTTCAATTCCCCACTCCAAACCATTATCCCTTTGGAACCATTTTAGAAGTGGGGACTAGATTCTATTGGACCCATTACTCCTCCTACTATCCTTTTAATAATCATCACATCTTAACTTCATTGACTATGCCACCCGCTAGGCAAAAGCTTAGGTGGTGAAATTGGCTACTACTTCGATCATTGCTCATTGCTCAAGTCGCAATGTTTTCCCCATTTTGATCTTCCTTTAGAGATTTTTTCTAATCAAGATAGCCATTTTTTCTAATGAATGTATCACTACCCTTACTCATTCTTTCTAGATTATCCATAAATTTAGTACTTCATATTACCCCATGCTAATGGTTTGGCAAAAAGCACTAACAAAACCCTTCTTGCTATGTTGAAGAAGCTTAATGGAGATTGTCCAATGCACTAGGATTATTTGCTCCCTACTATATTATGGGCATATTGTACCACTTACAACGTTGCCACTCGGTGTACACTGTTTATCGTAAGGGATGTCAAAGAAAGATAAGGAACAAAATTATGGCATAAAGGTTGGCACATTAGTGGTTACCCTTTCCATAAAAAAAGGAACTAATGCTATAGGATGATTGGTCGAAAAAGAAGATAAACAACATTTTTAACACGTCTCTTTTCAACTTGGATGAAGCTAGAATTCCTAGTGTTCATGACTTGTTCTTAAGAAATGTACTTCAGTAGAATAATTCAACAAAGAAAATGACTAGGAAAAATGTAATGCTTCATATGGTAGGGCATCATTGGAAAAAACAAAACCTTCAAGTATAATCCTATCAAGACTTCCATGCACTTTGATGAGGAAAACGCTTTGCCACCTAGTGCTGGTGGAGATAAAAGCTCTCGAAACATAGTCCAAATGAAGATGACGTTAATATATATGAAAACAATTTTAGCTTCTATTTAATTCATGCTTTTATACATTACAATTATGTTGAATATTATTTGAGTCATTAATTCTTACAAAATGATTCATTTCATATTACACATATTGTACTAATATTTCTATCTTCCATCAAGTAATTTCCATTTAGAAAAACCTTCTACTATGTTACATTCATGAGGATCCATGTTCTTTCAAGTCTCCTATTCTAAAGAAAAAGGAAATATCCTCGCGTTTGAAATAGGGGGAATGTTCTTATATTTTCTATTCTTCTACTTAACTAGTTTAGGGATTTCTCTATGGATCATTCTTTGGTAGATTTGCTAAAGCTAACTAAACACATCTCCTTTCACATTTTATGAAGATATTTTCCTTGATCACTTTCCAAAGGGTGGTTGAGAATCCAATCACCTCACTAAGCAGAGCTTGCTTCAAACTAATTGGCTAATCTCACTTGAGGGTTCTTAGGAAAATCTTCTCAAGAAAGGTGCTCCTAGGGAAGGAGATGAAGAGGTTCCCAATATCTTTCTTTTTGCTAAGCCAACTCTTACACCAAAGAGGCACTACAACATATCAAGGGAATACCCACGGTGAGTGTACCGACGGGTAGCTGTCGGCGTCGGTATACCCCTCGGACAATTTAGGAAAGCTGCTTTACCTCGAAAACACAGCGTCGGTATATGCATCGGTACTTTGCTGGAACTACCGATGCTTATACCGACGCCCTCTTTTTAACCGGGCTCAAACCCGAAATTCGTCATTCTGAGCGTTTTGAATCTAGATCTTCTCCTTTTGGGTTTGTGTGCCAATAGCAGATCTCTGTTTGTCATCCTCTCTCTCTCTCTCCCTCTCTCCCTCCCTTCCCTCTCTCTCTCTCTCCCTCTCTCTCTCTCTCCCTCCCTCTCTCTCACTATCTCTCTCTCTCTCTCCCCCCCTCTCTCTCTCACTCTCTCTCCCTCTCTCTCCCTCTTTCTCTCTCCCTCTCTCTCTCTCTCTTTAAACAGACCTCTATCTTTATAGATCTGAAGTTTTGGTAAGTAGATCGCACATATTGTAGCACTCTTTTTTCTTTTTCTATGTTTTTTCTTTACTAATATGTTCTTTGTTTGGTTTTGCAAGAGATTTTGGGATCAAATCTTTGGAAATTCGACGAAGAAGAACTTCAAGTGGATTTTGATGACCGTGATTCAAACAATTCTCTCTCTCTCTCTTTCCCTCTCCTTCCCTCTCTCTCTCTCTCTCTAAACACACCTCTATTTTATAGATCTGACGCTTTGGTAAGTAGATCGCACATATTGTATCACTCTATTTTCTTTCTTTATGTTTTTGCTTTTCTAATATCTTCTCTCTTTAGTTTTGCAAGAGATCAAATCTTTGAAAATTCAACGAAGGAGAACTTCAAGTGGATTTTGACAACCTTGATTCAAAAATTACATGAATGTAAGTAAGACATATATCACTCCTTTATATTTTTGTTTTCTAATATCTTCTCTCTTTATTTTTCTTTTTGAGAGAGAGAGAGGGATATCCATATGCATACATGCATGCATATGCATACATGCATACATGCATGCATATGCATACATGCATGCATATGCATACATGCATGCATATGCATACATACATGAATGCATATGCATATATGCATGCATATGCATACATGAATGCATATGCATACATGAATGCATATGCATACATGCATGCATATGCATGCATGCGTGCATGAGGGATATTCATATGCATACATGCATGCATATGCATACATACATGCATGCATATGCATACATACATGCATGCATATGCATACATACATGCATGCATATGCATACATACATGCATGCATATGCATACATACATGCATGCATATGCATACATAAATGCATGCATATGCATACATACATGCATGCATATGCATACATCCATGCATATGCATACATCCATGCATATGCATACATCCATGCATATGCATGCATGCATATGCATACATGCATGCATGCATATGCATACATACATGCATGCATATGCATACATGCATGCAAGCATATGCATACATGAATTTTTATATTTTTGATTTCTAATATCTTTCTTTATTTTTTGTTTTCTTTATTTATATTTTTGTTTTCTAATAATTTTTCTCTTTATTTTTGTTTGAGAGAGAGAGATAGAGGGATATGCATATTCATACATGCATGCATATGCATACATACATGCATGCATATGCATACCTGCATGCATGCATGCATATGCATACATGCATGCATGCATGCATATGCATACATGCATGCATGCATGCATATGCATACATGAATTTTTATATTTTTGTTTTCTAATATCTTTCTTTATTTTTTGTTTTCTTTATTTATATTTTTGTTTTCTAATATCTTCTCTCTTTATTTTTGTTTGAGAGAGAGAGGGATATGGATATGCATACATGCATGCATATGCATACATGCATGCATATGCATACATGCATGCATATGCGTACATGCATGCATATGCATACAGGCATGCATATGCATGCATGCATGCATATGCATACATACATGCATGCATATGCATACATACATGCATGCATATGCATACATACATACATACATACATACATACATGCATGCATACATACATACATACATGCATACATACATACATACATACATACATACACACATGCATGCATACATACACATACATGCATACATACATGCATATGCATACATTCATATACATACATGCATATGCATACATGCATGCATACATACATACATACATGCATGCATATGCATACATGCTTAAGCATGCATATGCATATGCTTACATGCATGCATACATACATGCTTACATGCTTACATACATGCATGCATATGCATACATGCATGCATGCATATGCATACATGCATGCATGCATACATACATACATACATACATACATACATACATACATGCATGCATATGCATACATACATGCATATGCATACATACATGCATGCATATGCATAGATGAGAGAGAGAGAGAGGGATATGCATACAGACATGCATATGCATATGTATAGGTATACATGAATGCATATGCATATGCATATGTATATGTATACATGAATGCATATGCATATGCATATGTATATGTATACATGTATGCATATGTATACAAGCTTAAGCATGCATATGCATATAAGCAAGCATATGTATATGTGTACATGTATGCATATGCATATGCATATGTATACATGAATGCATATGTCTACATGAATACATATGTATACAAGCTTAAGCATGCATATGCATACATGAATGCATATGCATATGTATATGTATACATGTATGCATATGTATACAAGCTTAAGCATGCATATGCATACAAGCAAGCATATGTATATGTATATGTATACATGTATACATATACAAGCAAGCATATGCATATGTATATGTATATGTATACATGTACGCATATGCATATGCATACATGTATGCATATACATACATGTATGCATATACATACATGTGCATATGTATACAAGCTTAAGCATGCATATATATACATTGGATGAGACGAGATCTTCATATTGCATCAGATGGGATCTCCACGTACACCTTGGGATGCACATGATCATGACGAATCAAAGATATAGCATATCCGTAATGGAGCTCCAGTTATGGATGCAGCGGGAAAGTCAATGCATCAATGTATACGACAACTCTGCTCTATCGAATTCCGTCATTTAGTAATGTTAAAATGGACCAAACAGGATAGAGACTCTAAAAATCATATCACACAATGCATATATGAAGAGTACCGGCCAGCACCTGGCAATCCTATTGTGAGTTCCGAATGGATTCAACATACAGCACGCGAGGTGATGTCGCATCGACGATTGGAACCTCGCAATGCTTTCAAAGCAGGCTTACCGAAGCCTCTATGGCTAGATGCCGAAGAATGGGAATCGATTCATGATGAGCATCAACATACTCCTGATCGGTATCGTCAACAGAGAGATGCGGCCGCCACATGTTTAGATATGGTTGGAACGTCACATTTAGGTAGCGGCGGATACGACAGTATGTGCTACCAATTTGTAAGTATGATGTTAATTATTGAAGTTGTTTGTGTTAAGTATATTATGTATATTCATCTAATATTTTTCATATTTACTATAGGAGTTGGCAGTGGGTCGTCCTCCAACGGGAACTAAAGAATCATATGGATATCGACATGGACTGACTACACTGTTACAAGACTTAGAGGGACGCGGTGCAATCATCTCATGGGAGAATATTCTTGATTAGGTAAAGTTATATCTTGGTTTCATGTTTTTAGTTGTTGTTTATAAATGTCATGTTAATTGGTCTTATTTTATACATATGTTTTGTTGCACGATTGTAGGTGCAAATATTTTGATCAATGCCACAATTTTGTATCACATCGCATACGACAATGATGAACCATAATTTTGTATTCGATTCCTATATGGAAGTGTTTTGTCACATTGCCACAATTTTGTATTACACTCCTATGTGGCAATGATGTACCATAATTCTGTATTCGATTCCTATATGAAAGTGCTTTGCCACACTTTTGTACATTTTTCATTTATAGAATATACGACTTTCTGTACATGAATCATTGTTCATTTTTGCTCATATAAGTTTATGTTTTGGTTGCCATTAGAGTACATAACACATGTACTCAGTTGGGCAGAGTGTATTGTCTTTTGCTAAACAACATCATGCTATAGCAAAAGACAACAAACTCTGCCCAAAAAAATTTGTGCAGGTATGGTCGTCAGTATATGCGTCGGTAGCTCTAGTATGGTCATCGGTATATGCGCCGGTACACCCAGCGGGGATGTCGGTATGGACGTCGGAAATACCGACATTATGGACGTCGGTATGGACGTCAGAAATACCGATGCTTATACCGAGGATTATACCAATGCTTATACCGGCGCTCATACCGGCGCTTTCTTTCCGACGCCTATACCGGTTGTAACACCGACGTCGCGAAGAAATCACGCCCATTCATTTGCCTCGGTAGCAGCCTCGATATACCCTCGATATGTTGTAGTGAGTGGGATTGCAAATTTGTTAGCTCTAGGGTTGTTCCATACATTCTGATGGAGAATCTACCACAAAGAAAAAACTTTCTTATGCTCCATGAGCATGTGCCGAATATCTCTGAATTTAAACTCTATCCATCACTAGGAGGTGCACCATTTTTGTTGAGTGTGATAAACTTTTTGTTTCCTATTGACTCTAGGAATTTCCTCTAATTGGTCGCCATTGATCCATTGCAGACCGTTCAGATGGAGTTCATTACCTAGAAAAAATATCTAGGTAATATCTAGAAGAAAGAAAACATTACCTCACAATTTTCAATACAAGGCCAATTTTTCAATATATGGCCAGAGAAATGTTGTAGCTTATATATGTTCAAAGTATTATCTACCAATACCACGCATCATCATATGATATTCTGCCTTAAAAAAGTAAAGTACACTTCTTTGCAAGAAAATCTTGAACACCATTGGAGCATCGATCTCTTTGTCTATTCTGTTCACTCAAGTTTTTTTAAAGGGTTGTGTAACTTAATTATGTTCAAAGTATTCTCCCTTTTCCAAATAAGATCATGTGTGACTTTTCATGTAGTATTCTCCCTTTTCCAAGTAAGATACACTAGATTTCAAGAGAATCTATGGTCTGTGAATGAGATTTCAATCTCTTATGAAGTTAAAATGTAGTATTAATGTGACTTTTCATGCAGTATTCTCAATTTTCTAACTAAGATGCACTAATTTGCAAGGGAACCTATCGTGTGTGAATGAGATTTTAATCTCTTATGAAGTTATAATGGGGTATTAATCTCTGATGAAATTTCTGGCTTCATTTTAGAAAGGAAAATTACTTAAGCTGAGTTCAGAACTTATCCATTTCTATTGGCTAAACATGCACAACATGCTGACTAGCCTTTTCTCACTCCTTTACGGCGCACACACCTAAACTGCCAAATGCCCATGTGTAGATGGCTCCACTTGCACGTGACACAGATTTACACACACACATCGCACGTGTTCGTGCTCTAGTTCACGTGTTTATGCTCGTATTGTGACCCACGTGCAGACGAGCACATATATATATTTTGCTGAGGAAATTTCACATATACATATACACTACGAACAACCTCAGACGCGAGCATATGAATTCAGGGATTCATGAATCCCTACAGCCTTTGTATGTTGTCAAAGATGTGTATGCTCCACACATGTGTATGCCCCTCACAATGCTCCAACAGCGCAAGAGAACGTGTTTCATCAGCTGTACTTATACAGTTTACAAGCCTCATGGATTTTTTGCATCCTTGATCCTTGATGGACTCAGGGGCAGAACGATACCTGGGAAGAGAAAGCAGACAACAGAGAACAAGTCCAATGGATGGTACGAATATGAGCTTCCCTCAGCGAGAAGAGGAATTAGCATCTCCGCGATGAGGAAGGTTAAGGTGAAGCTCGAGCAGCGAGGTTGGTCGATGCCAGCACGTCAACCCATGTTCTCTGTAGCCTACATTCGGAGATCTCCTCTCTCTCTCTCTCTCTCTCTCTCTCTCTACACACACACACGCGCGCGACCCACACAAAGTCGCACGCACACGCTTGCATAGAATTACACAAACCCATGCATACAAAGGCAGACCTTCACCACACTTCGAGATGCATCGCTTCCATATATTTCTGTAGTGGAGCCTAATGTCATATGCGTCAAGCTAATCGGTTGCTGCTCTGATTATGAGGGAAAGCAATGTTGTGAAAGATCCATCTCTGCTCTTACTTGCGAGGTTTTCATTATGAGGGGAAGAAATGTTGTGATTCTCGACATTTTTAGTGCATGCTAACTTCAATACCAAATGAGGACTATGTGACTACACTAGAAGGACGTCACAACTTCTAGGTCTAACCTTTGCATTAGATAAAATAATTAAGTTCTTATGTTGAGATGTCTTTTAAGGAAAGTTGTATAAAGCTACACTTTGAGAACGCACGTGCAAGGACACCTATGAGAGAGAGAGGAAGAATTTTAACAACACGCATCCCAAGATGAGAATGGTCCATTCCCAGCCCACAATAGAAACTTCATTAAATAGTCTATACAAGTTTGATGAGGAACTGTTTCCACCTTACTTTTCCCATCACCACATCACGTTTTTAAGATTTCCTTCCCCTTAGTTCCATTTTCTTTTAAATGGATTTTTTTGGAAGTCATGTGCAAAAGATTCATTACTAGTTTCTCCCACGAACCCCTAATATGTACAATGTACATAGTCATTGTGTTGTTTCCTTTCCTTAAAGAAAACTCTTGGCAAGGCAATGAAAATGTGGAAAAGCATCTTGAAAGTGCCTAGTATCTTTCATATACATCTATCTACAAATTATCACTTCGATACAATGTAACATATACATCTATCTACAAATTATCACTTCGATACAATGTAACATCAAATTAATAGCATAAGTTCACATGATGCTTCTTCTTGGAGAAATAATATGAAAGAAAAGAATGCAATTGTATGGAGGTAATAGAGCATCTAATATATAGTAGAGTTCTTGTTGATATATTTTGGTAGTGATGTGTGTGAACACACTTAGGACTATCGGGGCATTTTTTTCTCTCTTTAGGAGATTTTTTCCCCCTGACTTGTATATATGCCTATAACCCTAATGGCTTACTTATCTTTGCATATTCACTTGGTAATACATTCAATATTGTGTGTTATGCTCCAAGCTTATTCTTCTTCCTTGTGTTGTTTGCATGCTTTTGTAGACCTCAAACTCCAACAATTGATATTAGAGCAAGTCACCCCTTAATCTAGGGCGTCATTGACACACCTCCCATCGTAGTCTTTGAATCGCACGAAATTTGGTGAGCATACTCAAGATGATTAGGAGTTCAAAATAGCTTCATTATATGGTGTCAAAATTTTTATATGAACTCATCTTAGCCTCCAAATGCACTATCATACACAAGCACTCAGTGTCAGAATGGAAGCTAAAGGATCTTCAAGTGTTGACACCAGCATGCCAACAGTGGATTTTGAGAACTTACTAGTAGAGGACCATCCTTCAATGAGACCTCTTTCAGGACTTCATGGGACCAATGCCTATTGATGTTCCCCCCATAGGAAGGACTAAGAAACTACATAGTAAGTCACATTGGTTCCAAAGATTAGCATGACCATTGGCGATGTAGAGCACATTTACGATGCAACTCTCTCCTTTAGCGGTCACATGTGGGGAAGATATCAATTCTTCTCATGGGATTTTGAAGCTCTTCAGTATTCAGAGGAATTAGGTTTTATGGAATACTTCAGTGCCCCCCTTCCCAAACTCCATTTTTATTGCTGTTAATATCTGGTCACCACCTCACAACCACCCGTTAGGAAGGAGCTTTCAAGCACGTTCATATTGCCATCTTTCATTCCAAACCCACCCTTCAAGAAGTTTTATCTCTGAGCTGACCTCATAAGGGCTGCATTGAAAATTCATGGCACACATATGCCAATAGAACGGGAAAGGCTCATACTCAAACCTATGAAAAAAGGAGATGTTCTGAAGTGGGTTGATATTTCAGCTATTACACCTTAATTATCAAAGCCACTATGGGTACACATGCAGCATTTTGCCTTCCCTACACAAGATCGTTTTACATTGCCACAAAAAGGCATATGGTTGGGCTATATCTAGCAAATATTGGGCCCTAGGCTATTGATGTAGCTAGTTGGATCCAAGAATAGTTGTATTTGGCAAACTAGAGATGGATTAGAAAGCAAGTCATCCATGGCTACTATGCAATTACAAGGATAGTATATATGTCCTTGGCCTATGACATACCTGTTGAGTGAGCCATGTCTAGTGAAGAATTAAAATGATTTAAAGGATCTACCAAAAAATCACATAAGACATAGAAGTCAAGAATTGGAAAGCGTATGAGTGGCACAATCCCATGTCTACAAGTACCCGCATCACCCTCCCCTCAACCATCACCCCAGAAACCACCTATAGATGCTCCTGTAGTAGTACCTCCCATCATAATCTATCTCTCTCGTCCCATCACATCGAAAGGCACCTCAAGTGCAGCTATAACCTCTCAAGCAGTTAGAGTGACCACCATAGTGGCTATAGCTACAGAAGTAAGAGAAGCCACAACTACTATTGTAACCAAGGCATTTGCTTTCCCTATACCTTACTTAGAGGTGGAGCCACTTAATACCACATTTGACTTCGAAATGCAAGATGCTTTTTCAAGTGAATTTCAATTTTCAAAGGCTGAGTTCTTCTCATAGGAGTATGACTATAACTATTCTATCATCCTCCTCTCAGCTGGACACAGCTTGGTTGCCTTTGTGTTCTGATGGGGAGCTAGGAAGCTGATTAAAGTCAATAGAGTTAACAATCAAAGGCTGAATATCAACAAGGCCAAGAGGTGCATAAAACTGAGACACAAGGTGTCACAAGCACCAGAGAGGACAACACATGTGAGGCAACAACATACACTATTGCAATCCAAAGGTTGTACAAGCACATGCAAGCGGTTTCGAGAGGAGTCGAATAACAAAACAAAAAAAGTAAAGAGATTTTGCAATAGGAATGGGCAAATAGTGGATTCAAAGCCTCTTTGTCAATGCTTTTAATCAACTAGTTCATGTACTAGGCACCATTGAAGTGCTACATTTCCTAAAGCAAAAGCCTCTACGAAAAAGCAACCCTCGACAAGTCAGACTAATTTCACGGCCCAGAGAATACATAAGCATACCCGTTGAAGCACAATCCTCAAGCCACCAAGCAACAATGGTTATTCTAGATTTTTCACCCTAGGGCAACACCATCATCATCGATTGGCCACCACATCCATCAACCTCCATGCCCAACACCACTGTGGACCTTGTCTCTACATCCAAATCCACCCTCCAATCTCCTATACATCGAGCTTCATTCACGCACCCTAGGTTATCTTCACTCAACCCCCCAATCCCTAGTGTAGTATCTCCAGCAATAACTCCTCCCTTTTTTACCCCATCCACAACACCACCCACATCCATTACCACCTCAACTTTTCCATCAATTCTTGTAAATCCTTTCCTTACTCCTTCCATTCCATCTACCCTCTTCCCCCACCAACCTTTATTCACCCCACAAAGTCCATTCAATCTTCCATCCATGTTACACCCCAATTCCGCCACACTATCGCTACCATCTCCTATTCATCAATCCATGTTTGAACCCCTTCATGTAACATATTCATCTACCCTTGTAAATCCAATGTTTACACCTACACAGTCACCCAAAATCACACCACTTTCACCATCAGTTCACTAAACCAAAACTCTAGCGACATGGATATTTCACCACCCACCACACCCCCACTCATGAACACTTTCACAACTCATCCACTCATGTCCACCCACTTCTCCATTATAACTACAACTTCCACACTCCTCACCCAACCCCTATCCCCCCTACATTACACATTAAACAACACACATTTTTTAGTACACCATCATTATTTTCATCATCCACTATAGATAACGGGTTTTAGCAAATGTTCTCATGTATGCATCAATTTCGTGAGAGTTTGCTTCATTAGGAAATCACTATCATGCTCTACAGCAAACCACCACTCAACTCCATGCAAACCTTAATTCATTAATAATTGAGAATGCATCAATGAATGCATGCCATCAGAAACTCCACGATGCTTACCACTCAATCAAGTTGAAGTTGGAGTAGAAAACCAAGGAAGGTGTCGCTGACGTTGAAGAACATTTATGACTATATTTTGTAAAAAATGCCACTGCAACATGCAACATGGGACTCTTAAGACATCACCTGCCAAAACCCAAAGAAGAGAATTAGTGTCTACAAGAACAAAAGAGGGAAAATTTTTAAGTTGCATTGGACAAACTTGAGGAAGTGATCAGCCCAAGTCATTTCAAGGTGATCCCATTGAAAACCATGCAGATGCTACTAGATGATCATGCACGCCTATTAGAAGAATACAACAAATTGATAGAGGAATGTTAGAGACTTAAAAATGATGATCCAAATTTATGACTCGAAGCACCTGTTCAACCACCTCCCATCCAAAAAGTCATAGTGCTGCCCAAAATCCTAGAAGAATTGAACACATTATGGGCACATGTACTAGAATTTCATGCTCAAATACTACATCCCTCAAAGATCCCCAGACTGGACTCGTCACCTGACATACTTGCAGCAGAAGAAACAATCATCATCCCTATGGAGGCCACCTTTGAAGACGAATACAAACCTTAGCCTACCCCTAGTGGTCGAGTGAGAGAGGAAGGGCAGGACACATTCGAACTACCCACATTGGCTTGGATGAAACCAATAGAAGAATTGGGTAAGACTCACTCAGCTCATGTAGAAGCTCAGCTATAAGCTATGGTAGTTATAGAGGAGAAGATTCTTCAATCTCCCCACTTTGCACAATTAGCATCATGTAGGTAAATATCTATTAATGAACTATGATACAAACCATAATTTATATACGTGGTTAAGTGTAATATTGTGATCAAGAAAGTCACAGGCAAGAAGCCCACACATACCACTCAGTTTGAACTCGCATCTATGACTCAATGCCTAGTGAAGCAATATTTTCCAACCCACCTGGAGGAAGGAATTACTGTAGGAGTATCCTTAGATGATGTACACTTGGACAAAGGCCCCCCTACATTTAAAGTACAACCCATGTTATGGCAATGTACCTCATCACTGTTCCTGGATGTATTCGCTATAAAAATATAGAATAATAAGCAATGGCCGGACTAGCTTAATGATCCATGTTTTGCACCACCACAAGGCCTACCTACGATTGGGTATATGATGACTACCATCCGACACAAGCTCCCCTTTCTTCACTATATGACCAATGTGGTTGCCCAAATGACCGTCAAAACTTTTGATCTAATGTAGACCATGTTTAAAATTTTCAGACGTGTTAGACCTCCACATGTGTCCACCCCGGTTTTGAGCATGGTAATGATGATCTATTTTATGGTATGATTACAACATCATCGCTCAGGGTGTGTTACGCTTGGCACCACCAGATTAAGTATTTACCATCATGTTACAAATTACTTTTAAAGAGATTTTTACTATGGACTTCTAGGAGTATCGTTCAGAAGTTTTCAATAGTAGATCTATGCATTTGTTACAACTTTTTGCCTATGAACAGAGGATAAACTCAATGCATTACAGACTCTTGCCCCATGATGAGCCTGAAGCAAATGACTGGGAAAAGCTAGAAGTAGATTTAGCACAAGGTGTCCACATCACAGAACAAACCATTGCCAATGATCTATTGCAAAATTACATCACCCAAGCCTTGCAACTAGGATCTATCAGGGACAACAAACGTGAGAGGGAGGGGAGAGTCAAATGTCATTGGTCAGGTTGATGACCTTGGCTACCAATTGACTTTCTATGCTCAAACCATTTGCATTTCGTAGGGGAATATGGTTATTGCTAAAAGAATCAAAGTGGGCTCACTTTACCCATTCACTGCATGAATAAAGGGGGTGTAACGATGCCCTCAATTCAAAAAAAAGCAGGCACCCTCGCTTATATGACACACCTATTACAAAACATCATAAAAGCAATGCCCCAAAAGAAAATTTAATAAAATAAACCCGAAGCATCACATAACTTATGTAGAGTGTTGCTTATACAATGCTTATAATGACCGTCGTGAATAGCACCGAAGCTTAGTGATGCTCCTAGTGATGGTGGCAAACTAGTTACAATGCTTGAGCATCACATAAGCGATGCAATGGGAATTGAAAAAAACATTGATTTCTCTCGGCACATTTGTGCCAGGATCAAGTGAGAGAGCGAGCGAACAACCGAAGGAGCACATGAATGAGTGAAGGAGCAAGTGAACGAGCAAAGGTACATGCGCATACATACACACATATGCATACACACACATGCATACATACACATGCACATACACACATATACATATACACACATACATGCACACATATACACATGTACACACACATACGTACACACATATACACACATATACACATACACAGACATATGCATGTACACACATACACATATACACATATAGATACTTGCACATATACATACACACACATACACTCAATGATGCTCAAATGATAGCTAAGTTCTTATTTTAGAATGTATTCATTAGATATGGGTTACCAATTGAACTAGTAAGTGATAGAGGCACTCACTTTTTGAATGAAGCCATTGAAATCTTCTCCAACTATTCTTGATGGTACATAAGAAGTCTGCCCCCTATCACCCACAAGCTAACAGACAAGCTGAGAGCACCAATAAGATTCTATGTGATCTATTGATAAAATTGGTGAATAATGAACACTCTGATTGGGACAAACAATTACACCATGTTTTTTGGGCATATCGAGTCACTTATAAAATGGTGCTCCAAGCTACTCCCTATCAGATGGTATTTGGCAAAAATGTGGTGCTACCATTAGACTTCTTGATACCTACATTGAAAGTAGTACAAGAACACCAGTGGACTGGTCATGAGCTCTCATCTAGGGTCTTTGATCTGGAATGCTTAGGTGAAACAAGATTGAGAGTAGCAACAGGAATTTATGCAGCTAAGAAAAGACAAAAGGCATACTTTTATCCCCATGTGAAAGATAAGGGCTTGAAAGTAGGAGATTTAATCTTGGTGTACACCCTGAATAGCATGTGAGGAAATTAGAGAAGTGTGGCTACGGACCCATGATTATTAATAGAATCTCAACAGATGGAGCAGTTCAATTAGCTACTCTAGAAGGTGACATCCTATCTAGTTACGTCAGTGGACGTAGAGTCAAACTATCTCAAGAACCCCTTATAGAGGAAATGCTAAACTGACTCAACACTACAAAGAAACGTAAGGAAGAGGAGAAAAGAGTCTGAGAAGAAGCAGAGGGAGAAGCCTTAGAACACATCAGACGATTGAAATTGAGAAGAAAGGGTAGAGATCAACCTAGGTTAGACTTTCATGACACTCCAAGATACCACATGGCCATGTGTCAAGCATCAGGTGTATGTTCCCATAGAATTTTGACTAATGACCCTTTGTAACCCTAGAGGTAGGATATGGAGAGAATGCAAGGAGTGTAAGAGCTTTGATTGACTCAAGAGCAGCCGGTAGTGCAGTTAGAATTTCTTACTATCAAGAGTTGAAAGTATGTATCAATCGTATGATCAAAACCAAAAAGGATATAGATTGTACAATCCAACCAATAAAGGTTTTTCTGTGAGTAGAGATGTAATTTTTTATGAAAACAATCATGGTTTGATGATGACAGGAAAGTGAAGCTGCCTTATGACTTCGATGAAGATTTTCCATCACTTCAACCAAAGGCGCCAAAGCAAACTAAAGAAAGTGATTCGGAGATTGACCTAGAAGACTTGGAAAGACTAAAGCTATGGAAGAACAAAGGTAAAGCAAAGATGCAGGATGCTACATATGGACCGTAGAGCTCACATCAACCACTTAGAAGATCTTCAAGGGAGAAGAAGAAACCAAAGACGTTTGGTTATGATACTTCTCTGGTCACCAAGCACTTAATCTACATTGCAAAGGATTCAACCAATGAAGAACCTACCACATTTGAAGAAGCACAAAGCAAGAAAGCTTGGAGAGATGCAATGGATGAAGAAATGGAAGGCTTGAAGAGAATGACACTTGGGAGCTTGTACCTAACAAGCCATCTATGAAGGTAATTGGATCGCGATGGATATACAAAATCAAGAGGAATCTAGATGGAAGTATAAATAGAAATAAAGCAAGGTTAGTTGCTAAAGGGTTTGCTCAAACCCATGGTATTGATTATGAGGAGAATTTCTCTCCTGTTGCAAAAATGCCTACAATTAGGGTTCTCATTAGTCTTGCTGCATCTAGAAATTGGAATCTCTATCAACTTGATGTAAAGAATGCTTTCTTGAATAAATGGATTTAAGAGGAAGTGTATATGGCACAACCTCTTGAATATGAGCATGTACATCATCCCAACTATGTATGCAAATTAAAGAAAGCCTTGTATGGATTGAAGCAAGCTCCAAGAGCTTGGAATTTCAGATTGGTGACTTATTCACAGGACCAAGGATTCAAAGATAGCAAGGCAGATACCTCTTTGTTCATAAAGAGGAACGAATCTGAAGTGATCTATTTATGTGTGTATGTTGATGGTATTATTATCACAGGCAATGAAATTGAAGGAATCAAACAAGTAAAGACTCAAATGAAGGAGGAATTCAAAATAAGTGACCTCGGACCACTCACTTATTTTCTTGGATTGGAGTTAATCTACATAGGTTCAGGTATATACATCACACAAAGGAAGTATGTGCATGACATGCTCATGAAGTTCAAGATGGAAAACACCAAGTGTGTAGGTACACCTATGGAGCAAAATCATAAGCTTACTTCTTATGAAGGAGAGCCAATTGAAGACATCATGAGCTATCAAAGCTTGGTTGGAAGCTTGAACTATGCAACACTCACAAGGGTGGATATATGCTATAGTGTTAGCATATTGAGTCAATTTATGCATAAGCCAAGAAGACCACATATGGAAACGGCCAAGAGAGTCCTCACATAACTAAAGTGGACCATGAATGAAGGTTTTTTTTATTCATTTACTTCAAATATTGAGCTAAAGGCCTACTCAGATGCGGATTGGTCCAGATCTAGAGATGATAGAAGAAGCACATCCAGGTATGTATCATTTGCAAGTTCAAAAATCATTTCTTGGTCATCCAAGAAGAAACCAACCATGGCATTATCTTTGACTGAAGCCGAATATAGAGGTTTGGCTAATGCAACTCAAGAAATCATGTGGTTAAAGTCTTTGTATACAAATCTTGGACTTCATTCTTCAACACCTCACATTTTTGGTGACAACACAAGCTCACTACATCTTGCAGCTAATCCGGTATACCATGCTAGAACTAAGCATACTGAAGTCCACTGCTATTATGTAAGGAAGAAGCTAATGAGCAAAGATATTCAACTATCCTATGTCTCTACAAATATGCAATGTGCAGACATGTTGACTAAAGCTCTTGATGGTACAAAGTTAAATAGATTCAAGTTGATGATTGGCTTGCATGAAATCAAAGACATTGAAGATATATTTGTAGGACAAGCATGTTAGGCTTTAGGGGGAGTTGTTGGTGCATTTTACTCAAGCCTACATGCTTTATGTACTTGATATTATGATCATTTGTAAGTCACATGTGTAGTCATGTGAACACCTCTTGTAAAAGAGTACATTTTTCTCTTGTAATTGTGAAAAAGAATGGCTTACCTCATCCATGATGTAAAAGCAAAGTCGTGGATCTAACTATCTAAAAGCACGAATTAGTGAGCTGAGGGAATAATTCCTAACTTTTGGGATCACTTTTAGGTGGATCCATTCGAATTCAAATTCAAAACTCTCTCCAAGAATAGCTATAAAAAGAGCAAGAAGGAAGAGGTGATTAGCAAGCGTTGTACATGACCACTTCATGTCATTTTTTAGTGATTGAAGAGCTTACTCCATAGCTCTATCATTATACTCCCATTGTGCAAATATTCATTGCCAATGTGGTTGTAATCATATGTGAATTTATACATTCATCATTCTCTACTTTGTCTATTTTGTTCTTTGTTATACTCACTTAGAGCAATACCTTCAGAAGGTCATTACTCCAGCTATACTCATCCAGTTTTAGTGTTTTAACGTGTGTTGGATAGCTCTCATATTTTAGTTGCTGCATATAAATTTTCATGGTCATGGAGTTTGTAATCTCGGAGAAATCTCCATTTTACTTCTCAGTAGTCTATCTCTGTAGAGCCCCGAGAATGGCGGGCATGTTCCAATATTTGTTAAAAGTTGTTCTCAGTCCTCAGATTATCATTTGAAGTGTTTTTACTTGGAATAGCAAGCTATCTAAGTCTATTTGCTATTTCCAAAAGGAATTTGTCTAATGCCTACCAGGTTGAGAGCGCTGTTCATGTTTTCCAACATGTGTATGTACAAAAATAGTAAGTTTTGGGAGCTAGTCATCTTGCAACTAGTTTGTCTTGAGTGAAACTTTTGAGATACATGTTCCAAAGTACTTGGCTGATATTTTGGTGGATTTAGGAAGATCAAAGGGTCTACTAATCAACTCTGAAGTCTTAGTTGGCTGGTGTGAAGCCAGTTGTAGCAGCACCAACTCATCTTCGGATTGCATCCACCATCTCTCTTCACACTAACTGCTACCTTGATGGCCACCATCGATTTTAGTGCGGAAACATTTCTACAAACATCACCAATCTCACCCCAACACCCCCCATCTCCTCCATCACCCCAACCCCCACCACTAACCACTGATGAAACTGCTATAGTAATAACAACCATTACCCAAACCCAACCTCATCAATGTCCTTTTCCTTTTGTGAACCAACCTCTCAAGCCACACTATTTTCTTCTATTACCAAACCTCTTTTTACTTCCCCATTTTTGTCTTTCAAGCCCATCATTGGATGCCCCATTATACCTAGCATAGAAGGACACCCAAGAATCATCAAAGGTAGTTTATGTATCCCCACATTCCCCATTCACACATGCCTCTTCCTTGTGATCCTTACTTCCCATTTGCCTCCTCCATCTTTCCCTACACCTCAATCGTGACCATAGCCCCACCCCATTACATGTCTTTCATGGAAAGTTTCATTCGTTCCCATAGCACAAAAATGTTAGGAACACAAACACTCACTTCCACTTCACTGTACACACATACCATGACCACTTCATTGACCATCCCCACCCATCACACCTCCCCCCCTCCCCCACGATTCCACCATCTCCCATCCCCCTACCACCAACTTCACTTGCACTCACCTCTCTATTAGACACAACATCCACCATTTCCATCCCCATTCCCATTCCCCTTGCACTCCACCCTGCCTCGCTTGCACCTCATACTATACATAATACATTCAATACAATAATTCAATGTGTATCACTATTACAACAAGATTACCGAAGACCAGAAGATGAGAATGCTGCCTTCTAGCAGAATCCCAAAGATTGCAAGCAAGAGTCACAACCTTGGAGGCAGACCACGAAACACTTCAGGCGGAGTACTTCACCTTAGAACAAGCTCATGCCAAATTGGAATCCAAGGTACCAGACGTGGATGCCCAAGCCCTCAAGGACTTGGAGACAATGCTACACAAGCAACATCTCACCAATGAAAAAATATGAAGAAATCTACAACTTCTCAAAAGGACATGTCTACGGCATTGGAAGAGAACAAGCGACTACAACAAAAAAACCAAGATAATCTTGAAGCTACTATGAAAGGGACCCCAAGCATAGAGATTAGTCCCATGAAGTTTCAAGCTCTTCCCTTAGGAGGCATCGGGATATTACTCGAGGAATATGCTAACTTCTTAGATTCATATGAAAATAGGAATATGCAGACCTCAAGATTAGTTAACCACTATTAGCACATCTAAACTGGAGCTTGCCCTCCCCCCTCAGCCTACAGAGGAAGTGGAAGACCTCAAGAAATAGGTGGAAGACCTACAAGCATGACTATTACCATATCAGCGGCCACCCTCTCCAATTGAAGACCTAGAAGCCGACATAATGGTGGAAATTCCAGTCCAAGAAAGTTTTGAAGAATTGTATGAACCTATACCAGTACCAGGAGGACACATCACTAATGAGGGCCAAGATACCTTTGAAATAGAAGTTACAGATTGGCTCAAACGTATAGAACAGATCACGTAGAACAGATAGGCAAAACCCATGATGATAGAGTAGCCGTATACATCCAATCGCTCTCCAATATTGAAGAAACAATTCTTAAGTCCTCTTATTTATAGAACGTAAGTCCTCTTATTTTTAGAAGTTATCCCATCAATGGCTTATTTCCACATCAGAGATGCAATACATGCCATATTTTGTAGTGTTAGCAGATTATAATGTATAGATTAAGAGGCATACAGGGAAAGAACCAACATTTGCTACTCAATTCGAGCCAGCTGATCTACCAAAAGAGGCACAAGCAGGTGCTATTTTTCAACCTAATTGGCATGCGTGATTGTTGACAAACTACCCTAAAATGATGCACACATAGGAAAACATGCCATTATATATCAAATAAAACCAATGTTATTGTCCTTTTGTCCATATCAAATAAAACCAATGTTATTGTCCTATTGTCCATTGCAGATCTTGGCAATCATTCACAATCACAGTCTACAACAGTAAAGGGTGTTCCAATTGGGTTAACTATCTGTATTTTGTTCTTGCCAAAGAGAGAATTCCCCCCTTACAATTGGAATACTTTCTACAAGTGTTCCAAATATGTTTCTTCTAATTTGCTATAGATGAAAAAACCATCTAGAAATTCAATTACACATTGTCTTAGGTGAGGCCACGAACCCTATTCATGAGTTTCATGAATGTGATAGGAGCATTAGCGAGACTGAATGGCATCATAAAAAGTCATGATGCACATATCTAGCCATAAAGGAAATTTTAGGTACATCCTATACCTTAATTCTAATTTGATTACACCTTCACAAAAGTTCTAATTTAATAAAATATTGATGCTTCTAAAATTAATCAAATAGGCCATCCGCCCATGGCATTGGAAACTTATCTTTAGTTATTATCTTGTTTAGTGCCCTATGATATATACAAAGTCTCATAGAGCCGTCTTTTTTTTCAAGAGGAGCATTGGTGATGTCCTTAGTGAATATTTAGGTCAAACAAAATCATGATCTAGATCTTCCTAAGTTTATCCCTCAACCTTATGGTGTGGTGTACCACTAAGTCTATAAGTTCAACTAATAGTTGTAGTATCAAAAATTGACTCTATGGCATGGTCAATGTTCTTGTCGTCTTGGAACATGTCAAACCCATACTCCCCGATGCATGACTACATGAACTCTTGATGGAGGAAACGTTGGTTGTGGGTGTGTAAGCAACTATATAAGAGTCCTAAACAAACCAAAATATCAAAAGCTTATCAGTATTCATGTCGTAATATGTAAAAAAGAATATAAATACCAATAAAGCTACTCACCTGTCATACTCTAATATGCATGAGGTGAAAAGGTATCTCTTGCATGTGGAGCTATTGAGGTTCCCTCCCCAAGACATACAAGCTAATGATCCTCACCAATGTCTTTATGGCATCATCCAACTCCCCCATATCTATACCATGTCCTCTTGCATATACTCATGTAACAGATTGGATTGGAACTCTTGTGGCTACAACAAGTTTTTTTATGATGTAGAGCTTTATTTGAGACTCTCTAATAGTCATCAAACATGTACATATAATAATAAAAATAGATGAAGGCTTTTCAAAACAATTCATAATCTCCGTACCTCTCTTTGTCCCCCCTCTCTACACACACTCACACACACACACACACACATATATATATATATATATATATATATATATATATATATATATATGTGTGTGTGTGTATATATATATATATATATATATATATATATATATATATATATATATATATATATATATATATATATATATATATATATATATATATATATATATATATATATATATATATATATATATATATATATATATATATATAGATATACTCAATACTCCACCCTCAAGTGACCACAAATGATCCATGGTGCTCTAAGTTGTAAGGCCCCAATTATGAGGAGAAGCCATTGTGAGAGTTCAGGCATTTTTGGAACCTTTATTTCCAAGTTATATGAGTTCTATGTGTGACCATTGATGGTAATAGATGATCTTTGCGAGCCTAGTCACTAGGTTAGGTAGGGCATAAACTTGTATGCAATTGGGTTGTTATTTAAGCCAAAACTAAAGGCCTTGTGGCATTGCACGGTTTTCCCATAGAACCTTAAAGGGGGATGGTAGAGGAGGGCTTTGCCCTCTTCTAGTAGGTCCAAGGGGCTTGTCCCCCCAACCCGTAGGGCTCGAGACAATAAGATTTCTGGTCATGGAGATAGTGTCAGATTGTATATTTTTTCGACTATTGTGTATCTCCCAACTAGTTTATCTATATGGACTCCCCTTGTAAAAGCTATATAGGCATGGACCATGTGTAGCTTTACATAGTATTGCGCACTAGTAAGCCCTTCATCTAGAGTCTATCTGGATTTCCATCTAGGCTCCACACTAGGAGCACATAGATGGATGCCACCACTTGTCGTTGCATGACTCTTGGCAATTTGAGAATTTGAGTTCTCTATCTCTCAATTTGCATCTATCTTTGTCTGCATTGTTCTCTCTACTCGCCTATTCTATTGTGCTATTATTTCTTACATGGTATCAGAGCTTTGGAGGTGCTCAGTGGTGAAGAAACAAAAGCATATAGGTTGCAGAGGCTTTAATGAAAAAAGAGAGAATACGTCAAGTGGTGAATCATCATCTATGATTGGGCATCAAGTTGGTTCATCAAGAGGAGTAGGTGGAGCACAAGTAGGAGCAAAAATGATGCCGATCATCCCAATATTGTGGTTATGACCACCAACCTTCATGAAAGGTAAGCTTAATGGTACGAATTACATCTTATGAAAGTTTAAAATCATTTCTATCCTTGATTCATATGAGCTTCTAGAGATTGTTCTTGGGCTTGATCATGAGTCCCATTAGTGCTTCATCCAAGTAATCATAGTCGAATGATTCCTCCTCATGTTGATAATCTACATGCTCGCAAACGTAGAAATGTAGATGCACTTTGTGCTCTAGTTACAAGTACTATTGATACTGTTCTAACCCTCATTCATCATACTACCAAGGCTTGTGAAGCATGGAACATATTGAGAAATCAATATGAAATGCGTAATTAGACACAGATCAAGAACTTGGAGAATCAGCTAGTAGTAGAAAGGTTTTCTGATGGGGTGACTATATAGGTGTTTATCACTTACATAAATAATTATGAGATCAAACAGTATTCACCAGAGTTTGGTGGTTTGGTAACTACTCTTATACTTGAATCAGATCTCAAGCTCTAAATTTTGAGGAATGAAGTGCCTCACTCATGGAGAAGGAGCTATGACTCAAGGCAAGGAGTGGTGACAACAAAGGAGATGCTACATTCATAGCAAAAATCAAAGAAGAGGAAGCAGAATCTTCAAAAGATGAAGACAAAAAGAAGAATGACAAAAAAAAGTTCAAGGGACATTTTTCCACTACAAGAAGAAAGGACCTAGAACTCAAGACTGTCACTTTAAGAAGGCAAAAGACGTAAATGGCTCTTCAAAAGCTGGCAAGGGAAAGGAGTCTTCCAACACTATAGAAATAGATCTTGAGTTATGCATTACAATAGAGGAGGTATGCTCCTCGGCTCACGATTTAGGAAAAGATGGCTCATGGGTGTTGGACAATGGTGCCTCTCATCACATGACAAGTCAAAAAGACCTTTACACTTCCATATAGCCTCAAAAAGGAGATGCATTGTAGGGGTATGGTTTCACACCTACCAACAATTGTAGAGATGAAAGAACCATGTGAAGCTTGCATAATGGGCAAGCAACAATAGAAGACATTTCCACAAGAAAGAAAGAACAGAGCAAGCTATCCTCTAGAGTTGGTGCATGCTAGCTTGTGCAGAAAAATGCCTACATGGGCCTTCGGAAAATCTTCCTACTTCATGTTACTCATCGACAACTATAGAAGGAAGATGTGGATGTACTTCCTTCATGATAAGGCTCAAGATTTTGGCAAGTTTAAAGAATGGCTTCAGTTTTTTGAAACTAAAACAAGGAAGAAGATGAAGAAATTTAGGACAGGTGGTGGTGGTGAGTTTACATCAATCGAGTTTGACAATTTTTGCAAGAGTAAAGGAATCAAGCATCAAGCACATAGCCCTCAACAAAATAGTGTTGCAGAACATCAAAATTGAATTATCATGGAGATGGCAAGGTCCATGTTTAAGGGAAAGTGTTTTCCAAATCAATTTTGGGTAAAGGCTTTTAACACTACTATCTACATCTTGAATTGACGCTACACCAAAGAACTTTATGGAAAGACTCCACAAGAAGCCTACACTCATAAAATTCCATCTGTTTCTGATTTTAAAGTATTTGGAAGTGAATGTTTTGTACATGTTTTCGATAGGGAGAGAAACAAGCTGATCGTGGATGCTCTCATGTAGGTGGAGTTTGCCTCCCATGGGCCCATGAAATGCAGTAGTTCTTGTAAGGAATTAGACTCGAAGTCTAATCATTCACTTGGCTAGTTATCCTCTTGCTTTCCATAAATAGAAGGAATATCTTGTGGGAATTGATCATGTAAGTCATCCACAAGTTCAATGGGAGGAGGATTTTCACTTTCTTTTTCCCATTTCTCTTCTTGAATTTCTCTATGAAATTTGGGTGAGTATTGATTTACAAAAGTTGAGGTTCTAGACTCGGTGGAGTTGGGAACATAAGCATCCTTGGGAGTGAGGCTTATCCTTTTGCTTCTTGTGTTACTCACTAGTGATGTAGCTTGCTTTCTTGACTCAGCTATCATTCTTTCCAATCTTCCAAATAATCCATCAAAATATAAATGAGTCTTAGTTGAACTAGAGTAATTCAAGAGGTGACTGGCTTCAAACATGGTTTAAGCCAACTCCGCCATCTTAGCACCAATCTTGGTTCATTCAATCTTTAGATCAGCTCTAGGGTAACATTTTTCATGATCTGTTACCCATGGCCCTTCTTAAACTCTGGCTGATATGCTTTAAGCATCATGTCTAGGTCTTTGAGAGTGGGATCTACTAAGACTAATCCTACTCTATGTAGTGGTGAGGTTATATGAGGTGAATTAGAAGGTAATGGGGATGGTGGTGGTGGTGATTAGTGAGCGTGCAATTGAGAGGTGAATTCAATTATCTTGGCCTTTGTCTCTCTTAGAATTTCTTCAAGTTCACTCATTTTCTTTGACCATTGTCTTTTCATTCATTACTGACTTTCCTTCCAAGCTCTTATCCTTTTCTTTCTTATGCTCTCTTTAGAACTCTTTTCGTGTCCTAAGCCTTGATTCTTTTGTAATGTCTGAACTCTCCTGACCACTTGCACTAGGGCAGTGGAAGTTACACTTTCAGTGGAATCTATTACTAACCCAATCACATTGATAGGATTGATCTTTGGCCCATTGTTTGGGTTCTTAGGAAAATCCCATAAGAGGTGCTCCTTCCCACAATCTACACAAAAACCTTGAGTTATCAGTGATTGGGGTTGCACAGGTGCAAGTATAGGACAATCATGAATGAAGTGATCACTTTGGCATCTCTAGCATGGTCTTCTAGGTGCTTAGGCTCTCATCAGTCTAGCTTGGGGCCTAGAGTTAGGGTTTGTATACATGACATTAGCATATTCTAGCGTCTCATTTAACTCAAGTGATTGCATATAGTAAACCTATGGACTATCAATATGAGTTGGGTCAAAACTATGATCACTCAGGTCACTTTCTATAATAAATGGTGTTTGTGCCTACTTCACTGGAATCATATTGGGTGGAGTTGGAGGTTTTTGAGCTAGCAGTGGTTGAGGCCTTGGTTGATCTTGATAGGGTTGTTGGTATGGTTGTTGGGGCCTAATATACTGTTGTGGTGGGTAGTGGTTCTCATATCTTCCTTTTTGTGGATATGCATGTGGATAAGTTTTTCTAACAACTTGCTTGTTATAAAGGTAGTCTAGTGCAGTGTGGTTAGTATACCTTCTTTCTACGGTGAAATATTGGTTGTTCAGGTTAGCTTGTGTTTGAGCTATGATTGGGCACACATTAGCCATATGGTCTCCTCCATAGGTATAGCAACATTTCACTCGGGCAAATCTAGGTATCGTTTTACTAGAGAATCCTAATTTCTGAGCTACCTTCTCGAGAGCATCTCCATGGACTTTAGAGTAGGATTCCCCAAGACACAAAGGGAGCATGACTCGTTCTAGAAAATTGTGGATAGGGTAACCAAGATAGCTAGGTTTGCTTGAGCAGATAGTACACTAAAGACACTAAAGCTAGCTAGGATTTTTGTAGAGATCCTATGGTGATTATAAATTCTTCCATTAGACATTGTCTTGCATTTGGATAGAAAGTTCGGTATCCACTTTTAGGGAGTACTCATCAAAAGTTTGAATAATAAAATTGGCATGAGTACAGCCAAGAAACCATAAATGAATGGGGAAAAAAAGAGGGTTAACAAGATCCTTGAAGATATGCTTTCAACATATGTGAATGAATGGAAAATTAATTGGGAAGAGTGCTTACCCATATTAGAGTTTGCATGTAATAGTTCCCAACACTATCCCATAGGACATAATGCATTTATGATTATGTATGGGTCTTAACCAAGAGCTCCTTATATAGTAGCATTGTAGCATGCAAAATTTCAATCTACAAAGCACTTCTTGGAAGAGATGAACAATATACTCACGCTTGCTAAGGATAGCATTAACAGAGTTCAAGGTAAAGCAAAAACCTATGTTGACCCTCAAAGGATAGAAATAAACTTTGATGGAGGAGAACAAGTCTATCTTAGTGCTGCCTCTAGTTGTGAAATTCATGATATTGAAGAGAATTGGTAACATGGATTATCAACTCCAATTTCCAATAGATCATTAGATCCATTCATTTTCTCATATGAGCTGATTAAAGGATAGGATACATGAATCTGAAACCTGATTCTTGATAATGAGGTAGTAAATCCTATCTCTCTTCAATCTATTCTCACATGATCCTAAAAGAATACTATCTACTAGAGAGAATTGAGCTTGGAGTAACCTATATAAAGAGTGCCTAGTTACGTGGAAAGGTAGTTCAAAGGACACAACTACATGTGAGCAAGTAAACATACTTTAGAGCGAGTGTCATACCATTTAGATAACTCCCAAGAGCTTTTTTAAGGGGAAAGATGTGGTGAAACACCACCCAAGGATGAAAATTTGAATAAGAGTATTCGGGGTTGAATTTAAGCATATACTTAGACTCTTTCTCTTCCACAAACATGCTTTTGAACACCATTTTGGCAGACTTAAGGGGAAGAAAATGTTACATGGGAGCTTCCTCCTATTATGCACGAGTGCCAAAGACATGTGAGGAGCCATTTAGGTGTTCCATCATGAGAGTAAGAGTACATATATGTATCAATTGCAAGGTGGGCTAAATCGACTAATAGGAATCTCTTTTGTGGCCACATATTGACCATCTTTTTCAAATTGGCAACATGATATTAGACTATGAACAAACGAAAAAATAGAAGGTATTCTTGAAAAGTTAAAGAGCCCATGGGATAATCCCATATCATCACTCTCCTCACTCCAATCAAGTTTTATGTTTTAGTGCATGCAATATATCCCATAATACATAGGTCACATATTCCAAGTCTTATATATTTATTTTTGGGATATATTAGAAGTCTAGTAATGAAAACTCTAGAAGGTAATTTCATCAAATAAATCTCCTTTAATTTTTACAATCTTTACATTGGTTTTGATGGGTTGTGTTATTGACTTGAATACTCCACTCAGACTAAACCTATACAACACATATGATTCTTCTAATTTCAAAAAATATTTGAGGGTATATCTTGAAATCATGTTCAAGGTTTCTTTCTTTGTATTTGATTCCTAGGAAATAATTCCCCTTCATTAGTTGATCCGTCTACATGTATGCACATGTAAAACACCTTACCTACATACTTCTTGATCTAAAGTGATGAATTTGAAACATTTTGTTTTTAATGAGATCTAAAAAAGTAGCCTAACAATCATTGATTCCAAGATCTAAGGGTTTTGCGAAGTCCATATAACATTTTGTGGAAGTTGTAAAGAAAATATGAGCACTACTTGGGATTGAAAAACCTAGTAATTGGTTCGTGTTGGTCCTTCTTTTCCTTTGTTTTGTGAATCCTAGTGTTCATGGGTGAGTATGCATTCTTTGCCACAAAACATCAATATAGCTATAGAATGTGGGCCTTATGATCACATATGGTTGATTCATCCATTCTTGTACAAATTGACCTAATAACACAAAAAAATGTCACTTCCATCAAAACAATCTATAGCTAGAACATTAGAATCGACTCTTGTCCTTTGGCTAGTTCAAAAAAGCCTCTCAATGTAGTAGCCATAGCCTCCATGGTCTACAACATCCTTGTAACAAAACCCGTTATCATCTAATGACAGTCTGCCTGCTTGAGAGACATGGGTACATGATCCAATGGCAACATCATCAGTGGTTCATGGTCACATCCTTTCTTTTCTTTCAATAGGAATTTTGGCTGAAGCCTAACTCCCATGTTTGAAATAATAAAATAACAACTTTACGATAAATGGGCTTAGTGCCTTTGGGATCACAGTTATCGTAGAAAGTAGGGGTAGGATGGCCAAGAGGCACAATAGCTATGATGATCCAGAAGTAGTAGGATACCTAAGATTTTACGAGTGAAAAATGTTTTAAAAAGAGCTATTAAGAAGTTTAATGAGTTTTTCATCATTCTCATGAGTGACCCACTTGCTTTTAATCTTGTTGATTTCCAAGGAAAACATCCTATGGTGTTTGAAAGGCAACACTAGTCATCATAGTCAACTCTCCTAATAGGGTCTATGTCCTCAAATCATATCCAATGACCCCTCTCATGGTTCTAGAGATGTTCCCACTTGCTAAAACCTTTATTTCATAGCTTCTTTGCTCTTTGGATGTTCTTTGATTCAACTTCCTTGATTCCATTAATAGGAAACCAAATAGAATCATCTTATCTTATCTAAACTACCCATTTCCAATCTTTGTTAACCTTAATATATGGTTTCATCTTGTTCCAACTCTTCCCTATGGAGAAAACAAGGGAAGAGCCTTTTGGAGTCACTAGATCCTACAAAAACATCAGTGTAAGTAGATCGAGATCCTTCCACTTAGGGATTCCCTTAAGTGTAACATAGGATTTGTCTCTTAGAGTTAGTTTTTCCCATGAAGCTTCCACATTGCACCATGCTTTGATCAGCCTTTTGGTGGACTATACATCTTCCATAACTCCCACATCCAAAATGCCAAATCTACCATACTATTTCTAGTTAGCACACAAGGCCCACTTGATTTTGGGCATGACCCTCTTATTGTGATCACGAGCCTAGACAAAATTTCCATAAGAACTTTCAAAGCTTTGCTAATTCTTTGTCTTTTGGTATCCAAAATTCTATAAAATAGATAATAGAAGAAACAAGGAAGGTATTGATCACCATAGCACACCGGGCCTGGTTGAGCTGCATGCCCTTCTAGTAGCCTAATTTAGTATCTAGTTTGGCAAGAACCCAACTCCATCATTGGCCCATAGAAACTTCAAAACCCATTGAGATACTGAGGAGCCAAAAAATCTCTCCATTTTGTATTTCTTTACATCCATGGCTAGTCAAGTTTATGGCAAGGGCCCAAAAATGGCCTTGAAAGGAGTTGTGGAGTGATTTTTTAAGATCCCGTCATAGTGCCAAAAACATTTAGACACTACCAAATACAACACACAAGCATTCATGACATCATTGAAGAGTCTCATTAGCATCTAGTTATGACTATGATAGAGCCTAAGTTCCTCGGATTTGTCCAAGAAGGGCTTGATGGTTAACCAAGCAGCTAAGGCCATCGTGACAATGACAAAAAGAAGAGAAGCGAGAGGACAACCCTATCTATTAGAGCATTTTCGCTTGATTTCTTGAGACATTTGACCATTGATATTAGTTCAAAATGAGGCATTCACCATAAGCATCAAGTTCATGTTGATGAATTTAGGTCCACAATTGATTTCTTTTAGAGGATTGCATAATGGAATCCCACTCTATGTGATTGTATGCTTTGACAAAATCAATCTTGATGAAGATGACATCTTGGGAAGACTCCTTAGTGAATTCCAAGCCTTCCCACACATCAATAATAGCCTCCACGATGTATTTGCCCTGTATTAATCCCTTCTTGTCCTCATTCATCTAGGAGCACAGATGGAAGGTTATGCGATTTGCAAGAACCTTAGTCATGCATGATGTTTGCAAAATTCTTTCTGATGTGATCCTTGAGATGGAAGCCATGCACTCCCACCTCTAAAAAGTGAGTGGCATTGACACCCCCAAAAGTTGAGTGAAGTGGTTGTTTATTAACTCAATATTCTCTTTTTCACTAGTGCATTCTACCCCGTTGTTATCTACCATGTAAGGTAGGGGACCTCTTCCTTGAGTTGCATTTTCCATAAGAGCTTACACATCTCTTTCTTCAGTTTGTCTGCTTTCCATGGCCACCAATATTTAAAATTAATATGCATGTCTCTTCTTTGAATTTCCTCTTCATATCATAGTTTGCTTCCAATTTTTTGGAGTCTCGATTGAAGGGTTGAGATAAATTTATAGCTAAATCTCAATTATAAATGTGTATCTTCAACATAGATGCGTTTCATTTTATGATCATTTCTTGCGATGTATGAGAGAAGCCATATATTTTGATGGAAAAATAGAAGAAGTTAAGTTTCCAACACCAATGACACCAATGGATTGGTACTTGAAGTAGACTAAGACCTTTATTATGTGTATGTGCAAATGCATGCAAAAATGTATTGATGAGTACAAAGAGAATCTTAGAAGCAAACAAGGTGGCAAACAAGGAAAAACGAGATCTAGACCTCACACAACCAATAATGAGAAGAAAGATATAACTTCTTTTATGGATTAATTGTACATGCATATGTACTATAGAATTCATGATCATGCACCTATCCTCGATGAGAAGAGAGTGTTTGATTAGATTTGAAAGGAAGTTAACTTTTTGAAATTCTGATCACCTTTAAAAAAATCATTTTTTATTATTTTCTTAATTTTTTTAGCGATGTAGACACAAATTTACATCAATATGTGGGCCTATGGACAACATAGGTGAATACAAATTTGTTGAATAATTGCTCGATGATGTTATTCAACTTGCTCCGATGATGTCCCCAATTTTGGCTTGTTCCTACACGACTATCGAGGTCGTCTTCTCAGAGATGAGTGCGCACACGGAGATCGAAGTCTCTCTTACCGCCCAACCGCGTGGTGTCCCCAATTATTCACTCTCTCTCTCCATAATAGTGAGTCATCCCCCCCACATGGCTTCATACATGGGCGCCACATGGCACTCATGTATGAGCCCATCTAATCACAACTAAGAGGTGATTCACACCTCTCTTGGGGGTACTCCATAACATTTCCTTCCCCTTAGTTCCATTTTTGTCCTCAAAAATGGTATTGGAAGGTCTAAAAGAAAGAGAGAAATAATAGTATCACCACTCCCACTATATCCCCATGTATATAAATACATGATCCTGTCTCCGTGTTGTTTCCCCATATCCTTCCCCTTAAGAAGACTCTTGGGAAGGTAAACTGAAACTGGGAAACCGTCTCTGTAGGGTGCTAACCCGCTCCCATGTGGCACTATCTTCTGAACTATCTTTCCACTTTACTAGACACTCTTTATACAAGTGACTTCTCGTCCGTTTCTCTCGAGTGCGTAGTATGCTCTCTGGCTCATGTGGAATAGATTGAACAGAAATAGGCTCTACTACCTCACTATCTGGAATGAGGTTGTCAGATTCACCCAGCCTTTTCTTAAGCCGGCTAACATGAAAAACTGGATGGATTTGACTATTCTCTGGAAGTTGGAGCTGGTAAGCCATCTTTCCTATTCTCTTAAGTATTTGGAAAGGTCCACAATACCTAGGAGATAATTTTGGACAAGGTCCCATCTTCATGGTTTCAGACCTAGATGGAACTCTAAGATAGACTTGCTCTCCTACCTCAAAGTTGATATCTCTTCTTTGAGGGTCAGCATAGGCTCTAGCCCTATCCTGAGCTTTCCTAATGCTGTCCTTAGCAAGTCTAAGCATATCATTCATTTCTTCCAAGAAGTCCTTTGCAGCTTGAACTTTTTCATTCTGCAAGCCAACTGCATAAGGAGCCCTTGGCTGAAACCCATACATAAGCATAAATGGACTATGCCCGGTGGAAGAGTGCTTGGCACTATTATATGCAAACTCTACTATAGGTAAGTACTCCTCCCAATTAGTTTGCCTTTCATTTACATATGCTCGAAGCATATCCTCTAGGATTTGGTTAACCCTTTCTGTTTGCCCGTCCGACTGTGGATGCTCGGCCGTACTCATGCTAAGCTTTGTATCCAACCTTTTGAAGACCGCTCTCCAAAAGTGGCTAGTAAACTTCCTATCCCGATCAGAAACTATGTCTAAAGGAAGACCATATAACCGGTATAGGTTCTCAACAAAGAGTCTAGCCAACTCTGGTGTCTTCACTGTAGTACGTGTTGGAATAAACCTAGCCATTTTGGTTAACCTATCCACAATTACCCAGACCGAGTCGTGCCCTCTCTGTGTCTTAGGTAATCCGACTATAAAGTCCATGGAGATACTCTCCCACTTCCCATTAGGAATATCCAATGGGTGGAGTAGTCCTCCAATCCTTAACCTCTCAGCTTTGTTGACCTGGCATTTATTGCACTTAAGCACATATTCTAGGACGTCCTTATGAAGTCCAGGCCAATAAAACTGCCTCTTAACAAGATCATAAGTCTTGTTAACTCCTGGGTGTCCCGCACTAGGTGTGTCATGACACTCATATAAAATATGCCGTCTCATCTCAGTATCTCTAGGGACACACACCTTACCTTTATATAACAGATATCCATCTTGGACACTGTAATTCTTCCACTTGAGTCCTTCTTGAGTACCCGTCAATACTCCATCCTCATTGGAAACCCGTATATCACGATCCCCATTCTCTATGGCTTCCCAAATTTCGGAATATGCAGGATCAAGCCTACATTTCCCTCTAATAGACTCAAGTAGCTCACTAGTGATCTGAGTAAAACTCAGTCCATTGAGCATAGGCATGCGGCTAAGTGAATCAGCCACTACATTAAACTTTCCCTTCCTATACCTAAGCTCATAATCAAACTCTTGAAGGGTCTCTGCCCATCGGGCCTTACGACCTTTAAGGTCTATTTGATTAGAGAGCCACTTAATGCTCTCTTGATCAAACACTATCGTAACTTTGGCACCATATAAATAATGACGCCACTTTTTCAAAGCATGGACTATTGCATACAACTCCTTCTCATAGACGGAGTAATTCTTTTGAGCCGGTTCTAGTTTCTTGCTCTCAAAAGCTAATGGTCGACCATCCTGTATTAAAACCGCTCCTATAGCAAAATCACTCGCGTCAGTCTCAACCACAAATGGTTTATTGGGATCTGCTATATGTAAAAGTGGAGCTGTAGCAATTGCTACCTTCAACTTTTCCATACTTTGCTTCTGTTCGTCTCCCCAATGAAAGGCTTTCCCTTTCCCTTTAAGCTGTTCCGTCATCGGGACAGCAATTTTGGCATAGTTCTTAATGAATCTTCGATAGAAACCTGATAAACCTAGGAAGATCTGCAGCTCCTCCAGGTTCCGTGGATGTGGCCATTCCATAATAGCCCTTACTTTTTCAGGATCCATCTGGATTCCATCTTGGGAGACTATATGCCCAAGGTATCTAACCTCTGTCTTGAAAAATTCACACTTTGACTCCTTAGCAAATAGCGAATTTTCCCTTAGCACTTGAAATACTTTTCTCAAGTGTTCCAAGTGCTCCTGTTCTGATGCACTATAGATCAGAATGTCATCTAAAAAGTCTACTACAAAGTGTCCTAGATAAGGCCGTAAAACACTATTCATGAGTTTCATGAAAGTGGCACCTCAAACGTCTTAGGAGCATTCCTCCTGACTTCCCTCTTTATGGCTTTATCCAAGCCCCTAACAAACCCTCTGGTCTTCTGAAAATCATCTAGACCCTTAAGCTTCAAAGTGATCTCTCTATAGTGGGATAGATAGACTGAAAGAGGCCTGCCTCTTTGAGTAATCCTATCCCACTCATCCCAATTCCTCTCCTCTTCATTTTCAGGAAGAAACTCTTTTAGGAAAAGAGTCTCAAACTGAGTCCAGTCACTAGGGATAGAGTTCGCCTCCTTAAGACTCATCCACCACTTATAAGCACGTGGGCCGAGGGAAAGACTCGCCTCTAGCACACGATACTCAGGCGGGGTGCCCTTCAATTGATGCAAATCATGCCACTTTTGTAAAAAAGTGTAGATTGCATCCTTATTCCTGTCTCGGTCATCCCCCGTGAAGGTAGGTGGCTTCAAGTCTTTCAGGAGGGGAGCTTCCCTAGAGCTCTCTCCTTTATGTTTACTAGGAAGAGAAGTCTCTTTCCTAGTAATTTCTAGAGGAATGGTAGGAGTCTCTCTTTCCTTCCTAGCTAGGAAAGAGGTGACACTAGTCTCAAGGGAGATCATTTGAGACTTAAGTTGCTGTATAAGAGATGTAATGCTACCCAAATCTTTCTCTAACTTAAGGGTTTGCTCTTTCAAGTCAATGAATTGGTCACGAGTGACAAATTCATCTATAAACTCTTCATAAGTATACTCTTGCTGTGAAGGCTCTTTTTCTTCTACATTCTCTTCTATTTCTTGTCCTAACTCTACTTCTTCCATCCTAGCATCCTGATCCTCTAGTTGCTCTCTAGGTGGAGAAGTGGTCTCAACTACTTGTTTGCCTTTAGTTTCCATGTTTAAGTACCCTTCCCCCGTTACTAGAGAGTATGAAAATGAATGGAAGTAGAGTTTAAATATGCAAGAAGAAGAGAGATATAACACAAGAGCACTTCCCTGATACAAAGTAGAGTTGCGGAAGCTAAATCCAAGTGGTCCTTGATGCTTCAAGCCGCTGATTTTGATTCCTCGCCAGTCCCAAAAGAAAATTGGAAATGTCCGCTTGGTCCGGGGAGGTTCTAGACACCATAAACCATCCAAAATAACACCAAAAGTGCGTAGGAAAAACCCCAAACGGGCAAACTGAGTGTAACTGAATAATTTCAGAGATTTTCCAATCCTCGCCAGTCCAAAAATTGTTGCTCAGCACCTGCACTTCAATAATTTGAGACAATCCCAAGTGAAAAAATTTGGATTTGGAGTCCGGATGAAGAAAAAACTAGGCCCGGGAGTGGCCGCCTAGTTCCTGCTGAAGCGCTGCAGAGAGATTTTGGTAGGGCAAATCTCGTCCAAATCCAACACCGATGGTCTCTAAGCAAAGCTTGAAAGTGTAGCTTCGAAACGTGACCAAGATTTTTAAAATCCGATATGGTATGAAGAAGATATGCTCTGGAGAAATGGGGTATGTCACCGGTGGGAAGTGAAAAGTTTCATCTTCATGAATAGATGGGTTTGGAAAGCTCAAAACTGAGGAATGAAAGCTTCTTTCACCAAACCAACACCCCCATCCCAAAGCCACAGCCCATAATACATATATACCTCATGATTCTTACAAAATCTTGATCTAAGTTATGGATTTGTAGCTCCAAACTTTAGGAAAAAAACTCGAAATTTTCTTCTACAACTGGGAACCTCTATTTCTTCGAAAAAAAATGAAGATACCTGTCGACAGAGAGCTTTATCCCATATATGAGTGGGTTGCAGGCTTTTTTGAGGTATAATAAGAAAGCTCTAGAGAGCTTTAATCATCCAAGAGTGGGGAAGGAGGAGCAAGGCCCCCCCCCCCCCCCGTGGGCTGGCGGACGCCTGCGTCTCTCCTCTCTGCGCGCGGCGGCGAATTGCCGGTCCTCTGGCTTGGGCGCCTCGTTTGGTGTGCCTGTGGGCCGTCTCTCGTGCGTGCGGCGTCTGTTGGCACTGTCTTGCTCCGATACCAATGTTGAATAATTGCTTCGATGATGTTATTCAACTTGCTCCGATGATGTCCCCAATTATTCACTCTCTCTCTCCATAATAGTGAGTCATCCCCCCCACATGGCTTCATACATGGGCGCCACATGGCACTCATGTATGAGCCCATCTAATCACAACTAAGAGGTGATTCACACCTCTCTTGGGGGTACTCCATAACAAAATTCTTGATAATTTATTATCAAGTGCAAGATCAAAAGAAACGAATCTTATAGATAGTAAAACTCGCTATTTTCTACAATACTGGCTTTGAGACCATTAGAGAGAGAGTTACAAAGAAGGTTTATAACCTTCTCATCCCCTTCATGGGGGACCTAATTACTTTTCTTTTTTTTGGTTTCAAAGACAAACACACTATATTGTCTAAAAGGGGGGTGTTTCTTACACATGAATTCTTCTAGCTAGGAAACCTAGCAGTTTTTCAATCAACCACTCTTTAAGAGGTATCAAAACTGGTAGTGTATCATTCCTTCCAAATCTTCCAGAGCACTTGGTTTCTAATAGCATTTGAGAGAGTGGAGGAGTAGTTGTTCGCTTCCCCCATGAAAGCTTGTATCTAGTTTAATTGATAGGGAAGCATGAGAATTAGGCAAGGCACTATCAAACTAGGATTCTCTTAGGGCAAGAAAGGAAGAGATTACCCAATTCTTCTTTGCCATTGTTGCAATGCTTGCAACATGAGATGAACTGTAGATTTTTCTAGATTTAACATTGGTCCATATCCACCTATGAATAATTTCACACATCAAGAAAATGTATGAACTTGAATTCCCATTTAAGCCAAGTCCAATTCAGACAACATGTCTTGTTGAGCAACAAATCATAGTCTAGGTTTCTTTCGGTTCTTGGCACCACCTCCAACTTATTTCCATGATGCCATCCCAAACCTTCTAGTTGAGGGTGTTCTTAGATAAGTAGAAGGCACGTCTTTGATTCATCCTACTTCTTAGAAGGCACCCATTTTCAAATTTGAATCTACATGTCGAGTCAATATATTTGAATTTGATTTGATTCCTTCTATATTGTTTCCATAGGTGTTTCCACATATAGAAACCTTTTCTAAAAAATATGTTTGATCTTTGGGAATTCGTTGGGTTCACATTGATAATTCTTGCAATAGGGAACCGATTGAGCCATCTTATCTAATACCAACAACACACTTCCCATAGTTACTAATATTGCAATAATGCAAGAAGAGGGAAAAAACGAGAGTGAATCAGTCAAGTCCTCTCCCCTTCGAGAGGCCAACAAGAGCGTGTATCACTATTTTTGAAGATCATATTGTCCCAGGAGGTATCGCCATTGCTCCAAGCTTCAATAATCCATTTGGCCACCAACTTGTTGTCCATAACCACAACATCTAGAATGCCTAGACCACCCTCATCTTTCTAGCCTTCTAGAGACCTTGTGACAAGGAGAAGAACTAGTAAACTTGTTTATGTGGAAACTTTAGTTGGCGTTTATGAAATGTCATAATGTATTCTCAAGCAAGTAAAGTAAATCTCATTATGCACAATAATATATATATATATTTTTTATTTTTGCAAATGAATAAAGGCAATAATGTCACAATGAGAAACGAACCATCTACATCTTTCTTCAAGCGACTCTTTGAATTTGATGTGAGCAAATACAATGACGTTATATTCTTGTCTTGTATATTGAACAAGCATTCCCAAAAAATAAATTAAGATGCTCATCCAACAATGTCAAGTAGTGCATTTTCAACCTAGAGGTTGATGATTGTTTGGTAGACTTCATCTTACACTATACATAGATCATCATAACTTGATTACTACGTTGCATTTTGAGATATCAACATAATAGATAGGGATAAACTTAATATTATTGATCTTGATGGCATTCTAAGTAATAAGAACCATAATGATCCACACTCGTATAGGACAAACACTAAAGAAGAAGATGCAATGGTTTGAGGGGGTCTAGTGTGTTTCAAGGCAAATTTAATTACTAGGGAGTTTGAATAATAAACAATGATAATGAAGATATGATAATGTTGATTAGAAAGCTCAATGATTACAATGAGGAATACATGCAAGATATAATTTCATCGAGGAACTTCCATTAAGAAGTGAGAACGGATTGCACGTAATTCTCAGTACCCTAATTCTTCTATATCTTCTAATCTAGATGTGTATTAAAACAAAGTAGAACCTTCAAGTATGGCTGAAGTAAAGTTTTGTACATAAATATAGACATGAATGTACATCCACACACACACACACACACACACACACACATATATATATATATATATATATATATATATATATATATATATATATATATATATATATATATATATATACATACATACATACATACATACATACATACATGCATGCATGCATGCATGCATATATATATATATATATATATATATATATATATATATATATATATATATATATATATATATATATATATATATATATATATATATATATATATATATATACGCACACACACATACATACATACATACATACATGCATGCATACATACATACATACACACACACACACGCACACATATATATACATATATATATATATATATATATATATATATATATGTGTGTGTGTGTGTGTTGGTGTGTACATACATAAATATATGTTGATGCATTGCTTGAATTTTGAAATCTTCATCCCATCCAAAGCCTTTGTAAACATGTCCGCAACTTGGTCCTTGGTACCAATATGATGTACTGAAACTTCCTTGGATATCACCTTTTCCCTTATGAAGTGATAGTGCACTTCAATATGCTTGGTTCTAGCATGATAGACAGGGTTCGATGCTAGATGAATGCTACTCATGTTGTCACAAAAAATTGGATATGTGTCAACCTGCAAATTAAGCTCCATAAATAACTTCTTAATCCACATTATCTCACATGTGACTTGAGCCAAAGCTCTATACTCAGCCTCGGTGGAAGATAATGCCACCGTGGGTTGCTTCTTTGAAATCCATGAGATGATCTTGCTACCTAGCATGACTAGGTAACCACTTGTACTCCTTCTATCTTCCTTCGAACCGGCCCAATCGACATCGGAATAAGCTTTGACCTGCATATCATCATCAAATGAGTAGAACAATCCTTCATTTATAGTGGCTTTGAGATATCGCAACATTCTACTTGCAGCTTGCAAGTGTGTAGTCCTTGGACTATGCATAAATTGTGATAACACTCCAACTCCATATGCTATGTCGGGCCTGGTTATTGTGGCATAATTGAAAGAGCCTACAATAGATCGATACAAAGTTACATCCTCTAATGGCTCTCCATCAATGGAGCTTAGCTTTACATTAACTTCCATGGGATTTGAAATAGGCTTGCAATGTAGCATCCCAAACCTCTCAAGTAGGTCTAGAATATACTTCCTTTGTATGAGCATAATACCTTCTTCTTTGTATACAACTTCAATGCCAAGAAAATACCTAAGATCTCCAAGATCAGAGATCCTAAACTCCTTTCCAAGCTTTGCCTTGATCTCCTCAATGCCCTTTGTATCATTACCTGTAATGATAAGATCATCTACATACACACACATGTAGACCACAAGTTCTCCTCTTTGTTTGATGAAGAGAGATGGATCCGCCTTGCATTGATTGTAACCACATTTGATCAAATAGTCCACCAATATTTGGTTCCAAGCCCTTGGAGCTTGCTTTAGGCCATAAAGTGCCTTCTTCAACCTACAAACATGATGTGGAAACTCTTTATGAACAAAACCTAGTGGTTGCTCCATGTATACCTCTTCTTCCAAGTCTCCATTGAGAAAGGCATTCTTGATATCCAATTGGAAGAGCTTCCATCCTTTGCTAGCAGCCATTGCAATGAGTGTCCTAATGGTGCTCATCTTTGCCACGGGGCTGAATGTCTCTTCAAAGTCCACTCCATAGGTTTGTGCAAAACCCTTGGCCACCAATCTTGCTTTGAACCTAGAAATAGATCCATCTGAATTCCTCTTTACTTTATACACCCACTTATTACCTATTACCTTCATGTTCTCCTTCTTGGGCACTAGAGTCCATGTTTGATTTTCCTCAAGTGCGTCGATCTCTTCTTGCATTGCCTCTTTCCATTCGGTGTACCTGCTTGCATCTTCATAGCAATCGGGCTCATGATCTTCTACTACTTTGTTCATATATGCATAATGTGTTGCCATGTATGAATCATAAGTAAACCTTTGAGTTGGATACTTAACTCTAGAAGACTTCCTTTCTTCACCTTTTGGAGGAATAAACCTCCTTTGCCTTGGGAACTTGATCTCTTTCTTTGACGTGGCTTCTTTCTCCATCATGTGTCCTTCATCATCTTCAACTTCATTACCTTCTTCATCCAACTCCACCAATGTTGCTTTGCCTTTGTTGATTGATTGTGCTTCATAGCTTGATGAAGGTCTCCCCCTCCATGGTGAGTTCATGCTTGAACTATCTTCATTGATGGAACACCTTGGGCCGCTTAGCTCTAGGTCGATTTGTTCTTCATCATGTCCATGCTTTTCTTCTTCATAGTCCTGCATACAATCATACTTCTTATACCAAGGGAGTAGCTCATCAAATGCTACATCCCTTGATATCCTCAAGTCCTTTGTATTTGGGTTGAAGCACCTGTAACCTTTATGATCATTTGAATATCCTAGAAACACACACTTTTCTGCCTTTGGTTGTAGCTTGTGCCTCAATTCACTTGGCACATGTACATAACAAGTACATCCAAATATCTTCAAGTGGGAAAGATCAGGTTTCTTACCATAATAGGCTTGATATGGTGTCAAGCCATGGATCCCTGAGGTAGGAGCCCTATTCATTAGATACACGGCGGTATTTGCTGCATCACTCCAAAACATGTTAGGTACATTCATCTCATTAAGCATTGCTCTAGCGATCTCGGCAATGTATCTATTCTTTCTCTCTGCTACTCCATTTTGTTGGGGTGTGTACCTGCATGTTACTTGCCTCTTGATGCCTTGATCCATTAAAAAATCAGAAAACTCATTTGAGAAATATTCTCCCCCTCCATCGGACCTTAGCTTCTTGATATATGTACCTGTTTCCTTCTCTACCATTGCCTTGAATGCTTTGAAACATGTAAACACATCTGATTTGTTTTTGATGAAATAAACCCAAACCATCCTTGTGCAATCATCTATAAAAGTGACAAAGTACTTGTTACCTCCAATGGATTGCTCTTTCGTTGGCCCCCACACATCTGTATGTATCAACTCCAATGGATGTTGGCTTATGTAGCCACTCTTCTTGAATGGAAGTCTCGCTTGCTTCCCTAGTTGACAAGATTCACATAAATGCTTCATACCTTGTCCTTGGAAGTTGGGAAGACCTTCAACCAGCCTCTTGAATTGCATTTCCTTCATTCTTTGTATGTTGATGTGACCTATCCTCTTGTGCCACAAGTCCAACTCCGAAATCCTCTTGTTTCCATATGTGAAGTAGACATGTTGAGTAGAATGAGAATTTACCTCCAAAGTGAAGAGTCTCCCTTGCTTCTTTCCTCTTGCTATGACCTTGTAACCTTGCTTAGGGTTCTCCACAAAGCATCCACCTTTGTTGAACCTTACTTGATAGCCTCTTTCAACCATTTGCCCAACGGACACCAAGTTCTTTGTGATGGTAGGTACATGCAAGACATCCTTGAGACATCTTCCTTCCTCCTTGTCATCCAAAGCTACATCTCCAACATGGGAGATCTCATGGGCTGTATCATCACCTGTTTCTACATGTCCTTTACCTTTGGGAACATGTAGATTAGTAAACCAAGAAGCATTGCAACTCATATGGTTGCTACATCCACTATCAATATACCAAGTGTTATCTACTTTGCTTGAATTCCCATTCATGTGCATCATCAAGAGATTGTCATTTTCTGAACTTGTAGAAGCATAATTACCTTGGCCTTTGTATGAAGAACCTTGATTATAGTTCCTTTGGTTTCCTCCTTGGTAGCAATCTCTAGCATAGTGGCCAAACTTGCCATATATGTAACATCCTTCGCCATCTTGATTCCTGTTTTGTTGATGTCGTCCTCCTCTTCCTCTTGATCTTCCTCTCCCTCTTTGTGATGAGGTGCCTTGGTCATGTCCTTGATTTCTTGAGTGGCCTTGCCTTCCTCCAAACCTTCCTTTGCCCCTTCCTTGTCCTTGTCTTCCTTTGCCCCTTTGATTACCTGCATAGAAAACTTGTGCATCTTTGCTTTTAGTTGAACTTCCACCTATGTTCATTTCTTCGGTGACCATGAGAGCAACCAATTGCTCAAAATCGGGAAGATTATCCCTTACATAAACTGAAGTGGTAAAGGGTTTCCACTTCTCATCATCTCTCAAACCATTGAGAGTATAAGCCACAAGATCGTCATCGTCTACGTGGCTTCCAATGGATCCCAATGCATCTGATAACTCCTTGACCTTAAGTATGTAGTCATTTATGCTACTCCCTGAGCTCTTCCTAAGGTTGTTGAGCTCATTCTTGAGTTGGATCTTCCTTGCTTTGGTGCTTGTTGAATAAAGCCTTTCAAGTGTCTCCCATACCTTCATGCTTGAATCCAGGTCTTGGATATGGCCGATCATGCTATTGCTAATGTGTTGGGAAAGAATAAAGATAACCCTCTTGTCTCTTTCATTCCATTCCCTAAAGGCCCTTCTCTAGTCATTGGTTGGATTCTCATCCAACCTAGGTCTTGGTTCACTTCCACTAATCAACCCCCAAAGGCCCTTGCCCATAAGATAGTTGGAGACCCTAAATCTCCATGGTTGATAGTTACCTTTGTCTAGCTTTTCAATTTGAGTGTTGAAGTCTCCCATATCTAGTCTTTGATACTTGACCTAGCCCTTGGCTAATGCTCCAATGTGTGTAAAATGAAAATGAGGCTCTGAGGTTACCTCAATCCAAAGCTTTCCTTAGATGGACACCTTGTGCTCTTGCAAATTTGAGTAGAATAGCTCCCCCTTGATGTGAGCTACCTCCAAGAAGCTTTTGTTGATGCAACTCTTCAACCACCAACTCCAAGATGTCTTCTTGCTTGTATGTGATACCTCCAAGATGCCCAAATGCTCTGATACCACTGATGGGGGAAGTATCTCAACCCCTAAGCAACGATGAAGCGCGAATGACCTCCACAGGTATCCTTCTTTGACCTCTGCACACCAAAAATGCTCTTACTCAGAGCTTATGCAGAGAACTCCAGTGAGCTTTTGTACACCTGTAGTAGACACCAAGGGCTTTCCAACAAAACAAATTTCACTTGAAATGGATGGTTACACAAAGAGAAACAATGTCTACAACATGAGCTAGTTGAATGCTCACAACTGCTAGTCAAGCAGAGACCTCACTTCACTCCCGCAAACTTTTCTCAGAGATTATACAGAGAATGAACTCAAACTTGAGTCAACTTTAGAGCACTCTAATAGCTACCCAATGACACCAAAATCATAGCAAATGGATACATAGAGAAGGAGAACCAGCCCTTACAATAGAGAGCAAAATATTTCCAACAGAGCCTACACAAAGAGAGAGATATCAATCACACAACTTCACTAAAATGAATGTTGCTCCCAGCTTAATTAGAGAATGCTCCAGAGAATTGGTAAGCATAAACTAGACTCTTATAGCTATCCAATGAGACAAGAATTACATCCAATGGATACCATATGAGGGAGAACCAATGCTAACAACTCAGGGGTAGAGAGTTGCAACACTACCTGCGCACACACATAGATATGCCTACTAAAAGAAAACAAACAAGCAAGCAAGGGGGTTGCTTAAGCAAGGGGCTTGCTTATCACAACTCCAGCACTTAGTGCTCACTTTACATGAGCTAAAACTCCAAGAAGATGGCCCAAAAGAAGTCGGGATACATGCTCCTTTTATAGTGAGAGGTGTGCCCCTAAAATCTAGGAACCACCTTTCCAAATCAGCCTCCTAACTTGGAGGAATTAGTTGAGATTGTTGGAGAAACACTCACTAATTAGACATATATTTGAAGGTCAAACCTTAGGAAGAAAACCCCATGCCTATGTGAAGGGACAAATTCACAAATGTATCATATTTGTAAAGTTAGTTCACTTTAGTTCTAGAAGTTTTTTAAAAATCACGGGAATGAGAAAATCTATATAAGTTAGTTAGTATTAACTGACGCGATGAGAAGAAGAAGTAGAGAGAGAGAGAGAGCAAGTGAGAAGAAGAAGGAGGAAGACAATGAGAAAGTGAGAAGAACTCATTTTTGTATGACTGAGTATAGTCGGGCTTCTCTGAGTGAGAAAGCATCTGTAAAACTTTTGAGTTTTTTATAGTTATGAGAAGAACTGAGTAAAGTTCTGTGTATGAGTCTCTCTTCATCATCTCCATGTTTGCCTATTGTGTGATGAATTCAAAAGTTCAAGTTTTCTGAGCAATTCGATGCCTGGCATCGAATCTTGGCTGATAAGTCATTTTTTCATTCTCTGTGTGTTAACTATTGTTGAATCTTTTAAAAATATGAAGTTTGTGGAGCAACTCGATGCCTGGCATTGAGTTTGACCATAAAGTCGATGCCTGGCATCGACTTCTAGCATACAAGTGGTCTTCTTCATGTGTGTGTAAAAGAGAGTATTTCTGGTGCAGAAAAAGGGCCTAAAAAAGCTCAAAGTCGATGCCCGGCATCGACTTGGACTGAAATTCGATGCCAGGCATCGAATTTTTTATTTTTGGACATCAGGAATACTAAAACAGGCAAGATTTCCAGTCTTGGAAGGTCATACAGGGTCATCTTGTGAGGGCCATAACCTGAGTTCTAGATCTCGGTTTGATGCATATGATAGCTTGTTGGAAAGCTCTACTCTTCTAGTTTTAGCCTATAAAGTTTCATGGAGAAATAATACTTGAGCTAGGAGCAATTAGCAAAATACTGAAGGTATGTCATTTCAGTGACTAGGAATTTCTGTAGAAGCAAAGTTCTTGGTTTTGACTATCATTTCTCAAAGTTTGGAGTGGCAATGAGTTAATGGTGACCATAGAGGTGTTCTAGTGTCACATTAATTCATTTCTTGTGGTGTTTCATACATCAACAAGTGGTATCAGAGCAGAAAGGTCCTGAAGAGCAGAAGGCGACAAAGGTACGAGAAGTTTTGTAAAGTTTTCCATTAAAGTTTGAAAGGTGAAGCATTTGAAGACACAAGGCATCAAAAGGTTACTTCAAAAGTATCCTCATACACAAAGAACTTCAAAAGGTATTATCCTTTATCCTTTAAGCTCACAGGTTGCAGCAGAAGGAAAGAACTATGGCAGATCATATCTCCATTGACAAACTGGACAGAGATAATTACCCCGCATGGGTAATGAGAATGGAAGCCTTACTTATGAGTAAGGATCTCATGATATATGTTACAGGTGAAGAAGAGAAGCCAGTATTCGAAGATGAAAGTCGACCAAAGAAAGAAGAACTTGATGCTTTAAAGCATTGGCAGAAGAAGGATGCAAGTGCAAAAGCCTACATCTACAATACAATCTCAGATCATTTGCTACCACACATCAGAGGATTGGAATCATCAGAAGATATATGGAATGCATTGGAATATCATTTCCAAAGCACTACTAAAGCAAGGAAAGCAAGTCTATGGTCAGAGTTTACAACATTCAAGAAGAAGCCAAGTCAAACCATTAGTGATTATGTCACTAAGATGAAGGATCTAGCAGATAGTCTTGGATCCATAGATGAAGATGTTGAAGATCACAGATTGATTGCTCAACTACTTGCAGGCTTAAGAGGGGATGAAAGGTGGAAACCTTTTGTCTTATCAACAGAACTTTCATTAAATCATTATGTTCCAGATTTGAACCAGTTGCTTGGTTTGATGCTCACATATGAGCAAGACTTGAAGGGAGATGGAGATAAAGGTCAAAGTTCTGCAATGTACATGAAGAATAAGAAGAAAGGAGATAAAGGTAAAGCAAAGGATGAAGAGGAGTCTAATTCTCAAGCTTATTATGCAAGAGGTAAAGGCACTGGCAGAGGAAGAGCAAGAGGTTTTGGAAGAGGAAGAGGTAATCAAAATAACAACAAAAAGGCTTGCTGGATCTGTGGATTGAGTAATCATTTGGCTCATGACTATTGGCACAACCAACAAGGATCAAACCAGAATCAAAACAACAATAGCAGAGGTCGAGGTGGAAGATATCAAAGTAATTTTCAAAGAGGTAGACAAAGTCAAAGAGGAGGCTATGGTAGAGGTGGAGGAAGAAGTTGGGGACAGAATCAATCCTACAACACCACCTACTACAACTATGCAAATGACACACAGAATGAAAGTCATACATCATTGATGATGAATTCAATCAGCACATCAGACAAAGAAGATCTAAAGGTATTTTACATTGACTCTGGATGTTCTAATCATTTGTCAGGAAACATAGAATTGATGTCAGATTTGGAAAAAGGCATTTCTAGTCACACAGTTCAAACTGGTGATAGTACAAGACATAGTGTACATTCAATTGGAAAAGTGAAATGCAAGAGTGGAGCAGATTTGCTAACCAATGTTTTGTATGTTCCTACAATACCTAAAAACTTGATTAGTGTGGGACAGATAGTTGAAAAAGGTTTTCAAGTTAGGTTTACAAATGAAGGAGTATTTGTGGAAGATCCAGAGAATGGATATAATCAGATTGTCTCTGGTAAGAAAGAAGGTAGACTCTTTACTTTAAGAGTGCAAGGAAACATTGGTCAAGCTTTGCTCACACATGGTGAAGCAGTGATTACAGAACTTGATCTCTGGCATAAGAGATTAGGTCATTTCAATGAAAGAGGAATTAAAGCTATGGTTGCTAATCAGTCTGTACTAGGATTACCAAATGTGCAAAGTCAACATATGGTTTATAAATGTGAAGCATGTCAAATGGGTAAAGCACACAGGTTACCATTTCAAAAGAAAGGATTCAAACATGATGGAGTACTTGAGCTCATTCATACAGATGTATGGGGACCAACAAAAGAAGGATCTATCAGTGGCTCAAGGTATTATGTTCTTTTTATTGATGATGCTACAAGATGGATAACATTATATGTTTTGAAGGAAAGATCAGAAGTGTTTGGAGCTTTCAAGCATTTTCATGCATATGCAGAGAGAGTCACAGGTCAAAAGCTTAAGAGACTGAGGTCTGATGGAGGGGGAGAATACTTCTCCCAAGAGTTCAATGATTATCTTTGGAATGCAGGTATTAAGAGAGAAATAACTTGCAGGTATACACCACAACAAAATGGTGTAGCAGAAAGAAGGAACAGGACTTTGGTTGAGTTTGCTAGAGCTATGCTAAAGGAGAAGAACTGTCCAGATTATCTTTGGGCTGAAGCTGTAAATACAGCTACATATCTTGTGAATAGATTACCATGTGCAGCTCTGAATGGAATGACTCCATATGAAGCTTGGTGGGGTAAGAAACCAACACTAGATCATTGTAGAGTGTTTGGATCAATTGCATATGCTTATGTGCCATCACAACTTAGGCATAAACTTGAACCAAAGGCAGAAAAATATGTGTTCATTGGTTATGATGAAAAGCAGATGGGTTACAGATTGTGGAATCCTCTAACCAAACAATTTATTGTTTCTAGAGATGTTACATTTGATGAACAGAAAAGTTGGTATGCAGATCAAAGTCATACAGCTGAAGAATTTGAAGAAGAGGTAAGAAGATGTGAGAAAGGAAAATCAATTGTGCAGGTGAATAGAGATGAAGACTATATGCAAGCAAGTACATCCAGAAGTGGATTAACAAGAATGAATGAAGAAGCTCCTATATTTGATGAAGAGGTGTATCCAGAAACTTATGAAGAATGTGAACCAAGAAGGTCAAGCAGGACAAGGAGACAACCAGAAAGGTATTCTTATGATACTTCTTACATAACTCAGAAGAACTATGCATATATGGTCAAAGATGATGAAGAACCTCAGAACTATGATGAAGCTAAAGGTAAAAAGCAATGGGAAGAAGCAATGAAGGAAGAGTTCAATGCACTGGAGGAGAACAAGACATGGGAACTTGTTCCTAAACCAAATGGTAAGAAAGTAATTGGAAATAAATGGGTTTATAAAGTGAAGAAGCTTGCAGATGGAAGTATAGCCAGATACAAAGCTAGATTGGTGGTGAAAGGCTATGCCCAGACCTATGGCATAGATTATGATGAGACATTCAGTCCTGTAGCTAAGATGTCAACTATAAGGACAATCATTGCTATTGCAGCTTCAAAAGGATGGACCCTAAGTCAATTGGATATAAAAAATGCATTCTTGAATGGATACATATCAGATGAGGTATACATGGAACAACCTCAAGGGTTTATAGATTCCAGGTATCCAAATTTTGTTTGCAGGTTGAGAAGAGCATTGTATGGATTGAAGCAAGCTCCAAGAGCTTGGAACTATAGACTGGTGAAGTATCTCAATGATCTTGGATATCAAAGTTCAAAAGCAGATTCAAGTCTACTTATCAAAAGAACAGAGGAAGGTACAATCTACATTTGTATTTATGTAGATGACATTATAATCACAGGTACTTCAGATGAAGGAATCAAGGAGGTAAAGAGATTGCTTGAAAAAGAATTCAAGATCAGTGACCTAGGAAAGTTATCATACTTTCTTGGAATGGAAGTTACTTATACAGATCATGGCATATATGTGTCACAAGAAAGGTATCTTCTAAATCTATTGAAGAAGTTTGATATGGAAAATTGCAGAGAAGCTTCAACTCCACTTGAAGTTAATCACAAGCTCAGTAAATATGATGGTGCAGACTACAAAGATATGAGGAAGTATCAATCTCTTGTGGGTAGTTTGATTTATGCTACACTAACAAGACCTGATCTTAGTTATGCAGTGGGAGTTTTGTCACAATTCATGCATTGTCCAAAGGACCCACATTGGATTGCAGGTCAAAGAGTTCTCAGATATATCAAAGGAACTATAAAGGAAGGATTATATTATCCTTTTACATCAGATTTGAAGTTGAGAGCTTATAGTGACTCAGACTGGGCAGGTAACCAAGATGACAGAAGATCAACTCATGGTTACATGATATATATTGGTGATAAGCTTGTAAGTTGGTGTTCAAAGAAACAACATACAGTAGCATTATCATCAACTGAAGCAGAGTACAAAGGACTTGTGGAAGCAGCTAAGGAAGTCATATGGATGCAGACATTGTTCAAGAGCTTAGGCATTGATCAAGGTACACCTACAATACATGGAGATAATATGAGTTCACTTTATCTTGCAGCAAATCCAGTATTTCATGCAAGAACAAAGCACATAGAGATACAGTATCATTTTCTCAGAGAAAAGGTAATGGAGAAGGAGATTGAAGTGGAATACATTTCTACTAAAGATCAATTAGCAGACATAATGACAAAGAGCTTGGATGGTGTGAAGACCAGCAGATTCAAAAGCATGGCAAGAGTAAAAGAAAAGAAGATGATATGAAGAAACAGGGAATGTCAATTAGTGATTGAGGGGGAGCTGTTGGAGAAACACTCACTAATTAGACATATATTTGAAGGTCAAACCTTAGGAAGAAAACCCCATGCCTATGTGAAGGGACAAATTCACAAATGTATCATATTTGTAAAGTTAGTTCACTTTAGTTCTAGAAGTTTTTTAAAAATCACGGGAATGAGAAAATCTATATAAGTTAGTTAGTATTAACTGACGCGATGAGAAGAAGAAGTAGAGAGAGAGAGAGAGCAAGTGAGAAGAAGAAGGAGGAAGACAATGAGAAAGTGAGAAGAACTCATTTTTGTATGACTGAGTATAGTCGGGCTTCTCTGAGTGAGAAAGCATCTGTAAAACTTTTGAGTTTTTTATAGTTATGAGAAGAACTGAGTAAAGTTCTGTGTATGAGTCTCTCTTCATCATCTCCATGTTTGCCTATTGTGTGATGAATTCAAAAGTTCAAGTTTTCTGAGCAATTCGATGCCTGGCATCGAATCTTGGCTGATAAGTCATTTTTTCATTCTCTGTGTGTTAACTATTGTTGAATCTTTTAAAAATATGAAGTTTGTGGAGCAACTCGATGCCTGGCATCGAGTTTGAGCATAAAGTCGATGCCTGGCATCGACTTCTAGCATACAAGTGGTCTTCTTCATGTGTGTGTAAAAGAGAGTATTTCTGGTGCAGAAAAAGGGCCTAAAAAAGCTCAAAGTCGATGCCCGGCATCGACTTGGACTGAAATTCGATGCCAGGCATCGAATTTTTTATTTTTGGACATCAAGAATACTAAAACAGGCAAGATTTCCAGTCTTGGAAGGTCATACAGGGTCATCTTGTGAGGGCCATAACTTGAGTTCTAGAGCTCCGTTTGATGCATATGATAGCTTGTTGGAAAGCTCTACTCTTCTAGTTTTAGCGTATAAAGTTTCATGGAGAAATAATACTTGAGCTAGGAGCAATTAGCAAAATACTGAAGGTATGTCATTTCAGTGACTAGGAATTTCTGTAGAAGCAAAGTTCTTGGTTTTGACTATCATTTCTCAAAGTTTGGAGTGGCAATGAGTTAATGGTGACCATAGAGGTGTTCTAGTGTCACATTAATTCATTTCTTGTGGTGTTTCATACATCAACAAGTGGTATCAGAGCAGAAAGGTCCTGAAGAGCAGAAGGCGACAAAGGTACGAGAAGTTTTGTAAAGTTTTCCATTAAAGTTTGAAAGGTGAAGCATTTGAAGACACAAGGCATCAAAAGGTTACTTCAAAAGTATCCTCATACACAAAGAACTTCAAAAGGTATTATCCTTTATCCTTTAAGCTCACAGGTTGCAGCAGAAGGAAAGAACTATGGCAGATCATATCTCCATTGACAAACTGGACAGAGATAATTACCCCGCATGGGTAATGAGAATGGAAGCCTTACTTATGAGTAAGGATCTCATGATATATGTTACAGGTGAAGAAGAGAAGCCAGTATTCGAAGATGAAAGTCGACCAAAGAAAGAAGAACTTGATGCTTTAAAGCATTGGCAGAAGAAGGATGCAAGTGCAAAAGCCTACATCTACAATACAATCTCAGATCATTTGCTACCACACATCAGAGGATTGGAATCATCAGAAGATATATGGAATGCATTGGAATATCATTTCCAAAGCACTACTAAAGCAAGGAAAGCAAGTCTATGGTCAGAGTTTACAACATTCAAGAAGAAGCCAAGTCAAACCATTAGTGATTATGTCACTAAGATGAAGGATCTAGCAGATAGTCTTGGATCCATAGATGAAGATGTTGAAGATCACAGATTGATTGCTCAACTACTTGCAGGCTTAAGAGGGGATGAAAGGTGGAAACCTTTTGTCTTATCAACAGAACTTTCATTAAATCATTATGTTCCAGATTTGAACCAGTTGCTTGGTTTGATGCTCACATATGAGCAAGACTTGAAGGGAGATGGAGATAAAGGTCAAAGTTCTGCAATGTACATGAAGAATAAGAAGAAAGGAGATAAAGGTAAAGCAAAGGATGAAGAGGAGTCTAATTCTCAAGCTTATTATGCAAGAGGTAAAGGCACTGGCAGAGGAAGAGCAAGAGGTTTTGGAAGAGGAAGAGGTAATCAAAATAACAACAAAAAGGCTTGCTGGATCTGTGGATTGAGTAATCATTTGGCTCATGACTATTGGCACAACCAACAAGGATCAAACCAGAATCAAAACAACAATAGCAGAGGTCGAGGTGGAAGATATCAAAGTAATTTTCAAAGAGGTAGACAAAGTCAAAGAGGAGGCTATGGTAGAGGTGGAGGAAGAAGTTGGGGACAGAATCAATCCTACAACACCACCTACTACAACTATGCAAATGACACACAGAATGAAAGTCATACATCATTGATGATGAATTCAATCAGCACATCAGACAAAGAAGATCTAAAGGTATTTTACATTGACTCTGGATGTTCTAATCATTTGTCAGGAAACATAGAATTGATGTCAGATTTGGAAAAAGGCATTTCTAGTCACACAGTTCAAACTGGTGATAGTACAAGACATAGTGTACATTCAATTGGAAAAGTGAAATGCAAGAGTGGAGCAGATTTGCTAACCAATGTTTTGTATGTTCCTACAATACCTAAAAACTTGATTAGTGTGGGACAGATAGTTGAAAAAGGTTTTCAAGTTAGGTTTACAAATGAAGGAGTATTTGTGGAAGATCCAGAGAATGGATATAATCAGATTGTCTCTGGTAAGAAAGAAGGTAGACTCTTTACTTTAAGAGTGCAAGGAAACATTGGTCAAGCTTTGCTCACACATGGTGAAGCAGTGATTACAGAACTTGATCTCTGGCATAAGAGATTAGGGCATTTCAATGAAAGAGGAATTAAAGCTATGGTTGCTAATCAGTCTGTACTAGGATTACCAAATGTGCAAAGTCAACATATGGTTTATAAATGTGAAGCATGTCAAATGGGTAAAGCACACAGGTTACCATTTCAAAAGAAAGGATTCAAACATGATGGAGTACTTGAGCTCATTCATACAGATGTATGGGGACCAACAAAAGAAGGATCTATCAGTGGCTCAAGGTATTATGTTCTTTTTATTGATGATGCTACAAGATGGATAACATTATATGTTTTGAAGGAAAGATCAGAAGTGTTTGGAGCTTTCAAGCATTTTCATGCATATGCAGAGAGAGTCACAGGTCAAAAGCTTAAGAGACTGAGGTCTGATGGAGGGGGAGAATACTTCTCCCAAGAGTTCAATGATTATCTTTGGAATGCAGGTATTAAGAGAGAAATAACTTGCAGGTATACACCACAACAAAATGGTGTAGCAGAAAGAAGGAACAGGACTTTGGTTGAGTTTGCTAGAGCTATGCTAAAGGAGAAGAACTGTCCAGATTATCTTTGGGCTGAAGCTGTAAATACAGCTACATATCTTGTGAATAGATTACCATGTGCAGCTCTGAATGGAATGACTCCATATGAAGCTTGGTGGGGTAAGAAACCAACACTAGATCATTGTAGAGTGTTTGGATCAATTGCATATGCTTATGTGCCATCACAACTTAGGCATAAACTTGAACCAAAGGCAGAAAAATATGTGTTCATTGGTTATGATGAAAAGCAGATGGGTTACAGATTGTGGAATCCTCTAACCAAACAATTTATTGTTTCTAGAGATGTTACATTTGATGAACAGAAAAGTTGGTATGCAGATCAAAGTCATACAGCTGAAGAATTTGAAGAAGAGGTAAGAAGATGTGAGAAAGGAAAATCAATTGTGCAGGTGAATAGAGATGAAGACTATATGCAAGCAAGTACATCCAGAAGTGGATTAACAAGAATGAATGAAGAAGCTCCTATATTTGATGAAGAGGTGTATCCAGAAACTTATGAAGAATGTGAACCAAGAAGGTCAAGCAGGACAAGGAGACAACCAGAAAGGTATTCTTATGATACTTCTTACATAACTCAGAAGAACTATGCATATATGGTCAAAGATGATGAAGAACCTCAGAACTATGATGAAGCTAAAGGTAAAAAGCAATGGGAAGAAGCAATGAAGGAAGAGTTCAATGCACTGGAGGAGAACAAGACATGGGAACTTGTTCCTAAACCAAATGGTAAGAAAGTAATTGGAAATAAATGGGTTTATAAAGTGAAGAAGCTTGCAGATGGAAGTATAGCCAGATACAAAGCTAGATTGGTGGTGAAAGGCTATGCCCAGACCTATGGCATAGATTATGATGAGACATTCAGTCCTGTAGCTAAGATGTCAACTATAAGGACAATCATTGCTATTGCAGCTTCAAAAGGATGGACCCTAAGTCAATTGGATATAAAAAATGCATTCTTGAATGGATACATATCAGATGAGGTATACATGGAACAACCTCAAGGGTTTATAGATTCCAGGTATCCAAATTTTGTTTGCAGGTTGAGAAGAGCATTGTATGGATTGAAGCAAGCTCCAAGAGCTTGGAACTATAGACTGGTGAAGTATCTCAATGATCTTGGATATCAAAGTTCAAAAGCAGATTCAAGTCTACTTATCAAAAGAACAGAGGAAGGTACAATCTACATTTGTATTTATGTAGATGACATTATAATCACAGGTACTTCAGATGAAGGAATCAAGGAGGTAAAGAGATTGCTTGAAAAAGAATTCAAGATCAGTGACCTAGGAAAGTTATCATACTTTCTTGGAATGGAAGTTACTTATACAGATCATGGCATATATGTGTCACAAGAAAGGTATCTTCTAAATCTATTGAAGAAGTTTGATATGGAAAATTGCAGAGAAGCTTCAACTCCACTTGAAGTTAATCACAAGCTCAGTAAATATGATGGTGCAGACTACAAAGATATGAGGAAGTATCAATCTCTTGTGGGTAGTTTGATTTATGCTACACTAACAAGACCTGATCTTAGTTATGCAGTGGGAGTTTTGTCACAATTCATGCATTGTCCAAAGGACCCACATTGGATTGCAGGTCAAAGAGTTCTCAGATATATCAAAGGAACTATAAAGGAAGGATTATATTATCCTTTTACATCAGATTTGAAGTTGAGAGCTTATAGTGACTCAGACTGGGCAGGTAACCAAGATGACAGAAGATCAACTCATGGTTACATGATATATATTGGTGATAAGCTTGTAAGTTGGTGTTCAAAGAAACAACATACAGTAGCATTATCATCAACTGAAGCAGAGTACAGAGGACTTGTGGAAGCAGCTAAGGAAGTCATATGGATGCAGACATTGTTCAAGAGCTTAGGCATTGATCAAGGTACACCTACAATACATGGAGATAATATGAGTTCACTTTATCTTGCAGCAAATCCAGTATTTCATGCAAGAACAAAGCACATAGAGATACAGTATCATTTTCTCAGAGAAAAGGTAATGGAGAAGGAGATTGAAGTGGAATACATTTCTACTAAAGATCAATTAGCAGACATAATGACAAAGAGCTTGGATGGTGTGAAGACCAGCAGATTCAAAAGCATGGCAGGAGTAAAAGAAAAGAAGATGATATGAAGAAACAGGGAATGTCAATTAGTGATTGAGGGGGAGCTGTTGGAGAAACACTCACTAATTAGACATATATTTGAAGGTCAAACCTTAGGAAGAAAACCCCATGCCTATGTGAAGGGACAAATTCACAAATGTATCATATTTGTAAAGTTAGTTCACTTTAGTTCTAGAAGTTTTTTAAAAATCACGGGAATGAGAAAATCTATATAAGTTAGTTAGTATTAACTGACGCGATGAGAAGAAGAAGTAGAGAGAGAGAGAGAGCAAGTGAGAAGAAGAAGGAGGAAGACAATGAGAAAGTGAGAAGAACTCATTTTTGTATGACTGAGTATAGTCGGGCTTCTCTGAGTGAGAAAGCATCTGTAAAACTTTTGAGTTTTTTATAGTTATGAGAAGAACTGAGTAAAGTTCTGTGTATGAGTCTCTCTTCATCATCTCCATGTTTGCCTATTGTGTGATGAATTCAAAAGTTCAAGTTTTCTGAGCAATTCGATGCCTGGCATCGAATCTTGGCTGATAAGTCATTTTTTCATTCTCTGTGTGTTAACTATTGTTGAATCTTTTAAAAATATGAAGTTTGTGGAGCAACTCGATGCCTGGCATCGAGTTTGAGCATAAAGTCGATGCCTGGCATCGACTTCTAGCATACAAGTGGTCTTCTTCATGTGTGTGTAAAAGAGAGTATTTCTGGTGCAGAAAAAGGGCCTAAAAAAGCTCAAAGTCGATGCCCGGCATCGACTTGGACTGAAATTCGATGCCAGGCATCGAATTTTTTATTTTTGGACATCAGGAATACTAAAACAGGCAAGATTTCCAGTCTTGGAAGGTCATACAGGGTCATCTTGTGAGGGCCATAACTTGAGTTCTAGAGCTCCGTTTGATGCATATGATAGCTTGTTGGAAAGCTCTACTCTTCTAAATTTAGCCTATAAAGTTTCATGGAGAAATAATACTTGAGCTAGGAGCAATTAGCAAAATACTGAAGGTATGTCATTTCAGTGACTAGGAATTTCTGTAGAAGCAAAGTTCTTGGTTTTGACTATCATTTCTCAAAGTTTGGAGTGGCAATGAGTTAATGGTGACCATAGAGGTGTTCTAGTGTCACATTAATTCATTTCTTGTGGTGTTTCATACATCAACAGAGATGACTTGGGGAGTGGTTGAGTGACTTTTCTTGATGGAATCTCGTGGCTTTTGGCTTCCTTTGATTGCTCCACATGTCCATAAAAGATTCCCCACGAATTTTTAGCTTGAAGCTTGACTTTTAGCAATATATACAGGCACAAACACACCATGTGTGCATGGGACAAGGGCTAATATCCAAGGTCCTAGATTCAAGCATTTACCCAAAGTTTCCACCTTATATAATAGAGTGAGTGTGTAGGATGGCCATATATCCAACAAGAAGACTCTATATGCTTTGTAACTTGGGAACATCTATGAATGAAAATAAGATTTTTATAGAATTCTTTTAAATAATTTAAAATAGAATCAGTTTTATGTCATTCCACATAAAACATGCTTGTTTGTACTAGAGGTAGAATATCTAGGGCATATGTGTATGAGGAGGATGTTGGTGCAATTAAAACCAAGCCCACATACTTGGTTAATTAGCTCATGCTTGATTTATTGGCATAACTTATGCAAGGCTTCATATGATCAACCTCTTGTAAATATCCTTCACATTTATCTTTGTAAAAGTGGTCCACATCTGCGTGGAGTTAGGAAGCTCTAAAATCATGAATCAATTGGTTTTTGAGTGATGATGGAATCTATACTATACTTTAGGATTCACCTTTTAGGTAGATGTTTGAATTTGAATTCGAACTTTGGCTCCAAGTACAATGATAAAAAGGGCATAAAAAACACCCACATGTAATCTCCAGCCCATGAGATCATTTTGAACGACATTCATTGTGAAGTCAGAGATTATCTCATAGCTCATTCACCTCCCACACATTTAGCAATGTATGATTGCCAATGACATTGTATTTGTATGTGATTTAATACATATATGATCATTACATTCTCATTTCACTTCTCTATTATAACTCCATCACAACAGTGATCTTCTAAGAGCTTATTCTCAGTGCTTAGTTGATCATTTGCCATGATTTATACCATGATAGATTCCGCCTACTCTCTATGAACAGGTGTAGGAACTAAAATAGTAAGTTTTTGTTCTTGGATCAACATCCTACCTATCTATTTTGATCAATTGATTAGTGGATCATCTTCCAAGAAACATATAATATTATTTGTGATCATTAGCTAGCTAAAGAGGCTAACTACACTCTCCAACCATCATTCTTAGTAGGTGTGAAACAAGATCTAGCAACATCACTTCATCTCTTGTGACTATCCACCGTCTCCTCCAAGAGTGGTATCAGAGCAACAACAATCAAGAGGGGAGATGGATTTCCATCCTTCATTGACAAATTGGACAAGAATAACTACTCAACATGATCACTAAGGATGCAAGCCTACCTTCAAGGAAGAAGTCTATATGGATACATCTTAGGAGATGAAGAAATGCCAATCTTCAGGAGCAAGCATCAACCTACAAGGGAAGAGAAAGAAAGGTTGACCACATGGTGTGAAAAGGATGCTCTTGTTAGGTCCTATCTACTAAAATTAATCTCTAATTTCTTGTTACCACATATTAGGAATTGCAAGAATCAAGGAGAAGGAGCTACGACTCAAGGCAAGGAGTGGTGACAACAAAGGAGATGCTACATTCATAGCAAAAATCAAAGAAGAGGAAGCAGAATCTTCAAAAGATGAAGACAAAAAGAAGAATGACAAAAAAAAAGTTCAAGGGACATTTTTCCACTACAAGAAGAAAGGACCTAGAACTCAAGACTGACACTTTAAGAAGGCAAAAAACGTAAATGGCTCTTCAAAAGCTAGCAAGGGAAAGGAGTCTTCCAACACTATAGAAATAGATCTTGAGTTATGCATTACAATAGAGGAGGAATGCTCCTCGGCTCAGGATTTAGGAAAAGATGGCTCATGGGTGTTGGACAATGGTGCCTCTCATCACATGACAAGTCAAAAAGACCTTTACACTTCCATATAGCCTCAAAAGGATCCCATCATAGTAAAGGTATGCAACAATGCAAGATGTCTTTCAAAGGGAAAAGGTACAGTTTATTTTATAAACTCTAATGTGTTGTATGTTCCAAAAATAAAATGAAATGGACTTTCAGTAGCTTCTATAGCTGATTAAGGTGATGAAGTATCTTTTGGTAAGACAAGCGCTAAGATAATGGGTAGTAAAAATCATGTTGTGGGACTAGCATGAGGAACAACCTATATGAATTGTCTACTCTTACATACACTACAAGTGGGGGCACAAGTAAGCTATGGCATGAAAGATTCACCCATATTGGATACCCTATACTAAAGGAGATGCATTGTAGGGGTATGGTTTCACACCTACCAACAATTGTAGAGATGAAAGAACCATTTGAAACTTGCATAATGGGCAAGCAACAATAGAAGACATTTCCACAAGAAAGAAAGAACAGAGCAAGCTATCCTCTAGAGTTGGTGCATGCTAGCTTGTGCAGAAAAATGCCTACATGGGCCTTCGGAAAATCTTCCTACTTCATGTTACTCATCGACAACTATAGCACGAAGATGTGGATGTACTTCCTTCATGATAAGGCTCAAGATTTTGGCAAGTTTAAAGAATGGCTTCAGTTTTTTGAAACTAAAACAAGGAAGAAGATGAAGAAATTTAGGACAGGTGGTGGTGGTGAGTTTACATCAATCGAGTTTGACAATTTTTGCAAGAGTAAAGGAATCAAGCATCAACTCACAATGGCACATAGCCCTCAACAAAATAGTGTTGGAGAACATCAAAATTGAATTATCATGGAGATGGCAAGGTCCATGTTTAAGGGAAAGTGTTTTCTAAATCAATTTTGGGTAAAGGCTTTTAACACTACTATCTACATCTTGAATTGAAGCTACACCAAAGCACTTTATGGAAAGACTCCACAAGAAGCCTACACTCATAAAATTCCATCTGTTTCTGATTTTAAAGTATTTGGAAGTGACTGTTTTGTACATGTTTTCGATAGGGAGAGAAACAAGCTGATCGTGGATGCTATCATGCAGGTGGAGTTTGCCTCCCATGGGCCCATGAAATGCAGTAGTTCTTGTAAGGAATTAGACTCGAAGTCTAATCATTCACTTGGCTAGTTATCCTCTTGCTCTCCATAAATAGAAGGAATATCTTGTGGGAATTGATCATGTAAGTCATCCACAAGTTCAATGGGAGGAGGATTTTCACTTTCTTTTGCCTATTTCTCTTCTTGAATTTCTCTATGAAAATTGGGTGAGTATTGATTTACAAAAGTTGAGGTTCTAGACTCGGTGGAGTTGGGAACATAAGCATCCTTGGGAGTGAGGCTTATCCTTTTGCTTCTTGTGTTACTCACTAGTGATGTAGCTTGCTTTCTTGACTCAGCTATCATTCTTTCCAATCTTCCAAATAATCCATCAAAATTTAAATGAGTCTTAGTTGAACTAGAGTAATTCAAGAGGTGACTGGCTTCAAACATGGTTTAAGCCAACTCCACCATCTTAGCACCAATCTTGGTTCGTTCAATCTTTAGATCAGCTCTAGGGTAACATTTTTCATGATCTGTTACCCATGGCCCTTCTTAAACTCTGGCTGGTACGCTTTAAGCATCATGTCTAGGTCTTCGAGAGTGGGATCTACTAAGACTAATCCTACTCTATGTAGTGGTGAGGTTATATGAGGTGAATTAGAAGGTAATGGGGATGGTGGTGGTGGTGATTAGTGAGCGTGCAATTGAGAGGTGAATTCAATTATCTTGGCCTTTGTCTCTCTTAGACTTTCTTCAAGTTCACTCATTTTCTTTGACCATTGTCTTTTCATTCATTACTGACTTTCCTTCCAAGCTCTTATCCTTTTCTTTCTTATGCTCTCTTTAGAACTCTTTTCGTGTCCTAAGCCTTGATTCTTTTGTAATGCCTGAACTCTCCTGACCACTTGCACTAGGGCAGTGGAAGTTACACTTTCAGTGGAATCTATTACTAACCCAATCACATTGATAGGATTGATCCTTGGCCCATTGTTTGGGTTCTTAGGAAATCCCATAAGAGGTGCTCCTTCCGACAATCTACACAAAAACCTTGAATTATCACTGATTGGGGTTGCACAAGTGCAAGTATAGGACAATCATGAATGAAGTGATCACTTTGGCATCTCTAGCATGGTCTTCTAAGTGCTTAACAAACCCTAACTCTAGGCCCCAAGCTAGACTGATGAGAGCCTAAGCACCTAGAAGACCATGCTAGAGATGCAAAAGTGATCACTTCATTCATGATTGTCCTATACTTGCACCTGTGCAACCCCAATCAGTGATAATTCAAGGTTTTTGTGTAGATTGTGGGAAGGAGCACCTCTTATGGGATTTTCCTAAGAACCCAAACAATGGGCCAAAGATCAATCTTATCAATGTGATTGGGTTAGTAATAGATTCCACTGAAAGTGTACCTTCCACTGCCCCAGTGCAAGTGGTCAGGAGAGTTCAAGCATTACAAAAGAATCAAGGCTTAGGACACGAAAAGAGTTCTAAAGAGAGCATAAGAAAGAAAAGGATAAGAGCTTGGAAGGAAAGTCAGTAATGAATGAAAAGACAATGGTCAAAGAAAATGAGTGAACTTGAAGAAAGTCTAAGAGAGACAAAGGCCAAGATAATTGAATTCACCTCTCAATTGCACGCTCACTAATCACCACCACCACCATCCCCATTACCTTCTAATTCACCTCATATACCTCACCACTACATAGAGTAGGATTAGTCTTAGTAGATCCCACTCTCGAAGACCTAGACATGATGCTTAAAGCATATCAGCCAGAGTTTAAGAAGGGCCATGGGTAACAGATCATGAAAAATGTTACCCTAGAGCTGATCTAAAGATTGAATGAACCAAGATTGGTGCTAAGATGGTGGAGTTGGCTTAAACCATGTTTGAAGCGAGTCACCTCTTGAATTACTCTAGTTCAACTAAGAGTCATTTAAATTTTGATGGATTATTTGGAAGATTGGAAAGAATGATAGCCGAGTCAAGAAAGCAAGCTACATCACTAGTGAGTAACACAAGAAGCAAAAGGATAAGCCTCACTCCCAAGGATGCTTATGTTCCCAACTCCACCGAGTCTAGAACCTCAACTTTTGTAAATCAATACTCACCCAAATTTCATAGAGAAATTCAAGAAGAGAAATGGGCAAAAGAAAGTGAAAATCCTCCTCCCATTGAAATTGTGGATGACTTACATGATCAATTCCCACAAGATATTCCTTCTATTTATGGAGAGCAAGAGGATAACTAGCCAAGTGAATGATTAGACTTCGAGTCTAATTCCTTACAAGAACTATTGCATTTCATGGGCCCATGGGAGGCAAACTCCACCTGCATGAGAGCATCCACGATCAGCTTGTTTCTCTCCCTATCGAAAACATGTACAAAACAGTCACTTCCAAATACTTTGAAATCAGAAACAGATGGAATTTTATGAGTGTAGGCTTCTTGTGGAGTCTTTCCATAAAGTGCTTTGGTGTAGCTTCAATTCAAGATGTAGATAGTAGTGTTAAAAGCCTTTACCCAAAATTGATTTGGAAAACACTTTCCCTTAAACATGGACCTTGCCATCTCCATGATAATTCAATTTTGATGTTCTACAGCACTATTTTGTTGAGGGCTATTGGTTCTGCTATAGTTGTTGATGAGTAACATGAAGTAGGAAGATTTTCCGAAGGCCCATGTAGGCATTTTTCTGCACAAGCTAGCATGCACCAACTCTAGAGGATAGCTTGCTCTGTTCTTTCTTTCTTGTGGAAATGTCTTCTATTGTTGCTTGCCCATTATGCAAGCTTCACATGGTTCTTTCATCTCTACAATTGTTGGTAGGTGTGAAACCATTACCCTACAATGCATCTCCTTTAGTATAGGGTATCCAATATGGGTGAATCTTTCATGCCATAGCTTACTTGTGCCCCCACTTGTAGTGTATGTAAGAGTAGACAACTCATATAGGTTATTCCTCATGCTAGTCCCACAACATGGTTTTTACTACCCAATATCTTAGCTCTTGTCTTACCAAAAGATACTTCATCACCTTAATCAGCTATAGAAGCTACTGAAAGTCCATTTCATTTTATTTTTGGAACATACAACACATTAGAGTTTATGAAATAAACTGTACCTTTTCCCTTTGAAAGACATCTTGCATTGTTGCATACCTTTACTATGATGGGATCCTTTTGAGGCTATATGGAAGTGTAAAGGTCTTTTTGACTTGTCATGTGATGAGAGGCACCATTGTCCAACACCCATGAGCCATCTTTTCCTAAATCCTGAGCCGAGGAGCATACCTCCTCTATTGTAATGCATAACTCAAGATCTATTTCTATAGTGTTGGAAGACTCCTTTCCCTTGCCAGCTTTTGAAGAGCCATTTACGTCTTTTGCCTTCTTAAAGTGACAGTCTTGAGTTCTAGGTCCTTTCTTCTTGTAGTGGAAAAATGTCCCTTGAACTTTTTTTTTGTCATTCTTCTTTTTGTCTTCATCTTTTGAAGATTCTGCTTCCTCTTCTTTGATTTTTGCTATGAATGTAGCATCTCCTTTGTTGTCACGACTCCTTGCCTTGAGTCGTAGCTCCTTCTCCTTGAGCTTGAAAAACTTTCAACACTAAAGAGCATGCACATAAGAATAATCTCTTGTAGTATTTTAGGAAGCGAATAGAATCATTCTTCAAGTGCCAACATGATTTGCTTGATTATCTATAAGAGAGTGCACTAAGATTCTAGTAAGGTTTTTTGGGCCTTGGAAGATAGTTAAGAAGATTAATGATGATAAATATGGATTAGAGCTTTCTCCAAATTTTACAATCCATCCAATGTTTTGTGTTAGAAAGTTTAGAAACTATATTTCTTGAGAGGATAGTCTAATTTGTTGAGATATGAAGCTCAACATGTGATGATCCAGGATGACACGTACGAGTTTTTCATTTCTCTCACATGTATAGTGGTCACGTCGGTATATGTCAGGGATACTTCATTCAGCTTTATTAGATTTATCTACCGAGAGTGATGGCACATTTGTTTCTTGCCAGCTCACTCATTCGCAGACATTAGGTTTTTCCTTATGTACTGATCTTTATATATTGCACTTGTTGTATTCTTGTTTTTGAGGTCATTCTTCTACATCCCTATTTAATAGAAGAAGAAGAAGATCATTCTTCCTTGCCTCAATATGTGTGTGTGCTTCTCCTTGAGAGTGAGAGTGTGTGTGTGAGCTCTCTTCCTTATCTCCTTCCTCATGACATGGTATCAAAGCGAGTGTGGCTGTAGAGAGATCGTGGAGAAGGCGACGGTTTTTCATTGATGACCATACACGCAAAGTATGGGTATATTTATTGAAAGAGAAGGAGGTGTTTACTCACTTCTAGAATTTTAAAGTTATGGTGGAAAAGCAGACAGGGAATGTTGGCAGCAACAGTCAAGGCACTGAAGGACTCACAAGACAAGGAAGCCAAAGAAGGGAGCCAGAGCAGAGAGAAGGCACAAGCACACTAAGCAGTCAACAAAGATCTCGCAAGTAGGCCATTCAAATTTTTCCAAAACAACATCTTCATAACATTGATTTTCATCACTACAAATCATTGTAAATACCATTTCACCTTTTTGTAACTCCATTTTGTGCAAGCCGAGGATTCCTCGAGCTTGAGGAGTATTAGAAGTAGCATCGTACCAATTTTCATAATTTTTAGACTTCGTTTCAGCCTCCAAATAGGCCCTAGAACCTAATTTTTAACTAGGCCAGACACTAGGTCTGGATAGGGCCAAAAGCTAGTCAGAAACTATAAATAGAGCTAGAAAGCTCATTTTTGGGGGTTAGATTGTAATAGATTTGAACTTGTATGAGCATTTGGAAAGTAATAAAAAAGAACTCCATTGTCTTTCTCTTTGTCTTGCTGTGTGTGCACGTGTGTGTGGATGTGTGTGCATGTTGGTGTGCTTCTCACTCATGCACTTGTGCCCTCACTTGCTCGAGGTCATCATACCATCCTCACATCTTCCCGGATTGACATTAAAGGAGGTGCTACTCATCACTGAGCTACACCAAATTTTGGCGCCGTTGCCGGGGATCGAGCTTTGAGGACGAGCATGTGATGGTAAGATGTAGAGTTGAGGCGTTGGAGTCATAGGTATTTTCTTCACTTTTATCTATTTTCTTTTGATTCTCTCATCACCATCATCATCCTCACCATCTCCCACATCCATCTCCATCATCGCGAAAATTTCAGTTTTTGGTCATATCACCTCACCCATACCATTTCCCTCATTTCACTTGTGAGAGAGAGCGAGAGAGCATTTTTGTGCTTGTGATTTTTTGTGTTTTTTGAGATCTTTTGTAGGAATCAGCCTCCTTGGCAGCTGCCCCAGCTCCAACAGGTAAAAAATTTGACTGTGCAGGTCCCGAGGCGTTGACCTCTGTCAATCGCGATCGACAGAAAAGTTGACTATTTTGCAAAATAAAGTGTATAACTGTGATGCATAGGCCTAGAGCTTCATGAATATGTGTTTGAAATTTTGAAATTCCTCAGTTTTGTGTCTATCACGATCGACCTATCAATCGCAATCGACAAACTACGACGGACACTTGCCGATCGACTTGTCAATCGCGATCGACAAACCACGACGGACACTTGCCAACCGACCTGTCAATCACGTCAATCGCGACCGACAGAGTCAACGACCAACTAACCACGACCGACAGAACCTACGCGTGACACGTGTCAATCACGATCGAGCCATCAATCATGATCGACCCATCAATCGCGACTGACAGCCCTGACGGACTTGTCAATCGCGACTGACCCAGTCAACGAGTGTTTGACCATGACCGATAGACCCCTTGCGATGGACCTGTCAATCGCGATCGACCCATCAGTCCCGACGGACAGAGTCAATGACCTTTTGACCACGACTGACTGAATTTTCGGGCCACGTGTCAATCACGATTGACCCATGAATCGCGACTGACAGCCACGACGGACCTGCCAATCGCGATCGACACATCGATCACGACGGACATATCAATCGCGATTGACAGAGCTTTCGATCGCGATTGACGGGCAAATTCGGCCAATTTTTTTAGGGAAAAAATAGTGGTCTAATTTTTGGCAATTTGTGGGGAGCTTTTAAGGGTTAGTAGAGCATTGTGAGGCTAATACCCAAAGCATTTCAAGAAGTCCTATCTGCCTGTTAACCTGTTTTAAATCCTGTTTTAGCCCCAAAACCTTGAATTGGCATAACTTTCTCATTCGAAATCTGATGCCCTGTTCCTGAGTTACCCACATCAGCCAAACAAGTGGCTTTATTCTTGGATGGATTGCTAAGTACCAAATTGAGGTCATATGTGTACTTGAAGGACCATAGGACTATAGAGGAGTGTGTACGCATGTGCATTGATATTGAGGACAACCTAGGGGACGAGTTGGAGCTTTCCAAAATCTACAGAGATTCTGATAGTGCCTCTAGTCTCTCTTCCTCGCAATCCACATCAATTGAGGAACTTGCGGAGAAAGTAGCTCAAAAACTAGGTGTCACTAGCAAACAAATCCCAAGGTTTGCCCCAGTAAAGAGGTGCTATACTTGCCGTGGTGACCATCTGGCTAACGTATGTCCCATCATGGCTCAACCCCAAGTGAACCCTAGTAGCCAATATTGCACCATAGAACGGAGATACACAAATCACACAGCACAAGACTGCCCATACAATAAGCAAGCCGTTAGGCAAACCTACCCTCAACCCTATCCACAATAGGGAAGATACCAGAACCAGTACCCTCCACAACAATATGGTAGACCACAACAATCCTATCAACAACCCTACCAAAACCAACAAAGGCCTCAACCTATGTTAGCTCAACAACCTCCAACCCCAGCTAATGTGATTCCTCTAAAGTATGCAGCTGCTGAGGAAAATTTGAATAGAGCCATAGTCCCAGTGACTCCGTTGCTTTCAGAAAGTGACCCGAGTGATCATAGTTTTGATTCCACTCACATAGATAGTCCACAGGCTTACTATATGCAGTCTCCTGAACATGGTGAATCCTACTATAATGAAGAACCGAGTGAACCTAGTTGGGAGCCAGAGTATGCAAATCTCATGTACACAAATCCCAACACGAGACCTCAACCTAGGCAGGTAAGACCCCCATTCCCTAGGGGACCATGCTATAGATGTCAAGGAGATCACCTCATTCATGATTGCCCAATGCCTGCATCAACACAACCACAGTCAGTAACAATACATGGCTTTTGTCAAGATTGCAGAAAGGAGCATCTCTTACGAGATTGCCCAAAGAATCCCAATAATATGCCAAAAATAACTCCAATTAACGTTATTGGATTAGTTGTAGACTCAACAGGAAGTGTCACTTCCACTGCACCAGTGCAAGTGGTCACTAGAGCCCAGGCTTTGCAACAGAACCCAGGAGTAGATCAAGAGAAGAGTGCAGAGGTTAGTGAAACTGAGAGCATAGCCAAGAAACGGTCAAGAGCCTGGAGGGATAGCCGAGAGAGAATGAAAAGACAATGGTCTAAAAAGATGAGCGATTTAGAAGAAAGCATAAGAGAAACAAAAGCCAAAATTGTTGAACTCACCTCTCAAACAAACTCTCACATAACACCCTCATTTCCATCACCATCTAACCCACCATCTGTCCACCTACCTCAGACCATCCCACCACCCCCTAGAGTAGGATCAGTATTAGCTGACCCCACTCCTGAAGACATAGACATGATGCTTAAGGCATATCAGGCCAGAATCCAAGAAGGGCCAAATGTGACGGATCATGACAAGTGCTACCCTAGAGCTGACCTAGAGATAGAAAGAACCAAGCTTTGCGCAAAAATGGTCACGTTGGCTCAGACCATGTTTGAAGCCAGTCGCCTCTTCAACAACTCTGGCTCAGCTAAGACACAATTGCACTTGGATGGACTCCTAGAGAAGTTAGATAGCATAATTGCAAGATCTGCCAAGGAAGAAAAAAATCAAGGAAGAGATGAGGCAAGTAAAAGAATAAGCCTTCCACCACAGGAAGCTTTTGTGCCCAATTCCACTGAACCAGACACCTCCTCTTCTATGAATAGGTACACACCAGAATTCCTATGGGAGATTCAAGAAGAGAAATGGGCAAAAGAGAGTGAAGTCCCTCCTCCCATGGAACTTGTGGATGACACGCATGATCAATTCCTACAAGATATTCCTTCCATTTATGGAGAGCAGGAGAGTGCACAAAGTCAAGAGAGGTTAGACTTCGAGTCTAACTCCCTACAGGAATTACCCCATTTCACAGACCCATGGGAAGCCAAGTCTACTTGTATGAGAGCACCCACGGTCATGGTAAGAAACGAAGACTCAATCATACCTAGGAATACGGAGGTAGTGAAAAACACTAAAGTGCAGTGCAACCTCACTTTAGAAGAGCTACTCAAAGTTAGGCCATAATTATGGAAACATGTAGCTAACCAAGTGCCAGAAGTAGTGAAACCCTGTTCCCAGGTAGGTTCTCATAGAAGAGTGCCAGAAATTCCTCTAGACAAGATAGGAGATATGAGTGAAGGTGAAGAAGGAAACACCTATCTTCCCATTACCCATCAGGGGTACACAACCAAGGCAATTCTAGACTCAGGTGCAGGAGTTGCTATTGCTACCACTTCCCTATGGAAGCGTTGGGGCGAGGCAGCACTCAGGCCCACGAGGATGAAATTGCAGATGGCTGATGGTCACATAGAAAGACCCTTAGGCTTGCTGGAAGGAATAACTCTCACTACATGCGATGTTGAGTTTGAGCATACTTTCGCCATATGTGATTTCAGCAAGAACCATGCCTATGAGATGATTTTGGGAAGACCATTTATGCGACAGTTGCAAGTGGTCTAGGATTGGGGAACCAATTCCTTGTATTTGCAACACTTAGGTGTTACGACCAAAGTCAATCTCAAGGATTACTCTCATAGAGATGTACCGCCTATTCAATGGAATCTTATCCATAAAGCCAAGGATGACACGGAGTCTGTGCACTCCATAGGATCAGGATCCTCATGGATGCATGAAGACACTCACTTATGGATGTGTAAAGTGGCAGCGGAAGAAGAGAAGAGAGAAAGGCCAGAGAGATAGGTGCTAAGGAAACCCATAGGTCAATTCAAGACCCAGCCTACGCACCTGTAGTGTTTCCTGATGAAGAGTTTGAACCTCACGGCTGGGCAGAAATTTTAGCAACAATGGACGTAGCCATCAATGAGGAACAATGGACACCCCACTTTGATGAGGATGGCTATGACATTTGAGTCTTCTCCATAGAACCAATCATAGGAGATGCAGTTCTGGAAGAATGCGAACCTAGCCCTGATGCATATGAAGATGCAAGTGACTCCGATCTAGAGTCAATCATTATGGACCCACCTTTTGCATCAGATGAAGAATACTTCTATGAAGTAGAATTTCAACCCCAGAGACACAGAGAGCTTACAAATGATGTAAGGTTAACCACACAAGTGACCCCTAAGGATGAAGGAAAGAAAAGAAAGAAGAGAGAAGTCACACCAGAAGAGGAAGAATCTTTGTTTGAGGTCCCTAAAAACTTTAAAAAGTATGAGATAGATGATAGAAGAGTCATGGTAAGGATGACAAAACGTGAGCCGCAATCAGGGGAGGCCTATGATAACAAAGAAACCACCAAGAAAATAGTGGTAGCCATGGAAGAAGGAGAAGAGAGGTGCACTTACATAGGACATGACCTGACGGAACAAGAAGAGCGCGAATTGATAGCCTTGCTACGAGAATACAGAGATGTATTCGCTTGGAGTTACAAGGACTTGAAGGATGTTGACCCAAACATATGCTCACACACAATTCCCATGACCTCAGACGCAAAACCCTCTAAGCAAAAGCCATACACATATGATGATAATTATGCTGCTAAGATCAAAGAGGAGATAGATAGACTGGTAGAAGCTGGATTCATCTATGAAATTGAGCACAGTGAGTGGGTATCCCCCATTGTAGTGGTGCCCAAGAAGAATGGAAAGCTACGTGTATGCATTAAGTTGAAAAAGGTTAATGCAGCCACAATTCGAGATAACTATCCACTTCCAATTACTGAGCATCTAGTAGAAAGGGTAGCAGGCAAGGAAGTATACAGCTTCCTTGATGGATTTTCGGGCTACAATCAAGTAGCCATAGCTCCAAAAGATCAGCATAAGACAGCTTTTGCCACAGAGTGGGGCATATTTGCCTTTAGAGTAATGCCATTTGGGCTTACCAATGCTCTTGCAACTTTCCAAAGATTGATGTGTAACGTGTTTAAAGAGTTCTTGAGGAAGAATTTAGAGGTCTATGTTGATGATCTCTGTGCTCATTCCAACATTATACAGACACATATACCAGAACTCAGGAAAATCTTTGACAAATGTAGTCAATATCAAGTCTGCCTGAACCTAGAAAAGTGTAGTTTCATGGTCAGGCAAGGCAAGATTCTAGGACACATAGTGTCAAAGAATGGCATATCCACTAATGAAGAGAAAGTTAGAGCTATTGCAGAGCTACCTAGGCCAAAGAATGTCAAGGAAGTACAAGCTTTCATGGGGCATTGTGGCTATTACCGACGCTTTATACACATGTACGCCATCATTGCCAAGCCTCTGTACGGACTTTTGACTAACTTTGAGTGGACTGATGAATGTGAAAACTCTTTCAATGAGATCAAACGACGATTGTGTTTAGCACCAATCTTGACCACTCCAGATTGGAATAAGCCCTTCCATGTTCATGTGGATGCATCCAATTATGCTATTGGATGTGTGCTTGCACAACCTATGGGTGAAGGTAATATGGATCTTCCAATTGCCTATGCTAGTAGACAATTGAATGCAGCTGAACAAAATTATACCACCACTGAACGAGAGGGATTAGGCATGGTATATGCAGTTAAAAAGTTTAGACACCATTTGCTTGCAAATATGTTTACATTTTTTACTGATCATCAAGCACTGTTGTACTTGGTAAACAAGCCATGCAATACCGGTAGACTAGTAAGATGGTTTCTCTTACTAATGGAATACGACTTTGAAGTTGTGGTGAGGAAAAGGAAGACTCACTTGAGAGTGGAGCACCTCTCAAGACTCACATCTAGAGAAGCCCCACAAGAAGTGTCAGATGACCTTCCTGATGCTTACTTGTTTGGAAGTGGTACCTCAGTGGGCTAAGCCATTAGTGCCAGTCTTGACATACGGGCCTAACCACCCAGTCATAAACACTCAAGATAGGGAGGTAGTAAAAGCCCAGAAGTACCATATCATGGCAGGAAGTATGTACAAGCATACAGATCAAGGGATTCTAGCTTGTTGTGTGGAAGAGGATGAGTACACAAAATGGTTGCAATTAGCACATGTAGGTGCATTAGAGCAACACTACTCAAAGCAACGAACCCTACATAATGCATATGCATATGCATACATACATACTTACATGCATACATAATGCACATGCATACATACACATACATAATGCATACACACACATATGCATACATAATGCATACACACACATACACACATATGCATACATACATGCATACACATACACACATAGACACATACACACACAATTAGGTGCTTGAAGAAAATAACTAACTCTATCATAAAAAATATAAACTTTTTCCTACCTGTTTGAATGTACGAAATGAAATTTCGTAGATACCAACAATAGTTCCTACGTAACCAGGTTCTCCATCTATAAGGTTCGTGTCTTTTGAGCTAGCACGTGATAGTTGCTTGAAAGAAGCAACAATACTAGAATCCTCTGTTTTACGTAAACAATCAATGGCTTTGATTCTAATATGCTTTCCAAAAGCCCACATATTAGTGAACATTCGAGACTGCAAAATAAATTCACTTAGTAAATAGAAACTAATATACATATATGAATAAAATAAAATATTATTTTAATAAAATTACCTTTTGTTCACAACCTATCATTAACTCTCTTTGCTCATCTGAGATTTCTCCATTATTTGCGTTGGCGTGTTGCAAACGACTATATAGCCAATCCATGAAAGAAGATATATCTATAATATCATATTATCGAGATTACATCTATATCTTTTGTTTTCTTGCCTTTTACTTCGGAGGTTTTGAAGTTCCTCGTACTCGCTAAGGAATGCTTGCATGCATTCGCTATTATATGCTACAAAAGTAGAAACATTATTTTTTTCTTGAAATGTAAATAAGAATGGAACTCCTTTACCTAATAATACCTCATCTGTTATTTTTGAAGAAGAATCGTTCGTCCATGCACGTAGAGCTTCTTCATGAACTCTTTCAAGTACTCACTAACGTAATACATGCACTCTTCAAGCATCCAACCCTTTGCCATGGATCCTTCTGGTTTCACTCTTTGTCACACATAACCTTCTAATATTCCCCTAAATCGCTCCACCCAAAACATCCATCGAGTGTTGACAACACCTGCAATCTCTATTTCATCTATAAGATGGACTAATAAATGAACCTGAATATCGAAAAATGAAGTAGGAAGTTCTTTCTCCATCAAACATAGTAGCTCTTTGCATTCACGTTTTTTTTTTTGGGATCGCGTTTTTTTCAATCTCTTTGGATGCAATCCACCTATACATATCATAAGAACAATTATAAAGAAGTTAATTAAAAAATAAAAGATATCTTATATTCATATATATTAAATATAAAAATATCATAATTACCTTATATGTGATCCAAGACGATAGATCACATCTCGTACTCCTTTCGTTGTACATCCATCGATAACCAAAGGTAAAATATGTTTCAAAATGTTATGCCAGTCATGGGTCTTTAACCCAACTAAGCTCTTATCATCCATAGTAAACATGTTTTGAAAAGATGCTCCATATCCTGTAGGAGTCTTAATCAATTGAATTCTATTGTTGATAGTCTGTATCTCTTTTGTTGTAAGTACCCAAGGAGCAGGTGCATAAGTCGTTTCTTGTCGATGTCTATAAAAAACTGGCCATAACTTTGGTTTGGATTTTTGATCTTTCAAATCATTCCTTGATGTTATGGTATCTTTTAGTCCAAGAAGATGTTGCCATAGTGAATAACCAATATTTTTTAATATATGCATAGGATCAATAAGATGACATACTTTTAACTCTTTCCAATACTCCAAAGAATACCATATTGATATGTTCTCTGCGAGTGCCAGTTTTCCTTTACCTCTCTTCACATACTCATTATCTGAATCATCACTGAAGATTTCTGATTCTAGATCTATCGGAGGTCCATCTGTCCATTTTTTATACCAATCCATAGGCATCATAGGTTTTGGATACTGACCTGTTTCAAGCTTTCCATTAAAATGTATCACTTCTCTTTTAGATCTTAATGGATGATCATCAGGTAAGAATTGTCGATGTCGAAGATAAATATTTTTGTTGAGATTCTTACTATAGATTGATCTCAACCAATCACCACAATATGGACAAGCTTTATAACCCTTAGTAGATATTCCTGCATCATGAAAATGATAAAAATATAATTAGATTAAATCATATTTATTTACATGCATATTGAATAAAAAATTTACATTAATACTTGAACAAACACCATATCCTCAAAAATCGTGAATAGTCTAAGCCACAATACCACGAACCGTAATATGTCTTTCATTGATGCTTTTCGATACATCAATGACATTAATACCTCTCCATAACTCTTGGAGATCGTCAATGAGAGGAGCAAGATATATATTCATATCTTTAACTTGTCTTTTGCCTGGGATTAAAAGTGAAAGCATTAAATGTTCCTTTTTAATGCTAAGATATGGCGGAAGATTGTAGTTTATGACTACCACTCGCCATGTTGACCATTTATTGGATTTCATGGAGAATGGATTAACCCCATCTAATGCAACTCCTAACTTTAGATTCTGTGGATTTTGTGCAAATTCAAGCCATGTAGAATCAATATGTTGAAAAGCAACACTATCATGAGGAATTCTGATTATTCCATTAGTACTTTTGTGATCATGTCCCCAAGTCAAAAGCTTTGATGATTCGGGGCTTTGAAACATATGTCTAATCCGTGGAGACAATGGAAAATGTCTCAATACCTTTTTTGGGATTTCGCCTTCTTCGCCCTTATATCGAGGAGATTGACATTTGGGACATGTCAAAGAGTCTGCATATTCACCTCTATATAAAATACAATCGTTAGGACATGCATGCATACATTGATAATCTATACCAAGATTGTTGATTATCTTTTTCATTTCATCATGTGAGGTAGAAAGAATATTCTGACTTGGTAAAGCCTTTTCAGATAATAACGTGTAAGTTCATCAAAAAAAGATATATTAAAAAAAGTAAATAAATAAATATACATTTTATATGCATATAATTTTATATATGTGTATGCTTATGTGCATCTTAGGATACGATTGTATGTTTTGGAGGATATGAAGTATGTACCTTCATTGAATGATTTGTCGATTCTATCATATGTTCAGTTTGAAAGTGTGAGAAGCAGGTTTATAATTTCTATTCAAAGAATTTGGCATTGTTTATAGGCCATATGATGGTGACCTAGATGAATCGCATGCACAGAGGTTACTCAAGATAGAGCAACCTGATTATAATGGACTAGTGGCAACAGGATTCCTGGGGTGTAAACCTCTTGCATGTCAATGATGAGCATCTGGACTTTAGGATACAAAGTGGAAATCATGGTGGCTTGAGAGCATCACTTTTATACAGCTTGTTCAAAGAACTTCAAGTTTATGACACTAGGAGGAATCTTTTGAGAGCGAAAGATGCACTTAAAACTGGAGGAATATCATTGGATGGTGGTGTGGCCTGTGCAAAAGGGTGTGAAGATTTTGGGCATTGGTCTTTCTCTTTCCCTTAACTCACCGTTACTATCAGTGTATAGTCTTTCACATACAAATGCTTTCATTTATTTTCCAGTTCACCAAAAACGATAATTCTTATTTTCTACTTATCTTTTTTGGCGAACTAGAAAATAAATGAAAGCATTTGTATGTGAAAGACTATACACTGATAGTAACAGTGAGTTAAGGGAAAGAGAAAGACCAATGCCCAAAATCTTCACACCCTTTTGCACAGACCACACCACCATCCAGTGATATTCCTCCAGTTTTTAATGCATCTTTCGCTCTTAAAAGATTCCTCCTAGTGTCATAAACCTGAAGTTCTTGGAACAAGCTCTCAAGCCACCACAATTTCCACTTTGTATCCTAAAGTTCAGATGCTCATCATTGATATGCAACAAGTTTACTGCATACCCCAGGAATCCTATTGGCACTAGTCCATTATAATCAGGTTGCTCTATCTTGAGTAACCTCTGTGCATGCGATTCATCTAGGTCACCATTGTATGGCCTATAAACAGTGCCAAATTCTTTGAATAGCAATTATAAACCCGCTTCTCACACTTTCAAACTGAACATATGATAGAATCGACAAATCATTCAATGAAGGTACATACTTCATATCCTCCAAAACAAACAATCGTATCTTGCCATCCAAACAATAAAAAATTTTCACGAATATTTTGAAAGATGCATTAATAGTTTTAAAAGATGTGCGGACAAAAAGTGTCCATTCAATTCAAGTTGTTGTTCTTACCTTATCTAAACATTGGGTGGGCACTTCTAAAGGCTAGATGGACAAAACATCTTCATTCGATACAGGTATGTATAATTTGACCTTACTCTCATAACATGTGTATGTGTGTATATGTGTGTGTGTATGTTTATATGTGTGTATGCATTCATGTATATTATGTGTATGTTTATATATATATATATATATATATATATATATATATATATATATATATAGAAAATTGAAAATTATACCTTAATAGGATCGAAACAAATACATTACTCCATCCAAAACAATTTTGAAGGTTGAGAATAAGTAAGCTTACACTTAGTCGTGTCAAACGACTTCCTTCATATACATGCTTTAGATATTCCTCTCGAAGATATTTCTCATTTTTTGAAATATCAATGCTCTCACTATCATTTTGATACCAATCCTCAATAAACTCTGCCATGCCATCATCTTCATCATTGTCACACAAATCCTGTGCTTTATCGTCTTTTGAGTATAGATCTTTCAACCTTGCATATTCCACAGGATTACTTTTGCATAGTGTTGAAGCTCAAGGTCAAGGACAAAGCATGGAAGCGCATCAAGGAAGTGGACACACAAGAAGAAGGAGCAAGTAGGGAGCTCCAAGAAGCACCTGTCAAATTTTCAGAAGAAATCCCTACAAAAATAGTGATTTTTATCACTAAAAACCATTGTAAATACCATTTTCCATTTTTGTAACTCCATTTTGTTGAAGCCGAGGAGTCCTTGAGCTTGAGGAGTATTAGATCTACCATCCTACCAATTTTCATAATTTTTAGACTCCGTTTGAGCCCCCAAATAAGCCCTGGAACCTATTCTTTAACTAGGCTGGACACTACGTCTGGACAGGGCCAAAACCACTCAAAAACTATAAAAAGGGCTGGAGAGCTCATTTTTGAGGGTGGCTTGTTGTAGATTTCAGTTTTGTAAGAGAGCTCTTTGGTAATCGAAGCTTTCCATTGTTCCACTCTTTGCTCTTACATTGTGCGCGTGTGTGTGTATGTGTGTGCATGCTTGTGTGCTTTCACTCACGCACTTGTGCCATCACTTGCTCATGGTCTTCATACCGGTCCTCACGTCTCCACGGATTGACATTTATGAGGTGTATCTCCTCACGTTGGTACTCACCATTGTGCTAGAGTGACACCAAATTTGGCGCCGTTGCCGGGGAGAGAGCTTGGAGGACGAGCGTGTGACGGTAAGACGTAGAGTAGCGACGTTGGAAGGTAAAAAAAATCATCATTTTCAGTTCAGTTTCTGAATTTTCCTTCTTCTTCATCTTCATCATCATCACCATCTCCACCCGCCTTCATCTTCTCAGTTTTTTTCATTTTTTAGAGCACATTCACCTTGTTTTTACTTGTGGTTGTGAGCAAGAAGCTTAGAGAGGGTGCAGAACAGAGGCGCTGAAGAAGTAGCACCAAAAATAACTAAAAATCTGAGTGAATAGCCCCGGACAAGACAAAACCTGTGCCAAGTATCGTGAGAGCTGCGCCAGAGATCGTAAGTGAGCAATCGGGCAACCTAGGGTTACACAGAGCAAGGGGAAGTGACAAAGAAGTTAGAGAGGCTCTCAAGGTGAGCAAACACCCATTTAATCTATAATTTCTCAGTAAATTAAGTTTGGAAAGGGAAACGATCTGCGTCAGGTATCGTTTGGTACTGACAAAGGTGAAAAGGAGTGATTTGGGGTGATACAGAGAGTGAGGAGAGGAGAGAGGAAAGAGTAGAGCATGTGTACAACCAAAACTTAGAAAAATCTTTCCCAAAATTTGTCTAAGGGTCAAGTATCGTTTTGCTCCCGCGGTGGAGTGTCGTGATACTTAGCAAGTATCGTGAATCTCCTGTGGTTGAGTATCGCGATATTTCCCAGCCATCGTGTATCAATTTCTTCCAAATATCGAGTATCGTCTTGAGCTAAGTATCGTTTTGCCCGAGTATCGTGATAGTCAAGTATCGTGTATCGTTATACAGCGATCACGATACCTATCAAAGATCGTGTATCGTGGAGTTTGCTCACGATACTTGTTGAAGATCGTGTATCGCCTACTTCAAGTATCGCGATACATACCAAGTATCGTGTATCGAGTTCCTCAAGTATCAAGTATCGTGTCCTCCACATATCGTGTATTGCCTACTTTGGAGCATTTCCTGAGAGACCCTGTTTCCCTGTTTCAACCCCCAAAACCCTGAACTGGCATAACTTTCTCATACGAAATCCGTTTGCTGTGATTTTGGTTTTGTTGGAAAGTGTTGGGGCTTCACTCACTAATTAGGCATGGATATATGAAGACATATGAAGACATATGATGGAGGAAAGAAGAAGTGAAGAAAAGACTTATAGAAAAATCAAGCCTAAGTGAAGGGACAATTTCACTATTGTAAATTAGTGCAAAATTAGAGTCTAGATGTTCATTTGATCTTCAAAACTTACGAGTTCAAGTCTAGAAGAATGTAAACCATAGGTATATAAGTTAATTGGAGTAAAAAATATGTAAGTGAGAACTCATTTTTGAAATCTGAGTGAGTAGAGAAAAGTCGTGTATTTTCTGAGATAGATGATGAGAGAAAACTTCTGAGTCTGAGAGAGTTTTCCATGGCTGTGAGCAAAATTAGGCCAAGCCATTTTGTACACATCTTCTATCATAATCAACACATGTTTGTGTAGAAGCATTTAGTCTAATTCCTCTTGTACATTGAGTTCCAAGTCATTTCATATGACTATGTAAGGTAGTTGACAGTTACGACTTTTCTGGCGCACATTTGACTGATCTTCTGAAGGCCAGATCTCGAAGCATGGTGTAAAGTTTTTGGTAAGTGATAGCTCATTTTAAAGCTACTCTCCTCAACTACATTTGGTCAAAAGATCTTTAAGAAACGGGACGCATACTCAGAGAAATCAACTTAAGAGTGGAGGTATGTCAAATCGATGAAGTCAAATTTCAGTTTTCAGACATAGTGGAAAGATTGAAGCAAAATCAGAAGATTTTAAAGTTATTACTTGAAAGTTTTGTTTGTTGTGTGTTGCTTAACACTAGCAAGATCTTCTCTTAGCAAGTGATCAAAAGATTTTGCAAAGATTGAGCTAATACAGGTCAAATTGAAGGATTGAAGAAAAGGCGCAAATTTCTGTGAAGTGAAATTTTGATTTTCACTAAGTTCAGAGTTGAAGGTTCAACATTTGAGTATTGCTAAGCTAATGGTGGTTATAGAGGTCTTCTAATACCACATTAGTTTGGTTCTTGTGGTGTTTCACACACCAACAGAAAGCTCGTGGGGAGTACAACAAAAACATCAACTGGTTACGGTAAAAATAATACCAGGATTATTCGATAGGGTATTTTGAAGTTGACCCTCAAGAAAACTGGAAAACCAAGGTATTCCAAAGGATTTTGAGCAACATAAGAGAACTTTGGGACTAGAAGTCAAGGCTTATGAACCTGAGATCTGGCAGACACTTAGGCAAGGATAGACAAAGCATTAGGTCATCTGAGGCTAGTGTCAACCATACAGCCAAGTCTTGGGCTCAACAGCTTAGTGGTTATCCTTACACACGAAGTTCAGAAACCAGTGACTCAGAAATGTCTTGTAGCATGGAAAGACCCACACGTAGCTCAGGCACTGCTTATTTACAGACACCAGAAGGTCCCTATAAGATCCAATTGGAGTATATCAGGACCAACCAATTAGGTGCTCGCATCTATGAGGATGGTCTAAGACGATCAGTGGTTCAACTCAAGAATCCTGACCAACCCTTTGGACTTGAACACCCAGTGGTCAAGTTTGAAGAGGGTGCTTACATTGATAAGGAAGGAACCATGTATGTGGTTACCAACTTACCAGATAGGACAGATGAGTTTGGAAATATCATTCCTGAGAATGAGATAGGAGATCTAGAGAAAGGAGACCTAGGAGGAGAACCCAAGACCCCTAGAGGTAAGTCAGTCTTAACCAGAGTGCTCACTCCAGAATGGATTCCTCAAGATAATAAAAGCATAGAACTATTCCTGAATAGAGAAACGGAGGAAGCCTTTTGGAGATTTAGGCCAGATCAACCCAGCCCAGTAGTCACCATCTATGAATTCAAGGACCCAGAGACTCCAGGGAAAGTTGTCTATCTAGATCACACATCTCAAAAATTATTCTTGGTATCAGATCATGACAGACATGCTTACACTTGGCAAGGTGAATCAATTTTCCCTCCACCAAGATCTAATTTTTCCCAGGGCCTCCAAGGAGCCGGATCATCCAAGGCTCATGAAACCCAGAGAGAAAGAACTAGAGAGAGACCGGAGGTAAGCTTTGCAGACACTGTAGGCAGAGACAGATCAGGATATGGAACGGAAAGACCTAAAAGGGAGAGACATAGAGTTTATAGGCATCAAAGAGATGATCATGATTTCCCATTACCTAGACCACGAGAGCACTCAAGAACCCTTAGACCCTCTCAAGTGGTTAAGACAATGAAGAACTACTTTGATGGATTTGGAGATCCGTATGATCATGTGGCGGAGTTCAAACAAGTGCTAAGAGCTGAACAGGTTGAAGACTTATTCACCCAGTTCGAGGCATTTGGTTTGACTCTTAAGGGTACTGCCTTAGCTTGGTTTCAACCTCTAAACAGTCGCAACTATAGAGAGATAGGTCAGCTGCTAGAAGAATTCATTGTGGAATTTTCCAAAAGTGGTATCAGGCATAACACATCATCCTTGATCCACAGCTTCAAGCAGACACCCCAAGAAACAGTGCGACTCGCAGGAAGAAGGTTCAGATAGTACTTGGAAAGATGCCCTGTACCAGAATTACCCACATCAGCCAAACAGGTGGCACTATTTTTAGATGGCCTATTGAGCACAAAATTAAGGTCATATGTATACTTGAAAGAGCCTAGATCCATAGAAGAGTGTGTACGGATATGCATTGACATAGAAGACAACTTGGGTGAGGAGTTAGGACTATCCAAACTCTATAAGGACTCTGATAGTTCTGCAAGTCATACCTCTAGAACCTCCACTGAGATAGATGAGATAGCTGAGCAAGTGGCCAAAAAGCTAGGAGTTCAAAATAGACAAATGCCAAGGGTCACTTCAGTGAAGCGATGCTATACATGTGGAGGAGATCACATGGCTAATGTTTGTCCGTTGATGACTCAACCCCAAGGAAACCCTAATGCTCTATATTGCACCATAGAGAGGAAATATACAAATCATACGACCCAAGATTGTCCCTATAACAGGCAGGCTGTTAGACAAAATTATCAGCAACCTTACGAGCAGGGTAGGTATCAGAATCAGTACCAATAGCCATATTATAGGCCACAACAATATCAACCTCAATACCAGCAGCAATATCAGGCACCATATAGGCCACAACCAGTCCTAGGAAACCAACCGCCAGCTCCTGCCAATGTGATCCCAGTTAAATATACGATGGCGGAGGAGAACCATAATAGAGCATTGGTGCCACTAACCCCACTGGTCTCAGAAAATGATTCTCACGCTCATGGTTCAGACTACTTCCATGAAGATAGTCCACATGCTTATTATATAGAGTCACCTGAGCAAAGTGAGACTTCTCACTGTCAATATGAGACACCACCTATGGAACAAAATTGGGAGCCAGAATACTCCAATGTCATGTATACGAATCCAAATCCTAGGCCCCAATTGAGACAAGTAAGACCACAAGCCCCTAGAGGACCATGCTTTAGATGTCAGGGCGACCATTTCATTCGTGAATGCCCCCACCAACCAGCTCTGGGACAAGGGCAAAACATCACAATACAAGGCTTTTGTCCTGAGTGTGGCAAGGAACATCTTCCTAGAGAGTGTCCGAGAAACCCCTCTAGTGCACCGAAGGTTACACCCATCAATGTGGTAGGCTTAGTGGCAGATTCAAGTCCAAGTAGTAGTAATGTGGCTCCTGTACAGGCAGTTACGAGGGCACAGGCTGCACAACAAGCAAAACCATCCGAGCAATTGGAGTCAAGTGAGTCAGGAGAGCCTAGTAAGAGGAAACCAAGAACATGGAAGGATACCAGAGAGAAGGCTAATCGCAAGTGGAACAAAAAGCTATCCGAGCTAGAAGAAAGCCTAAGGGATACCAAAACAAAAATAGAAGACATTGCATCTCAAAGCCCCTCACATACCGTTACTCCAGCCATTCCACCTCATTCCACCCCACCACCCATTGTAAATAGACCGCAATCAGGGTCTGTTCTTGCAGATCCAACCCTAGAAGGCTTGGACATGATGTTCAAGGCCTACCAGGCTCGTCTTCAAGAAGGGCCAACAGCTGCAAACCTAGACAAGAGTTACCCTAGAGCAGATTTAGAGATTGAACGGATGAAAATGTGCATGAAAATGGTAGAACAAGCTCAAGCTATACTTAAGACTAGTCAAAAGTTCAATCAGACAAACTCTGTCAAACCGGATTCGCATTTCCAAGGCTTACTAGAAAGATTAGAGCAGTTGGTAAACAAACCACAAGTTTCTTTACCTCCACAGGCTCAACCAGTTATTGAAAGAGGAAGCTCACCACCAATGGGAGCTTATGTTCCTAATTCCACGGATGCTGGAATACCTCCTTCAATTCAACAGTACTCTCAAGAGTTCTTGCGGGAAATACAGGAAGAGAAATGGGCCAAGGAGAAGGGTAATTCCCCTCCTATTCCTGAGATTGATGACCTTCATGATCAATTTCCCCAAGATATCCCGTCTATCTATGGAGACCAAGCAGAGCAACAAGAAGATGAAAGATTAGATTTTGAATCTAATTCTTTACAAGAGTTGCCTCATTTCATAGGCCCATGGGAATCTGAATCTATCCACATCAGAGCTCCCACAATATTGGTAAGAAATGAAGACTCAGTGATTCCAAGAAACACTGATGTTGTGAAGAACACTAAGGTTCAATGCCATCTCACTGTGGAAGAGCTGCTCAAAGCAAAACCGGAGCTCTGGAATCATGTGAAGGATCAGGTTCCAGAACTTGAATCCAATATGCCAAAAGTAGGCTCTAAGCAAAAAGTTCCAGAGATACCTCTCGACAAGATAGGAGACATGAGCGAAGGTGAAGAAGGTAATACTTATCTTCCAATCACCTATCAAGGTTACACAACCAAAGCAATCGTAGATTCAGGTGCTGGTGTTGCTATTGCGACCACCTCCTTGTGGAAGCGATGGGGCAAACCCACATTAAGACCAACTAGAATGAAGCTTCAAATGGCAGATGGTCATTTTGAAAGACCTCTAGGATTGCTCGAAGGGATAACTCTAACCACTTGTGGTGTAGAGTTTGAACATACATTTGCTATATGTGACTTTGAGAAAAATAATGTCTACGAGATGATCCTAGGAAGACCCTTCCTACGACAATTGCAAATAGTACAGGATTGGGGAACCAACTCCTTGTACTTACAGCACTTAGGGGTCACCACCAAGGTCAATCTGAAGGATTACACCTTCAGAGATGTACCACCCCTACAGTGGAATCCTATCCACAAAGCAAAAGAAGATTCAATCTCTGTGCATTCTGGAAGTTCACCTGATCCTTCCTGGCTGCATGAAGATACTCACTTGTGGATGTGCAAGGTCGCAGAGGAAGAGGAAAAGCGCCTAAAAGCGAGAGAAGAAGGAACTCCCCTAGGAGATAGACCAATAAAAGACCCAGCCTATACACCGATGATATTTCCAGATGAGGAATTTGAGCCTCATGTTTGGGCAGAAATTTTAGCTACCATGGACATTGCAGTCAATGAAGAACAATGGACACCTCATTGTGATGAGGAGGGTTATGATATTTCAGTGTTCATGTGTCCGCCCCTGTTGGAAGAGTGTGATCCTAATGAGTTCATAGAAGAAGAAGAGAATGACGATGATCTAGAATCCCTTGTGATGGATACTTACTTTGACTCAGAGGAACACTATTTAGAAGACATAGGAATGATAACCCAAAAAGAAGAAGAACCCCTCACGAGTATTAAAACGATAAATTCAAAGGAAGGAAGTGAAGGAGGTCAAAAGAAAAAGAAAAGAAAAGCAGTGAAACAAGAAGAGGAAGGATCATTGTTTGAAGTACCAGAAAATTGCAAGAAATATGAAGTGGAAGACCGAAAAATTTTGGTACGGATGCCTAAGAGAGAGGCCATTATAGGAGAAGCATATGACAATAAAGAAAAGACCAAAAAAATTGTAGTAACCATTGAAGGGAACGAAGAACGATGTACGTACATAGGAGATGACCTAAGTGCAAAAGAAGAAGCAGAGCTTGTAGCTCTATTAAGGGAATATAGGGATGTGTTCGCATGGCACTATAGAGACTTGAAAGGAGTAGATCCAAAGATTTGCTCTCATACGATTCCGATGACCGCTGATGCCAAGCCCACCAAACAAAAGCCCTACACATATAATGACAATTATGCAGCCAAAATAAAGGAGGAAATTGACAGGCTGATTGAAGCTGGATTCATCTATGAGATTGAGCATACGGAATGGGTGTCCCCCATTGTAGTGGTGCCCAAGAAGAACGGAAAGTTGCGAGTGTGTATTAACCTTAAAAAAGTTAATGCCGCTACGATCAGAGATAGCTATTCACTTCCAATCACTGAACATTTATTGGAGCGTGTTGCAGGCAAGGAAGTTTATAGCTTCCTTGATGGATTTTCAGGTTACAACCAAGTGGCCATTGCTCCTGAAGATCAACACAAAACGGCTTTTGCCACCGAGTGGGGAATCTTTGCATTTCGTGTGATGCCATTTGGGCTCACCAATGCACCTGCAACATTCCAAAGGCTCATGTGTCATGTCTTCAAAGAGTTCTTGCGAAAGAGCTTAGAAGTAGTATATGTGGATGATTTATGCGTTCATTCCCAAGAAAGAAGTTACCACATCCCTGAGCTCAGACAAATCTTCAACAAGTGTAGAGATTATCGAGTTTGTCTGAACCCAGAAAAGTGTGTGTTCATGGTACGACAAGGTAAGATCTTAGGTCACATTGTTTGTAAGAATGGAATTTCAATAGATGAGGACAAAGTAAGAGCAATAGCAGAGCTGCCAAGACCAAGGAATGTTAAAGAGGTACAAGCCTTTATGGGCCATTGTGGATATTACCGTAGGTTTATCCACATGTATGCCATCATAGCTAAACCTCTTTATGGGTTGTTAACAAATTTTGAGTGGAACGAGAAATGCGAGAATTCCTTCAACGAGCTGAAAAGACGTTTGTGCACAGCACCAATATTGACTACTCCGGATTGGAGTAAACCCTTTCATGTCCATGTAGATGCCTCCAATCATGCAATAGGATGTGTGCTAGCACAACCCACAGGTGAAGGAAACCTGGATTTGCCGATAGCATATGCTAGTAGGCAATTAAATGCAGCTGAACAAAATTATACCACAACGGAGAGAGAAGGCTTAGGTATGGTATATGCTGTGAAGAAGTTTAGACACTATCTATTGGCCAATAAGTTCAAGTTTTTCACTGATCATCAAGCTTTACTATATTTGGTCAATAAACCTTGCAATACAGGCCGCTTAGTAAGATGGTTCCTCTTACTAATGGAATACGACTTTGAAGTTGTTGTCAGGAAAGGTAGAACCCATCTTAGGGCAGACCATCTTTCTCGCATCACTTCAGGAGAGCCACCGCAAGGAGTGTCTGATGAATTGCCCGATGCTTATCTGTTCAATTTAGAAGTTGTTCCTAAATGGGCAAATAAGTTGGTACCAGTCCTAACCTTCGGGCCTGCAAATAAGAATGTGAAAACAAGCAAAGAAGAAATTATAAGATCACAAAAGTATCAAATATTGGCCGGAAGTATGTACAAGCAAGATACCGAGGGTGTACTAGCTTGTTGTGTCGAGGATGATGAACATGCTAGTTGGTTGCAACAAGCCCATGAGGGATTACTAGGAAATCACTACTCTAAACAACGAACATTGCAGAATCTAAAACGTTTAGGAGTGTATTGGCCTAGCATGGACAAAGAAATACAGAAGTGGATCCAGAATTGTCCAGTGTGCCAGAAGAGACCCCCAGTGGAGCATGCCACTCTTTATCATGTGTCATTAATCCCAGATTGGAGTGCTCCACTGGTAGAATTTATGAGATCAGGAACACTAACGAACAAGGCTAGTCTATCAAGAAGAAGAAGCATGGAGCAAGAGGCTCAAGACTATGCCTTAATAGGAGACAACCTATATCAAAGAGGCAAGGATGGTTACCTAAGACTGTGCGTTCATGAATCAGACTATTTGAAAGTCTTAGAAACTGCACATAGTAGTGTTGCAGGTGGACATTTTGGGCCTGACCGAGTAATTAAGAACATTCTATTCTCAGGACTTTGGTGGCCCACTCTTCATATGGATGCACATACTTATGTGAAGAAATGTGACACATGCCAACGTGCCCAATATCCGATAAGAAAAGATGAAATGCCCTTGAGGCCCATGATGGGAGGACGCGCATTCTCGAAGTGGGGCATAGACTTTGTTGGTCCTATTAACCCCCCAGCTAGAAACTCCCATGCAGAATACATTATTGTAGCCACAGATTACCTTACAAAGTGGGTGGAAGTAAAAGCCACGACAAAGAATGATGCTCAAACAACGGCTAAGTTCTTATTCGAAAATGTGTTCACTAGATATGGGTTACCAATAGAGTTGGTTAGTGATAGAGGTATGCACTTCTTGAATGAGGTCATTGAACATCTCCTTCAAGAATTCATGGTGATACACAAGAAGTCTGCCCCTTATCACCCACAAGCCAACAGATAGGCCGAGAGCACGAATAAGATCCTATGTAACGTATTAACAAAACTGGTGAATAATAAACGCTCTGATTGGGACAAACAACTTCATCATGCTGTTTGGGCATACCGAGTGGCCTACAAAACGGTACTCAATGCTACCCCATTTCAGATGGTCTTTGGACAGAATGCCGTGCTACCATTGGACTTCCTAATCCCAACCTTGAAAGTAGCACAAGAGCATGAGTGGAATGGACATGAGTTGTCTTCCAGGATCTTTGATCTAGAACGCTTAGGTGAGACGAGGCTACGGGCAGCAGCAGGCATTTATGTTGCAAAGAAAAGGCAAAAGGCATACTTTGATGCCCATGTAAAGGATAAAGGATTGAAGGAAGGAGATCTAGTGCTGGTTTATACGCTAAAGCAACATGCCCGCAAATTGGAGAAACGAGGATATGGACCCATGATCATTAATAGACTCTCCACTAGCAGTGCAGTTCAATTGGCCACTTTAGAAGGTGATATCCTACCAAACTATATTAGTGGATGCCGAGTCAAGTTATATCAAGAACCTCTTACAGAGGAAATGCTCATGAGACTCAACACTGCTAAGAAGCGAAAAGAAGAGGAGTTAAGGGTTAGAGAAGAAGCACAAGCAAAGGCAAGAGAGCGCATCAGAAGAAATAAGCTACGGCGGCTAGGCCTAGATGTCAACACAAAAGCTCCAAAATATCACATGGACATGTGCCAAAAATCGGGCATAACTACTTCTCAAATAATTGATCGACGGCCCTTTGTGACTATAGAGGTAGGACAAGGAAAGAGTGTAAAGACTGTGAGAGCATTAGTTGATTCAGGTGCAGCAACTAGTGCAGTTCGACTTTCATACTGCCAAGACCTGCAATTGGACATCAAGCCCATAGAAGCCTATCTCATCGGATTAGGAGGCGTGGAAACCCCCTGTTTGGGCGAGGTGGAACTTCCCATCTACCTTCAAGATGTTCCAATAAAAGTCAAAATGCTAGTGTGTCATGATGAGGACCTCACAGAGCCACTTGTCTTGGGTCAAGATTGGATTTACGACCATGCTGTCAACGTGAACCTAAGAAGTCAACTTCTTCATGTTTGGGCACATGAACAATGCATTACATTAGAATTGGAGAATTGCAGGGCCACTGACCAAGACACCACACGCTCTCTTCTTTCCTCTAACGCTAATCTTCTCGAACAAGATGTTGTAAATGTCAAAGGACCTATGATCCAGACGGGCACAATCATGGAAGGACAGTCGCAAAGGCCAGAAGAACCTTCTTCTTTTTCAAAGAGTAAAGCATCCACATTAGTCCAACCTCAGAAGCAAACAAAACAGTGCAAGATAGCTAGTCTATCAAATAGACAAAGAGCCTTCAAGAAGAAAGAAGTTATGGGCATGAAGCAGATCTGGGTAAAGAAAGGAGTGCACCCATCGATGTTGCCTCAAAGATTCCTACCCAACCAGATCGACCATGAAAAAAGAAGGACCAAGCACCTACGACAGGCTCAAGCACGAAGAATCCAACAAATTTGGGTACCGAAGCTATCAAAGAAGGTCGACCACAATCATGTACAAATTTGGGTGCCTAAAAAATTAGCTACAGCTCAACACGGGCGATTACAGATGTGGGTACCCAGGAAGCTCTTACATACACAACGGTCTATGCTCCCCACCTTGCAAAAGGTCTCAACAAAGAAGCCAAGGAAAGCAAAGGGTAAGAACAGAGCACAAAGACCAAAAGAAGATAAACTCAACCCTTCTACAAAAATAAGCAGGCACTCACCCAGGATATGGGTTTGGAAGCCAAAAGCACAAGCAACATCCACAGAACCAAGGGGCCAACCACACTGGATACCAAAGTTTGGACAGCATCCAAAGAAGAACTGGACTGAGGTGATCTCTATAGGGTCAAATACTATTCGGAAATGGGTTCCCATTACAAGGATTACATCATTTCGAGATCCAATCGACACGTCCAAACAAAGAATTCATCAAGTTTACAAGTAACATCAAAAGCCTCGACCAGCAGCAACCATGTGCCTTTGGCATAACCCAGTCGTTTGCACCATTCAGGTCATGCATTTCCAAAGTATGCATCAATATAGGGCCACCTTACATGGCCGTGCATAGACACAATTGAGAAATCCCAGGCACATGAGACACAATTTTCACATGCAAAATATGTTATTGATACTAACCTCTTTCTTCTTGTTTGATGCCATTGTTCCAAAAAAAAAAAAAAAAACAAGGGACTGTGCAAAGAAGAGGATTGTGCTTGAAAATGCTCATCAGCAAACTTTCAACAAGGACATCCATCAACAAAAAGGACACGCCGATGGTCAAACACCATGATGGAACTACAACACGAAGAGATGAAGATCAACGGACCCTTCACCATGGTAAGACGTGTATGCTTCAACAATACTATAACCATGATCGATTAGGAAACCTCTTCGTCAGCATACCCTTGAGCACTTAGCTCAAGACCCAATCTCTTGCACCATACTTCTTGCCATGCATTTTCCAAGTACGCATACGTAGGGCCACATTACAAGGCCATGCACAAGGCACATATTTTGTTCAACCCACGCACTAAAGCACTTACCCATCATCCATTATGGGTTACAAGTACTTGGCATGAAAACTATGAAAGCCATCTTTGGAAGAATCAGAGGACCTCACGGTGACCACTACAAGAACAAGGGAGCCATCCACCATTGAGAGTTGCTCATAATCAACATTGAACACCTCCTTTGAGCAACTAGTAGTTTTGGGAAAACGCACAAATGCACCATCCAAATGGAATACAAGGCAGAAGTACGTACAAAGGGACTACAAACTGCAAGAGATAACAGTGGCAAAGTGAAGAACCAGACAAACGACCAGGATACATTGGGAAGAGGGATCGCCCCTGTTGGACGCGAAGGACGCTACCTCCCAAGGTACTACATGGAACGACCACTACAACAAGGGTCTGTCACGGACGACAGACTCAAGAGGGGGGGGAGTGTTGAAGCTCAAGGTCAAGGACAAAGCATGGAAGCGCATCAAGGAAGTGGACACACAAGAAGAAGGAGCAAGTAGGGAGCTCCAAGAAGCACCTGTCAAATTTTCAGAAGAAATCCCTACAAAAATAGTGATTTTTATCACTAAAAACCATTGTAAATACCATTTTGCATTTTTGTAACTCTATTTTGTTCAAGCCAAGGAGTCCTCGAGCTTGAGGAGTATTAGATCTACCATCCTACCAATTTTCATAATTTTTAGACTCCGTTTGAGCCCCCAAATAAGCCCTAGAACCTATTTTTTAACTAGGCCGGACACTAGGTCTGGACAAGGCCAAAACCACTCAAAAACTATAAAAAGGGCTGGAGAGCTCATTTTTGAGGGTGGCTTGTTGTAGATTTCAGTTTTGTAAGAGAGCTCTTTGGTAATCGAAGCTTTCCATTGTTCCACTCTTTGCTCTTACATTGTGCGCGTGTGTGTGTATGTGTGTGCATGCTTGTGTGCTTTCACTCACGCACTTGTGCCATCACTTGCTCATGGTCTTCATACCGGTCCTCACGTCTCCACGGATTGACATTTATGAGGTGTATCTCCTCACGTTGGTACTCACCATTGTGCTAGAGTGACACATAGCCTTCTCATAGAAGCTTCTGATAAATGAGGTCTTACTGGCAGTTGTGAATGGTGCGGAGGAATATCATCAACATCATACTTTGGAATCTACACATATAAATAAAATTCATTAGTATTCCATAAATGAATAAAAAGTAAACTTTAAATATAAAATTAATTATATAAGTTATTAAATATGGATAAAAATGTTTTCTCTCTAGCTAAAAGGTGCTCTTGGAGGTCTACGCCATCCAGAATGAGTGTATATGCATGCATGTGTGTGTACATAGATATGTGGATATGTATATGTGTGTTTATGTTATATGTATGTATATGTGTATATGTATACATATATGTATGCGTATATGTTTGCATGTATATGTGTATGTGGGTATGTGTATGTGTATGTGTGTGTATATATGTGTATGTATTCTGATTTTTTTTCTGTTTGCGATTAAATTAATAGGATATTGTATGGTGGAAAAAAATAAGAGGTGACCTAACATACCACCTGAGACGTGGTTGTTTTTTTGTAGACAGCTACGTCTTCAGGAGTCATTTCCTCAGCAAAAGGTACACAAATTAATAGTATATTTATAATTTTTATATATTTTAGTAATTTTTTACAGTTAATTTATGTATTTTTTTCTTAAATAAATAAGCTACTGCAAAGAAGATAGTGGAGTCGGGCCACACATTGCACCTAGGCCAAATGGGCCATAATGGTTTGTAGCTACATTTGTAAGTATATATGTTATTGTGAGTATATTTTTTATTTTAGTTAAAACGCAAGAAACTAATCTTTTTTATTTGTTTCAATGCAGCGAAAGGATTATGGCTGATATCCTACGAAGCATGAGATTGAGTATGCTACAAATTTTGGATATCGGCATTAGAGCAAGTATATGCGAGATCATCCTGATGCCTTTGTGAGTATTATTAAATTTTATATAATTATTTTATTTTTATGAATGGTTTGATTGTTTTATTTATTTATGTTTGTTATATGTAGTACAGGAGTATTATGGAGAGACAAATATGGATGAGGTGGAGAGACAGACACAAGAGGGACGATCTCAGTCGTCACAGGGTGATCATGACGATGAGAATGAGGATGATCATGATGCTGTTGATGATGATGATCATCATCATCATCATGATTAGGATTCTAGTTGATTATGACATTGGATTATATGTATTTACATTGATATATATATATATATATATATATATATATATATATATATATATATATATATATATATATTTCATTTCAGTTATGTTTTGAATTGTGTGTATGGTATTAAGTAATGAAGAGTTTTGTTCTATTGATTGTTATTATTGTTTATATTAAGCATGTGTTTTAATAATCTAATTATATAATTCATTCATACGTGTGTACGTAAGTGTATATGTATGTTTGTGTATATGTATGTATGTGCATGTGTATGTGTGTGTATATGTATGTATGTGCATGTGCATGTGTAAGTGTATATGTGTGTATGAGTATGTGCATGTGCATGTGTATGTGTGTGCATATGTATGACATATGTGCATGTATATGTGTAACTCTATGTGTATATGTGTGTATGAGCATGTATATGTGTATATGTAGGTATGTGCATGTGTGTGTGCATGTGTATATGTGTGTGTATGTATGTGCATATATATGTGTATATATGTGTATAATGTATGTATATGCATGTGTAAATGTATGAAACATGCATGTGTATGTGGATGCATTTCCATTTGCATCCATGTGCATGCATGTGAATGTGCATGCATGTGGATGTGCATATACATGTATTTACGTATATGTTAATGTGTGTATGTGTATATATATGCAATAATGCATGCATGTAAGTCTTTTTATGTGGTTGTAGAAATGTTTGTGCATATGCATGTTGTTGGCATACAAAGCAACAGAGGAGTCATGCACAATACGGCAACAAGGCCAAATCATTTTTTCCCATGGATTATGTACAACTCAAGTGATTTTAATCACTACACAAACATTGTAAATCCCGTTTTTGGTAGAATAGACTCCATTTTGTGCAAGCCGAGGAGTCCTCGAGCTTGAGGAGTATTAGAAGTACCATCGTACCAATTTTCATAATTTTTAGACTTCGTTTGAACCCTCAAATAAGCCCTGGAACCTAATTTTTAACTAGGCCGGACACTAGGTCTGGACAGGGCCAAAACTAGTCAAAAAACTATAAAAAGAGCTAGAGAGCTCATTTTTGGGGTTAGATTGTTTGTGAATTGAGCTTCTGTAAGAGACCTTTTGATTAATGCAAAGAACTCCATTGTTCCTCTCCTTGTTCTTGCCTTGTGTGCGCTTGTGTGTGTATGTGTGTGCATGCTTGTGTGCTTCTCACTCACGCACTTGTGCCTTCACTTGCTCATAGTCTTCATACTAGTCCTCACGTCTCCACGGATTGACAATTATGAGGTGAATCTTCTCACGTTGGTACTCACCATTGTGCTAGAGTGACACCAAATTTGGCGCCGTTGCCGGGGAGAGAGCTTCGAGGACGAGCGTGTGATGGTAAGACGTCGAGTTGAGACATTGGAGTTATAGGTAATATCCTTCTTTCTCTTAATTTTTCTTCATTTTTTCCTTACTTTCGCATCACCATCATCACCATCATCATCTCCACCATCTCCCACCTCCATCTCCATCTCCACAAAAAATTTCAGTTTTTTGGTCATATTACACCCCCCACCTCATTTCCCTCATTTCATTGTGAGAGAGAGCGAGAGAGAGCTTGCATGCTATCTGTTTTTGGTGTGTTTTTGAGCTTTTGTTGCAGGAACTTGCTGTACCACCTCCTCCAGCAGTGTGCGCAGGTACGACAGACTCTGCACAGGTCCCGAGACGACGACCTCTGTCTGTCGCGACAGACAGAAAAACTTAAAATTTTGTGAATGCATGGTTGGCACGGTAACCTACACCATTAGGGCACTCTAAATCACTAGAAGTTTCTCAAAAATTTGCGTTTTTTCAGTCTATCGCGACAGACACCGTCTATCGCGACAGACACCGTCTATCGCGACAGACACCGTCTATCGCGACAGACACCGTCTATCGCGACAGACACCGTCTATCGCGACAGACCAGTCTATCGCGACAGACACCGTCTATCGTGACAGACCAAACCACGACAGACGACAGATAGCGTCTATCGCGACAGACACCGTCTATCGCGACAGACAGAAATCCACGATAGACCCCGTCTATCGCGACAGACACCATCTATCGCGACAGACCAGTCTATCGCGACAGACACCGTCTATCGCGACAGATCAAAATTCCACGATAGACACCGTCTATCGCGACAGACACAGTCTATCGCGACAGACAGCCCCCACGATAGTTTGTGTCTATCGCGACAGACACCGTCTATCGCGACAGACACCGTCTATCGCGACAGACCAAAATTCCACGATAGACACCGTCTATCGCGACAGACACCGTCTATCGCGACAGACAGCTCCCACGATAGTTTGTGTCTATCGCGATAGACACCGTCTATCGCGACAGACAGACATTTTCGGCAAAAATTAAGGGGTAAATTTTTGGAAATTTAGGCTAAATTTTGGGCATATTTGCACTCTCAAATACTCATACACTTACAAAGGCCTTAGAAAAATGCATTAAAACCCCTGAAAGGTTCTGTTTGTCTAGTTAACCCCCTAAACCCTGAACGGTCATAACTTTTTCATACGAAATCCATTTTTTGAGCTCTAGGGCTTGTCGGAAAGCTCGTGGCATATACTACACGCCCTCAACTGTTTTTCATAAGAATAATGCGTTGATTTTCAGATAGGATATTTGGAAGTTGACACACTGAGGGGTAGGAACACCAAGGGAGCTCTAGAGGAAATTTCTAGCAATACAAAAGGGGGAACAAGGGTCATTAAAAAAGTGTCTGAAATAAATTGTCTGTCAATTGAAAGGTCAACTTGGAGCTAATCTTGAGACTGATGCAGGTCTATTGAGAAGCAATTGAGAGCGTCCAAGCAAGGGTTTTGTGCAAGCTTGAGAATCAACTTCTCGAGCACTAAAGAGCAAGGTTCAACAGGAAAGGTCGGAATACTCTCAACTCCTCTTCGTCAATTCCTAGCTTAGGCTAAGAACGATTAGAAGTAGGAGTAAGCTAGGGTGACGATAGGCAACTATCAAGTTGAAGCATACCTAAACTTTCAAGCTCAAGCTAAGGGCATAATCCTTGTACTGTCGAGAATTTTAAAGGGAAAGAACTTAACGTGGAACGATCAACTGTAAGTGCGAAACAACATTCAAATATTCTTGACGACGTGATATCAGACAAGACCTTAAACACGATAAAATAACTAAAAAGAACCAAGCGGCTAATATAAAGTAACCAGCAACGAGGTTGTACTCTGGGCAAAGAATTGGGCTACTTAGATAGGCATATGAACCTTAGATCAGGACGACATCTAGTAAGGGAGAGACAAAGCCTCAGATCTTCAGAGGCCAGTGTTAACCACACTGCTAGGTCTTGGGCCCAGCAGTTGAGCCACCAATCGTACTACCCTAGCTCTGAGACCAGTGAGTCAGAGATGTCTCAAGGCATGGACAGACCTACAGGAAGTTCAGGAGTGCCTTACTTGCACAGGGTAGAAGGCCCTTACAAAACACAGTTGGAATACCTTAGGACCAACCGATTAGGTGCTAGCATTTATAAGGACGGCCTAGGAAGATCCGTGGTCCAGATTAAAAACCCTGACCATATACGTAGTCACCAGTTACCCAGATCGGACAGATGAATTTGGAAATGTAATCTCAGAAGCGGACTTAGGTGACTTGGAACAAGGAAACATGGGAGTAGAACCTAGAACACCCCGAGGCAAATCTGTTCTCACTAGGATTATCACACCTGAGTGGGTTCCCCAAGACAACAAGAGCATAGAGTTGCTCCTCAATCGAGAAACTGACGAAGCCTTCTGGAGGTATAAATCTAATCAGCCAACTGATATAGGAACTATCATGATCTATGAGTTTAAGGACCCGGATAGCCCAGGTAGAGTGACCTACTTAGATCACACTTCGGAAAGGATCTTTGTGGTGACAGAAAATGATAGGCATGCTTACACTTGGAAGGGTGAATTCATTTTCCCCCAACCAAGATCGAATGTATCCTATGGTCACCCTGGAGCTGGAACATCCCAAGCTCATGGAACTCAAAGAGACAGAAGTAGAGATAGACCAGAAGTAAGCTTTACCAACCCAGTGGGCAGAGAAAGAACGAGGACGGAGACGAATAGAGTAGAACCTGAGATACTTAGAGCTCACAGGAACCAAAGAAACGTGGATGGATTCCCTCTGTCGAGACCTAGAGAGCACGCAAGAACTCTGAGACCGACTCAGCTAGTTAAGTCCATGAAGAATTACTTCGATGGCACAGGAGATCCCTATGATCATGTGGCGGAGTTCAAGCAAGTTTTGAGAGCTGAACAAGTGGAGGATCTATCCACGCAGTACAATGCCTTCGGTCTAACCCTTAGGAACACAGCACTTACATGGTTTCAGCCATTGGATGAGCGCCAGTTCAGGAGCATAGACCAACTCCTAGAGGCATTTATTATTGAATTCTCCAAGAGTGGCATAAGACACAATACCTCCTCACTGATTCACAGCTTCAAGCAAACCCATCAAGAGACCGTGAGACTTGCAGGAAGAAGATTTAGGCAATACCTTGAAAGATGTCCTGTTTCGGAGCTACCCACATCTGCCAAACAAGTAGCCTTATTCCTTGATGGATTGCTGAGTACGAAATTGAGATCCTATGTGTATCTGAAAGACCCTAGGACTATAGAAGAGTGTGTACGCATGTGCATTGACATTGAAGATAACCTAGGGGAAGAACTAGAGCTTTCCAAAATCTACAAAGATTCAGATAGTGCTTCTAGTCACTCTGCCACGCAATCCACATCAATTGAGGAACTCGCAGAGAAAGTAGCTCAGAAATTAGGGGTAACCAATAAACAAATCCCAAGGTTTGCCCCTGTGAAAAGGTGCTACACTTGTGGTGGTGACCACATGGCGAATGTCTGCCCCATTATGGCTCAGCCCCAAGTAAATCCTAGTAGCCAGTACTGCACCATAGAACGGAGATACACCAATCACACCGCACAAGATTGCCCATACAACAAGCAGGCAGTTAGGCAACCCCACCCTCAGCCATACCCTCAGCAGGGAAGATACCAGAACCCGTACCCTCCACAACCATATGGCAGGCCACAACAAAATTTCCAACCACAATATCAAAACCAACAAAGGCCTCAGCCTGTGCTAGCACAACAACCCCCAACCCCAGCTAATGTGATTCCGGTAAAGTATACTGCTGCAGAAGAGAACCTGAATAGAGCTATAGTCCCTGTAACATCCTTGCTTTCTGAAAATGACCCGAGTGACCATAGCTTTGATTCTACACATGTGGATAGCCCCCAGGCCTACTACATGCAGTCTCCTGAGCATGGTGAGTCCTATTATAGCGAAGAGACAAACGAACCTAGTTGGGAGTCAGATTACACGAACGTCATGTATGCAAACCCCAATCCTAGGCCTCAATCTAGGCAAGTAAGACCTCCATTCCCAAGAGGACCGTGCTACAGATGCCAAGGAGATCACCTCATTCGTGATTTCCCCTTACCTCCACCCACACAAAACCAGTCAGTGATGATCCAAGGCTTTTGCCAAGATTGTGGAAAAGAGCATCTCTTACGAGATTGCCCAAAGAACCCCAATAATATGCCAAAAATCACGCCCATCAACGTTATTGAGTTAGTGGTAGATTCCAGCGGAAGTGTTACTTCCACTGCACCCGTACAGGTAGTCACGAGAGCTCAAGCAGTGCAGCAAAACCAAGGGGTAGGCAAGGAAAAGAGCCCAGACGCTAGCGATACTGAGAGCCAAAATAAAAAGAGAACAAGAGCTTGGAGAGATAGCCGTGAACGCATGAAAAGGCAATGGGCAAAGAAGATGAGTGAACTTGAGGAAAGTCTACGAGAAACCAAGGCTAAAATCATAGAGATCACATCTCAACCGCACTCTCACACATTCCCACCGCTACCATCCCCATCACCCTCCATCCCTCCACCCTCTAAGACACCCCACGTAACCCACCCACCACCCCAAACAGGATCAGTATTAGCTGATCCCACTCCTGAAGACATAGACATGATGCTTAAGGCATATCAGGCCAGAATCCAAGAAGGGCCAAACGTCACGGATCATGACAAGTGCTATCCCAGAGCTGACCTAGAGATAGAAAGAACCAAGCTGTGCGCGAAAATGGTCGCATTGGCTCAGACTATGTTTGAAGCCAGTCGCCTTTTCAATTACTCGGGCTCAGCCAAGACGCAATTACACTTGGATGGATTCCTAGAGAAATTAGAGGGAATAATTGCAAGATCTGCCAAGGAAGAAAAAAATCAAGAAAAAGATAAAGCAAGCAAAAACATGAACCATCCCCCATCGGAAGTTTATGTGGCCAATTCCACTAAACCAGACAACTTCCCCTCCTTAGAAAGAATAGAGAGGCTAATTGCACAATCAGAAAAGGAACCTGCCCCTCAAAGAAAGGAAAGGGCAAGAGAACGGATAAGCAAGCCTCTTCAGGAAGCCCATGTGCCTCCTCAAGAAGCTTATCTTCCCCCCCAAAAGGCACATGAGCCTCCCTCAAAAGCTTGCGTACCTCCACAGGTTGCCTACATTCCTTCTCAGGGAGCGTATGAGCCTGTTCGGAAAGGTAATAGAATAAGTAACCCTCCCCAGGAAGCTTGTGCTCCAGCCATCTATGAGAACGAGGAGAGAGCCAACGATAGAATAAGCCCTCCTTCACAGGTTGCTTATGCGCCTAATTCTACGGAGCCAGACACTTCTTCTTCTATGAATCGGTTTGCCCCAGACTTCCTACGAGAGATTCAAGAAGACAAATGGGATAACGAAAGTGAAGTCGCCCCTCCCTTTGAACTTGTGGATGATGCGCACGACCAATTCCCACAAGACATCCCATCTATTTACGGGGAACATGAGAGTACTCAATCTCACGAGAGATTGGACTTTGAATCTAATTCCATACAAGAGTTACCCCACTTCACAGGACCATGGGAAGCAAAGTCCACCTGTATGAGAGCACCTACAGTCATGGTAAGAAACGAAGATTCAGTCATACCTAGGAACACAGAGGTAGTGAAGAACACTAATGTGCAGTGTAATCTCAAGTTAGAAGAGCTACTCAAGGTTAGACCTGAATTATGGAAACATGTAGCCAAACAAGTACCAGAGATAGCAAAACCCCGTTCCCAGGTAGGATCCCATAGGACAGTGCCAGAAATTCCCTTGGATAAGATAGGAGATATGTGTGAAGGTGAAGAAGTGAACACCTATCTTCCCATCACCTACCAAGAGTACACCACCAAGGCAATTTTGGACTCAGGTGCAGGAGTTGCAATTGCCACTACTTCCCTATGGAAGCGTTGGGGCAAGCCGGCACTCAGGCCAACGAGAATGAAATTGCAGATGGCCGCTCGTCACATAGAGAGACTCCTAGGATTGCTAGAAGGAATAACTCTCACCACTTGTGGTGTCGAGTTTGAGCATACATTTGCCATATGCGACTTCAGCAAAAATCATGCCTATGAGATGATTTTGGGAAGACCATTTATGCGACAGTTGCAAGTGGTACAGGATTGGGGAACCAACTCCTTGTATTTGCAACACTTGGGTGTTACGACCAAAGTCAATCTCAAGGATTATTCTCATAGAGATGTCCCTCCTATCCAATGGAATCCCATCCATAGAGCCAAAGATGATACAGAATCGGTGCATTCCATAGGGTCTGGATCCTCATGGATGCATGAAGACACTCACTTATGGATGTGCAAGGTAGCAGTAGAAGAAGAGAAAAGAGAGAAAGCCAGAGAGGTAGGTGCGAAAGAAACCCATAGATCAATCCAAGACCCAGCCTATGCACCTGTAGTTTTTCCAGACGAAGAATTTGAACCTCACGGTTGGGCAGAAATTTTAGCAACAATGGACGTAGACATCAATGAAGAACAATGGACACCTCACTGTGATGAGGATGGCTATGACATTTCAGTCTTCTCCATAGAGCCAATCATGGGAGAGGCAGTTCTAGAAGAATGCGAACCTAGCCCTGATGCATTTGAGGATGCAAGTGACTCCGATCTAGAGTCAATCATTATGGACCCACCATTTGCATCAGATGAAGAATACTTCCATGAAGTAGAATTTCAACCCCAAAGGCATGGAGAGGTTACAAATGATGTAAGATTAGCAACACATGTGACCCCGAAGGAAGAAGGAAAGAAACGAAAGAAGAGAGAAGCCTCACCAGAAGAGGAAGAATCTTTGTTTGAGGTCCCAGAAAATTTTAAGAAGTATGAGATAGATGACAGGAGAGTCATGATAAGAATGCCTAAACGAGAGGCACAATCAGGAGAGGCCTATGATAACAAAGAAACCACCAAGAAAATAGTAGTGGCCCTAGAAGAAGGAGAGGAGAGATGTACGTACATAGGCCATGGCCTAACAGAGGAAGAAGAGCATGCGTTGATAGCCTTGCTAAGAGAATACAGAGATGTATTCGCTTGGAGTTACAAGGATTTGAAAGGTGTTGACCCCGATATATGCTCACACACTATCCCCATGACCTCAGATGCTAAACCCTCTAAGCAAAAGCCCTATACTTATAACGATAATTATGCTGCTAAGATCAAAGAAGAGATAGATAGATTGGTTGAAGCTGGATTTATCTATGAAATTGAGCACACTGAATGGGTATCCCCCATCGTAGTGGTGCCCAAGAAGAATGGCAAGCTGCGTGTGTGCATTAACTTGAAAAAGGTTAATGCAGCCACAATTCGAGATAACTATCCGCTTCCCATCACAGAACATCTCTTAGAAAGAGTGGCAGGCAAGGAAGTGTACAACTTCCTTGATGGATTTTCGGGCTACAATCAAGTAGCCATAGCCCCAGAGGATCAGCATAAGACAGCCTTTGCCACAGAATGGGGCATTTTTGCTTTTAGAGTAATGCCATTTGGGCTTACCAATGCACCAGCTACCTTCCAGAGGCTGATGTGCCATGTGTTTAAGGAGTTCCTGAGGAAGAACTTAGAGGTCTATGTTGATGATCTTTGTGCTCATTCCAACATTAGACAAACCCATATCCCGGAGCTCAGACAAATCTTTGACAAATGTAGAGAATATCAAGTTTGCCTGAACCCAGAAAAGTGCGTTTTTATGGTAAGGCAAGGCAAGATTCTAGGACACATAGTGTCAAAGAATGGCATATCTACTGACGAAGAAAAAGTGAAAGCCATATCAGAGCTACCTAGGCCAAAGAATGTCAAGGAAGTACAAGCTTTCATGGGGCATTGTGGTTATTACCGACGATTTATACACATGTATGCTGTCATTGCAAAGCCCATGTACGGGCTTCTGACTAACTTTGAGTGGACGGATGAAAGTGAGAATTCCTTCCAGGAGCTTAAACGAAGATTATGTTCAGCACCAATCTTGACCACACCAGATTGGAATAAGCCATTCCATGTTCACGTGGATGCATCCAATTATGCTATTGGATGTGTACTTGCACAACCTACTGGTGAAGGTAATATGGATCTTCCAATTGCCTATGCCAGTAGACAGTTGAATGCGGCTGAACGGAATTACACCACTACGGAGAGAGAAGGCTTAGGCATGGTATATGCAGTTAAGAAATTTAGACACTATTTGCTTGCAAATAAATTTAAATTTTTTACTGATCATCAGGCATTGCTATACCTCGTAAACAAGCCATGCAATACAGGAAGATTAGTGAGATGGTTTCTCTTGCTCATGGAATATGACTTTGAAGTTGTGGTAAGGAAAGGTAGGACTCATTTGAGAGCTGATCATCTCTCTAGGCTCACATCGGGAGAAGCCCCACAAGGAGTATCGGATGATCTTCCTGATGCTTACTTGTTTAATTTGGAAGTTATACCGCAGTGGGCTAAGCCATTGGTGCCAGTATTGACGTACGGGCCTAACCATCCAGTGGTAAACACACGGAATAGAGAGGTTGTAAAAGCCCAAAAGTACCACATCATGGCAGGAAGCATGTACAAGCACACAGATCAAGGGATCTTGGCTTGTTGCGTAGAAGAGGATGAGTATGCTAAATGGTTGCAATTAGCACATGTAGGTGCACTAGAGCAACACCATTCAAAGCAACGAACTTTACAGACCCTAAAGAGACTCGGAGTACATTGGCCAACTATGGAAGCTGATGTCCAAAAGTTGTGCAAGGAATGCCCAATCTGTTGCACTAAACCACCTGTGGAACATGCCACTCTCTATCAAGTATCCATTGTGCCAGATTGGAGTGAACCTCTAGTCTCATTCTTGAGGACAAACACATTCCCTCCAGACATGACTCTGGCTAGGAAAAGGAGTTTAGAACAAGAAGCCCTGGATTACTCACTCATTGGTGATAATCTATATAAGCGTGGTAAAGATGGTTACCTGAGACTATGTGTCCACGAAAGTGAATATCTTAAGATCTTGGAAACTTCCCACCAAGGTGTAGCAGGAGGACACTTTGGACCGGATCGGGTGATCAAGGCAATACTATTTACAGGCTTCTGGTGGCCTACCCTTCACATGGATGCACATACCTATGTGAAGCGATGTGATGTCTGTCAGAGAACTCAGTATCCTATACGAAAAGATGAGATGCCACTGAAACCTATGATGGGTGGACGTGCATTCTCTAAGTGGGGAATAGACTTTGTAGGTCCTATTAATCCCCCAGCTAAGGGTTCCCATGCGGAATACATTATTGTTGCAACAGACTATCTAACTAAGTGGGTAGAGGTAAAGGCTACGACAAAGAACGATGCTCAAACAACTGCCAAATTCTTGTTTGAGAATGTATTCACAAGATACGGGCTACCTATAGAGCTTGTAAGTGATAGAGGCACTCATTTCTTGAACGAAGTGATTGAAAATCTACTCCAAGAATTCTTGGTAATACACAAGAAGTCTGCCCCCTATCACCCTCAAGCTAATGGACATGCTAAGAGCACTAATAAGATCTTATCCAATGTACTGACAAAATTAGTGAACACAAAACGCTCTGATTGGGACAAACAACTACACCATGCTGTTTGGGCATACCGAGTGGCCTACAAAACGGTACTCCAAGCCACTCCCTTTCAGATGGTATTTGGCCAAAACGTTGTGCTACCCTTGGACTTCTTGATTCCTACATTGAGTAGCACAAGAGCACGAATGGACAGGTCATGAACTCTCCTCTAGGATCTTTGACCTTGAACGATTAGGAGAAACAAGACTGAGAGCCGCTGCAGGAATATATGCAGCCAAGAAGAGACAGAAGGCATACTTCGATGCCCATGTGAAGGATAAAGGTTTGAAAGCAGGAGATCTAGTTTTAGTCTATACACTGAAACAACACGCAAGGAAGCTAGAAAAGAGAGGCTACGGACCTATGATCATCAATAGGATCTCCACGAGTGGAGCAGTACAATTGGCCACGTTAGAGGGTGATATTCTCCCAAACTATATTAGCGGTTGCAGAGTCAAGTTGTATCAGGAACCCCTCACGGAGGAAATGCTCAGCCGACTCAACACTGCTAAGAAACGCAAAGAGGAAGAAAAGCGAATTCGAGAAGAAGCTCAAGCAGAAGCTTTAGAACGCATCAGAAGGATGAAGTTACGAAGGCAAGGCCGAGATCAGACTAGAACAGATGACTATGCAGATCAAGGATATCCTATGGCCATGTGTGAAGTCGTAGGAACAAGCTCGCATAGGATAATTGATCGACGTCCTTTCATAACCCTAGATATAGGACAAGGAAAGAGTGCAAGGACCGTAAGAGCCTTGATTGACTCAGGTGCAGCCACTAGTGCTGTTAAATTGTCTTATTGTCAAGAGTTGCAGTTAATTGTCAATCCTATGGAAGCGTATCTCATAGGATTGGGAGTCGTGGAAACCCCTTGCATGGGCGAGGTGGAACTTCCCCTCTATATTCATGATGAGGTTATAACAGTTAAAGTACTAGTGTGTCAAGACGAGGATCTCACTGAACCTCTTGTCTTGGGTCAAGATTGGATCTATGACCAAGCAGTCAACTTAAACTTAAGAAGTGGACTTCTTCAGGTTTGGGTCAATCATAGTCGAATTACAGTAGAGTTAGATAATGGAGCACTCAAGGAACTAGGAAAGGCACAGACTCCTGGTCCTTCCAGGAATACACATGAAGATGACCATGTTGTTCTTGTCCAAAACTATGTGTTGCAGAGGAATGATATTCGCAAAAAAGGAGTTAGGGATGCAAAGGAACTCCCTTCTTTTCCAAAGGCCAGAAGGAGGCAACAACCAAAGGTGGATCAAAGGCAGAAGAAGCAGAGTACTACCTATGTCAGGGATCCAAAGTACCTGCGCAGCAAAATGTCCCAGCAAGTGAAACAAGTGTGGGTGCGGAAAGGCGAACACCCGGTTGCACTCAAGCCAACCACACGGGCAAAGCCTCTTATTAGTAACCAACAACACGACACTAATAAGAAGTCTTTCGGAAATTCTTCTGCTAACGTGAAATCTATTTGGGTGCCCAAGAAGTTGATGAAGGCTAGCCCACAATCAAGACAAATTTGGGTGCCTAAGGCTTGCTTGCGGGCGCAAATAGCTACGCCGAAGCCACAACCTATACAGCGTAAACCATTCACTCACACATCCGGCATCCACTCGTTTTCAACACTCACGAACACACCAAGGCCCATGAGCACGAACAGAATCATTTGTAAATGGGTCCCTAAAAGGCCTCATGTTCAAGCTGATACACCTATAATGTTCTCTAGCGTCTCTACGAAACCAAGAGAAAAACCCATCCACTGCATTTGGCAGCTTAAGACCTGTAATAAACCCCCCGACCCCAATTTGTAAATTCACCCCCACTTACTAACTGCATTAGTCTCCTAGGAATACCCAAGCATTAACTATACACACTGTCTTCGTGCACTTACTAACCACTAACTCACCATCTACCTCATGTTAATGTTGTAACGGGGACAACAACGGATTTATTCTGTCCATTACGATGTTAACACATGATTCTATATTCTCACAGAATCAGAAGGCAAGAAGTAAAATGGCAGAAGCGACAGGTTCGGGCTCACAAGTAGGGATACTTACTGCAGGAATTGATGTGGATAGTCTACCTGTGGATGTGCCACCAACTGAACGACCAGTGGAGCTACAGCACCTTCAGCAAATCCCGGTGCCGGATCCACCGGCATTAGGAGAGGCCAAGTATATATGGGAGTCTAAGTGCGAGTATGACAGATCATGGGTTCGATTCCAATTTTTCTCCAAGGAGTTCGAGACTTTACAGAACACCGAGGATCTCCAGACCATATGGCAACAAGCAGGGCTGGCAGAATACTTTGAAGCCCCACTACCTAAACCAGATCTCCTCCGATGTTACTATTTGGTCTCCACATTACAAGCTAATGAAGAAAAGGACAAACCCGGATCATTTGTTCTTCCCTCCTTGCTGGGCAACAACGAGTTGAAGAGGTTTGAACTTACTGTGGAGTTGGTAAGCGACGCTTTGAATATGCACGGCACGCATGTACCCTTTGAAAAGGATGCTCTTGTTCCCACTAACATGAAGGATAGGAAACTATTGAAGCTTAAAGACATGGCAGCACTCACACCAAACGTGTCCATCCCTCTCCGCATGTGCATGCAACATTTCGCCTTTCCCGGCCAAGACCGCTTCACACAACCACACAAGAGAATCTGGTTCGCTCTCTACTTAGCGGAAGCAGGTGCGTTACCCATTAAGCTACCGGTATGGATTATAGATCAATTGTATGAAGCAAACAAACGGTCTTCTAGGAAATTAGTGGTGAACGGTTGCTGTGCAATCACACGCATTATTTACCGGTGCCTAGCATACGATGTTCCCATTGAACGTGCCTTAACTTGGGCACAATTACAAATGTTTAAGAAGCTCAAGACGTCCACACATCAATCCAAGCGCATGAGGGGTGCGATCCCTTGTGTCCAGACAAGGGAAGTTCTGACTACTCCTGAGGTATCGCCACGAAGGGAGACCACTGTACCTCCCTTTACCATTAGGATACCCAGGTCGGGATCTGAAACTACGACACAAGCTACCCCATCGGCTCCTCCTGTTCCACCTGAATTCGAATTTGCTGCCACTGGAGATGCTGAAGGAATGGACCCCCAGGACTTCGAAGCATTCCTACAAAGTACACAATTCTCTGATGTGGAGTTTTATTCAGATGGAGAGGAACAAGGCACATCCTCACGAAGAAGAAGAAAGTCTACAGACGGTCGACATGTACATTGGAGTGACGCTCAGCAAGGTCAACAACAAGGACACCTAGAAGAAGAAGGAGCGTATGAAGAGGAGACCACTGAAGCCCCAGCCTATACAGCAGAACTCCGAAGGCTGTATCAGATTATGGAAAGAGTGCGATCGCAACAACTACTCACCGAATAGAGTAGCAGAGTACTCATGACTCAGTTGTTGGAAGAAGCAGGAGTTGACTCAGAGTATAAGGAAGGTCTCTTATTGATGGCAGAAACATATGGGGTAGTGGAAGTAGTGCGCACTGCCATTCGGAGGTCTCCAGTTCAATATGATCCACGAAGGTTCCAGACATGACCACGCTCAGGTAAGAATATCCAGATTCCCATTACAACTGCAGAAGAGCCAACTATTACATCTGAACCTATCAGGACAACCTCCCAAGCAACCGAAACTGCTAGCCAAGAGCACCCAGTCACCCATGAGGAGTCCACAGAGCCACAACCACCCACACCCCCACCCTCGCCCCCTAGAGCAGAAACAGTGGAAATCACCTCGACCACTCAACCCACCAAACCAACCTTCATCTTCCGTACTCCCATCTCTAGTTCCACCCTATTCTCTACCACTGATAACCCAATCTTTGAAGCAACCCCCATCACCACACAATCCACCGAACCGCTTCTAGAGCCTGCCCTAGGGCAACCATCCCCCATGCCCTCAGCCATAGGTCATCCTGACCCTAGATCCACATTCATGGGTTTCCCTGCTACCACGCAACCCTTCGCGCCCTCCTCCAATTTACGACCTCAACCCCCGACCTCTCTCTCTCCATTTCTACAACCCCTCCATGACCTCCTTGCTAGAACTTTTCAACCAAGGTCTCAACCATTTCCTTCCTTTTCAGCTCCCCACCCCACTTCACATCTATTCACCACTTCCACACACACACCACCTACCATCCCAATGTATATGGCAGACACCACACTCGCACCCACTCCTAAAGGTATGGACATTTCACCACCCACGGCACCTCCCTCCACGATTCCACCTCCTCCCATTCCCCCTCCACCAATTTCACTCACACACACGACTTCAATAGACACATCATTCACTCTTCCCCATCCCCAATTCCCTTCCCATGCATCTCCCATTGTAAACACCACCCACTCATCCATAGGAAGTGCATTGGACACCATGCTTGCTTGTATATCAAACTTAAGGACAGACTACATTCAGCTCCAGCAACAGAATGAACGCCTGCACGAGCACTCAGAAACACTACAGCACCGCCTCGCGGCACTAGAAGAGGAAAATGCTCGCCTCCACACACAGTTCCAAAATCTCCAAGAAGCTCATGGCATCTTGGAGGTACAGTTACAGAACACAGATCAGGAAGCGATACAGGTGGTAGAAGGTCACCTACGGACACAGCTCGAACAAAACTCAAAGCTTCAGCGAAATATGGCTCTACTCAAACGCCATCTTGCGGCCGCTCAGGAAGAGAATAGACGCTTGCAAGTACAAAATCAAGAGAACCTGGAGGCAGCTATTGAGAGCACACCGGGGGCACCCATCAGCCCATCCAAGTTTCAAGCAGTAACCCCCGATAATATCAAGATCATATTGGAAGACTATGTCATGCTGCTTGAAGCACATGATAAACTATCGGAGGAACTGGGACAATTGAAGCAGGAACACCAAAAAGGACCAACAGCAGCCTCTCCAACCACCCCCTCCGCGGCTTCACTTCTCACAGACGCAGAGGCCATAAAAGATCTCCAGAAACAGGTCATTGAATTGCAAACACGTCTACTACAATATGAGAGACCACCTTCCCCTCTAGAGGCTCCCACGGACGAAGAAGTTGTGCAAATTCCTGTGGAACAAACGTTTGACGAAGAATACGATCCACAACCATTCCCAGGAGGCCAACAAACAGAAGAAGCTCAGGACACATTCGAGGCACCACGGCCCCCATGGCTACGTCAAGTGGAGGAAATCGGGAGTTCGCACGAAGAGCGCACAGTAGTGCAAAATCAAGCCATGAGGGTCATAGAGGAAACTGTGCTACAATCGGCTTACTTCAAGAACCTGTCATCGAGACGCTTGATCCTCTCATCGGAACTCCAATACAGGCCGTATTATATTATCTTGGCTGATTATAATGCAGAAATACAAAGAGTCACGGGTCAGATTCCTACCTTTGCGACCCAATTTCAACCCGAAGACCTTCCTCCAGAGGTGCAAAAAAGCAAAATTCGTCAACCCACCTGGTGGCAGAAACTTCTAGAGACATATCCAAAAATGCTACGCACATGGAACAACGCGCCTTTACACCTCCTATACAATCCATGCTACGGTCCAGTCCCACGCCGCAGGTCCTGGAAGGCATTCAATATCAAGGTACAGAACAACGCGCAATGCAAGGAATGGCTGAACTACCCGTACATTGCGCCACCACAGGGACCACCGTCGGTAGCATATATGATGGGAACCATTCGCCACTGGATGCCGCGCTTGAAGCCCATGCAAGATGTAGCAGCGCAAATGATGCTTAAAATCTTAGATATGATGCAAGTAGTCCTGAAGACTTTTAGAAATGCAGCCGCACCACAGGTACGTCTCCCGGGGTTTAGCAATGGAAATTACGACTTGGTGTATGACATGAGCACCACCCCCAGTATTCGTGTGGCTTACGCCTGGCATGCACGCATCAAATACCTCCCTGCCTGCTACAAACAGACCTTCGAAGAAATGTTCAGATCAGGTTTCTGGGAGTATCACTCGGAGATTTTTGCACCGAAGCCAACACATCTGCTCCAACTTTTTGCTTGCGAACAAGCAATGTACTCAGAGTACTACACCACCTCGCAACCAGCGACCCCTGGTGCAATAAATTGGGATGCATTGGAAGCTGATCTAGCAAGAGGCTTAAGGATAGGAGAACATGAACTGGCCACCAATGTCATCCAATATTATATCGACCACCCGAGAGAACAAAGGTCTGTCAGGGGCGACAGACGCTAGGAAGGGGGGCGTGTTGGCATACAAAGCAACAGAGGAGTCATGCACAATACGGCAACAAGCCCAAATCATTTTTTCCCATGGATTATGTACAACTCAAGTGATTTTAATCACTACACAAACATTGTAAATCCCGTTTTTGGTAGAATAGACTCCATTTTGTGCAAGCCGAGGAGTCCTGGAGCTTGAGGAGTATTAGAAGTACCATCGTACCAATTTTCATAATTTTTAGACTTCGTTTGAACCCTCAAATAAGCCCTGGAACCTAATTTTTAACTAGGCTGGACACTAGGTCTGGACAGGGCCAAAACTAGTCAAAAAACTATAAAAAGAGCTAGAGAGCTCATTTTTGGGGTTAGATTGTTTGTGAATTGAGCTTCTGTAAGAGACCTTTTGATTAATGCAAAGAACTCCATTGTTCCTCTCCTTGTTCTTGCCTTGTGTGCGCTTGTGTGTGTATGTGTGTGCATGCTTGTGTGCTTCTCACTCACGCACTTGTGCCTTCACTTGCTCATAGTCTTCATACTAGTCCTCACGTCTCCACGGATTGACAATTATGAGGTGAATCTTCTCACGTTGGTACTCACCATTGTGCTAGAGTGACACATGTGTATATGTGTGTATGTCTAAGTGTATGTGCACATGTATCTGTGTGTATATATGTGTGTGTATGTGCATGTGTATATGTGTATATGTGTGAAAGTGTATCTTCATCATGTATAAGTATATAAGTGCATATCAATAAGTGTGAGTATGCTATCTAATGAAAATAACACAATTCAAATGATATGCAAAGAATAGAAATTGTACTTACAATAGTTAGCCATACTTTTTGCTTGGTTAGCTTCTTGAATAACATGCAATAAAGAGAGAAAGGAGAGAGAGAGAGAGGAGAGAGAGAGAGAGAGAGAGTTCAAAGAGAGAATTCAAAGAGAGAAAGATGTAGAAAGAGAGAAACAGAGACAGAGGGAGACAATAAGAGAGAGCTTAGGCAAAACAACAATTCTGCATATACTTGTTTTAGCTCGTAAGCGCAGCGCAATTGCGAACATTGGAGAGCTCTTCGATCAGATGCGTGAAAATGCCGATCAAAGAGCCTCCAATGTTGTAATTTTTTTCCGTCAACAGACCGTCATGTAAGCGATGCTAACGCGTCAAAAAAACCACTAGAGTTGATGTCGCATAAGCGACATTTTTAGCGTCGCTTATGCGATGCAAAATAGCATCGCTTATGCGATGCAAAAAGCATCGCTTGTGCGATGCAAAAAGCATCACTTATGCGACGTTGATTAAAACCGTCGTGTTAGTGATGCTCTATGCGAGTGTCGCACACCCCTTCGTGCCACACGTCAAAAAAAACATCGTTTGGCTCGTCGTTTAATCAACGGTACGTGCTCGACGCTCATTGCGATGCGTTTTGCAATTTTATAGCGACGAAATTGTGTCGCCTTAACGGTCGCTATGCACCCGTATTCCTTGTAGTGTGAGGAGATGGTTGTACTTTATGGAAATGATACATGGAAGCTGGTTCCATTGCCGCAAGGAAAGAAACCCATAAGCTGTAAATGGGTTTACAAGGTAAAGCATAATGCTGATGGTAGCATAAGCAGGTATAAAGCACGATTGGTAGCTAAAGGATATGCACAGAAATATGGCATTGATTATGAGGAAACATTCAGCCCTATAGCTAAAATGTCTATTGTTAGGACACTTGTTGCATTAGCTACAACAAAAGGATGGACTTTGCATCAGATGGATGCGAAGAATGCTTTCCTACATGGTGAGTTACAGGAAGAAGTATATATGGACCAACCACAAGGATATGAAGATTCAAAGCATCTAGAATATGTTTGCAGGTTGCAAAAGGCTTTGTATGGGCTGAAGCAGGCTCCGCGTGCATGGCATGCAAGGATTGCTGATTACTTAACCAGCATTGGGTTTTCTAAGTGTGATGTAGATCATTCACTATATGCAAGGAAGGTTGATGATGGCATCACGATTGTGGCAATTTATGTTGATGACTTGATTGTAGGTGGCGATAATGAAGAAAGCATCAAAGAGGTAAAGCAACTTCTTATGCAGGAATTTGACATGAAAGATCTTGATGTGCTGCGCTATTTCTTGGGCATTGAGTTTATACATACAAAAATAGGTATATGGATGTCCCAAAGGCAATACGCCTTGAATATGATGCAAAAGCATGGTATGGCTGGTTGTAAGCCAATTTCTATGCCATTAGATCAGAATTTGAAGTTGGATACTACATCAGGTGAAGCATTGGAAAATGCTACTATGTACAGGAAAATTGTGGGACATCTTATATATCTTACAATTACAAGGCCTGATTTAAGCTATACTGTTGGACTTGAAAGTCAATTTATGCACGTTCCTAAGAAGCCACATTTGGATGCTCTGAGGCGCACTCTACATTATGTGAGTGCTACTTTGGATTATGCATTGTTTTATGAAGCTGGTGTAGATTTGTAGGTTCATGGATACACCGATTGGGCTGGTAGTACTCCAGATAGAATATCTACTAGTGGCTTTCTTTTCTCACTTGGATGTGTAGCTATTACATGGAGCGGTAAGAAGCAACCCACCGTTGCTGTCGCAGAGCTAAAGAGCGCACAAAGCAGAGAAAAAAGACGGGCCCCAAAATTTTTCCGATTTGGACCACATATTTTTGTAACATATTCATTTTTGTAATATATTTCCCTTTGTAAAGGCACTAGAGGAGTCCTCTAGATGCATTCCCACAGAAGAATAGAAGCTTACCCATGTAAAATAGTAGGAAATTAGCTTTTAGTGAATAAAGTGCCGGTCACTTGTGTGAAAGGACCATTTTTAGGGCACTAGTATATAAGTCAAATGTGACTCTTTGTAAAGAACTTTTTGCCATTGTGAGAAGAGAGAGCACAGAAATTCGAATTTGTGTCTTCTTCCCTCTTTATCTTCTTCTTCATGAGCTTGTATGCATGTGTATTGCTTGGAAATAGTGCTTGTGAGTGTTGCCTATCCTTGAGAGTGTTTCTTTGCTGTAGGAGAGGTGTGTGCGAAGTGTAGGAAGTGCTGAAGTGTAGGAAAGTATTCCCGCGACTCAGTATTTCCCTCATAACTTGAAGTAGGAGCGTCGGAATTGAGCGAAACCACTGCCATTGGATGCGTCTTCTCGAGAGCTTCGAAACGCATATGCTATTCGCTATATTTGGAGCTCGGAGCTGGGAGAAAAGTCCAAAATACTGACGGCTGCTGCACCAAGTATCGTTTCGCCTTGACCGACAGTTGGAGCTTGTTAGGATAAGTATTGGCCTCATTTTCATTCTTGAGTAGTTTACTTGCATTGACCATTACGTGTTTGCATGTCTTCATACACTCGGCTAGGTTAGTATACTCTTTGGATTGATAAATTAAAAGCGTGTATCCCCACTATATGCACTTGTGAGGGGATTGAGGTATAGTCTCTTTCTCCGCAAGTCCCTAAGTTGAAGCTTAGGTCAACACACTTTTTGGCGCCGTTGCCGGGGAGTGACGAATCAAACCGAGGCATTCGTGTGATGGTAAGTAGCTTTTTGATTTGAAGAACTTGGAGGAGCGGAAATCTTCTCTTCTTTGGTAAGTCATTTTCAGCCGCACTTGGTACTTCTCATTCTTGGAGTGTGTGTAGTGAGTTGTTAGTTTAGGGAAGTGAGTAGAAGAAGTAGAGTAGGAATGAGTGGAGAGTAGAGTAGGCTTTAGTTGTGTTCAAAAAAGTTTTCTTTTCTGTAAGTTAGAAACTTCCAAGTATAAAAGCCAAACAAATTTCATTTTTTAAATCACTTTTGAGAACAAGTATCGTGGAGAGTGCAGTCGGGTATCGTGTGAGCTTGCAGCGATCGTGGCGAGGAAAACAAGCAATAGGGAAGAGTACAGAGCAAGGGAGTTTGACCAAGAGATCATAGGTGATACCAAGGTAAACTAAACCACCTGTTTGCTCAAAAATTTCCAGCATTTCAACCTAGGAAAGGAAAAAACGATCTGCGCTGAGTATCGTGTGGGCTCTCAGGGGGTTAAAACTTGTTTGTTGATTGATACAGTGGGTAAGGGTAAGAGAGAAGAGCTAGTTGAGCAAGGGGGAAAAATCAAAATCACAAAAAACATCTGCAAAAATTGAAGTTGGGTCAAGTATCGTCTTTGCTCCCGCGGTCGAGTATCGCGATACTTGTCAAGTATCGTGGAACTCCTGTGGTCGAGTATCGTGATATTTCCCAAATATCGGTATCGTCTCGATCAGAGATCGTTTGAGCTCAAAGATCGTGTATCGTTGGATCAAGTATCGTATTCCAGAGATCGCGATACTTGCCAAAGATCGTCGATCGTTGAGGTCAAAGATCGGTATCGTTTCGGTCAGATATCGTTTTGGCCAAGTATCGGTATCGTCTGGTCTCCAGCGATCGCGATACCTAACAAGTATCGTGTATCATTGTGGTCAGCGGTCGCCGGCCAAAGATCGTATCGTGAGAGATCGTGTATCGTCGGGTCTTTAGAGATCGCGATACCGACCATAGGTCGTGTATCGTCAGTGGCAAGTATCGTCTTAGTGAAATATCGTGTATCGTGGCCTGAAGATCGCGATACTTGTGAAGTATCGTGTATCGTTTGACCAAGTATCGTAGAGACAGAGATCGTGTATCGTTTTGGTCAAGTATCGTGTATCGCGTCTCAGAGATCGCGATATTTACCAGCGATCGCGTATCGTTTGGAACCAAGTATCGTCGATCGTGTATCGTGTTGACCAAAGATCGTTGAGTCTAGAGATCGTTTTGCCAAAGATCGTTTGTAAAGTATCGTGTATCGTTTCCTCCCAAAGATCAAGTATCGTCGACTGTCAACTATCGTGTATCGTCTGGACTGAGGTATCGTGTATCGTTTGGACTCAGATATCGTGTATCGTGTCCATCAAGTATCGTCTGGGCGGAGATCGTTTTCCAGCGATCGTTTCGTCCAAGTATCGTGTCAGTCAGCGATCGTTTCGACAGATATCGTGTATCGTGGATTTTAGGGGTCAAGTATCGTGACTGGAAATTTTCCTTCAGTCACTTTCCAGCCAAATTTTTTTCCTAGACTTCTAAGCCATAACTTAGAATTCTAGAGGCTAGAGGTGGACAAGATTTGATCAGAGCTTTTAAGTGAATGAACCTGAGATCCGGAAGAACCCTAGGAAGCCGAAGAAGTGTAATTTCTTCCGTAGGGAGTGTAGCCGAGCCTAGTAGCCGTTCACACTATTCTGAGACCTCCAGTGAGTCAGAAGGAGAAATCCCCATGGCTTCAGAGGATATGCAAAACATTGTGCCCATGATTGGCCAGATGTCCATCATTGAGGGCGAATACAGAACTTCCTTAGAGTATGTGAGCACCAACCACAACGAGATCCCTATCTATTTGGATGGTCTAAACAGATCAGTGGCCAGACTAAGGAAGGCTTCAGAGGCCTACATAGTGCCTAGACCAGCAGTTAAGTACATAGGAGGACTGTACATGGACAAACAAGACATTCAATACGTGGTCACAGAACACCCTGAAATCATTAATGAGCGTGGTGAGGAAAATAATGCTTCGAGCTTAAATGGATATGGAGCCGAAGAACAAGTAGCTACTCCTAGAGGGAGATCAACAATTACTAAACTTTGGAGAGGAGACCTAATTCCCCAGGATGATACTCTGATAGATGTGTATTTGATCAACGGAATGGAGCACCTACTCAGAGCCCATTCCTCTATATGGGAAGCTGCTCCTAATCCAGTTACCATCTATGAGTTACAAGACCCTGAATTCCCCACCATCATCACCTATTTGGATAAAAATCACATAAGGTATTGGCCCATAACAGAATTAGAGAGAGCTGAGCTGAAATATCAGAACATTCCAGTGTTCCCCCCAAGGGACCAAGCTACTACGTCACGGAATCCGCATGGAACTTCTCAAAATGATTCAATTCAACAATCGGGACAAACACAACAAACTCAACAAACCCAGATCCCCATCAGACCACATGTACAATTCGCTATGCCTGCCACTAATCCTAACTACCGGCCACAACCAGCCATTGACCCAAGACAAGGAGTTCATGCTCCAGTCAGACCGCAGGTAGTACGAGGACCAGGTATACCAATAGGAAGACCCAACTACCCTGTAATGCCTAGACAACCTGAGGCAGGAAGGAGACTAAGACCGATCCAAGTGGCCAAGTGCATGAGAAATCATTATGATGGCTCTAGTGAACCCTATAATCACATAGCAGAATTTAAACAAGTAGTTAGAGCCGAGCAGGTAGATGACTTCATGATTCAATATGAGTCTTTTGGCCTTACCTTGTCAGACACAGCTTTGGCTTGGTTTCAGCCATTGGATCCAAATACCTTTCAGAACATGGACCAAGTGTATCAAGAAATGATTGAAGAATTTACCAAATCAGGAATTAAGAACAATTCTTCATCATTAATCCACAGCTTCAAACAAGTCCCAACCGAGTCAGTGAGATTGGCAGCAAGGAGATTCAAGCAGTACGTGGATAGATGTCCCATAGAAGAGAGACCAACACAAAACAAAATGGTATCCTTGTTCTTAGAAGGATTGTTGAACGGAACCTTGAGATCATTAGTGTACCTAAAGAGAGTTCAAACTTTGCAAGAGTGTATGAAGGAATGTATAGACCTAGAAGATAACCTTGCAGAAGATTTGAAAATACCCCAAGGTAGTGTGAAAAGTGAAGAGTCAACAAGTAGCACATCAAACCCCAAAAACAACGTAGAGGAAATTGCCGACTTGTTAGCTAAAAAACTGAATGTTCAAGGACAGAGGAATTATCCCACCAATCCTATGAGAATGCCGATGCTTAGAAGATGTATGCAGTGCGGAGGAGATCATCCTTCTCACTTGTGTACTAGGGGAATAGTCCCACCACCTGCCTATGCTCCTCATAGACCCTCTGTCCCCGGACCACTACAATATTGCAGTATAGAGCAGAGATACACAAACCATAGCACTGAGAATTGCCCTTACAATAGGCAAACCAGACCCACCCAGCCTTATGTGAGACCATATGGATATCCGCAGAACGAGCAGGGAGGAGAAGCCTTTAGATATCCCTCATATCTGCCGCAGGCACCAATACCACGACCATACGCATATCAGGGATATACTCCACCTCAACCAGTGCTAGGACAACAACCACCCCACCCTCAGAATGTTGTCCCAGTTAAGATAGCGCAACCAGAGGAAAACCTAGAAAGGGCCATAGTGCCAGCTACACCTTTGACTAGTAGTGAACCATATGACTCATTTTACGAACCTAGTCAAGGAACATACTCTGGTTATGAGAGCTCAATAACGGAATATGGGCAACAATATGACCCATATGCTTATGGCATGGAGACACCAGAGAGTTCATATAATTACGAGCAGGATTATGTACCTTTAATGTACACAGCTCCTAGAGCAACCATGCCACCTCGACCAATGAATAGACCGCCTGTACCCAGAGGACCATGCTACAGATGTGGAGGTGACCACTATATTAGAGAATGTACATTGCCAAACCCACCACCACCACAACGAATTTGGGAAGGCTACTATAGCGATTGTGGGAAGGAACATCTTTTCAGAGATTGTCCTAAGAATCCCAACAAAGTCACATCTAATGTGCAGATCAACGTGATAGAAGTGATTGAATCATCAGGGAGCGACAAAGAGTACACTATACCTTTAAAAGCCATAACAAGAGCAAGGGCTAGAGAGAACCCTGATAAAACAGACGGGAGTAAGCAAAGTGACAACGAGGGAAATACACTCATCCCTCACAGAGTGGAAGACTCGGAAGAACCAGAGAGAAGTATTGCCAGTAAAAGATCACAAAGATGGAAGAACCGGAGAGACAGGATAAAAGAAAAAAAGTTATTACAAAAGAAGGAAAATGAAAAGAGTAAACAGAAATCAACAGAAGAATCACAAGTGAAAGAAGAAAATAAAAAGGAGAATAAAAGGAAGGAGGTAGGATCAATATTAGCAGACCCAATGCCTGAAGAATTAGCCATGTGGATTCAGGCATACAAGGCGAGAATAAAAGCAGGACCTACCATAGAACAACATGAGAGAGAGTATCCGAGAGGCGACTTAGAGAAAGAAAGACTGGAAATCTGCAAAAAACTGATAGAAGTTGCCCAACAAACATTAGAAAAACCCGCATCACCTTTACCAAACAATCGAATTTGCGAAGAAAAATTCCAAGAGTGTCTAAACACTCAAGAAGAGCCTAACGTAAATAGATCTCTGAATGATGAAATTGGTATTGAAAGAAAGGAAGGATCCATAGTCCCTGAAACAGAAGGAGATTGGACTAAGGATTTATGGGCGCGAATTCAAGAGGACAAATGGAAAAAGGTAGAAGGAATGGAACCGCCTTTTGAAGAATTAGAGGCAGAAAACGAAATAGAGGGTTCAATACCTGAACTCAATTCAGAAGAAATTTTTCCAATGGATGCAAGCGACAGAGAAGTGGAAGACGATGTAAAGGAACTACCCAACTACACCGGGGAATACGAGCACAACTCAGAATTGTATCGCATTCCATCAATAAAGAGACGAGAAACGAACCCATCAGTTCAAACATCGGAGATCATACAACGCCTTAGAGAAGTGAAAATCCCATGCACCTTGACATTCGAGGAACTATTAAAGGTAAAACCACATTTAAAAGAGAAATTGATCAATCAATGGGAAGTCAAGGAGGAAAAGAAGGAGGTAGCTGACGAAGTGAAAACGGTGAGAATTCTAGTGGATAAAGTAGGAGACTTTAGCGAAGGAGATGAAGGAAATACATGCCTACCAATCACCTATAGGGGTTACACTACCAAAGCCATACTAGATTCAGGAGCTGGTGTTGGCATTGCCACCAAAGAAATTTGGGAGAAATGGGGAAAACCAGCTTTGAGACCAACGCGCATGAAAATTCAAATGGCAGATGGACATACGAAAAGACCCTTAGGATTGTTGGAACGAGTAGTCTTCACTACGTGCGGAGTGGAATTCGAACATACTTTAGCAATATGTCACTTTGAAAGGCCAAGCAATTATGAAATGATCTTGGGAAGGCCATTCATGAGACAGCTAAAGGTTGTACAAGATTGGGGAAAAGATGCAGTGTACCTACAACACGCAGGAGTCACCACTAGGATCAACCTACATACGTACATATATCAAGATGTACCACCTCTGCAATGGAATCAAATCCATAAAGAGGAAGACGACCAATCGATTCATAGTGCCGGTTCTAGTGACCAATCCTGGATGAACGAGGACACTCATCTATGGATATGCCAAGCTGCAAAAAAGGAAGAAGAGAGAAGAAAAAGTTGGCAACAGAAACAAGGTGTAGTGAGATCGGTACAAGATCCAGCTTATATGCCACAAGTGTTTCCAGACGAAGAATTCGAACCTCACGGTTGGATGGAAATCTTAGCCACCCTCGATGTTTGTGTAAACGAAGAAGTGGTAACTATGAACGAATGTATTGACGAGGAGGGTTATGACATTAGCCTGTATATGGTAGTCCTTCAGGAGGCGGAAGAAGGAGAAATGATCGAGAAAGACTGGAAGGAGGACTACGAGAGCATTGAAATGGAACCAGAACCCATGGAGCTAGGGATTAATACCACCAACATGGATATCACTGCCAATGAAACACATAAGGAACTCACACAAAAAGAAGAATTAGAAGTTGAAAGGGAGTTAGAAAAGGAAGAAAACAAACCACAAGACCAATTTGAGGTACCAGCTCATTTCAAAAAATACGAAGTGGAAGAGAGGAAGATTGCTATTCAAATGCCTAAAAGAGAGGCACAACCTGGAATAGCATATGATAATAAAGAGCAAACCAAAAAAATAGTTGTAACCATGGAAGGAGGAGAAGAACGATGTACCTTCATAGGACAGGATGTCTCATTAGAAGAAGAACAAGAGTTAATTCGACTCATAAGAGAATACCGGGATGTCTTTGCTTGGACTTATAAGGATTTAAAAGGAGTAGATCCATCTATATGTGCACATAGAATCCCCATGACATCCGAGGCCAAACCTTCGAAACAGAGACCTTATACTTATAATGATGTGTATTCAGCCAAGATAAAAGAAGAAATAGATAAGTTGTTAGACGCTGGATTCATCTACGAAATTGAGCACACGGAATGGGTATCGCCCTTGGTGGTGGTACCAAAGAAAAATGGAAAGTTAAGAGTGTGCATCAATCTGAAAAAAGTAAATGCCGCAACCATAAGGGATAGCTATCCCTTACCTATCACTGACCATCTCTTGGAAAGGGTAGCAGGGAAAGAAGTTTATAGTTTTCTGGATGGCTTTTCAGGGTATAATCAGGTAGCTATTGCACCTGAGGACCAACATAAGACTGCATTTGCAACTGAATGGGGAGTATACGCCTTTAGAGTCATGCCTTTTGGTTTAACGAATGCCCCAGCTACATTCCAAAGACTGATGTGTCATGTGTTCAAGGAATTTTTGAGAAAAAGCATGGAGGTATACGTGGATGATCTGTGCACATATTCAACTATACGATCAGAGCACATCCCTGAACTAGAAAAGATTTTTGCCAAATGTCGACAATATCGAGTATGCCTCAATCCTGAAAAATGTGTCTTCATGGTGCGACAAGGGAAAATCTTAGGACATATTGTTTCTAAGAATGGAATTTCCACGGATGAAAACAAAATCAAAGTCATTTTGGATTTACCGAGACCGAAAACTGCTAAAGAAGTTCAAGCATTTATGGGACATTGTGGTTACTATCGGAGATTCATACATATGTACGCCATAATTGCTAGACCTCTTTATGCATTATTAACTCAATTCAATTGGACCGAAGAATGTGAAAAAGCTTTTAATGAGTTGAAGAGTCGATTGAGTTCAGCACCCATTCTTCGAGTCCCTAACTGGAATAAACCGTTTCATATTCACGTCGATGCTTCCAAGTTTGCCATTGGTTGCATCTTAGCTCAACCAGCGGATACAGGTAAATTAGACCACCCGATAGCCTATGCCAGTAGGCAGTTAAATCAAGCGGAACGCAATTATACTACTACGGAGAGAGAAGGCTTAGGGATGGTTTACGTAGTCAAGAAATTCAGACATTACTTACTGGCAAACAAATTCAAATTCTTCATTGATCATCAAGCTCTATTGTACTTAGTCAACAAGCCTTGCAATATAGGACGACTAGTACGATGGTTTTTATTGCTAATGGAATTTGATTTTGAAGTAATAGTCAAGAAAGGAAACACACACATAAGGGCAGACCACTTATCTTGCATGACCCATGGAGAACCACCCATAGGAGTTCCTGATGATCTGCCAGATGCTTATCTGTTTAATCTAGAAGTGTGTCCGAAGTGGGCAGAAAAATTGACCCCTATACTTACGCATGGCCCTCAACACTCAATCAACAGAAAAAGCAAAAAAGAAATTCTTCAATCAAGGAACTTACACATCGTTGCAGGAAGTGTGTATTACAAGGAACCAAATGGAGTGTTACTCAGATGTGTAGAGGAGGATGAACAGAAGCAACTAATTCAACAGGCACATGTAAACAAGTGGAAAACCCATCAAGGGATGCACGGAACTATTCGAGAATTAAAACGATTAGGCGTATATTGGCCCGACATGTCCAAAGACGTTCACGATTATGTAAGTAATTGTGTGAATTGTCAAGAAACTAGCCCAAAGGATCACGTGTCCTTACCTTTTTCTACCATAGCGCCTAATTGGAGTAAAACATTAGTAAAATTCCTCAAAACGAAAGAGCACGAAATGGGAGCTAGTCTAGCAAGGAAGCGAGCCTTAGAAGAAATGAGCAAAGATTATGTGATAATGGGAAAACAATTGTTCAGAAGAGGGAAAGACAATCAACTCCGATTGTGCGTGCATGAAGGAGAATATCTTCTCATATTAGAAATGGCACATGCAGGAGCTGCGGGAGGACATTTCTCAGCAGACAGAACGGTCAAGATGATTCTCTTTGCAGGCCTGTGGTGGCCAACTCTACATATGGATGCAGAGACATATGTGAGAAGCTGCGAAACATGCCAGAGAGCAAAATACCCCATTAGAAGAGATGACATGCCCTTAAGACCGATGGTTTGTGCAAGAGCATTTACCAAGTGGGGAATTGACTTCATAGGTCCTATCAATCCACCGGCCAAAGGATCTCATGCGGAGTACATCATAGTAGCCACCGACTACTTAACCAAGTGGGTAGAAGCAAAAGCCACTCGAAAAAATGATGCTCAAACCACAGCAAAATTTCTTTTTGAGCATATTTTCACACGCTTTGGACTACCAATCGAGATAGTGAGTGATCGAGGAACACATTTCTTAAACGAAGTCATTGAGTCGCTAATGAACGACTTTCTTGTGATTCATAAGAAATCAGCCCCATACCACCCTCAAGCTAATGGACAAGCTGAAAGTTCCAACAAGGTACTATGTACTGTATTGACGAAGATTGTCAATAATGGAAGGTCAGATTGGGACAAACAATTGCATCACGCAATTTGGGCCTTCCGAGTGGCATATAAAACGGCCATTGGAACTACACCTTTCAACCTAGTGTATGGGCAGAATGCAATTTTGCCAATTGACTTCTTAGTACCTACACTGAAAGTGGCTCAGCAATATGAGTGGAAAGGTCATGAATTATCTCAGCAATTAGATCAAATTGAAAAACTTCACGAGACTAGATTGCAAGCGGTAGCAGGCATTTATGCAGCTAAACGGAGACAAAAGGCTTATTATGACGCACACATAAAAGACAAGGGACTAAAAGAAGGTGACTTAGTCCTAGTATACACCCTCAAACAACACGCAAAGAAGCTTCAAAAACGCGGATATGGACCCCTGATTATAAATCGAATCTCTACTAGTGGTGCAGTCAATCTCGCCACACTAGACGGAGATATTCTTCCCAACTACATCAGTGGATGCAGAGTGAAAAGATTCATGGAGCCTTTGACGGATCAAATGCTAGCACGACTGTTAGGAGCTCAAAGTAGGAAAAAAGAAGAAGAACGAATACGAGAAGAAGCGAGACAGGAAGCCCTAGAACGCATCAGAAAACGGAAAGAGTGGATGAGAGAAAGAGACGAGAGATATCGAGTAGGGGAGGAACTCATCCCAATGGCTAATTTTAGAGCCACTGAGAACTCAGAGCAACAAAGAAGACAGCCTTACTTGAATCTGGGAGCAAGACAAAAAGAGTACCATTTAGTGGATGCTCTCATAGACACAGGAGCAGCCATAAGCTGCATTAGATTTTCTTTGTCTCAGAGACTTAAAGAGGAGATACGCCCATCGAAGGCACAACTAATTGGAATAGGAGGAAAAATTACTCAATGCATAGGTGAGATAACTTTACCTTTACATATGGGGAACAACACTATGGAGCAGAGACTCTTAGTATGTCAGGACCAGGATCTGCTTGAAGATGTGGTGTTAGGTCAAGATTGGATCTACGAATATGAGGTAACCATTCAATTGGCTTTAGGATACATCTCTGCCAGAATAGGACCTCGTGAGGTATTTAGTTTGCTAGACGAACGACCACCCAAAGCCGCTAATATAGAGCCAGAAGTTCATCCCGATGAACAAAGTCATGAGTGTATGTTCACTAGCACTCTAGAAACACCATCATCAAGTACTTCATGTGAGAATACCGTGAGTCCTGTGTGCACTCCACCTTTGAGTATAGAGAGTCACAAGAGTGCACTTGAACATGAAATCCAGGCCAGTGAACCACAAGGCACCGGAAAGAATGCTCCTTTGCAAGAATTGAAGTCAACACCTATGAAAGTATACCCTATTTCCCATTCTACGCTAGCTTGGATAAGGAAGGATCAAAAGAAGGCATACCTTCAGCAACAGAAAAGTCTTCGACATCAGCATATCCAATCGAATAAGAAGACAAATAATTTCGAACACTTCAGTCAACCACGACTCAAGAGAATATGGATCCCAAAGAAACTGATAACTGCACAACCTGATCGAACACATCTATGGATCCCAAAGTCATGTACTCCAAAGACGACCATCCCAAGCAAGGAACATCCTCAGAAGGGCAATCACCATCAACATGATCAACAGGCACATCAGCCGAGCAAGAGGACATATTGGAGGAAGAAGGAATCTACAGATGCAATACAAACCAACTTGAGATTCCCAAAACAGAATAAGCAGACGTACTACCGAAGAAGAACCACATTCATCAAAGAGGTGGAGAATACAGTACATTCCACCCAAGTGAAGCAAATTTGGGTGCCGAAAAACAAGACAAGTTGCATACATAAAGAATCTATTTCCAATTGCACACATGAGGAGTTGTCGAGACCCAAAGTATGCATGATAGGGCCATACTACAAGGCCAAGCATTCGGCACGTCTTTCTTCTACTTCCGGATAGTCACGCACATTTTCCCTTTGAAAATAGGAGAGCACTTGTACATACATAAAAATATTACTCCAAAAAAAAAATCACTAACCGCTTCGGCTATGGACTAACTTTTATGTTTTCTTTTCAGCAAAAAATATAAAAATACATAAAAAAATTCAGGTATTACCTTTCTCACACCCACGGGAAAGGGACGGCACCATGCACTCGGAGCAACATCGAATTATTAATCAACATATGGAGAAGGATTTCTGAAAAACATATGGATACTAATCCATACTCTATATTGAGTGCAGATGGCTTCCACTGATTCCGAAGCAACACAACAAGAAGAGGTGCAACTTCTTCCGATGGAATCAGTAACTAAAGCAAGAGGTCATTGGTTCAGGGACGATTAGCCAGTGGCGGAGCTAATTTTCATGGCTACCATCAAAATCATGGACACGGACCATTACTTCCCTATCATGTCCCAAGATTTCAAAACAATAATACAAGGACTCCCTCATATTGAGGATGTGTGGACACAAGCGGGCATAGAGTCATTCCTTAAGATACCTATATATGTACCAGATTTTCAGAGGTGTACACAGGTAATGAACACTATGCAGCCTGCTGGAACAAAAATCTCAGTCCCAGAAGCGCAAGTATTGGACAAAGTCGGGACATGGAAGACCATACAGTTCACACATGAATTAATTAATAAAGCTTTTGGATGGAATCAAGCAGGGATTACTAGTGTGAAGGACGAATGCCATGATCCGAAGAAGAGATCCTTCTTGGAAATCAATAGGATTGACATAGAAGATGCTGTACGGCTGGTGCATCAACACTTCTGTTTTCCAAGTATGCACAGGTACACTGCACCTCAAAAGATAGTCGTCCAACTATTATCACATGCCATGAAACAGATAGGCAACAAAGTGAATCTAACTGGGTATGTACAAGAACGATTGTTTGAAGCCCAAAAGAAATGGGGCCAGAAGAAATTTTTGAATGGCAGTTCAACTTTGACATTGCTGATATATGAAGCTTTGGACATGAAGAATTGTTTGAGGGAGATGCCAACCTCAGAAGGGCTAGCTACATATGTGAAATCCGCCTCAGTTCCCAAGAAGAAGAAAAGTACTACAGGTATGGAAGAGGCAGGAACTAGCTCCCAGCCAAGAATGAGAGGCACCAAAAGACTAAGGGAAGTCAAGACAGATGAAGAAGGAATACCTATGAAAAAAAGAGTCCATGTACTTCCAAAGGTGACACTTACAGGACAGAAACAAATAACGGAAGAAGAATTGACTAAAGCACTAGAAGAGACGCACAAATACACTGAGGGACAAGTCAACTTACCAGTGCAAGGGCATCACTATCAGCAATCACAACAGGAGTCAAAAACAAAAAGAAGACTCACTAAGGTCCACCGATACCGCGAAATCGGATTAGATAACTCCAGCTCATCTACTCAAGACAAAGAAGAAAAGGACACATCATTGTTGGATGTGGATATTCGAAGCGAATCAAAAGATGATGGGCAATGGAACGAACTTAATGAAGTAAATTATGATGAAGAACCAGAATGCCCTAAACCGATTGATCGAGATATAAGACTTAATCAAAAGACCACAAGCACAAAAACAGATGAAGAGATTTCGAAAAAGGAAAATGAAGACCAGAATATAGAAACAGAAGAACCATTCACACCTATCAGGGTGATAGCAGAACCTTCCCCAATGGATGTCACGTTTCAGGGGAGCGCTACTAAGAAGAAGAAAGCAAAAGGCGATGATGAGGAACAAAAGATACAACTACAAGTTAGACAGCCACACAATGAGACACTCCAGGTGGCAGAAGGCAAAGATGTGCAAACGGGAGAGACGCCAGCAATAGCAAAGACATGGCTAAATGTAGACATCGCTCAGCTCAAGCCTGTTGTGCAAGATATGATTAGAACAGCTCTGGATACACAACAACTGATGCTTGATGCTGATGAAGATTATGACCAAGCCATGCAAGAAAAGAAAGACCTTGAAAGAGCAGGCAAAGAGCTTTCTAAAGAACTATTCAAGGTGCGAGAACAAGCTCTGAACAAAGAAACAGAACTTCAAGAGGTCAAAACACAAAACAGTATGCTAGAAACAGAGCAGACAAAATTGAAAGATCAAGTCCAAGAATTAACAAAGAAATTAGAGGTGAGTGAGACTGAGAAGACACGCCTTCAAGCACGCAGCAAAATTTTAGAGTCTCAGCTCAAGGCCAGTATGGAGGAAACTGACAACATGCGACACAGAAATAAAGAGCTGATGACAGCTCTCATTAGTGATCAGCCACTGGCAATAACTGATGACCCACAAAGAAATGTCAAAGACTTGGAAGATTAGATCACAAAATTACAAGATCAGCTCAGACAGGAGCAAGAAGTCATAACGGATTGGGAAAAGAGATATATGGAGGACACAGCAGCCCTCAGAACAAAATGGAAAAAAGCAGAAAATAACTACCTGCGACAGTGCAAGGAAGACACAGAGCAAATGAACACTGTGGCCCAAGAATTAATGAAACTTCAAGCAACTATTGCTAAGGCCGAAGAGGAAAAACAACAAAAAGATGATTTAATCAAACGACTTCAGGAGCAATTAGAGCAGCAAGCACAGCAGGGGACACCAGTAGTTCCGCCAAAGACCTCGGCTACTGTGGAGGAAGAGGTACGCCCTCTCTCTCCCCCCTTGTATAATTCACCAATAAGGGAGGAAAAAGAGGTTCCATTAGAACCTAACACACAAAAACTTGCAGAGCTGAGCAGGACAGAAAGGGCAATACTGGTGTCCCAGCTTACGGCTGAATTTGAAGATCAAGTCATCAATTTAATGAAAGAGGCTCAAATCGACAGCAAGCAACTGGAGCAAATACTAAGGCCATTCAATGTACCATATGGGCTTTTGAAGGAACAAACCAGGCAATACATAAAACATGCTACAAAGAAGGAACCTGATCACAATCTCCAATTCCGGTATGATACTTTTAAATATACTCAGGTAGAGTTTGAGGAGGCAAATCCAATTTGGAGAAGAAAGCTATTGGAAAAGCACCCTACATTACGGGTACAGTGGGAAGCATCACCGTATGAGCTTCAAGTAAACCCATCATTTTGCCCCCGCCGAAGAGCATGGACGCAATTTTGGGAAGGCCAGCGACAAGGTAGCATTAATAACCAATGGCTAAATTATCCGCTATTACCTAGTCCACCACACAACTACCTACCGACAGAGGAATACATGGTCAAAACCATGGAATTCTGGCTTGCAAGATATGCTACTGTTCCCGACCTAGCAGTAAAAATGACAAATAAAATCTTTAGCATGCTCCTTACAGTAATTAAAGTGTTCCAACATGCACAGTATACTTTTTTGAATTTTATCGGCATTACGCAGGGCTCAGAGGCCTTAATTTTTTATTTATCTACTATACCAAGCCGGTTAACAATTATGGCTTATTTTTCTCGCCTCATGTTTCTACCATCGACATATATGCAGACATTTGAAGAAGCATTCTTCACGGGCTTCTTCGAAATGGATTCAGAGATCTTCATTAAAATGACCTCCAATTTGAATGCAAGACTGGTGGCCTACGAGATAAGTTTCTTTGCTGACCATAGACAGGCACCAGAGGATGGAGTAAAGTCTCGACAATGGAAGGAGTTCATGTTATGTCATGCTAATCTGCTAAATCAAAGAGAGCAACAAGTCATTCAAACCTATACACGTCGCCACAAAAAGCCTGTCAGGGACGACAGAATTCAAGAGGGGGGCAGTGTCGAGGGCGAGACGAGTAAAAAGAGGAAAAAAAGAAAACAACGAAAGACACAGCTTCACTAAAAGGCAAATTTGAAGATACATCTCTGCAGGAAGCCCCGCAGGGGCGCACACATCAAGGAAAAGCACGCAGCTGGAAGAAGGAATCAGGGCCAACATGTATCACCTATGTGGATGCTTCAACCTCTTGAGTTGCAGAGGTTTCAGATCAAGGCTTACGAGCTACATCCGCATATGTGCACTAATGGCGTGCATGGCAAACCGAATCAACTAGGTCCAATGTGTGCAACCAGGACAAATCAGAGCGCCTCTAAAACGTAATGCAAGATCAAGAATCAGACAATACTGACCACAGGGCGCGTGCGCGAAGCAAAGTCTGTCAAGGGACGACAGAGGCGAAGAGGGGGAGAGTGTTGCAGAGCTAAAGAGCGCACAAAGCAGAGAAAAAAGACGGGCCCCAAAATTTTTCCGATTTGGACCACATATTTTTGTAACATATTCATTTTTGTAATATATTTCCCTTTGTAAAGGCACTAGAGGAGTCCTCTAGATGCATTCCCACAGAAGAATAGAAGCTTACCCATGTAAAATAGTAGGAAATTAGCTTTTAGTGAATAAAGTGCCGGTCACTTGTGTGAAAGGACCATTTTTAGGGCACTAGTATATAAGTCAAATGTGACTCTTTGTAAAGAACTTTTTGCCATTGTGAGAAGAGAGAGCACAGAAATTCGAATTTGTGTCTTCTTCCGTCTTTATCTTCTTCTTCATGAGCTTGTATGCATGTGTATTGCTTGGAAAGAGTGCTTGTGAGTGTTGCCTATCCTTGAGAGTGTTTCTTTGCTGTAGGAGAGGTGTGTGCGAAGTGTAGGAAGTGCTGAAGTGTAGGAAAGTATTCCCGCGACTCAGTATTTCCCTCATAACTTGAAGTAGGAGCGTCGGAATTGAGCGAAACCACTGCCATTGGATGCGTCTTCTTGAGAGCTTCGAAACGCATATGCTATTCGCTATATTTGGAGCTCGGAGCTGGGAGAAAAGTCCAAAATACTGACGGCTGCTGCACCAAGTATCGTTTCGCCTTGACCGACAGTTGGAGCTTGTTAGGATAAGTATTGGCCTCATTTTCATTCTTGAGTAGTTTACTTGCATTGACCATTACGCGTTTGCATGTCTTCATACACTCGGCTAGGTTAGTATACTCTTCGGATTGATAAATTAAAAGCGTGTATCCCCACTATATGCACTTGTGAGGGGATTGAGGTATAGTCTCTTTCTCCGCAAGTCCCTAAGTTGAAGCTTATGTCAACACAGTTGCTTTGTCGAGTATAGAGGCTGAGTATAGAGGTGTTGCAACGGTAGCATGTGAGGCATCATGGCTGGAGATGTTACTTGCAAATTTAGGTGTGGAAGTGCAAAAGTCTATCACTATCTATTGTGATAATCTTAGCAGCATACAGTTAGCATGGAACCCAGTTTTCCATGCTAGAACAAAGCATATCGAGGTACATTATCACTTCATCAGAGAGAAGGTATTAGTAGGTGATATTGATCTTGTTTATGTGAGAACAAATGAGCACGTTGCTCACATCTTCACCAAAGCACTTGGAGCTGAGAAGTTGAAGAAGTTTCGGGAGATGCTTGGATTACAGGATATGGCATTGAGCTTGAGGGGGAGTGTTGAGATATCAAGCTGAACATGTGATGATCCAGGATGACACATACCAGTTTTTTGTTTCTCTGACATGTATAGTGGTCACGTCGATATATGTCAGGGATACTTCATTGAGCTTTATTAGATTTATCTACCGAGAGTGATGGCACATTTGTTTTTTGCCAACTCACTCATTTGTGGACATTAGGTTTTTCCTTATGTAGTGATCTTTATATATTGCACTTGTTGTATATTCTTGTTTTTGAGGTCATTCTTGTACATCCCTTTTATGTAATAGAAGAAGAAGAAGATCATTCTTCTTTGCCTCAATCTATGTGTGTGCTTCTCCTTGAGAGTGAGAGTGTGTGTGTGAGCTCTCTTCCTTATCTCCTTCCTCGTGACATAATTGACTATGTTGTTTCTTTGCAAGAAAATGAGATTGTAGATCATTCTCCACATAAGGTACTAGATAGGGGATACATATGTTTGATGAACCATGTCACCTAGAAGTATCGAATAGCATAGAAAAGATTATTTATTGCTTTAACATTGAGCATAATGATCTTTACAACGGGGAGGGAGTTTAAGACATCAATATAGAGAGAAATTTATCATATGGGTATGGGAAAAGTACTAGTATCCAAGGACCCTAACTCTCAAGATTATCCCAAGGTTCCCATCTTCCAAAGTAGAGTGAGTGTGCATTCTAGCCACATGTCAAACTAGAAAAATCTAGAGACTTTCTAACCTGTGAGCAAGAGGATAAATTTCATGGCAAGAGAGACATAAAGACAATGATCTAGTTCAACACAATGATTGTACACATACTTGCACACATAATAGCAACCACACACATTCTAATAGCTACAAATGCATGCACAGTGCACATGCACACAAATGTTTTCCACACATACTCATAGACACATGTAGAAATACACATACACACATGTAGAAAATATTTCAATCATAGAGATAGAGACATGCACATACATATATTTCACACATACGAACATATAGATACACATTCAACTACACATATCACTTCAAGAAATAGGGGGGCGTAGCGACACCCCCGAATTGAAAAACAAGACAAGAATCGTCGCTTATGCAATGCTAGCATCGCATAAGCAACGGTCCTATTTTTGGATTTTTTTTTACGAGCCTTCCTTGCATAAGTGATGGTAGCGTCGCTTATGTGACGCTAAAAGTGGGCATTGCAAATAGCATCACAAACCAGCGACATTATTTGCGACGTTGGCAAACTGGCTGCGATGTTTAAGCATCGCATCAGCGACAACCTTTGTTCCAGAGCGTCACATAAGCGATGCTCTAGAATGTTAAAAACATTTCCGATTTCTCTCGACACATTTCTGGCGCGATTTGGACGCGAGAGAGCAAGACAACAAGAGAGAGAGAGAGAGAGAGAGAGAGAGAGAGAGAGAGAGTGAGAGCACAAGAGAGAGAGAGAGCGAGAGAGAGCAAGGATTTATCGTTGAAGCTAGGAACGCATACACACATACATATGCATACACACACACATATACACACATAGAAACACACACATACACATAGACACACACACATACACACACATACACACACATATACACACACATATACACACATACACACATAATGTTGCATATAGACACATATACATGCATACACACACATATACATGCACACACACATATATGCATACACACACATATGCATACATAATGCACATGCAAACATACACATACATAATGCATACACACACATATGCATACATAATGCATACACACACATACACACACACATGCATATATACATGCATACACATACAGACATAGACACATACACACACACAGACACATACACACACATACACACACATAAACACACACACTGATAGACACACACACATACACACACACATATACACACAGTCACATACACACATAGACACATACACACATAGACACATAC